>CM068368.1:476755657-477424229 GCA_034769895.1 Magicicada septendecula | reverse complement strand
ATAGTATAAAGTAAAATGTAGAAGTGTACGTAGTGTGCTGGAAATAAATTAACACAACAGAGTGTAAAACAAACCACACGTTCTATTTATCATTTTGTTCAAATTACACTTAATTCAAAAAACGTTCTGAACAAAACAACAATCGTCAAGACGTACTCAACCATCAATCGTCAATAAGCGTTAACAAAGTCAAAATCGCAAGTAAAACAAATAAACACTTAATACCATTTGGTACTAGTCGGTCTCCATGAAGCAACTCGCTAAGGGGCAATGTTCTACCTCTGTGTAGTGAGACACAAAACGGCACCGGCATTTTGTAGATATTTCTATAACATTCTGGTGTCTACTATTTATAGCTCGTTTACTATATCAGATTGCTATCTGACGAATCATCGCATTGAATTATGCAGTCAACAGCAACCGATTTACAGGTTGTTTCAGTTCACTTTCTAAGTCATAGTGACAATATAGTTACATTTCAAGTTAAAAAAATATTTTGAAAAGAAATCGTAGAGATTTCATATATTCATGGCGATGCGAATTGCAAAAGAAGGCAATAATACACTATATAAACAAACGGCATTAATCCGATCGTCTAGTACTTCTCAGCCGTCTACTTCGACAGGCGATTGATTTTCAGAAAGGTTACTACTATTATTATAGGCCTGTGTTTAAAAATGTGTTTGCGTTTGCCCGAAGAAGATCGGATGAATAAGACTAAAGTATCTGAACGTAGGATAAATTTATGGAACGACATAATGCAAGAGGTAGACTGTAATCTTATCAAATGATTACATAATGCAAGAGGTAGACTGTAATCTTATCAAATGAGTATTTGCTTTTCATTGTTAAATAATGAAGTTAAGAGCTTACAGAGCACTGTTCATATTACTCTGTGAGTTTGCAAAGAAGAATTGTCAGATTAAGTGCCATGGCGTTAAATCATGTGTATGACTGCCTTCTTATTGGTTTGGTTTTAACTGACCCACAATGACTTGTCCTACACGCTATCTAAATTAAACCATCAACACAGTAATACCAACGTATGGTCAACGGATACTGATACTTTTATTCACAACATTTCTGTTGCATTCACAGACTGTTTTCAGCTTATTTTTAAAACTATACACTCACTGTGGGAACACGCACCTGATGCCCCTTACGTTCGCGCTTTGCATTAACTCTCTCCCTCCCTCCCCCTCACACACACACACACACACACACACACACACACACGCACACAAACTACTCTGACACAAAAATACTTTGCAACCAGAAATACTGCTAAAATGAAATAATTTTTTATTTTGACAGTTGGCAGTTATGTGACTAAGAATAATATCTTACACACGTCAGTGCTTACTGTTATAGCAACAATTTTATAAAGCCACAAACATTGCTAAATATAACTTTCACGAATTATTTTGTAGAAAATACACAGTAAAATTATATTTGAAAGTGTAAACACTGCCAATGTATAATACTACTAAAGTTAAGGAGAGATGATTGAAAGCTAAATTTTATTTAATTGAAATTTTAAATTTTAAATATTTATGGCCCATTTTTATCAAAAATATAAAAGATATAGTTATAAAATTTTCACAGTTCTTTTGTTGCTGTATTTTAAAGATACTGTCCTACTATTATTTAATTCACGTTGTTTTGAAATGATATCTAAATTTTGGTATGAAGTGCTACATTTTCCATACATTTCTATCTAAATTTTTGAGTGTGAAATCCGAAACAATCAATTGTTTTACATACATTTGGTATCAAACTTGAATTGAGATAAGTGTTAACTACCTTCCAAATTTTAATGCCTACCTTTAACGGCTTTTGAGAAAATTGTATTTGTTAGAAAAATAAGTTGTCTATAAATTCAAACCAAAGTTAAAAAGTTTATGTAAATGTATTTTCACATACATAGAATCCTCCAGCAGCATAGGAAATATCTTCTTCTTCTTCTATTTTCAATCTGTTACTTCTTCTTTCCTATCTGCACTTTTTACTAGCACTATTTGTAATAAAATCAGCCTTGTGAATTCCCTCTTCAACCAACTGTTTAACGAACACACTGGATTTACCCAATACTTTTCAGTCTGGTTGTTGTAACACCATACCCTTTGCAATATTTCCATCATTAGATGTTATAACTGCATCTTTTACACACAATTGTTTGTCTTTTGACCCACATTTTTTTGGGATCCTAGACCAAATAATATTATTAAATGATTCACTGCGACTTTGGGGTTTTCCGTTCAGTAATTCTGGGTTAGAAATGTACCTGAAATAGGCTTTATTGCTTCTATTATAGCTTTAGGAGTAGAATCCTTACGTCTGTATTAAATTCCTATCTGATTTTCAGTATTTGAATCAGGTGTGAGGAGGAGGCGGGCTTGGATTATGACTTGGATGATCGTCTGTAGTCAGCCTGTAGAAATAAATCACTGATATTGGCTTTGATTGAAATTATGATATTGACGTTAACTTAGGTAAGTTCAAATGTGGGACAATCAACCATATTTTTAGAAACAATTTATGTAGAGATGCAAAATTAAAGTTTTACAAAGTTATGGCGGTCCCTGTACTGTCCTACAGGTGTGAATTATGGGCAACAACCGAGGAACAAGAAAATAAAATGCAGACGTTGGAAATGGCATTCTTAAGAAGTGTTAAAAGGTATTCCAAACTTCACCGTTTTAAGAATGTGGCCATAAGAGAAGAAATACAAGTTTTTAGCTTGAAGGAAAAATTAAAAGATTACAAACAACGGTGGAAAGAACGCTTAGAAAGACTGTCAGATTCAAGACTGGCCAGACAAGTCTGGAAATACAAACCTATAGAACACAGGTGTTTGAGTATACACAGGAAGAGATGGCTGGAGGATCTTTGAAGGCGGAACAGGCAGCACCTTGCCTATGCCGTGTTGTAAAGATGATGATGATGAATTTTTAATGGAAAACGAATAAAAGATTATGAGAAGTATAAAGAAAAGAGAAGGGAAATAAAGAAGGTTAAGTAATAGAAGATGGACTCTTGGGATAATCGAGGGCAGAAAGTGAGGAATAATTTTAAAGAAAATCAGAAATTTTATTATTGTATGCTGAGAAGGTAAAACAAAAAGATAAAGATTAAAGATAAAAATGGAAAAACTATTACGGTTAAAGAGAAGACTTACCGGCGGCAAGAGTCCTGGAAGTAAAAGAAAATAATATTAATTATATCACAGAATAAATACTTTAGTTATTGAATAATTTGAAATCCGAGCAATATTAGTAGGGAAACTTGAAGGAAAGCGTAGCATTGCTTTCGAACTGTAGGGGACTTTTACCATCTTGTGTTTCCGGCTCAGACATCCGCAATGTTTTACTGCGTACGGTCATTGACTTCGTAGTACTTGTCACTGTACAGACTGAGAGAGGGGGACACATTTGTCCACTCAATGTGTTGCCGCTGTATAAACCGGCAAAACGGTCAATTAGCAGCTATGTTCGTTCGGAAGCAACGTGCAGCAGTTACTAGCTACCTATTTGTGTTTTGTTCGTTTAGTTATGTGTTTCTCTGTTTGTCTTTATTATTTTTAATTCGATTATTTCTGTTCTGATTTATTCTGTGTAAGTATAATGGATTCAGATCCCGTTGAACCGGGATCTTCTTCTTCTGCCAGCGAATGATATAAAATACTTTAAACAAATATTTTGACTCTAAAATGAATATTTTGACTCTAAAAAAAATCACTTGGTACTAAAAAAATTCGAATTAATTTTTACGTAAAGTTTTAGGCCTATCACAATCGGCAACAGGTATTATGTACCCACGCCACGCCACTGGTAGAAACAGTACTTTTGTGAACTGAAGTAGGATGGCTCTGAGACCATGGAGGAATTTGAGAGGTCTAATGAAGAAAGTGAAATGGAATTTTTCAGAGAAGGAGTTAGGGAGGTGACAACCAATCGAAAGTGGGTGATGCATCTAGTAAGGATAGTATTACCCACGAAATGATTCCATGTGTGGAAGAGACTGCTACCCGGTAGTATTGACTGGATATTGACTGGACACATCAAAAGAATAAAATTAGAAGACAATATTGAGGAGACTCAACGCGGCTTTAGAAAGGGAAGGCGTACAGAAAATTTAATTTTTATGACTCGACAAATTAACTAGAAAATGCTATGAAAGAATCAAGAGATCATAGGGTTATGAAGAAAACGTTTGTTCGGGTTAGAAGAAAGAGTATCTTGAGAGCGTTAAACGAGTGGGAATCGATGGAGGTACAGTTCGTACAATAAAGAAACTGTGCGAGAGAAATACAAATTGCGTGAGAATAAACAATGAGGATTCTAAATAATTCACTGACGAAATGGGAATGAAACGAGGTCGTATACTGAGTCCATTGCTATTTGCAATTGTTATAGATAATGCGATGAATGAGGCAAGTAGAAAAGTGGAAGAAGTAACTTAAATTTATAACACTGAAAAATACAAGAGGTGTAACATCAGAGGTTTTGTATGCTATTGATAAATGGAGTCTTCATCGTCCGTAAACAAAAGATAACAAGATTTTGTAGCGCAAAGACACAGCTGACTCAACGTACAGGAGACGTTTGGCTTCCACTTACAATTTCAATATGAATCTCTTAATTACTTCTAGTAAGTGACAAACTAGTCAATCTAATGTTAGAACAAGAATGATAAGTAACTTGGTAAATTAAATTCATAGTGATTTATTGTGAATACATTTTCAAAATTGCCCAATTCAGTAAGTGCTGCTCTTCTTTTCACCTTTTACGTGACTATAAAATTTGTATTCTTAATTTCTGTAATAGTTAGACAATATTTAATTATTGTGTTATAAATGAAAATAGAATACTCTGTTATCGGTACATGGTTATTGCTTATTGATAACGTCTGCATAATAAAACACACCTATAATAACCATTATAATCCTAAAAGTTGTGAATTTCATCAAAGCCAAATTATATTTATTTGAAAAACAAAATATTTAACTAATTTACTTACAGTTGGATTGTAAAATAGAGTAAGCGGAGTACAGGCAGCAGAAGTGCGTTTCGTTATATGAGTTACCTGACTACCATAAATTTTAGAATGTGTAAAGAAGAAATGATACAATGGACCATACTAGAAAAATAACTGTTATAGAATGAAATGGATATTTCATGGCAATAGAAACAGAAATTACTACTTTCATAACAATGTTCTTTAGTACCAAACCAGAACGATTTTAAAATTTTAGACACTCGACGTAATGAATGGAAATTATTTCTGTTGTTAAACAGTTTAAGTTTGCTACATGTCTGACTTAATGCCTTATAGTTAAATAATGTCATAGTGATAAGTTACGGTTTGTGTGCTAGTATGTGAGTTGTTAGGTTAGTGGATATAAAATTAATTATTTCATTCATTGTCTTAAGATACTGTAAACAAAAGGTTAACACCATAGTTGTCAACATGGCGCACTACTGACTGAGTCAAGTGTACTCTAGAGTGTGCTAGAGCTGTGTAAACTCTGCGAATTCTGTTCAGCAAAGTAGACTATAAATACTTGAAACACACTCGGGCTGTGTGAATAGGAGTTAACAAGATTTATTGACCACTTTGTTTTTCATCCGTTTTTGTTACGGGTACAAAGGAGAATATTACTGCTCTGAAATGTTTTGTTTAAGACTGCCGCACAGTGGGGCCAAAAACCTAAAAGCTGGCCAAAAGTCGAAAAATAAAGTTACTATTTAGGTCGTTTGAATTATAAGGATGGTTAGAGTAACAGTTCAAGATTCGGCGTGTGCAGATGAATGGTCGAAAAACTCTTACCAACCCTAAAAAAAACAATTGTAAAGAGACCTTCTCGCGTGGAGCACGTTCAGCACGCAGTGGTGAGTCGAACTGCGTCTCTGTTAAAAGCCCTAGAAAGTTGAAAAATCATCCAATTTTAATTCTACACAATGGAATCATTAGCTAAAAGTAAGTAGATATCACAAACGTTTCATGAAAGTTAACTAAAAACAAGCAATGTGGTATTTGCAAATGTTTGGCGCATAAAAAGAATTACATTATTTATGGAGAAAACATGTTTTTAATAATAAAAAAGTAATATAATCAAGCAAAGTTGGATGGAAAAATCTATTTTAGTGTGAAGCTTATACTATTTACTAACGAAAAAACTAATGACTAGTAGCTTAAAGTAGCACACTACATATACTCGTATAACGTTAATTTGTTTAACGCTGTGCTAGTCGCGTGGCACCAACAACATGTGAAGGCTCCCGTAAAACTCAATTTCACTTGCTATGTCTTTTGAAATATAAAGGGTTTTGCAGTAAAGTATTTATATTATCTTTCAACAACGCCCACAGAGCTTATAAAATTAAATTAATATTTTGCAATCTTCATGAAAAAGTACTGTAAACTAAAAGTACTGAAACATATCGTTTACCGTACGTAAGTGGAAAAGAGATAGAACGTCTCGACTGGCTTAAAACGTGGCGATTTGCTCACGGGTAGGGAGAACCCGTCTAGTTTTAGGCACTCACAAATCGTAGCAGGTGCATGGGAATTTTCATGAGCCAAGTGTAGTCGAACGTGCGCAATGCGTTGTGACGCTCTATACCGCGCGTCTATCGGAGGCTTATTAGCCAAAGCTCAAAATTTATTTTGCAAAACCACCACTAATTTGGTAATGACACGCTTTCTTCGGAAAAACCGCAAACGTACAAAATGTGTAAGAGTAAAAAAATTAACAATTTTTATTAATAATTTTTTCAAAAAAACGGATGCTTTTTGAATTAGTTGATGAAAGAACGAAAATTGTGATTAAGGATTTTGCGAAATTTAGTAAGATATTTTGGTCAAAAAAACTTGAGTTTTATTTTTTTGTTGCAAAATATTGTATGGAATATCTGATTTCATTTGATATTGAAAAATTCTGTTTTTATTTTTTAACCTCAACTTATTTACATAAAATAAGCCTAGTAAAATTTAAAACGATAAAAATACTTTGTTAAATAAATTTTAATTAGAATTAATGCTGAATAAATCATTTAATTATGGTATTTTATATAAATATTTCAATAGTTAGCAGCACTTTTTTGTTACAGTGATTTTCTTAATTAACTTAGAACATTTTGAGCAATCATTTTATTTTAAAGTACACCATCGTATTCTTTCATACAATAATATTTTTCTTGTTCTTCACTACTACATTTACTTTGGAATAGGCTACTTGTCTAACTCGCGTAAGTCTACGTTCAATTACAATATTAATTAATAAACAATAATTATATATTCTTTCTTATAAATTAATTATCTTAATTTTTAAATTTTAATATTTAATAATTAATTTTAAATATATTAGCATTATTAATCAATATCTGTATATATTCTGTGCCTCAAAGGGTAAATTTTTAAAATAGCAGTGACATTATATATTTTTAATTAATCACCTTAAAAATATTTTACAAACATTTCTTTCTTGACTGTGATTTTGTAAAATAATTTTTTAATCATGTAATTTTTCAGTAGCGAATTTAAGTCGTAATCAGCGATAATCAAAAACGACAAAATTTGATTTTATTAATATTAAAATTTTTTAACTGTTCCGGCCGCCAGAATAGCCGAATACATAATTTATAAGACGTACTTTCGCGTATGTTAGTACATACAGTCCCATTTGTTTCGAGTCTGCGAAATATTCCTAAAAAAAAAAAAAAAAAAAAAAAATGCCTATCAACCGAAGCCTCGCTACTTCCACCCGAAATTCCAGGTGTTATTAATGTTGGCTCGTTATCTGTATCCTCAACGGACAACGATTCCGATGATTCTACTGACGATGAAGAGTAGCGTAAAATTATAAATATTTTTAAAATGACATTTTATATTTGTAATTTTTAATCATTCAAAATAAATACTTTTTACATTGCTTTGAATGTTTTGAATATTTAGTATTTAGTGACCCCCAAAACCAATAAACAATTCTTTTTTCCAATTTTTTCCGCCATGTTGGAACCGCCATTTTGTTTTTTGAAATTTGAATTTCAGATTCGGAATCAGCGACCCATAAAATCTATAAGTACCAAATTCCAGATCGATTTATAAATGCCTTCATATTTTGGCCAGCTTTTTGGCATTCGGCCCCACTGTGTGCCGCCTTGGTAAGTAAAATTATGATATTTTGACTCCTCACCTTTGGAACTGTTTTTCACGTAAATAATAGTTATACAAAGACAGGAAGTACAGAAATTCTCTATATTAAAAACCATTTATCTTACATTTAAAACCACCAAAATTAAAATTTCCCATTAAGCTAACATACACGATGCATTTATAGCGATGTTCTCGACATATCAGAAGATCCCAGATTCCAGTTTGTCTATTTCTTCGGGCTAATCTTGACAACCAGGAAAATTATGCAGAACCTTATCGTCATACACTTTAAGACCACCGGTAGTACAACATTGAGATTTTCTCAGATACCCAGGCTATTCATTTCACACGTGATGCAATCTGAGTGTTTTATATGGATAGTCTGGGGGAATGTGTATGTACCAGACAGAATCCACCTGTAACTTATGTAACAGTAGGCCTATACTTACGTAAGATACAGTGTGATTGAAAATTATTAATACTTACAATCCACATCCTTCCATTCTTTTCCTTATTTTCGTTTCATTTTCTTTTAGATGAAGCAGAAACCTGGAAAACAGTAATTACAAAATATGTTATTGGAAATTAATTCTTTTATAACAAAGATCACCCGTATTCTTCAAGTGAAACAATTAAGCCATATATTTTAAAAGAAGACAAAATACTACAATGATGGACGAAAATTGTTTACAAGTTTATTATGGGAATCAGTACCATTGAATCTGCCCAAATGATAGGCAAGCCACAAAAGATGTACTTGTAAATATATTTTTAATATTACTATGCTTTTCTTAATGATTGTAATGTAAACGAACTGGATTATGTAAACAGTCGTCTGTAGTTTACATTAGCCTACTTTAATAACTTTTTAATAAAACATTTTTGTATCTACATTGTTTTACGTAACTCTATATATCTGAAAACAACCTCAAACTTGTAGAGTGAAAACCTAATAATTACTCATTAATAATAATTAATAGTAGACTAAAGACATACCTCTTTACGTAGATAATTTTAAAGCTCACATATTTATGCTTTAGAATATGCGAGGATTATAAGTAAACCCAGTACACCTCAGACCCCCGTATAAGCACTATCTAAATGACTTACACCAACTTCAGGATTTTACTTAGTTCGCTTAAAATATTGGTTATATTTTTTTATTTAATTGTTAGTTGTTTATCCTTGGGGAGGAGAATATATGAATCTTTTGTTTATGCTTTTGTTAAGTAGACGAGACAATGGATGGAACAAAGTTACGAAATCTACCAATCATTGAAGCTTCAGCCTGCGACAAAAATGGATCTAGAAATTGGAAAGAAGTATGGAAGCAAAGGGGCTTAGAACAGGCTTCTGTGGAATCCTAGATGCGGGCTGGAGCAAAAGTCTCGGAAAGTGATGAGGAAAATAAGCAACCACATGTGGTGGAACAATATTATTGATATCATACTGACACTCCTTATAGTAGGCATCAGTATACGAACCACAGAAATAAATACAAGCGAATTGCAACAAAAGAAGGAAGAGTAATGTGGGATAGGAAATGTAAAGCGATAGAACAATGTATTGGGTAAAAGAAGTTTATTAACAATAGCCTATTAGCAACAAAAAAGTATATGATAACAGTAACAAAAAACGGAAAACACTTCAATAAACTGTTGTTAACAGAAAAAAGACGTCATCTGTAGAAAGAATAAAAAATGTGCAAAATAAAAGAGAAATCGGCGGCATTGCAGTAGAAAAAGTCAAAATCGATTACCAGGGATTAATAGCAGAAACGATAAAATATGAAACATTAAAACTTAAAAGAATGGTCTTAGCATTATATAGTAGGTGAATAGAAAACAGCAAAGTACCTCAGGAGTAGAAAATAGAATAATTGCGAGATAGTACCCGAGAAACGAACATTGTGTGAGTGTGTATTCATACGGTATGTAGGCCGATATATATGTAGCCTATACTCTTTATTTTTTGCAATTTTCACTTATTTTTACTTCCATGTTCCATAAGGAAATGGAAGTATGGTCATGGAGAAAAAAATCGTGTTCGAGATAAGGGCTGATTCTGATTGTACTACCCTCAAAACATGAAGAAAAGTGATTTTTCGAAAAGTGTCTGTGTGTGTGTCTGTGTGTGTAGATTTGTTTTTCTATGGCAAACGATAACAGCCGCAAATTCAAACAAAATCAAATAATTCTTTGCATACAGCTCTAAATTGTAGAGTTCTCAAGACCTATTGTTTTTGTTGAAGATCGGTTAAGGGAAAGGGGTAGTTTACCTGCAACGTTTTATGTTTTAACAAGGGTAATTTTTTCTATGACGAACGATAACTGCCGTAAATTCAAACAGAATCAAATAATTTTTTCCATACCTCCCTAAATTATAGACAGCTCAAGGTCTTTTGATTTTGGTGAAGATCGGTTAAGAGAAGGGGGTATTTTACCTGCAACCTTTTATGTTTTAACAAGGGTAACTTTTCTTATGACGAATGATACCTGCCGCACATTCAAAGAGAATCAAATAATTTTTTGCATACGTTCCTGAATTGTTAAGTACTCAAAGTCTGTTGATTTTGGTGACGACGGGTAAATGGGTAGTTTACCAGCAACACTTTATGTTTTAACAACGGTAATTTTTTCTATGACGAACGATATCAGCCGCAAATTCAAACAGAATCGAATAATGTTTTGCATACAGCCCTAAATTGTAAAGTAAACCTAACCTAATCTAACCTAACCTAACCTAACCTAAATTGTAAAGTACTCAAGGCCTGTTGTTTTTGGTGAAGATCGGTTAAGGGAAAGGGGTAGTTTACCAGCAAAATTTTATGTTTTGACAAGGGTAATTTTTCTTATGACGAATGATAACTGCCTTACATTCAAACAGAATCAAATATTTTTTTGCATAGTTTCTTGAATTGTTAAGCACTCAAGGTCTGTTCATTTTGGTGAAGATCGGTTAAGGGAAAGGGGTAGTTTATCTGCAATATTTTATGTTTTAACAACGGTAATTGTTTCTATGACGTACGATAACTGCCACACATTCAAACACAATCAAATATTTTTGTATGTACGTTCCTGAATTGTAAAGGAATTAAGGCCTATTGATTTTAGTGAAGATCGGTTAAGGGAAAGGGGTAGTTTACCTGCCAAATTTTAAAGTATTAACAAGAGTAATATTGTTTTAACAAGAGTAATTGTTTCTATGACGAACGATAAAAAAAAACGATAACTGCCGCACATTCAAACAGAATAAAATAATGTTTTGCATGCATCTCTGAATTGTGGAGTACTCAAGGTCTGTTGGTTTTGGTGAAGATCAGTTAAGAGAAAGGAGTAGTTTACCTGCAACAGTTTATATGATAACAAGGGTAATTTTTTCTATGACGAACGATAACTGCCGTAAATTCAAACATAATCAAATAACGTTTTGCACACATCCATAAATTGTAGAGAGCTCAAGGTCTTTTGATTTTGGTGCAGATCGGTTACGGGAAAGGGATAATTTACCGGCAACATTTTATGTTGTAACAAGAGAAATGTTTTCATGACGAACGATAACTGCCGTAAATTCAAACAGAATCAAATAATTTTTTACATATGTGCCCGAATTGTAGAGGACTCAATGCTTGTTGATTTTGGTGAAGATCGGTTACGGGGAAAGGGTAGTTTACCTGAAACATTTTTTGTTGTAACAAGAGTAAAGTACTTAATTTTGATAAATAAAGTATCCTGATAAGAAGATCTTAATAATCCACTGTAGAAAAGTAGATGAAATATCTATAAATGAAGAGGCTAGTTGAACGGGGTGGGGGTAATTTTCTATAAACGAAAATTATAGTTGAAGTGGAGGGGATAATATTTTTATATATGTACTACGTTATCGGCAACAAATACCTACCCGGCCTGTTTGGCCGTAGACCAATGTTTTCTGCAAAACCAGACCTTTCGGCAGTGCCATCGACTTCCATCATCAGTGAAAATCGAGTGCGATAACGTGAGGTGGTATACGTTAGTGACCACAGTACTGTGGTTAAGGCTGAAGCAGTAAGTAAAAAGAAGTAGTTTCTATGGAAATATTTCATTTCGAAAATGATTTTAAATATAAATCTTAGAACATGGAAGTCATGTATGGTTCTTCATACCGATATTTTCGAAATGTGTCTGTGTGTCTGTGTGTGTGTGTGTCTGTGTGTAGAATTTTGTCTATGGGAAACGATAACAGCCTCAAATATTCAAGCAGAATCAAATAATGTTTTGCATACAGCCATGAATTGTAGAGGACTCAAGGCATATTGTTTTTGGTGAAGATCGGTTAAGGGAAAGGGGTAGTTTACCGGCAACGTTTCACGTTTTAACAAGAGTAAAGTGCTTAATTTTGATAAATAAAGTATCTTAAAAGAAGGTCATAATAATAAACTGTAGAAAGGTAGATGAAATATCTATAAATGAAAAGGGTAGTTGAAGGGAGGAGGGGTAATTTTTTTTATAAATTAAAATGGTATTTGATGATGGTGGAGGTAAATTTTATAAGTTTTATATGTGTAATACGTTATTGACAACAAAGAAGTAGTTTCTATGGAAACATTTCATTTTACGTTAACAAAATTCTATATTTTTTCATTTTAATTTAAATCATGTATGAGAGAAAATATATCGTTCGTGGCAGGCAAGCCTATCTCAATTATGTAATGTTTACGTTTCCATTTTATTATTATGATTACCACAAAAAAAGACAGGCAAGACACACACACACACACACACACACACACACACATTTCGCGTTATTTCTTTAATTTTAATTTAAATCACATAGGCCTATGAGTGAAAATATATCGTTCCTGGCTGTTAAGTATATCTCAGTTATGTAATGTTTACTTTTCCAAAGTTTTATTATTGTGATAACCGCAATAAAAAGGCCGGCAGGACACACACACACACACACACACACACACACAATTCGCGTTATTTATGGCCTCAATCATGTTTATTACCTTATGTTTGTACGCTTTTTAAATGAAAAGTGCCGAAACCCACACCAACACAACGCGTGCAAGCCGAAAAGGTGGACAGCGATTTGCTTCCTGTGGATCGCTGGCCAGTGTAACTTCACGTGTTTACAGAGGAACATTTCATAGACAGACTTTTGGTCTTTAGGAAATGAACGCTCTGCAAGATGCTCAGGGTCTATTACTTAGTAATTAAGTAAGAAAACATTTGTTATGGTATGAGCCTATCAAACTATATAGAGGTCTGCGAACCTTAAACAATTATTGTATGTAGTTTTACTACAGACTATAAGTAATATAAAAAAAGCAATTAAAATAATATTAAACCCATAATTACCAACTACCTAATGTAAGAAAGGTGAAAATAATGAAAATAACAGTTATTAATGTTATAAAGCAATGTATAAGTTTCAGAATATTGTGAAATAAAAGTGTTTAAGAAATATATCTTGTTGTAATATAAACATTGAGTAACACATGTAATTTATATAAAATAACTATGTAACTAATCTAATAAGATTAAGCAATGTGTACAATACTTATAACTAGTGGAATATATCCCTAGGAGTTAATTATGTACATCAGAGACAAGTAAAAATACGTTTAGAATAAATCATGTTAATTATAAATTGTAAAAACAACCCTGTGGCCCATAAAACATGTTGTGAATCCAAGAGGTTTCCCGAGTTAATCTATAGAAAAAAAAGAAAATTGAATTGAATTGTTTGATTTGATTTAAAAAAATCAGAACACATATAATTCAAAGCTGAACATTTCTAATAAAATATTTTTCATTTTTTTATATGTGTAGCCTACTACGTTATCGGCAAAACAGAAGTATTTTGTTGTTAAAATTCCTTCCCAGGCTGTTTGGCCGTAGTCCAATGTTTTCTGCAAAACCAGACGTTTCGGCAGTGCCATCGACTTCCATCATCAGTGAAAATCTAGTGCGATAACGTGAGGTGGTATACGTTAGTGACCACAGTACTGTGGTTAAGGCTGAAGCAGTAAATAGAAAGAAGTAATTTCTATGGAAATATTTCATTTCGAAAATGATTTTAAATATAAATCTTAGAATATGGAAGTCATGTATGGTTCTCCATACCCGTTTTTATTGTTTCGTAAAAGGATCTGAAATGAGTGCATGCTTTTAGAGAAGAAAAACTGTCACTACTTCGACGCTTTCATAAATTTGATAATTCACTCCGTTAAGCTGAGAAATGCGATATGGATGTTCATATATTCGTATATTTCTGGATGGAGCAACCCTTCTTGTCAATAGGTCGGTGAACTGACAATAGAAGCCTTACATGAGTCACGTTATTGATTCACACACTGCCACCATGCAGTATACAAAGTGAGGAAAAAATATAACTAATATGTATCATAATGTTTTTTGTATCGTAGTGTAGTAGTGTAGTGTGTAGTTTTATGTAATGTGTGTATCTTTGACTCAACAATATGAGATGAATGTGTGTATGAATATGAGATAAAATAAATCTCGAAACATCGCATAAAAACTGCATATCATATATATGATAATAACTGGGTCCATTATCAACTCTTCTTTAAAGTCTACATAAGCAATATATGTGTATTAGCGTCATAGGCTTCTTTCTGTGGCAATTCTAATGACAGTGGAGACTATAGTGTTCCTAATTCTTCCTAAATTTAAATAAGATTCTTTCAGAAGGGACACTGGATCTACAAAACTCTTAATCCCATATATTTGTAGCGTTTGTTGATCAATTCTAGATTTTATTAACTACCGTTCTTCTACTCGAGGCCAGTATTATACTAGTTGAATAAAGAAGATGATGGCCAAACTAATGAAAATGTTGTTCGCAGTGGATACTGTTCACGACAAATGGTTCCAGTAATTAGTCTGAACAACAAACGTTCCCAACGCCGCGCCGTGATGCAGCCAGCTGACCTTAATACACGTCTCTGAATTAATTAACTACGCTATATTTCCACATCAAGGTTAATGTTTATTACTATTTATTATTAGAGTGTTGTTGTTGTTAATATTCTTATTACTTTAAAAATTTTTAATCTTTCTACGCATTTGTTCAAGAATAAAATTCAGACGACAGGACGTCAATCGTACTTTTGAAAATACACTACTCTGTGGTATTGTCAGTGTCATATTTTGGGAAGACTGTTCAGTGGTTCCCAAAGTCCTGAGTGCGAGGCTGTTCACATGTATATAACTAATAATATAATTAATGCATATTACAATTTCATACAAAATGAGTCAGTATAGTTACAATTAGTAGGCTATAAAATTTTCTTATCTAGCAAACATAATAAAGCTATATACAATGTATATCTACAGACAAAATATTATTTTGTGGGTAGATAAGTTTGAATTGTGGAACTTTTGAATGATCAAAAGTTTTAATAATCACATTAATCTAAATCACACTTAATCCAACAATTCATAGTGTATTCAGTCTCCAACAAAACTATTCACAGTAAACAGTAGTAGCCCCTACAGCCAATAAGTTTACTAAACCGGAATTATAAATAAATACAAATTTAATGTACGGTATCAAGAAGCCTGCAATACTGAAACCACACAATCACCGTAGCCCAGCTGAAGTCCTTCATAGTTATGTTATACAGTTATACATTAATAGTATATCTAGTCTAAGGCAATGTCTAATGTACAATCAATCAAGATATGTAAATATAAATAAAACATAAATAATTACGGCGATTCTATTGCGTATTTCTTGAAGTGGTATATTTTGCTATTACATATTACACGTGGTAATTTTTCGAGGTTACTGTTTGGTTTGAGACAGTTCTTTTCTTTCCACAACGTTCTCTTATTTTATTTAACTTTTTGCATAGCTGTAGTACTGTAATAAAACGTACATGTCAATTTTATGTAGTAAGTGTCTTTTGTTTGGTTTTTAAACGAACTGCTTCATTTAAAATTTATAATAACTGAATAAACAATATTTTTGTTATTATAAAATTAGTTGTTCATTTTCTGCTTCTAACTAGTAGACTCCTTCTATTTGGTGTCCTTGTATTTAGTGACTTGGGTTGCTTAGATCGGTAACACTGTTTTCAGATTGAGTGAACTACTTTCAGTCATTCACCGAGTAACGCCGTATAATCGGTTTTTAATCATTGAGCCACAGACACGGATTTTTTCAGAAGCACTATGACGATTCAAATTATCACCTGCTGGTAAAGTTTCTCCTGCCATAAGTTCTTGCCAACCTAAATTATTTTACACTCTAGCTAGATAATAAAAATAGTCATGTTTTAAGAACAGCAAATTGTTTATTTAATGAGATCTTGTTAATGAAATTATCATCAGTTCATTGGCTCAAATGGTTAGGCATGTTAGTTTTTTGTCATGAGTATATACTTTTTGTATTCACTTAAATTGTTGAGGTTAGCTAATATAGACTATATTCATAATTATACAAAATTAATATTAATACGGTTCTGATATTTCCAGTATTAGTTGAAGATTCAGAAACAAGATTGTCAGTAGAGTCATAAAATATATTGGGATATAGGTTTTTGACTAGTAAACGAAAAACATTAGTCTACGTTCTTGTGTGATTACATCATATGTAATTCAGATAAGTGTACTTTTATGTACTCTTGGTACACAAAAATTAAAACATATAGAGTGAAGTATAACTTGCTTCAAAAAAATTCATTTGCCTAAAACTGTTAGTGTCAAGTGACTTCTAGCATACGGGTACTGATCAGTAGTATGCAACAGGTTAGCAAAAGCATCAGCTAATTTATAAGCCTACTGCCTGAATAAAAACATAGTTTTACAATACTCATCTGTAAGTGAATATAATTAATTAAATATTTTATAGCATCTCTTTAGTTAAAATAATGTGATTAATGTCGGTGTTTTATTCTAATTAGCCTATATATATTATAAGTAGACTGGTGCGTGTCCTCTTATTGTCCCGCTATGGAGCGTCAATTTGTAATATGACGAGGTACTCTCTCGTTAAAATTTTATAAATATTTTTTATTATTATTATTAATTCGGTGATGTGAGTTCGGTTGTATGTTGTTTCATTGAACACGTAAGTTGGTTGGTGTCTTGCTTGGGTTCGCTGAATGTGTATTATAATTCTGCTCTTCGCTCGTCGCTGAGATGAACCTATTGGTGTACCCTTTCACTGAAAAAACATAAGTATTGGTTTATATAAATACTTACTTGTGACGGTCGGTTACTAGTAATGTTGAGATGTATTACTAGTAATAAAGTGATAATAATTCAAATCAACTTATTGCCGCCGCCACTGCTGCCTACCATGGGTATCGTTCACCTAAGCTGTAAAGTCTTAGTCTAATACAATAATAGTCAAACTCTTGGATTGGTTATGAATTGATTTTTTATTCATCGAACTCATTATTAATGATTACTGTTATACAATAATATTGTTTACTTTCTTTTAAAATTTTTAATGTTGTTGATGGACTCTTTCGAATAATTAGATCTCAGGGTTTCCAGACTGAATCAGACTATCTACCGTTCTGGACGTTAACATTTCGCTATATTAATTAATAAATAACGCAGGTTCTTTTAGACTGCAAGATACACTCAAATCAAAACAATACACTACTATGATAGTTAGTATTAAGAGAGTGATAACATTATTATAATTCTTTAACAAAAAAACATAAACATTGAACAAGTGTTTCTTATTGGAATTGTAGGTTAAGTTGGTTTCATTGTAACCTAACTTACTTGATTTTAAATGATTAATAATTCCTTAAATATGTTAACAGTTTCGTACAACACAGTTATAGTGGGAATCTAGTGATAATTTCATTATTTATCTTCTTATATTGGATAAAAACAAATTAACAGGTATTTGGAAATTACCCACTCCTATGGTTGATGAGTATATTACATTTAGTTATAATCTTACATTTAAACACAATATAACGTGTAAGATACTATAGGTCCAAGGTTTCTTTTAATTCCCTCATTGACGATTTAATGTCCCTTATTCTACAAGTTCATTTAATTAATTAGAAAATTAAAGTTTGTTAATGATAAAATTTTTCATTATTAATTGTTTGTTTTAATTATTAAAATCTTTTTTCTATCTAGTTTGGGTTATATTTTATCTAAGTTTATTAATTAATTCCGCTGATAGCGTTCCTTAATTATTGAATTACTTATTTAAAATATTTGCCATGGTCACTGATACTTGCGTACTAAGTCGTTCTGGTAGTATCACTATTTCACAAAATTTTCTTTTTTTATTTGAATGAAATTAATTTTGATTAATTCATTCTCGCTCACTAACTATGCGCACATACTCCGATTAAGATCACTGGTTAAAGAAAACTTTTACTATCCCTATATCCGACCTAACCTCAACTTGGCGCTTCGAGGTTAGACGCTTTCGTCAGCTGTCGGCTGTCAATTCAGTACTTTTTGGTTACGATGACCAGCGTGGAGTCTGCGTCGAAGCTTGAGATGAACTGATGATCTTACCTGTGTCAAGATCCCGTACCTAGTAATTCATAACGGGTCCTGATTGGTCAATTGTTATAATTTCCGTGTACATTCGGAATATCTCGGCAAAATAGACGCTTCTTGGCGTCATCTCACTGGTGTCGATGCTACGATTTTTTGGTCCGCACTACTACGCCCACGGGCTTGTAATTAATTCTTTTTCTTATAATTTAAATTATTCGTTTATAAATTCACTGATACTCTTTTCATGACTACTATCGTTTTTATCTTTTTATCACGAGTATTTTGGTTACCCGCACCATATAGTTCTGCTAAGGATTAATAAAATAAATTTCTTAATATTTCTTACGAACTAATTACATATCTTATTTTCTACCTTATTCTATTTATATTGTTCATTTTCTGATAAATAATTATCATGTTTATTTAGTTATTAACTATCACCCATTCTCGTTAAAGTTTTAGGCGGTAATTCGCTAAAATTGTCATCTTTCGTTTAGGCCTATTTCCATATTTTTTCTATGTTTTTATCACCTTCTTATATTAAGTATTCTTATATTTATTACGCTCTTTTTCTTCACTTTTGTTCTTTGTGATTGCTTATCAATACTGCACAATAGTTTTTTCACATTATTATTTAATTTTTATTCCTAATTATTACTTTACTTTTGACTAGACTCTTGGTCTATTGTCATTCTAAGTGTTTATTACTTATTTCATAATCTTAGGGGTTTGTAACCCATATTTGTTGTGGCCTATCTATAATGAACTAATCATTATCACTTCTGATTATATCAGCACTAGCTATTATTGTTTTATTTTATTTGAATTACATTTGCTCTGACAGGATTAATAAAATAAATTTCTTACTATTTCTTACGAAATAATTACATATTTTATTTTCTACCTTATTATATTTATATTGTTCATTTTCTGATAAATAATTATCATGTTTATTTAGTATACCTATTCAGTATACTTAGGTGTTACATTTTTCTTATTTGATTTTTTCATCTTTATCTTTTGATTATGTCTATTTTGTGTCAGTGTTATTATAGCAATGTTAATACTTGGCAGTGTTTAGTTCTGCTCTTATATTTTGACATTTGTTTCAATTTATCTAAACTTCCTGCATCTAGGTAAGCTATGGTTTACCGATAATTTACATTATTATTATTAATTTTATGGCAATAAACATTGATTTGCCTCACATGAATGTTATTATGTCTTAGTTAATATCATTGACTGAGTCCCTAGTCTTTTGTCATAGTTTTATGTGTGATTTTTGTTGTTCCAGGTACCCATACTATGTTGTACTCTTGGTCACATTAATTTACATTTATACTGTACTCAAGTTTCTTTATATTAGGACTTTTTGTAAATGGAATGCTCCTTATAGTCTCTAGTTTGCTTACACTCCAATACATTTTAGTTTAACATCATTTCAGTCACTGCTTTTTACTATTTTATTGGAAACGTGTTGGCCAGTTTAGGTTATGTATTAACCTTAAAATTGTTTTTCTGTTTGCGTAAGTGTTTTTCTTAAAATTGTTTGCGTAAGTTGATCTTACTAATATTTTAGAATTTTGCGGGTTTTTATCTTCTAAATTCTCTTTTTTATATAGCTCATAAATTGTTTTCTTAAATACTTGTTTGTAAAGTGAACTTACTTCACTTTTTGAATTTTGTGGTTTTTTATTCAAAATTCTTTCCTTTTGTTCCAAAATAGTGTTTTCATAAATAGTTTGTCAGTAAGGTGTTCTTACTTAATTTTAGAATTTTTTGTTTTTTATTGAAAATTCTTTTTTTTTATTCCAAATGTTTTTCTTAAAATTGTTTGCGTAAGTTGTTCTTACTAATATTTTAGAATTTTGCGGGTTTATTCAAAAATAGTTTTTTCATAAATACTGGTAGTAAGTTGTTCTTACAATATTTTTGGATTTTGTGGTTTTTATCTTCTAAATTCTCTTATTTGTATCCTCAATTTTATTACCCAATTCTTCCTTGGTTGTTTTGAATTCTTCCTTTAACAACTGGTTGTCTTCCTTCAATTCTCCTAACATTTTTCCCATTTCTTCTTCCATCTTCTTACTGTTTTTTTCCATCTTCTCTTCCATCTTCTTTAATCCTTCCTTCCTGGATTCTATGTTCTTATTTATTTCACTCAAATCTTCCTTCAAGGATTGTTTGTCCTTCTTCGAATCTTCCTTTGTGGATTTGAATTCTTGATACATTTTCTTGCTGTTTTCTTCCATCTTGGATTCTATGTTCTTATTCATTTCCATTATCATTTTCATTAGGGTTTCTGGGAACTTAACATCACCTGTTGGTGTTGGTACTTCAGGTTGTATATCTGTTA
Source organism: Magicicada septendecula (assembly GCA_034769895.1). Classification (NCBI taxonomy): domain Eukaryota; kingdom Metazoa; phylum Arthropoda; class Insecta; order Hemiptera; family Cicadidae; genus Magicicada; species Magicicada septendecula. The sequence continues at coordinate 477,403,220 of CM068368.1, read as the reverse complement.
GTGCGGGTTGTTTAGGTTCCACCGGGGGTACTAACACTTCTATATCTTCCACGGGTGTTGCCTCCTTGTCCCCCATATCGACTTCCTTTTCGGCCTCTGCCGCCCTTTTCTTAGAAGTCGCACGACGTTGCACGTTGTTTCCTTCTTTGACTGTATAACCGCTGCCAAGCTTAATTAGTAATTGCGCAAGTTACTGTAGTCTTCCAATCGCTAATTGAAGCCCTTCAGTTGGACGCCAATTTGTAACAGGCCGTTGTGTCAACGTTAAGCCCCACTGTTGTGAGCGCCAATTTGTAACAAGTCGTGTGTTTGCAACTAATTATTTTTCGTTCGTGTACAAAAAATAAAAAAGAAATTTTAATTTGTTAAAAATTAAAAAAAAAAAAATTTTATGTTTCGTATTAATGTTCAATAATTTAAATAATATTTCTTGTAATGTGGTTTCGTCGGAAATTTAAAATTCTGTAAGTTATTTGTGTCAATAAATTCGCTTCTGATTCACTGTAAATAAATCTGGAGTTAATAAGATTGTCTCACTTCACTAATCGATTGGCGATTTTCTTCTTTCTCAAGTATATTACTCCCCTTGAGTAATAGTCGCCTTTCTGTTAGTCCTGTGGTTAATTAAAACTCTTATATTAACACGTGAAATAAAATGAAAACCAGATAGTTGAATTATTATTATTTATTGACAATTATTTATTAGAATATCGATTTAAAATCGATTATTACATAAAGCTCGACTCTTTCACAGGGGTAATCGATTATCAATACAGGTTATATTATATAAATATTTTCGAATGGTTCTTTGAACGGTTATAATTATAATAGTCAGAGAAGGGACTAGTATAGAAAGTATAACATTCACAAAATAAATCTTAATAATTAATAATTACAAAGTTAGTTTATTATAAATAATGTTTATAAAATTGAAAAGTCAAACCAATTGCCGTGACGACAGATCTCATTTCTGGTGGACGCTTTGCATGATGGGATTTCTCAAAATGGCTGCTTGTACGCTGTTCGGTAAAACTGGAATCGGCGTAGCAAAATTTTCTTACAATAAAGATGCCTTTACGACTGCTTCCTTGTGTCCGCAATATTGAAGAATGTCTATTGGGTTGTTATAGGTGTCCTGGTTAAGTGTTCTGTGTTCACTGACTTTAAATGTTTTGTATTAGGTGTTTTCACTTTGTCTACGTGTCTGCCGAAAAGTGTGAAGTTCGTTTGGTTATGTTATATTTCGTGTTTTATAGTGATATTAGTTTATTTAACTTGTATTCTGTTCCGTATTAATTGTTTTCACTGTTTGTGGTGGTTGTGTTCATTGATTTTAAGTTTAATTTACTAATTTCGGTAACTCTCGGTTTTTTACTGCATGGTAGGCTTAACTTGTATACGCCATTAAAGTATTCGCTATATATGTTCTTAGCGCGAGCTTAAATCAACCGTTCGATTCGAATGTTAATTAAGAACTGTTTTACTTCCTTCGTCTTCTGAAATATCTCGCCAAGTTAATATTACAAAAGTATTGTTTCAATTATTATTCACTTCCTATGCATGTGATTACAGTACATTATATTCAGAATATATGTTGATTATTGATTACTTTCATGAACTAGTAAATACATAATTTATTGGTTTCTTTAACTCCTTCTGCTTAATTTGACATACAATAGTCCATCTTTATAAAGTTTTTTGTCAAAATTGCTATATTTCTGTCATTTTGGAAATATAGACTCAATATCTGCTTCCTGTTCTTGTCCAAAATGTTAGCCATCTTATGTGTTATAAATATGATTATAATAAATCTCAGATTGATATAAATCTTTATCTCTCCTTAATTTTTTACAAATTTATCAATTCATCATTCTCTTAGTTATAATTCACGAATTTACTATTCCGTCTCTGAAATTGTTAGGTATTACATTTTGCAAATTTTTTAATAATTTTATACCTCTTTTTATATTATTCTTTTAAAGTATAGTTTTAGTTATAGTAGTTGGTGATTGATTCACCTTATATAAATCTCATTAGTTTACTTGGTTTATTTAACTTCCTTACTCAATTATAATGTTATTGGAATTTCTTATTTGGCCTAGATTTTATGGTTTTACATATACTGTTTTTTGCATAATACTAATTCTATACCCCTTCTGACTTTCTAAAGTTAACACAGTATTAAATAAAATCTCCTTATATAACTATTGGAACATGTAGCATTGTATTCATGCTCATAATACAAAAACAATATTGAAAATTAATTACTAGTCTTTAAAGTTAGACATTTTAGTTTTAACTATTTTTAGAAATACATAACACACATTTTATAAACTAGTATGGTATACATACAGAGACATTTTAGTCTGTATGAACACTGTTATACATAATAAACATTCTTATATTAATTATAATTCTTATTCTACACACCACCTTGAAATGTGGAGTTCATAGGCTTTAAACACAAACATAATTAGCCATTTAATTTTTATTTTTTCTTAAACTTTATATGATTGCAGTCCTTTCTGTTTATATGGTGTATTACATTTTAATCCCTGTCACAGTAATTATTCCCCACCTGCTCTCTTTATCATTTACATTTCCAAGAATGTTTTTTGATAAACGGTGGCCTCTTCTATGAAACATTAGAGATATTTTCATAATAATACTTCATGATATGTCATCTCTGTATTTATATAAAACATTAAAGTTATTTAATAGTACATAGTTAAAGTAACAGTTAGACCTTTACTTGAAGTTTATTATATTATATCACTTGCACTGGTTCACTTACACTGTTGGGTCTGATTTATATTTGAGTTTTACAATATTCTAAGACCAAACTTTTAGTTATAATGGACTGTGAAGATTTGTTTATTTTATTACATAATATCTTTAGTTGGTGAACTTTTATTTATACTACTAAACACTTTTGTTTATAATTATTTTACATTTCTATGAGGTTTTGGGGTGTTATACTTTCTTGGGTGATATTAAAATTTGGTTCGGGGTTTGTTATTGTTTCATGGGTATTCCTCGTAGTTCTCCCATCCTACATCTTCTTTTCTTCACTTCTTCCTTCTTGGGTTTTCCAAGGTAAGTTGGTTTTATTATGTGTCCGTTGGTTGGTTCGGGGTATCTTCTTTATTACCTGCTCCTATCCTACCTGGGTATTATCCTGATTTTATTTTAGTTTCTTCGGATTTAATTTTCTTGATACATTTTTGTTGCATTTTTATGATTTAATTTTACTTTTTCCTTTATGGTGTATTTTCCTTCGATATTTAATTATTTTGCCTTTGAATTTTCTTTCGAGTTAATGTAATTTAAACTTATTTATGATCAGAATGGAATTATTACTTAGTGGATTATCTGTCATGCTACAATATATATATATATATATATATATATATATTTCAATCACTTTCTGCTACAGTCCGTTTCTTGATGTATATAATACTATAATACTTATAACTATTTTACCTCAAGATATATTTTTTCCTTTAGGAACATGTTTCGGGAGATCCTGTTCTCCCATCTTCAGCCTTCGCCATCTTGCTTCTGGTGCAGTATTTGTGTGTTGGCTTCTGGATGTTATTAAGGTGGTTTGTTGGTCTTTGGTCCTTCAATGTTGCATTATTGTGTGTGGTTGTGGTATCTGTTTTTGTATTTTGTGTATTTTCGATGTTGAGTGCTTTGAATATTGTGTCATGTTTTGTATTGATTTGTATTTGTTCTGGTATTAATTTGTTTTGTGTTTTATGTTTGTAAATCTGTAAATTTTCCCAAATGTTTATTATGGTGCCTTTGTGTGGTATATGTTTTATTAGTGTTACATTGGTTATGTCTGGGAATTCATGTCCTGTGTTTATTGCATGTGTGGCTAAATTGGATTTATATATATTTGGTTTTTTGTATGCATTTAGGTGTTCAAAATAACGTTTTTTCAGCTGTTTTTTTGTTTGTCCTATATAACATTTATTGCAATCTTGGCATTCAATTTTGTATATACCGTTGGTTGTTGTATTATATTTGTTGTGTGAGCTATTTAGATTTTGTAATTTATTTTTATTAGTTTTGTATGCTATTTTTATATCTGTGTTTTTAAATAGTTTTGTTAGTTTTGACATTTTATTATTTATATATGTGAATGTGGCCCATTTGTTGTTGTTGTTATTATTTATGTGTTGTTCAGTTTGATTAATTCTTAATTGTTCAGTTTTTATTTTGTATTTGATTTTATTTTCTATTTTGATCATAGTATTTTTATTGTATCCATTTGCATAACCAATTTGGTATATTATATTTCTTTCTTTGTCAGTTTCTTGTTTGTTTAGGGGTAATTTGTACATTCTGTTAAATAACGAATAAAATGCTGCCATTTTATGTTGTGGTGGGTGGTCAGAATGGTTAGGTATAATGATGTTAGTGGAAGTTGGTTTTCTATATATTGCATATTGTATGTGTTTGTTGTATCTTGTGATGGTTATGTCTAAATAGTTGATTTTGTTATGTTTTTCTTTTTCTTCTGTGAATTGTATTTTGGGATGTATGTTATTGATTTGTTTCAATATGTTCTCTGCATTTGTGTTTTTGTTATTTGATACATATAGTCCATCATCTACATATCTTATCCATATGCCATTTGGGTCATGTGTTTTTATGATATTTTGTATTTTGGTGTCTATGTGTTGTAGGAATATTTCTGCTATTATGCTTGATAATGGTGATCCCATTGCTAAACCTTCTTTCTGTTGATAAATTTTGCTATTAAATTCAAAGTAATTTTGTTTTAGTATTAGTTGGAGACTATTTTTTATTTCGGTTATATATTGTTTGTTTTCATTTTGTTCTTTAAGTTTGTTTATTATTATGTCAATTGTTTCTTCTACTGGGATATTGGTGTACATGTTTGTTATGTCATATGATGTGAAAAATGTATTTTCATTTATATTTATTATTTTTAGTTTGTCTATTAATTCGTATGTATTTTTTATGTTATGATGGTTATTTGTTAGATGGTTACTTTTTAGTTTTTGTGCTATTATTTTTGCTATTTTGTATGTAGGAGCTTTTTTGAAATTGATTAATGGACGTATTGGGTTGTTTAATTTGTGTATTTTTATTAGGCTATTCATTTTAGGCGGTTCTGGATTATTGTTTATATATATGTCTATGTTTTTATTGTTGAAAATGTTTTTAGTTGTTTTTATTAGTTTTATTGTTTGTTTAAGATATTTTTCTGTTGGGTTTTTATCTAGTTGTACGCATTTATTATTGTTGATGAAGTCTTCGGTTTTTTTTATGTAGTCTGCTTTATCAATGATTACTGTTGCTTGACTTTTGTCTGCTTTAGTTATTATTAAATTATTGTTCTTTACTTTATTTTTAATTTATTTTATTGTTTTATTGTTTTTCTTTTGTTTATCTTTGTTTTTCATTTCGCTAGTGATTATTTTTTTAATTATATGTGTTGCTTCTGTTCTTTTTTCTTCTTGTATATTGTCTTTTATTAGGTTAATGGCAAATTCTGTTTCTACTATTAAATTTTCTAGATTTTTGTTTGCATTTTGGGTTATGTTAGTTTTTGACATATTGTTTAAATATTCTGTTTCTTTTTTGTTAAATTCTGTATTGCTAAGGTTAATGGTTCGAGGGTAAAATGTGTGTTTATTTTTGTTGTTTTGTTCTTGATTTTTGTTTTGTTGTTTTAATGTGTTAAGTTTTTTGTTGATTGTATAAGTCTTTTTTTTTTTTTCAAATCTTATTTTATTTTCTATGTTATTGTATTTATTATTCCAAGTGATTGGATGTAATAAACTTGTTAGCTCTAAGTGTAGTTTGTATATGTCTAGTGTTATGCTATTTTTCTTACTGTATAATTGATTAATTTCGTTTTGTATCCATAGCCTTTGTGCTTGTTTTATAGTTTTTTGTGCAGTCATATTTTTGTTGTTTGTGTTTATGTTGATGTACTTAGGTGTTAATTTATGTTTTTGGCATTGTCTATTGAAGTATATGTTCATGTTTGTGTTCATTAGTTGTTTTTTTCGTGTTTGAAATTTGTTTAATAATTTGGTAATGAGGTAATGTGGTTATATGGAATTGTGGTTATGTTGTTTGTGTACATGTTAATGTATATTTATGTGAGAGATGATTTGTTATCCGTTATTTGGTAGTTGATTTCACTTAATTTGATATTCACTTCACTATTTTTTCACTATACACTTTTATTTTTGCATTTGTTTTATAACCTCACTTTTCGTTTTTTCACTGTAGGCTTATTTACCTTGTATGGTTATATTATATAAAAGAATATATATATATATATAGAGAGAGAGAGAGAGGTATAAAACTCGAATAAGTAGCCAGGATAGATGTTGTTAGAATGAAACGGATTAATTATTGCTGCTATTATTTTCTGACAATATACGGTGTTTTTAATACAGTTTATAAAAAATAATTACTCTGTCTCTGTTGACTTTCGTAACTCAAACCAAAACGTAATTTTTGTACAATAAAATAAATTAATATTTAAAAAGTTCTTTTAGACTTACGTAAACTATAAAACCTTTACTGATATAACTTGTCTTAGATTTTTTCTTTTAAATAAGTAATATATGTAAATAATATAAGTTCACTCCCCTGTAACGTCGAATGAAGTTCCCTGAAACGACGGATTGATCCTATCTGGATGAATACGTGAGTTGATTTATTCTGTCCGGCTTCAGGGTTGCTTCCGAGCGTGTAGATATTTTTCGCGGGAGAAATTGTATTACAACTCACATCCCGAACCTATACTGTTACTGCTTAACTGGTGTGTTTTACTCACACCTTTCCAGTCAGATTGAAGTGTCTATATACAGTTCTACTGAAAATTTGTGCTTATGAAGATTTGATTATTATAACAGTTTGTTTTTACTTTTGCCTAACTGATAACAGATGACAATAACTTAAGCGTTAACACTCATTTTACTGATTTTGTATGAAGCGGAAAATTTATTAGAGCGTCATTAGATGTTTTAAAGATTGTAAAATATATGTACAGTTTATTGATTATATCTGACAGTAAACTTAATACCAAAAAATGATTATATCAGCTTGCAAAAACTTTGCCGGCACAGTGTTTAGAAAACATATTTCAGACAATGATTTTTCTGAAGACAGCCATGAAGTGAAACTTATCAAATGAATAGTGACATTATTTTTTAAAATCTTGTGCTATAATACTGCTAAGGAAAGAACCGCTGCAGCTACCTTCTCTAAGCTTGGTGTCTGCCAAAATTTAAAAATAAATTTGTATTATTAAGTAATGTTTAATGTAAACAATTTTTGTACAGTTAATACGTAGCTAATAAAAAAAATTTATGTAAATTACCATTGTTTATTGAACACTTTAACGACCATGGCGAGCGTATACTTCAGCTTCTTTTACGCAATAAACATTTTAAAGTTTACGGCTCACGTCTTTTATTCTTTGTTTCCCTTATTCTTATCTTTATTCGTCTGGCTTCAATAATAAATGTTCATAAATAAGAACGCAACGGAACTGTTTATGAACGCAACAGAACTTAGCGGTAAACTTAAATAATGTGTCAGAATACTGAAATCTTACAGTGAAACAAATGAGTTTATTTTGGAAAAGAACTTATTAAAAACCTCCCACTTTGGAGTCATTAATTGTTAAAATTAGACAGCTATACCATTTAACGCAAAATATAATCCGCTATAGCAACAAAAGCTATAACAAAGCAGAAATGTCAGACTTTGTACAGATACAGTTATAGCATACGCAGTGTTCTTGCCAACCACTGATGCAGCGGTCGGACCGAATTCAGTAAATGCAGCACGCGATCCATATAGTATACATCGATGGTCGCGACTGACAGACCAATCGTCATGTATCAGAGTGGCGTTTACTCGTTACCGATTTCGGAAAGAGACTGATCTGGTACGTTCAAAGTCATTTTTTACAACTGCATTTTTCGTAATCTGATTGGTTCTTTGGTAACCCCCCCACTCTTATCATCTTTCTACCGATAATAGATTTCCTGTATAAGAAGGGTTCAGAATAGAATAATTCTTGTTCAAAAACCTGAAATATTTTAAGGCCAATTTTTTCGGCAATAAACCTTTTTACTTAAAAAAAAACATAATTTTAGTTACTAATTTTTAAAATACCTACTGTCATCATGTAGGTCTTATTATTACGAGTATGCTGATATAAGTGTTATCTCAGAATTTTCCGTATTTCTATAGCTATTTAAATTAACGTGATTTTTTAAAGAATATCTCGTAAAATAATTACGTATCCTCGCACACGTCCACTACATACGCGGCTATGTATCCTTACGCAGCATTTCACTGCACTTAAAGTTGTTTGAGAAGTATAAAAATACTTAAAACTAACATTATTTACAGTGTTCCATAACAACGAATTTACAATGTTCATACCTACAATCTCCACAAATTTACATGGCGTTTATAAAGAGTGTTCCATGAGGAATGGGGCATACTTCAGGAATGCGTTTTACAGGCTGAAATAAAGAAGAAATTTAATATAAAAATAGGGCCGATAACACTTCGTTTTCGATTTGTGGCTTGCGAAAAATTTACATTGATTTCTGCTCTAATGTCACAAATAAACCCTACTGAAATGTTTGGAATTTAACTTAACACGTACATTTAATAATCTCATATGGTTTCTGACCTGCAAAATTGACAAAAGAGGGTCACTGAACTGTCTCTTCTGCAGTTTTATAAAACAGTGTGGTAATCTAAAAAAAATTGTGTCAAAATACACTCTTTTTTAGGTTTGATTTGAATTTAATTGTTTAAATTGCCAACAAAATAAATGTAAATTTGTAGTACAATTTATAAAAATTTAATTCTGAGAAATCTGATGTATGGAAAGTCAATAAAGAACAAATGGATGTTATAAAAAATAAAATTACATTTAAGAGTTGTCTAACTTCATATGAATAATGAGGTGGTTGAAAGAATACATTTTTATTCATTTATTCATTATAAACCACTGATGATGCTGATGTGATCAGTGAAACCTGCGTAAAGTGAAAATAAAATATAATTTTACTTCCAGAAATAGTTAATATTTGAAGTATTATTCTTAATATAGAAACCTGCAAGAAATATATTCGAGTTACTTACAAAACAACGGTGTGTGTGTGTGTGTGTGTGTGTGTGTGTGTGTGTGTGTGTGTGTGTGTGTATAATGTTTATAATAACTTTCCCTCAAGATTTTTTCCTTATTTGAAACGTGTTTCGGGAAACCCATTATTCTCATTCTCAGCCTTCTTAATCTTTAAAATTAAGAAGGCTGAGAATGGGAACAATGGGTTTCCCGAAACATGTTTCAAATAAGGAAAAAACGTCTTGAGTTAAAGTTTTTATAAATATTAAATATATTAAATGGATCTAGAAATACACTGTAGTACAAAGTGTTTGCTTAATAACATTTACTAATATTATTAATATTAGTACTTTATTAATATTTATAAACTCTTTACCTCAGGATGTTTTATTTCCTTATTTGGAACATGTTTCGGGACGCTTTGTGTTCCCATCCTCAGCCTTTCTAATTTTGAGTCTTAGGAAGTGTGAAGTACTTGTGTGTTGGTTGGTTGTTATTGTGGTTTCCTGTTGACCTTTGGCATTTTAAATTGGTATTATTGTGTGTGATTGTGGTGTATATATTAGTATTTTGTGTATTTTTGATGTTGAGTGCTTTGAAAATTGTGTCATGTTTTGTATTTATATGTCTGACTAATACCAGAACAAATACATATATACAGTATATTGGAATATACATATTGGAACGTTACAAGTATTAATAAATGAATACATTTCTGACCATGTATCCAACGCAATTATAAAGTGTTAAACACCGGCCAGGTCGTAGGATTTTTGTGTTCGTTGCGTTAAGTATATGTGGTTGCACAATTAATGTAATTTTACGAAGAGGAGTGAGACGTTGATGACATGAAATAATTAATTAAAACATATTAAAATAATCAATCAACGATTTAATAATATTGCAAAAAAATTATTTGAATATTAAAAATTGAAATTATAAAATTTAAAATATTATCTTTTATAAGTTTACACTCTGTAAAACATAACATACCCTTGCTATTCAGTACACACAAAAAAAATATACTCGTAATCTTAAATATTTAAACATATATGCTGAACAATTTATACAATTACTTATATTGCATGGGTGTCTGACTTTGACTCAGTTTTAAAATAGCAACTCATTTACAAATAATATTAACTTTACTAAATAAAATTTAATTGTTGCTATTAATATTTAATTAATAAAAAATAACATTTACTTGAAGAATATTTATGTTTCTAGTGACACACACAAATTTGTAAAATTGAACAGAAGAAAGTTATTATTTTTAACCACAATTTACAATTACGTACGCCTACATTGTCTTAATAATTTTTCACTCGTCACTTACATATAACTCACTTGTTAATTACTAGTTAATTATGATAATAATTAACATTAATTAATATAATGTCTTTATTATTGCACTTTCCTGCAATAATTTTGCATCACCATACATGTTTAAATGCCCTTAATCTAGTGATGTATTTAGAATTGTGATATATCTTTGGTAACAGGTAAAAACCATATTAATTAATTAATTTTAATCATGTTAATACCTGCTTTAATGACAAAATCAACAATTCATAATTTTTCTCCCCTCGCAGTACAATGCAGGTCGATGCTGGCACACACACACACACACACACACACACACACACACACACACACACACACACACACAAACGCTGTATTTACACTACCGGGGCAGTGTCACTTTCGACAGGCTATCGCCTGCACTTGCATGCACAAAATTATTTAAAACCGTTCGTCGTATTCTTTTTACACTAATTATTTACAAAACATACCGCCCTGGGTAAATATGCAAATATATGTATTGTTGAATATATGCATACACATACATACATACATTATACTGCAACAGAACACAGGATGATAAGCTATGTTGTTTATATCAGAGCACACGGATGACGAGCATTTTCTTGTTTAAATTGGTTTTATGTAATATTTTGTCTTTTAGTCGTAAGTTTTGTATTTAGAAATGGATAAGCATGTAGGTATACCAAACTCTTCATAAGAATGTGTTCTATATTGTCATGTATTTTTTGTGTGAATTTGTGCGCGTGTGCGGGTGTGATAATGTGCGATCGCTATAGCTTCAGTGGTAGTTAACCGATTGATGTGAAACTTTGACAAGGAATTGTTTAGGTAAATAGCTTCAATTTGTGTGTACTCTGAGGTTCCTAACTATTTTAGAAATATGTTTTTTTTTTTAGTGAAGAGAAACTCAATTGTAACTCTTATCAAAGATAGGGTAATGAAATTCGTAGATAATTTCCATGCAGGCCTTTGCTAAATTATACAAAGTTTTTCATGAAATTTGTATATCTGTTTGTTCCATCAATCATGTGACTTGGGCTTGCCTATCAGAATACACTAAATTTAGCGAGATTCATTCGTTGTAGAGTTAGGATGGACACAGTCTGTCTGTAGAAGTTGCAAGGGGAAGTTGTGCCCGGTGAAGAGAGTTGTTCTCTTACGAACGTAGATATATCATATATAAAATAAACCTTGGTAAGTCTTAACGAAGTTTTGCGTTAAGAACCGAGTGGGTAAAATATTTAGATAAAATTTAAAATATAATACAGTGCTGTTTCGTGTAAGTTAAGATATCCGCTTAGGGAACTTAAAGACACTACAAGATATCGTGGAAGCAGTCAAACATAACTACGAGACTCTGTGAAATATCGCCGCTGGAGCCGCCTGCCGTAGAAGAGGACGACAAGACAAAGAGGACGCCAGGACGAAGAGGACGCCAGGAAGGTGTGACGCTGTAGAAGAGGACAATGAGACGAAGAGGACGCCAGGACGAAGAGGACACATGGAAGGAGTGACGCTGAAGAAGAAGACGCCAGGACGGGAGCGACGAGAGGAGAGGAGGACGTTTCAGCAACCAAGTAAAATCGATTTATATTATCGAACAATACAAACAATTATTTCTATTATCAATACATGACAATTTATAATATAATATACATCTTTAAAAACTATATTTGTGTGTATAACAAATAATTTTTCATCTCCTCCATAATAGACTTGTTTGTGAATTTTACACACTCACTATATCCTTATTAGTATAATAAAATTTTATTTGTTGCAATACATATATACATACATATATATATATATATTGCATCGATACATATTTTGATATTTGCACAGAGTAATTTATTTATGCAAATAAGATAAATATAAACAGTTGTACATAGTTTTAAAATTATGCATACGGGAACAGACAAGCTTGGACAATTCTTAACCTGTTTTTTTTTCTGTGAACAATGAGTTTACTTGGTTACTGAGGGGTGGCGAACTGCATATGTCTGTACACAGTGTTCTTGACCTGTGTGTGTGTCTCATCACCTGATCGAGGGAGAGAACTATAGTCTTCGTGTACAGTGGATTTAACTTGTGGTACTGTTCTCCAGTCCAGACAGACAGAGAATGCAAATAACGACATGTGGTTATTTGATAAAAATTCGCACACTGACATTACATAAAGCAAAGTGAGTGATTTCATTTTAAGACTTGCAAAATGACGTCTGTGGAGATACAATTTGAAGGTGAAAGGTAAAGGTATAACAGAACTAGAACAGAACTATTAAAAGTAGCCTTCAGTAAAAAAGCGACTTTAATACAGGTTTTTTAATAAATCAATGTTTTATTAACATTTATTCCATTCCACAAAATGTTTCTCCTCTCTTCTCACATACAATTTATTGTGCAACAAGAGGGACTTTACGTAACAGAAGCAGAAATCCCACGACCTAGCTGGTAGTTAATTCGACAGTTACGTGGAATACTCTTCCAATACATAATATGTAAATTGTTATGTTACATGTATATATATATATATATATATATATATATATATATTGTAATATAACTTTTTGTTTGGGGTTCTGGCGAGCTAACTTCCCGTTTAGTTTTGGTTTAATATTGTAAAAATTTATGTTTACTGATTTATATTATTATTGACTTATGGCTCAATTCAACCTAGCGTTGAATCCAGCTTGATAAGTCCGGTTGTTACACAAGAAATTATTTAACGAAGTATTTTTACTTCGGTCAGTTTATTCACTCAGAAGTCCTTCCGTTGACTCGTTGAATCGGTGGTGTAATTTCTGTGCTGAAAATACAAACAATTTTCACTGATAAACACTTACTTGATGTCGTGTCGAACTCGCAGGGTCGAACTCTCGACCCAGTATATACGGACTTACTGTTTTTGTAATCGCCGCTGCTTGTTGATTCGACCAATCAAATTCATCCACCTGTTGTCAACTAATTTCTAGAAATAATCTGACTGACTCTGTTTCTTATGTCAACAATCATTTTATTCCCAATAATGGTTCGTTCTGATTGAGCATAAATATGATTTATAATTAAATTCAAAACAATAATAATAATAAGCATGAGACTTTCAACTTTACAAAAAACTTGCCTCAGGGTGGCAGAACTGTTTACTAGTTTAATGCATCTAAATGTTTGTTGGTTAATAATAATTCAATACCTTCGTGTGTTCTTTGAGCTAACAGGATACCAAGACATTGAATAGAACTCTCATAGATTGTTCTTAAATATTCAGATGTTGACTACAATTCAGTCACTTACAATTAATACACAAAATAATAATCATGTCTCTAATCTGGACATTATAGGTTAGTAAAATTATTAGATTCAATGGACAATAAATACTTGAAAGAAAGTTAATTAGTGTCAAGATAATTCTTGCTAATACAATTAAATGAACAATAAAATTATAAATTCGAAACAGTGTTATCTGGTTAAACATCTGATTCAGTATTTAGTGTTATATGATTGTAATGGTATGGCTGTCAGTAACCATTTATTCTGGCAACCTTGGTTATTTATTATTCACCATAATAATTGACATTGAAATATTATAATGATGGTAGGTTTCTTCCCTAAATCATAAAAGCATAAAAACATATAAATATTGTATTAACCTTCGTTACTAATTCAATCACCTGACAAGCCTCAGTCATTGGCAATTGTTGGTTAAATTCATAGATATGTTATGATTGACAATTGTCATCAAGTGTGGTAAAGTCACACACAAAAAAAATAATTATTGTACATCAAAATTAATTATAAGGGTAATAAATTCACAAATAAAATTAATTAAATCTCTGAGGATTGTCATTTGTTGTTCAGTTACAGTTACAAGTATACCTTAACCTACGTTCATTGTTATGAAATGTTTCGATAATATCGTTTTTCATGATTTGATTGAAATAGTAAAAATCACTTATACTCCCTTTTAATTTTATAATTTATACACCGAAATTGCCCTGGATTATACACTGGACAATTTATTTCGCACTGTTGCACTTCACTCACTGATACTAATGTATAGCCTATTCGGTATCACAATTTTTAGCTTATGTCACTCTGTTTACTTAGTGACCCACACACACATTAACAAATCAGCTGACTTTATCTCGTCGGACGACATCTCACCGCTTCGAATGTTGATTGAAAAGTGTCCAGAACGCAGGCCTCGCTCTGCCGTTCCGTTCAGTAAACGACCAAAATTTGGCTAAATCCGTGGATTTGATTGGTGGGCGATCTTCACTTTTGTGTACATACCCCCTCGGCGTTATATTTTAATTGTTAAGTTTGGCGTGGGTCTTCGGGTTCTAGATTAAAACTGTTTTTCTCATTTTGACACAAATTCTTATAATTGTAATAACTTTGTTAATATCATTCCGATTTTAAATCTGAGCATATCAATGGATTCACTACACTTGGCTCTATTATTTGAGTTCACTCATGGTGTGCTTTGGTCCATTATTAAGAAAGTTACTGTTTGTGATTAATGCGGTTCACTTAACACTATTATTTTATATTTAAATCTTTATTATCACTACATAATGGCACTCATACCCACTTGAGGGCATGCCTTCCAAGTTATCATCACTCCTTAGTTACTATTTACTTAGATTTATTGATAAAATACAATTCTTATTCTACTGTCATCTTAGCCTAGGTACTCACATTCATATTTACAGATTTCATTCATTAGAAAGTATTTGTCTGCTTTCTAATTGTTCCCATTTGTTGATAACAAAGGGTTACTACTACTGGTTACCTTTGTTAACTGGAAAATGAGGTAATTTGTGGTCATTTTTGGTTACTTAAGTGGTCTCTATTTTCATCATTAGATGCCTACTTAATATCATTATTTTCTGGTATTAGAGTTCTTTTTGTTATTGTCTCTCAGTTACAATAGCTGAGTAAGAACATTGTCTTAGTACTGTACTTGGTGTGTTTACTACATTAGATTTTTTACATTGCCTTTGGTTAAACAATACTAGTTACACCTGGTGTCACATGACACGTGCACTTAAATATAATTATAGTGTACTGTATTCTGTCTTATTATCTTTGCACTATAGTACAGTAGTGGTATCACACTCTATTTGTGGTATTGACATCGACATTTTGTTTCTATTCATTTTTATAACGTGACTTTATACAAGTTTTATTAGTGAATTCCAGTTTAGTGGGTTTTGGTTCACTTTCTTTGTTTATTTTCTCATTTAAAGTTTATTTTGGGCATCTGATCTTGTTACCTGTAGAAAGATTGTTATTACTACTTGCTTTTACATATATTACATTCTGGTTTGGGTAGGTTTTTCCTATTGTTAGTTGTGAATACAGGTGAATCTTACACACATCATAGGTTATGTCATTTGGTCATTGGTGCTAACAATGTGTATGTTAGTTTGACTCACATTGGCATTCTTTTAACCTTATTTTTGTATATCTGGTTTTAATAAAGATAATTAACAATCATTCCATTATTCTCTTGCTTTTATATACGATTCTCAGATTATTTGACTAGTGTTTGCTGATATTCTGAGACATATTAATACTCCTTTTGTTACATTGTTGCTGTGTATATCTTGTTACTATGCTTAATTCACAGCTTCTAATCAATAATTATTATTGTTATTTTCACTCCTTTGTATAATATCTCTTTTCTTATTCATTTGTAACATTATTTATAGTATACTGGTCATCTCAGTTAGTCAGTTTTCCGTCTATCTCTTTAATCTGCAGGTTGATTGGTCATTATAAATATTGGTAGGTGTTGATTTATAGTTGACTGGATCTTGCAATCTTTCATGCCATGGTTGTTGGTTCTTCATCACTGATTCTTCCTTCTTCTTATTTCTTCTTTCTTCCTTCTTCTTTCTTCTTTCTTCTTTCTTGTGTCTGTTTGTTTCTTCACTGACCGAAAACTATTAGGTGGTTGCTTCTGTTGGTACAATCATTGTGTGGTGCAAAATCTCTTCACTATAATGTCATTTCATTTGTATTTACCATCAGTTTATTGACTCTTATGGCTGTGAGTTTGTATTTGGTGATAGTTAGCTCATGTAGCGTTGAGCTTGGCATTTTAGACAAATTATTTGGCTTGTCTCTTTGACTCATTATCTGACATGTGTTATCATTTTATATCACTGAAATCTTTGGGCTCATATGTCATGTTACAATATATATATATATATATATATATATATATTATAACAATCAGAATCGTGTCAGGTATTTACTCTTGTCTAATGAAGAAATTTGTGTTAGTGGTTGAAATCACAATCAGAATGATCAATCAATATTGCACACCACTATATAAAAATTATTCCGATTAGCGCTTTCAAGCTTCACAGCTCATCGTCAGATCAGGAATAGACAAAAAATATGTAATACCCAACCCTTCACCCCTCTCCCCCACCCTGCTCTCCCACAACAAACTAAAAATTAATGACCCTTCCCCACCCCCTAAACTCTGTCTCACCATCTGTACAGTTACATATTTTTCTAGTAAATTCCTTGTGTTTCAGTGTGTGTGTGTGTGTGTGTGTGTGTGTGTGTGTGTGTGTGTGTGTGTGTGTGTGTGTGTGTGTGTGTGTGCATCCTTTTAAACTACCCTCTTCCTCTCCACACACGTGGGTCAGTCACACACCCTTATTTTAAAACAACCAATTAGTACTATGAAATATAATTCTTAATCTTATCTATCTGCCCTCTCTCATTTATTTCTTAATCATGTTATAAAATATTTCTTCATTATCAAATTTAATTTTAATATTAATTAAATTGTCTAACCCTTTTTCTCTTTCTTTCAATATTTCTAACTCCTCTCTAAGCTTCCTATCAACTGTGTTATTTACTACTTTTACAATTTCGTATTCTTCCAAAGGATTAACAAACTTGTGGTTGTCTTCTATGAATTAAGTATTGAATTCAATAATTCCAGTATTACAGAAAAGCGGAATTTATAAATTAAAATGTAAAGACTGCAACAAAGTGTACCTAAGGGAGACAGGAAGAAAATTCGCATGCAGGTTGTCTGACCACAAACGTGGAGAAGGTAATAGAACAACCAATTCGTTATATGCAAGACATTTCATAGAAGACAACCACAAGTTTGTTAATCCTTTGGAAGAATACGAAATTGTAAAAGTAGTAAATAACACAGTTGATAGGAAGCTTAGAGAGGAGTTAGAAATATTGAAAGAAAGAGAAAAAGGGTTAGACAATTTAAATAATATTAAAATTAAATTTGATAATGAAGAAATATTTTATAACATGATTAAGAAGTAAATGAGAGAGGGCAGATAGATAAGATTAAGAATTATATTTCATAGTACTAATTGGTTGTTTTAAAATAAGGGTGTGTGACTGACCCACGTGTGTGGAGAGGAAGAGGGTAGTTTAAAAGGATGCACACACACACACACACACACACACACACACACACACACACACACACACACACACTGAAACACAAGGAATTTACTAGAAAAATATGTAACTGTACAGATGGTGAGACAGAGTTTAGGGGGTGGGGAAGGGTCATTAATTTTTAGTTTGTTGTGGGTGAGCAGGGTCGGGGAGAGGGGTGAAGGGTTGGGTATTACATATTTTTTGTCTATTCCTGATCTGACGATGAGCTGTGAAGCTTGAAAGCGCTAATCGGAATAATTTTTATATAGTGGTGTGCAATATTGATCATTCTGATTTACTCTTGTCGTTTTATTTTCACCTCACGTTGGATTCGTCAATTTATAACCAATAGAATTGTGTTGTCGGGTGTTACACACCGCGCACTTTATACTTACTAATTGCCGGTTTCTCTTCGTAGATGTAGTCCTGCAAACACAACTTATGCTAATATGTGTGTGTGGGCGCCACTTGGATATTTTGTCCAAGAAATTATTATTATTAAAAATTAATTTTTTAATTGTTAAATTAATTATAGAAAAAATGTGAAAAAGACAATCTGAGTTGCAAATAACGTATTTTTAATGACTTTTCTTTCATAAAATCGTCTGAAGGACTAACAATCAAATTAAGCAAAATTGCAGAGTTACAAAAATTATTGACAAGATTTTCATTAAGTATCGGCTAATAAATATTTTATTGCTCGGTTGAATCGCATGAATTTAATCTTTGAAAAAAACTTTATACTCAGGACGTGACTCCTTTGAACTATCAAGACAAATCAGTGGGATGCTTTACAAAATTTGTGTGAATTGAAGGTGTTTGACATATGTAGTACAATTGTGTGACAAAGATACCAGGTAAAAGGATTTTAATTTTGGTCAACTCACGTTCCGGTGGGTAAGTATTTCCTTCACTGGACACTGTTCTTGGGGACGATTCCAATCTTGCGCCTCTTCGTAGTTACGTTTTCTCACTCACTTGTAACTATTTAAAAGTCAAATTACGGTTTAAAAACTCCGCACAATTTAAATAAAAATCGTACTGTTTCTATGCTTTGAATTCTTGGCGGCTACAAACAGCTGTCTGCGTGGCCTCGCTATACTGCCGTCTCAGCGCTAGTTACGACTCAATGTATTAGGCTTGCGTCAGTAATATGTTTCGGAATTTTGTCAAAGTCTGTCTATTTTCGCAAATACCAGCAAATTTGATTTTTCTCTATTAAAATCGGTCCTTTTCAGGGCCGCTGGATATTTAGCTGTGTACTGTAACCCCACTTTCAACTTTTAGACTTTATTAAAAAAAAAAACCTTTTTTTTTTTAATTTAATTTAATTTAATTTTATTTTTTTTTAATTTTTTTTTTGAAAGAGGGGCCACTAGTTATTTAAAACTAGGCCAGAGCCTAGGGAAGCCAAAACTGCGCTGGGTCCAGTATGACGGGACTTGCAATTAAACTCGTTGTTGAGCAACAATAACAATTTTATTCACTATTTCAAATAACATGCAAGTATCATTCCCTGTCATTACACTCCTCTGAAAATATGCACGTAACATCTCATCAAAATATAATGCATGTAAAACATCAGCATAATAGTATCTCCCCAAATATAAATAATATATAACATCGATCAATATAAATACATCAATACACATAAATAAATAGTTACATAAATACACATAGCGCACACATATCGATATACACACATATATATACTACACACATGTTCACCTGGCAGGCAGCTCATAGACATTTAACCATGCCACCGAAGAATACCATCTTCAGTATCAGTGACCTAGATCCCCGTCCCAAACTACTATAAAAGGGTAAAGTGCCCAGCCTCCATAAAAAACTTTCATAAACCAAACCATTAATCAGTCCAGTTATGACTGCTTGCAACCAATGAAAGTATCACAAGAATTCAAAATTTTAGAAAGGTTCCCCCAGATAGGACTGCGCCATGGCCAGGTCAACATGGCTGTACGGCCGTGCGAATGTATAACAGAATTTATGATTAGAAGTAAGAATCAATAGTGTACTCATATTAACAACTGCACTAGTAGTACACTGGCTATGGCAGTAAAAGAACTGAATGAAATTTTACTCATATTGAATTATTACTGAGCTAAGATAATTTTTATAAAAAATATATATATAAAGACAATTTTAATTAAAAAAAAACTTTATAACATCAGCCCCCAATAAAACACATTTGAGTTGTTTCTACAGAATTGGCTTGGCCACAGGCGAGGCCATGCGCACCACCAGATCCAGCAACCTAAAACATGCTATGGACCTGTTACTAACGGCACCTACGGGTGACGTCCACAGGTTACAGCACCTCCCCAAACCTTTAAATCTACAAAAAAAACGAAACCCATATAGCTATGAATAACCTTAATCAATGTAAGCATAATTCACCCCCTATAAATCAGTAAGCTTAAGTCACACACACTTTTACCCTTAAAGAAAATTTCTCAGCAAAATTCGGTAGCGCATGACCCCGTCCGGGCTCACACTTACTCAGGGGGCATAAGCCTTATTAAAATACACTGACAAAATTTAAAAGCACTAATTGTCTCGCTGGACTTGTGTCCAAACAACTTTAACTGGAGATGTTCCAGGAAGAGAATACGGTGTTCTACATTGTAGAGGCCAAAATATAGATAAATGGGTTAAATGTCACCTGTAAAATCCGGCACAAAACCTGATGTATTGTCCATTTCTTCCTCCCGACGGCACAGACGGAGAATCACTCGTTTAATACCATTGGTGGCGGAAGTTCGGCCACCCGCTGAAGTGGATCGAGCATCGTCTTAGGTCGGGAACCCGAAGAGTCGCGTAGTCGATTATCTAGTCATGATAGATATTAGCAGACAACAAAATCAAACTGATGGCCGCCGGGAGAAATTGGTTGCTGTTTCGTTTTCGGCTGCCTGGCGAATACTGAACTCCGCAGTCACAAGAAAAATATTACGTATCACTCCCGCCAGATAGTGCGCGGATCGCCAACAAAGCATGCAGATAACGGCTTATACTTCGCTCAAATAATTAATTCACAAACCCCCGCAATGACCGTCACATAATTAACAGGGAAAAGGGCCGAGTATTCCAAAACTCGGCACAGTACGTTCTATTAGATATGGCTTGCTGTTGCTCTATTCAACAAACACGTTGAGCGATTTAGCGATATACTCCTTTTTAGGTTAAGTAAGTCTTTCGTCTAGTACGGGAAAAGCCTTTTTTGAGTTTTCGAGTCGGATTCCTCTTCTTCGAGTTCGCCTTGGGTTAGATGTTCGGATTCGCATGTGAAGTGTCTCTTGTGGATTCAAAGCATAAAGTGTTTCTGTGTCGATTTTGGCGTCGCTTATATACTCTTTGTAAGGTGCATTGTTTTAAATTTTATTCATGACTTCCGGTATTTTTGAGTAACATTTTCTTCTGGAACGTTCGAGAATATGCAAATAGAACATCATGGAACAAATTTGACTTCTGTAGAAGCTTTAGAACAAAAACTTCTTGTTCTTCATACTAAAGGATATTACTGAAATTATTCTGGTACCGGTATTTGTCAAACAATTTTACAGAACTACTTACAATCTGCATGTCATTATTATTTTTAGATTCTCTGCTTTCAACTGAATAAAATGATACCATTCTCGATTGGTTTTAAATAAATTAAATCTAATAAATTAACATAAAATACAAATTCTGACCTTGTAGTGTTTAACCAAATACACTGTAACAAACACGTGGCTTGGGACTACAATAGGAGTTAATGTAGTGTTTATACAAAATTCAAGTTTCTTATTAATAAAAAGTTATTAAGATCCTTGGCTCTTGCTATAGCATTAATACATAACATAGTTAGCTTTACATAATAAAACAAACAAATATTAAAGCACATAACATATAAATAATTTCATTTTTCTGTAGGCATGACATATGGCCTAGTTTTTTGTCATTGTTATTTATAGTAATTTGTCTTTTCTGGTATTATTTATGGGATTTTTTGGGTGTTCACTTAGAGTTTGTTATATTGTCTATCTTTGGGAATACCTGGTTTCTCCTAATACATTTTAATTTCATTGTAATTTCACTTAGCATTTCACTGTCTTTGTACAGATGAGCTATTTCATGGGTGTGACAAATTTCACTTTTATATTTAAAAATTCTCTATGAATTAAGCTTGTCTTCAATTGAGCAAGTGTTTTTCCATTGTAAATTATAGAATTGTATCTTTTTACTATATTCCTTCTAATATTAAACAATTAATTTGTCAAATATGACTAATTTTGTGACTGTTTTTTTGATCTCAGCCTAACATGGTCTATGTAACTATTTATATAACTTGACTGTTAAAGTATTTTAGGTAGTCATACTTATAGGTATAGTTACTTTATACTGTGTTTGAACTTTAAAATACAAGTTTGTTGCATTTTGATAACACTAAAGTCATAAATTTTACAATTTTACATGTTCACCACATGTTTTCAGTTTAACACACTTTTTGATTATTTTCATTGACTTCTAATCAATTCACAGCTTTCTCTATTTGAAGTAATTTGTTTGTCTTTGTCTAATTGACATTTACATTTAGTCTTGTTTTTAATTTTATAATAATTAATATTCACATAAAATCTGAGTGATTGGTCTCAACTCTAAAACTTCGATTTTCTTTTGCAAAATTACATATTTTTTATTTTAATTTACATCCTATTTAATGATGTGTTTAAATCATTTAATACATCTATTTTATATATACTATAAAGTATTGTAACAGATCTTGTCTATTGTTTCACAATAAATGGGGCTTTATGCTGTATTCAGAGTTACATTTCATAAATTTCATGACCTCATTTTGGTCATTTCTGAGATTATTTGTTTCTCTTATTATACAATATCAGTTTTATTCTGTTCTTCACTTAAACAATATATGGGGTTTGAGTCTTGGTCAAAGTCTTTGCCGTTTTTACATGTTAATGATAATAACTATTGGACAATATTACAAAATTTGTTGGATTACTTGGGTTCGATACTGTTCGTTTCACCTTCCTCTTATGATAATTTACTTTGCAATTAATTTTCTTTATGGAACGTTGTGTGGCGTTACAATATATATATATATATATATATATTATAGTAAAAAGCGAATTTTGTATGTGTTGTTTTGTGTTGTGATGTCGGGTGTTACACTCCGCGCACTTGTACTTACGGATTGCCGGTTTCTCTGCGGCGATGTTGTCCTGCAAACACAACTTATGCTAATATGTGTATGTGGGCGCCACTTGGATATTTGGTCCAAGAATTTATTATTATTAAAAATTGATTTTTTAGTTGTTAAATTAACTATAGAAAAAATGCGGACAAGACAATATGGCGTGTTGCTGCTCTATTCAACAACACGTTAGCGTTTAGCGATATACTCCTGTGTTAGGTTGAGTCAGTCTTTTGTCATGTACGGGAAAAAGCCTTTCTGAGTTCTCGGGTTGAATTCCTGTTCTTCGAGTTCGCCTTGGATAAGATGATCGGATTCGTGGGTGAAGTGTCTCTGGTGGATTCAAAGCATAAAGTGTTTTTCGTGTCAAATTTCGTCTTCCTTTTATACTCTGTGAGGGTCATTGTTTCAATTTTTAAACTGGACTTCCGGTATTTTTGAGTAAAATTTTCTTCTGGAACGTTCGAGAATATGCAAATAGAACATTATAGAACAAATTCGACTTCCGTAGAAGCTTTAGAACAAAAACTTCTTATTCTTCATACTAAAGGATATTACTGAAATTATTCTGGTATTTGTCAAAGAATTTTACAGAACTACTTACAATCTGCATGCCATTATTATTTTTGGATTCTCTGCTTCCAACTGAATAAAATGATACCATTCACGATTGGTTTTGAACAAATTAAACCTAATAAATTAACATAAAATTCAATTCTTACCTTGTAGTGTTTGCACAAGATTCTAATTTTCTAATTAATAAAATGTTATGAAGTTGCTTGGTTCTTGCTATAACATTAATACATAACATAATTATATTTACATAACAAAATAAGCAAATATTAAAACATATAACATATAAATAAGTTCATTCTTCTGTAGGCACTACATATGGCCTAGTTTTTTTGTCACTGGTTCTCTACAATAATTTGTCTTTTTCGGTATTATATATGGGATTTTTTGGGTATTCACTTAGAGTTTGTTATATTGTTTATCTTTGGGAATACCTGGTTTATCCTAATACATTTTATTTTTATTGTAATATTACTTAGCATCTCACTGTTTTTGCACAGATGGGTTATTCCATGAGTGTGACAATTTTCACTTTTATATTTAAAAATTCTCTATGAATTAAGCTTGTCTTCATTTGAGCAAGTATGTTTCCATTGTACATTATAGGATTGTACCTTTCCCTTTATTTTTTCTAATATTATACAATTAGTCTGTCAAATATGACTATTTTTGTGATTGTTTTTTGGTCTCAGCCTGGTATGGTATAGGTAAATAGTTTCATAACTTGACTGTTAAAGTGTTTTAGGTGGTCATATATATAAGTACAGTTACTTTACATTGTGTTTCAACTTTAAAATACAATTTTGTTGCATTTTGATAACATTAAATTCATAAATATTACAATTTTATATGTTCATCACATGTTTTCAGTTTAACACTGTTTTCGATTATTTTAATTGACTTCTAATCAATTTACAGCTTTCTCTATTTAAAATAATTTGTTTGTCTTTGTCTAATTGACATTTACATGTAGTTTTTATATTAATAATTCTATAATAATTAATTTTCACATAAAATCTGAGTGATTGGTCTCAACTCCAAAACCTTGGTTTTTTGTCATAACATTTATATATTTTTTTTATTTTAACTTACATCCTTTTTAATGATGTGTTCAAATCATTTAATACATTTATTTTATTTATATTACAAAGTATAATAACAGATCTTGTCCATTAATTCACAATAAATAGTTTTTTTATACCCTATTCAGAGTTACATTTCTTAATATGTCATGACCTCATTTTGGTCATTTCTGAGATTATCTGTTTCTCTTATAGTACATTATCAGTTTTACACTGTTCTTCACTTAAACAATATATGGGGTTTGAGTCTTGGTCGTTTTTTCATGTTAATGATATTAATTATCGGACAATATTACAAACGTTTTTGAATTACTTGGGTTCGATACTGTTCATCTCACTTTCCTCTTATGATAATTTACTTTCCAATTAATTTCCTTTATGGAACGTTCTGTGACGTTACGTATGCCTCCCCGTTAAAATTGATAATTTGGGAAAAACATTTCTTCAGTTTTGATGAAATTATCATTTCTATATTAACCTTTTATTAGCTTCCTTATATTTCATTCTTTTATCTTATAATTAGATTCCTGTACTACTCCTTTAATATATTAATCCATTTCATTATCCATGTCTCAATCTTTACCATATATCCTTTTCCTTTCCTTTACCTTGATGTTAATTATTTAATCTTTGATATAACTCCCTAACAATTCCCTAACTTTTATAGTGGGTTCTGAGTCAGAGGGGCCCCATTGGCAATCCAATCTCCGGCGTTCCCTAACTATAACCACTGAAATCAGAGGAAACACATCTCTGTCCAGAAAATATATAAGACGTACTTATAATTGCACTTTCGCAACAAATAATAATAATAATAAAAAAATATAATATTCAAAGATCATAGGTTCCTACACATAAATTCTCTTTCTTAATCTCTTCTGATTATTTCTCAATTATATTAATATACTGTTCTCCGCAGGTAAAATTATCTTTTAAAATAATTCGATGTCAATTTTATATTTATAAAAAAAGTTCATATTTATAAATTCATCATTACCTCCTTATGTATCACACTGTTTCCTTTCCTTTTTTTTCATTTATCATTTCCTTTTAGTTTCAATTATATGACAGTATTTCTCCTCCTTAGTAATATCAATTGTTATTTGATTGTTCAATAAATTATTTAATTAAATTATGTCTTTTCCTTCTTTCCTTCTCTCCTTGTCTAAGTACGGGTAATTTGGTAAATATACGTTGACTTGGCTATTGGAAATAAATTTATATTTTACATATATATTTTTGCCTTTGGTGGAAGGTGTCCTTCTCGTATTTTTATTTATTAATAATCTCTCCTTTTCTGAGTACGGGTAAGTTGGTAAATATACGTTGACTTGGCTATTGGAAATAAATTTATATTTTACATATATATTTTTGCCTTTGGTGGAAGGTGTCCTTCTCGTATTTTTATTTATTAATAATCTTCTCTCCTTTTCTTAGTACGGGTAAGCTGGTAAATATACGTTGACTTGGCTATTGGAAATAAATTTATATTTTATATATATATTTTTGCCTTTGGTGGAAGGTGTCCTTCTCGTATTTTTATTTATTAATAATCTTCTCTCCTTTTCTAAGTACGGGTAAGTTGGTAAATTTACGTATTCATTCACGGTACCTTCTCAACGACGCCTGATTATATGTACCCTTTATTTTGTTATTGATAGTGTCTGTTACCTCGTATGTATTGTTTTCTTTATCTTTCGTAATTGTAAAAGGTCCTGTATATAAAAGTAATAGTTTTTTTGTTATGCCTTGTATAGTACTGGGCAATTCTCTATTCCGGACTAATACCTTTTCTCCTACCTTATACTTAATAGCCTTTGGTTGGGATTGAATATATTTCTTCCGTTGTTGTTCTGTTTTTTCTAATATTCTATTATAAAATTTGGTTCTTTCAAAGTGATATTCAGGTTCGTTGGAAAAATTAATAATCTCCTTTATTTCCCGGGTAGGGGTCTTTCGAACATAACTGTGTACGGTGACTCCTCTATTGTATTATGATAGGATAAATTGAGAAAGTCCTCTGTTGACGCTAAGTATTCGTGCCATTTCTTCTGTTCATCATGGCAGTAGGTCCTCAACAACCGTCCTACTTCCCTCAACACTCTCTCGGCTGGATTACTATTTGGGTGACACACGGATGTCCACCGTCTTTATTCCGTGTTCTATAAGATTCTCCTTCCATAATTTCCCTTTAAACTGGGTACCGTGGTCTGTAATTATAGAATATGGTTTGCCTACCTCCATTATATACCGTTCTATTATAATTTCTATAATTTTCTTCGTCGTAGCCCTAGTTATCGTATAAAGCTTAGTATATTTGCTGAAATGGTCAAAAATAATTACGATGAATTTATACCTGTGCCTTCCACCGCTGCGTGGAAATGGTCCACAGATATCGAGAAATACCTTTTCTAATTTTTCGGTGGATGTTATGGGTATCATGACCCCTTCCTTTCTCTCGTTATTACATTTTACCTTCTGACAAATATCACATGACTATATCGCCTGTTGCACATTTTTTTATTCATCCCTTTGATGTATACCTGTTCTTCCAACGCTTTCCTTACCTTGAGGGCACCCATGTGTCCGTATCTATCGTGATAATCAATGATTAGTGGTCTCTCTATCCTTGGTGGAATTACTAACTTCCAATTCTCTTGGTGTGGGGTATTCCTTATAAACAAAGTATCGTCGTGTATACAGTAATATGTCTTTATAACTTCATCGCCTTCCAGTACCCTTTTCCTAATATTTCCCAATTTTGGGTCAGCCTCTTGTTGTGCCTTCACATCTTTTAAATATTTTTTAAATCCTCCCTGCTTTTAATGATATGATATACCTTCTCTATTTGTTCTTTTTCGCCGTCAAATGTCTGGTTTTGTAAATTGATGCGGGATAGGACGTCGGCTGCTATGTTTTGCTTGCCTGGTATATATTCCCACGTGATATATTCCTGTAGGGCCAAAACCCATCTCGTCAGCCTTCCATGATTTAGCTTACAATGTTTTAAAAACGAGATTGATTTGTGATCACTCTTAACCGTGATGGGGTATCCTAATATATACGTTCGAAATTTACCGCATGCGAAAACTACACTCAATAACTCTTTTTCAGTGGTATTGTAGTTTCGTTCGCAACTGTTCAGCACGCGGCTGGCGAAGCTAATCACTAAATGGTTTCCATCCTGATCTTCCTGATATAAGGCTGCACCTAAACTTACATTACTGGCATCGCAATTTAGATAAAATTGCTTCGTAAAGTCGGGGTGATGTAACATAACTGCTTCTAAAAATTTCTCCTTTATCAGATTGAGCACTCCATCTTGCTCTGGTCCCCAAGTCCATTTGTCTTTAGCTGATAACTGCTTTTGAAACCTGGCAGTTAGTTCTGAATAATTGGACCGAAACTTCCTGTAATAGTTACAGATTCCTAAAAATGATTGAAGCTGTTTCCTGTTTTTTGGGGTGGGGAACTTCTGTATTGCCTCTACTTTCTCGTTGGATGGAGTAATCCCTTGCTCGGTTAAATTAAAACCAACAAATTTTACCTCGTTTGCAATAAACTGGGACTTATCTAATTTGAGGGTAATATTATTCTCGGATAGCTTCTCTAACACCTGTTCAACCCTATTGCAATGGTCATCCCAATTAGCTGAAGTTACCAGTAAATCGCCGACGTATACTGTCGTAAATTTTAGCAATTCCTGTCCCAATATCCTGTCCATTATTTTTACAAATACGGCCACTGAATTTATCAAACCAAAGGGTAATCGTTTAAACTGATAGTTTCTGCCTTCAAATATGAATGCCATATATTTCCTACTATCTGGGTGGAGTTCTACCTGCCAGTAGCCGCATACTGTATCCCATGAACTTATATACCTTGTCCCGTGAAACTTTTTTAGTATTTCTTCTATCTCCACAGGGGATGTGCGGTCGTTAACAATCATCTTGTTAATCTCCCTAGCATCGAGACATATACGCACCTGTCCATTCTTTTTCGGCACAGCTATGATTAGGCTAGTATAGGGCGAATGACTATATTCAATTATGTCGTCCTGTATCATCCTGTTCAGTTCCTCCCTAACTTCATTCTTTAGTGAGTAAGCAATCGGATATGATTTTTTGTTAAATTCTACAGGGGTTTTTAATTTGATGGTGCATTGATAATTTTTGACTTTGCCTGGAGCATTTGAAAAGATATGTCGGTAATTGTTATACACAGTAATCAATCGTTCGGCCTGTGCTTCGCTAATCTGACCCCTTGCTTTCGTCCTTTGGAATTCCCTTATTTCTTCCAGTTTCTCCAACCATAATTCCGGGTTATCCTCCTGATATAAGGGCATGTTTAGTGGTCGATCGGCACAATAATAATGATTTACAATGGCTTGATAATGTGCGTTACTTGTACTATTCCCTTGGGTATCAATTAACTTATTGGTCAAAATTCCCTCTTTCGTCTTTAGCGTTATTACCTTACTGTCTAAATTTATTATCGCTTTATATGGCCTAAGTATATCACAGCCTATTAGAATGTTCATGGGTAAATTGTTCGCTACTAATAGTCCTATTGGCAATGTTACACCATTACTGGTCATCTCTAACGACACCTGTTTCTTTATTGATTTATTCTGCCTTCCCGTCGCTCCGACTAGTATAATGTTATTTATAGGCAGAGTGGGTATGGGTAGATTACTATTCTGTTTAATTCTTTCTAACTCCACACTGTCTATTAACGATACGTTTGATCCTGTATCAATTAGTAATGTTGCACCTATTCCATTTATATCTGCCTTAATTTGTACTATCCCATTATTCCCATTATTATTATTTTCTATTATATTATCCCTCTCTTCTAACAATTCCTCCCTAATATCTCTGAGATAATTATTTGTTCTCAATGTCATTGTCCTGTCTTCGTCCTGTCTATTTTTTCGTCTAGTTACCCCATAATATTGGATCAGTGAAGGGCTGTCTTCCTTTATCACTGCCGCGTCTAGTTTAAATGAGCACCTGTCTCATTTGCCCGGTCTCCCGGAACTTTGGTTGCTGACTTGTTTGTGGTTCCTGTCTAACCTCTGGGTTACCAGTAATAGGTCGGCTATTTGTTGTATTACTTTGGTTACCTTGCGTCTGCTGTGGGTAATACACGTAAGTCGGTAAATTGTGTTGGTATGGTCGTTGACTATTGGCCATCGTATAGTTTACCTGGGGTCTGTACTCCTGATTCCTTCTATCACCTAATCCTTGATTACCTCCGTTTCGATAATTATTTCCCTGACTATAATTATTTCCTCTATAATTATTGCCCCGATAATTATTTCCCTGATTATAATTTCTATGGTAATTATTTTCGGGGTAATTATTTCGATTTGGCCCCGGATTGTTACGGTTATTCGGACCTTGATTATTATTATTGCGGCCATTTAGTGGGGTGTTATTGTTATGGTTATTCGGGTTAAAATTATTACCATTTTCGCTTCCATTCCGATTTGGCCCGTTGTTACTATTATTATAATAGTCTACCTTACGACTGGGGGGTTGGTAGACTTGAAATTTTCCCGCAGACTCGCAGTTCTCTAATAGCTTAGCTAGGTCAGTAATTTTACTAAGTTGCTGGTATAATTGGGCATCTTTAATACCGTAGCTATAGTGTCCAGCCAACTGTCTCACCAAACATTCTTCCGGGATTGGCGGTATTAATTTTCGCGCCAAACATATTTTTCCCAGGAAATATGATGTTGGGGATTGTCCCTTGGACGCGTCGTATTTCCCGTAAAATATGTCCATTCTCACTTTGTTTTGCGCTGTTTCTGACCAATATTTTTCTTTGAATTGGCGTTTGAATTCGTTCAAGTTTGTTATTTCTGGTCGTACTGCTATCCACCAATTATCCCCCGTATTTCGGAATGTTTCGTCTAACATTTCCCTTATTCTATCCCATCTTGTTTCCCTATTCCTTTCGATGAACTCTTCCATCCTCTCCAAAAATTCCATAGGGTTCCGGCGATAATTTTGGAAGTTAATTACCTCCCTATTTTCGTTATGACACGTATGGGTATTCAATATCGGTGTGTCCCTCAGCGCTACTAACCTCTCCTGCAGGTTTTTCTCCCTCTGGTCAATTTCCTGTATATTATTTCTATTGGTTTTTATCTGCTCGTCTAATCTATTAGCTGTGTCATACGTTCTTTGTATTCTCTCGCTAACGTCTTTCCGGACTTCTCCTACCTCCTGCATAATTTCGTCTTGGTTTTGCCTTACCTTATTATCGAGAGTTCGAACATCTTGTTTCGTCTCTACGGTTCGTTCCTCTATGGTTTCAAAACGGGTATTATTTCCTTCCTGCAATCTTTCTAACTGTTTCGCCATTGTCTCGACCCTCCTGTCACTGTCGACTTTACTATAATCGATTTTTTGGTTTACCGTCTCATAATTTGCACTGATTTCCTTTTTCAGGGACTCTATACTTTTTTTTTCCTCCTGAAATACCTCCAGCTTTTTTCCATTGTCATTGATCTTATCGGATATATATTCCCTTAAAGATTCTATCTTTTTATCTAACTCCTCCTTATCTTCCTGTCTATCCTTTCTCAGGGATTCTATATTTTTGTTATTTTCCTCCTTTAGGGATTCTGTATTTTTGTTCATTGTTTCTTCCATTCTTTGGAACATCATCATTATTGCGTTCATGTCGACGCTCCCTGTTGCTTTTTCTGGTTCGGGTTTCTCTGTTTGGTCTCCCATCTGTATGGGTCTTTCTCCCGCTTGTTCCTCTAGTTCATCTCCCGTTTGTATGGGTTTTTCAATTTCTAGTGTGGGCGGTTCTATTTCTATTTCCTCGACTTGGACTGCCTCCCCATCTTCCACACTTAATTCGGGTTCTACATTTTTCTTCACCTTTTTTCCTTTTGGTAGCGGCATCTTGATTTGTTGATAGTTGCCGGACTTGTTCCTTTCCTTTCAAGCCTCACTAGTTGGGCTGCCAATTTATAGTAAAAAGCGAATTTTGTATGTGTTGTTTTGTGTTGTGATGTCAGGTGTTACACTCCGCGCACTTGTACTTACTGATTGCCGGTTTCTCTGCGGCGATGTTGTCCTGCAAACACAACTTATCCTAATATGTGTAATGTGGGCGCCACTTGGATATTTGGTCCAAGAATTTATTATTATTAAAAATTGATTTTTTAGTTGTTAAATTAACTGTAGAAAAAAATGTGGACAAGACAATTTGAATTGCAAATAACGTATGTTTAATAATCTTCCTTTTCATAAAAATCGTCTGATGGACTAACAATCAAATTAAGCAAAATTGCTGAGTTACAAACAATTATTGACAAGTTTTTTAAGTAAGTATCGGCTAATAAATATTTTATTGCTCAGTTGAATAGCATGAATTTAATGTATGAAAAAACTATATACTCAGGACGTGACTCCTTTGAACTATCAAGACAAATCAGTGGGATGCTTTACAAAAATTGTGTGATTTGAAGGTGTTTGACATGTGTAGTACAACTGTGTGACAAGGATACCAGGTAAAAATGATTTTAATTTTTTAACAACTCACGTAAGTATTTCCTTCACTGGACACTGTTCTTGGGGACGATTACAATCTTGCGCCTCTTCGTGTTTACGTTCCTCACGCACTGGTAACTATTTATAAGTCGGATTACGGTTTTAAAACTCCGCACGATTGAAATAAAATTCGTACTGTTTCTATGCTTTGAATTCTTGGCGGCGGCGAACAGCTGACTGCGTGGTCTCTCTATTCTGCCGTCTCAGCGCTAGTTCCAAACTCAATTTAGAAGGCTTGTGTCAGTAATTTGTTTGGGAATTTTGTCAAAGCCTGTTTATCTTCGCAAATATCAGCAAAATTGATTTTCTCTATTAAAATCGGTCCTTTTCAGGGCCGCTGGGTATTTGGCTGTGTGCGTTTCTATTAAATATGGTGTGTTGCTGCTCTATTCAACAACACGTTAGCGTTTAGCGATATACTCCTGTGTTAGGTTGAGTCAGTCTTTTGTCATGTACGGGAAAAAGCCTTTCTGAGTTCTCGGGTTGAATTCCTGTTCTTCGAGTTCGCCTTGGATAAGATGATCGGATTCGTGGGTGAAGTGTCTCTGGTGGATTCAAAGCATAAAGTGTTTTTCGTGTCAAATTTCGTCTTCCTTTTATACTCTGTGAGGGTCATTGTTTCAATTTTTAAACTGGACTTCCGGTATTTTTGAGTAAAATTTTCTTCTGGAACGTTCGAGAATATGCAAATAGAACATTATAGAACAAATTCGACTTCCGTAGAAGCTTTAGAACAAAAACTTCTTATTCTTCATACTAAAGGATATTACTGAAATTATTCTGGTATTTGTCAAAGAATTTTACAGAACTACTTACAATCTGCATGCCATTATTATTTTTGGATTCTCTGCTTCCAACTGAATAAAATGATACCATTCACGATTGGTTTTGAACAAATTAAACCTAATAAATTAACATAAAATTCAATTCTTACCTTGTAGTGTTTGCACAAGATTCTAATTTTCTAATTAATAAAATGTTATGAAGTTGCTTGGTTCTTGCTATAACATTAATACATAACATAATTATATTTACATAACAAAATAAGCAAATATTAAAACATATAACATATAAATAAGTTCATTCTTCTGTAGGCACTACATATGGCCTAGTTTTTTTGTCACTGGTTCTCTACTATAATTTGTCTTTCTCGGTATTATATATGTGATTTTTTGGGTATTCACTTAGAGTTTGTTATATTGTTTATCTTTGGGAATACCTGGTTTATCCTAATACATTTTATTTTTATTGTAATATTACTTAGCATCTCACTGTTTTTGCACAGATGGGTTATTCCATGAGTGTGACAATTTTCACTTTTATATTTAAAAATTCTCTATGAATTAAGCTTGTCTTCAATTGAGCAAGTATGTTTCCATTGTACATTATAGGATTGTACCTTTTTCCTTTATTTTTTCTAATATTATACAATTAGTCTGTCAAATATGACTATTTTTGTGATTGTTTTTTGGTCTCAGCCTGGTATGGTATAGGTAAATAGTTTCATAACTTGACTGTTAAAGTGTTTTAGGTGGTCATATATATAAGTACAGTTACTTTACATTGTGTTTCAACTTTAAAATACAATTTTGTTGCATTTTGATAACATTAAATTCATAAATATTACAATTTTATATGTTCATCACATGTTTTCAGTTTAACACTGTTTTCGATTATTTTAATTGACTTCTAATCAATTTACAGCTTTCTCTATTTAAAATAATTTGTTTGTCTTTGTCTAATTGACATTTACATGTAGTTTTTATATTAATAATTCTATAATAATTAATTTTCACATAAAATCTGAGTGATTGGTCTCAACTCCAAAACCTTGGTTTTTTGTCATAACATTTATATATTTTTTTTATTTTAACTTACATCCTTTTTAATGATGTGTTCAAATCATTTAATACATTTATTTTATTTATATTACAAAGTATAATAACAGATCTTGTCCATTCATTCTCAATAAATAGTTTTTTTATACCCTATTCAGAGTTACATTTCTTAATATGTCATGACCTCATTTTGGTCATTTCTGAGATTATCTGTTTTTCTTATAGTACATTATCAGTTTTACACTGTTCTTCACTTAAACAATATATGGGGTTTGAGTCTTGGTCGTTTTTTCATGTTAATGATATTAATTATCGGACAATATTACAAACGTTTTTTGATTACTTGGGTTCGATACTGTTCATCTCACTTTCCTCTTATGATAATTTACTTTCCAATTAATTTCCTTTATGGAACGTTCTGTGACGTTACAGTATATATATATATATATATATATATATATATATATATATATGTATATACACATAATTTGATTTTGTCTTTATAATAATACATTTTGTCTATTATTATCAATCGTTCATATTCACAACGTTTATTATTTCTTGGGGTTTAAAACGTTGTAGTAGCAGAACAAAAAACAAAAAATAGTGGGTTAGGAAATTTTTTTAGTACTTATCTTTACAATTTACACAAACTCCATTTAAAGTTTTAAATAAATACACAGTCATTTATTATCTCAAATTTTGAAATCTTAACTATCGTGAGACCGTTGCAACCAAGTTCTGACAAAATTATAATACAAACTTGAACACATTAGACTTACTTTTAGATTTGTTTTACAATTCTGAATTGCAGTAATTGACTGTGACGTCAAGTCTTGCAAATTTATGGTAGAGTAGATGTTGCATTTACATTGGAAGCTAGATGTGATTCTAACTAGTAAACCTTTCACTTTTCTGTTACGAAGTTTCGTAGAATTAATCTAATGTTTTTTCTGTTGTAACTGAGAAGTTGAAAGACTATGTGTTTGTTCCTGCTTACTAGCACTTGTTTCACAGCTTTTATACTTTTCATTTACACTCCTACAGATTCTCCACTTATAACCCCCGCTGTCCCTACAACGATTCTACAACGATCCACCCTGTTTTAAGTATCAACAAGATTTGGTTGCTGCTTAACAACATGAACTGAGACACCTCTACATGTCTCTCATTTTCCCTCCTTATAAAGTTTCCTTATCCCAATCTGTGTTTGTCCTAAATAACCTCCTGCCTTTTTTTTTATCAGTCTATTAAACCCAGCTACTTTTGCATAATCGCCACTTTTCGCGTCGTACGTAACGGGGGAAGATTTGTCGCCGTCATCGTCGTCCTGGTAGTAGTAGTTGTAGTAGTTGTTGTTCTTGTTGTAATATGTGTAAAAGTTATTATTGTAATTTTAACATCTGTGTTATACATCAGTTACACATTTCACTTATATGTTAACTAAGTCTGTGTAGTCCCCAGTCTAGGGCTACTTGTCTAAAACCGATAAAAAGGAATGGACAGAGTTTTATGGTGGCCTGCAAAGCTCACTTCTTAAAATCCAACTAGATCATTGACAGCGCTGTTGATATTCGTTCTCTAAACGGCATCATAAAGACTCTGGCCCAGATAGCCTACTAACGTATGTTTAACCTCTTATTAACGCACTAGATCAACAACCATCAGTGCTACGGGAATCTTGGGACTGAAGTCGGCAAACCCTACAACTAAATTAGTATTGTTTCCAACTATCGGTAGCAGGCCACACTATATACAAGATCTGACAATGCCTGTCCCCTTGACGGGAGCTTTAGACTGATGATCGGGACTCTGTCCAATCGCGAGTGACGGGCTTGGACAGCCCCCTCCTGCGAAGTCATAATTGTCGCTGAGAGATTTCATAATAGTCGATGTAGATGAGCTACCGCAATTGTAACCGAAATCTGACTGACGGTCTATCAACAGACAAAAACCAAAACGACGTCAAAACTAATATATTGTTATCCATATGTTTAAAACGCCTGAATATTTCTCGAAAGCTTATTATTGATTTGAGAAAAAAATCTTTATTAATTTTTACATTATAAAAATTTTCAAGTGCTTTGATTGAACGGTTTGCAGATTCAGATTGTTAATTCATGATTTTACAGAACATTTTTATACCATAAGCCGTATTTAGACATTCGTTAAGTATGCATATTTTTTAGAGGATCTAAAGGGATTTGCTCTTGAGTCCTGCGTAGACAAATACATTTGCTGTTCATCCGTTTTTGATTACGAAAGCCGTAGGACGATACAATACGTGACAGGTTTACCACACGCTTCCAATAACATGGGAAAGACGGTTTACTGCCGTTATTAACACAAAGAAACGGTTGACGGCGCTGTAAACACTGACATGTAGACAAGGTTTCTACGTTAGTTTCTAAATTAACCGCGGAATGTTTTTTGGTAGCGCGGGACAAATACCATGTTAATTAATATTATTTAGAAGAGTTTATACGTCTTGGCAAATTCATTGTGTGTTTTCTAGTGAAATGTAATTAATAATAATATCTCTATTGATAATATTAAAAGATATAATATGAAGTTTATGAAAAACAATGAATATGAAGTATGCTAGCAAGTCATGGTCGTGTCTGTGAATAATTTCCTGTACACATAGTGAGACATAAGATGTACACAAGAACCCAGTTGGATTACAGATTACAATAACGATATCATAAGAATGAAATCACAGAGGAAGACCTTAAAAATAACAATATATTTTTATAAGGTAAGGTCATAACACAACTATCACTTGATACGAATCAGAAAAATGGTGAGTTAAAGAACAACAAGTAAGGTGTTGTTTTGGTACGTTAAGTGCAAATCAGAATACCCTAATAAAACAGAATATCATTTGAAAACCTATGTTCAAAACTGCAGTCAATACGAGATAACTAACTTGATAGGAGTGCGTAGAAGGTAACCAAAAGCAGCAAAGAAGTTCGGACGGGATACTATTCAATTCAGGTTATTATAATGTTTAATAGAACATAAATTACATATACATACATAAATTAATAGAAAATAGAATTTAATGATACATAATTGAAATATAGAACAATAAAAACAGATAATAAAACAAAATAATTATAAAAAGCTTTTCAAATTGTAGCTACAAAACTATCTATCTGCATGTAGGGCAAATACGGCCCACAGACAGTGATAAACTGCAGAAGTATTTGTCAATTAATTCCCAAACATGTATGTAGAATAAAATACATTTCTGCCATGTAGTACTACATGCATTAATATTTTTATTTAGTTAGTAAGCCCAAGTATATGATTACTTCAATGTAGAATACATTAAAAAATAATGCAGTTCAATGTGAAAGTTTGAAATTTTCACTACACTGGAAAATTTGTTTTATAGTTATGTTAATACAGTGACGCATAACGTAATATCCAGAATTCTGATAGTCAGTTAATAGAATACCCATATTATTTGTACGTACAGGAGAACGACTTTTACTCCGGCTTGCCCTGACTAATTCGAAGAATAGGATCTCTAGACAACACGTACATTCTACAGTTCACAAGAACCGTTATACTGGATTTATTAGAAAAATTAATCTGTGTATTTCACTCACAGGTAACACGGGCACTTTACCGTCCGTTGTAAGCTCTGAATTAATGGGGTTGTCACACGGCCCCCTGGTTTGGGTATACTTCCGTACGTTCGTAGCAACGACAGCAGAAAATATCACAGGTCAAAATGACCTACCTTTAGCTTACTTCAGCTAATTAACTTGAAACGTTGGCGATCCGAGCCGAATTTGCTAATCGAAATATCTGTTTAGGAACTGCATCTGTTTAGTTCCGTATCTCTGTATAGCATGTAGCCAGTGACGTCATAACTGCAATACCGTGAGCTGCAATTCTGAATGTTTATTGTTTTATATAATACTGCAATAACAGCCTCGATACCTTTTTGGTATATGTCTTATGTACGCCATGACCACGTGCTGCAAAAGTGCAATATCCACATTCTACCATGTTCGGTATCACTTGGATTTAATTGAACATTAAGTTATGTCAATTTTATTAGTGTTGGATTTCTGTTACTTTGTTTAACCTGTTCAAGTTGCTGGGAAAGTCTGTTTAACCTTTAACTGCTACAGAGAAACATTGTTATATGTTGTATGTGAAACAATTATTACTCTGTTGCATGAAGCTATTCTTGTCATAAGCGTTAAGAATGTAGTTGACTTGAAAGTACCCCAAAGAACAAAGTATCCCATAAGAACAATGTTCTTACCTTAGGCATGTCAGAAATATTTAATTAGGCTTAATTTAGGATTTGCATGCCTGTCAAGCATAATGGTATTACGACCATTCATGGACACACTAGTAAGTTAATTATTGTGTAGAATGGCTATAAGCATTATAAATAATTAATTTAAACATTAATTAAATAAAGTAACAGCTCACGAATTGCAGCTCACAGTATTGCAGTTATGATGTTACTGTCTACATGCCATACAGAGATACGGAATTTTCAGTAGATGCCTTTCAAAATCTAAATAGCATTTGTTTATTTACCTGTTACTATGGTAATTACTTATGGTCTCCATTGAGTTGTTGTCATACTTATAAAAATATAAGTAATGTAAAAATGTTCTTATTGAATAAAGATTTCCTTACTACCGAAAACCAATGTTTTCTTTTATCTAAACATTTTGGCCCTCCTTCGCCAGATGCATTATACCTAGTGTTTACAAGAAATAGTATAAAAGTTATTGTAACAAAAAAAGCTAAATTTATACGTTAAAAATAAATAGTGAATACGTCAAGCTAGGAAAGTGGCAGAAAGCGGTGAGCTGAAAAATCAAGACATTTCGCAGTTCTGAAGACTTATAACAAGATAGTCAAATTATCTAGCAACTTGTAAAAGACCCCTAAGAAAGATTAACTTCCGCTTATTTATTAACACGAAAAGATTTTCAAGATTAAGGGAATGAAACAAGACATAGAAGATTCAACAGATGCTAGAATTTGCGATAGATGTAAAGAAATTTACCTAAATATGAAGACATCGATTAATGGAAAATTAAGTTCTATAGAAGAATCAAAACAGCAGCCTAGAAACATAGGTATTGAAAGCAGTGACTTATTTTCTACATCAGCTTTAGTACATCAGATGATTAAAATAAAATCATCTATGACTTTTAATTACTAAATTAATGATGATTGAGTTTTTAAGTGCTAAATATTTTGTCATTTTTTCTGCACCGGAAATACTAATTAATTTTTTAAAAAGCTTAATTTGTGGATTCAATTAATGTGATTTTAATTATTTCAACAGCCAAAGCAGCTTGCTCAATAAAAAAAAGAAAACATAAATTTTTAACTTTTAACATTTAATCAGTTAATTTGATTTTAACTTTAACTTTAATCAGTTACTTTTTCACCCATTAACTTTAACTTTAACTCAGTTAATTTTTGGGGGCGCTAACTTTAACTTTAATCAGTTAAATATTTTTATTAACTTTCCCAAGTCTGATAGTAAGATAGTAATTATTGTATTGACGAAATAATTAAAAATCACAAAAATATTAGCAAATAGTAATAGATAAAAGGAACAGACGAATATAATGCATCATAATTCTAAACCACCATGTAACCATATGAGAAATTAGTATAGTTCAGTTAGTAAAACGTAACTGGAAAAACTAGTACACGATTTAGTACACAAACTGTTACACAAAGCACAGTATTTCAAAATGTATAAAATCCGTTTACTAATCCATGACAAAATTATAATATGTAATGAGTAACATTGATCTATTGGTTTTTTGTTAAGTAATATAACAAACGAGAATAGGATTTCAGTCGTAAGTTAAACGTGCAATTGAAACCATAATTTTTAATAATGATAATATGTGCAACAATAACAAGAGTAACCTTATAATAATATTTTTAAAAACTCAGAAAACGTACAGTGTGTGAAGTGTGTGAGAAGCTGCAGCAACAATGTTATCAGTTTACTCATAATAAAAACCCAGAAGGTGGGGGAACGGTGTTAATAAGTACGAACAACATAAGGATGGTAGGGCAGTTTCTGAAGACAATTCAGAGGTGAAAAAAGAAGACTCAGTGTATTCATAATGCCTACAGCATGACGACACAACAAAGTGTAAGAAAGACTATTTTACTTCCATATTCCTTAAGGAATGGAAGTATGGTGATGGCAAAAAAAATCATGTTCGAGATTATTGCAGATTCTGATTCTACTACACTCAAAACATGAAAAAAAGTCGTTTTCCGAAAAGTGTCTGTGTGTCTGTCTGTCTGTCTGTCTGTCTGTCTGTCTGTCTGTGTGTCTGTCTGTCTGTAGATTTTTTTTTATGGCAAACGATAACTGCCGCAAATTCAAACAGAATCAAATAATTTTTTGCATGCAGCCCTGATTTGCAGAGTACTCGCGACCTATTGTTTTTGGTGAAGATCGGTTGAGGGAAAGGGATAGTTTACTTGCAACGGTTTTTTTTAGCAAGGGTAATTTTGTTTGTTTGGCAAACGATAACAGCCGCAAATTCAAGCAGAATCATATAATGTTTCGCATACAGCCCTGAATTGTAGAGTTCTCAAGATCTGTTGATTTTGGTGAAGATTGGTTAAGGGAAAGGGGTAGTTTACCTGTAACGTTTTATGTTTTAACAAGGGTATTTCTTATGGCAAACGATAACAGCCGCAAATTCAAACAGAATCAAAAGATTATTTGCATACAGCCCTAAATTGTAGAGTTCTCAAGACCTATTGTTTTTGGTGAAGTTCGGTTGAGGGAAAGGGGTAGTTTACCTGCAACGTTTTTTTAACAAGTGTATTTTCTATGGCAAACGATAACAGCCGCAAATTCAAACAGAATCAAATAATGTTTTGCATACAGCCCTGATTTGTAGAGTACTCAAGACCTATTGTTTTTGGTGAAGATCGGTTAAGGGAAAGGGGTAGTTTACCTGTAACGTTTTATGTTTTAACAAGGGTATTTCCTATGGCAAACGATAACAGCCGCAAATTCAAACAGAATCAAAAGATTATTTGCATACAGCCCTAAATTGTAGAGTTCTCAAGACCTGTTGTTTTTGGTGAAGTTCGGTTGAGGGAAAGGGGTAGTTTACCTGCAACGTATTTTAAACAAGGGTATTTTCTATGGCAAACGATAACAGCCGCAAATTCAAACAGAATCAAATAATGTTTTGCATACAGCCCTGATTTGTAGAGTACTCAAGACCTATTGTTTTTGGTGAAGATCGGTTAAGGGGAAGGGGTAGTTTACCTGCAACGTTTTTTTATCAAGCGTATTTTCTATGGCAAACGATAACAGCCGCAAATTCAAACAGAATCAAATAATGTTTTTTTACTTCCATGTTCCTTAAGGAAATGGAAGTATGGTGATGGCAAAAAAAATCGTGTTCGAGATTATTGCAGATTCTGATTGTACTACACTCAAAACATGAAAAAAAGTCATTTTTTGAAAAGAGTCTGTGTGTCTGTCTGTCTGTCTGTCTGTCTATCTGTCTATCTATCTATCTATGTGTCTGTAGATTTTTTATGGCAAACGATAACTGCCGCAAATTCAAACAGAATCAAATAATTTTTTGCATACAGCCCTGATTTGTAGAGTACTCACGACCTATTGTTTTTGGTGAAGATCGGTTGAGGGAAAGGGGTAGTTTACTAGCAACGGTTTTTTTTATCAAGGGTAATTTTTCTCCTTTGGCAAACGATAACAGCCGCAAATTCAAACAGAATCTAATAATGTTTCGCATACAGCCCTAAATTATAGAGTTCTCAAGACCTATTGTTTTTGGTGAAGATCGGTTAAGGGAAAGGGGTAGTTTACCAGCGACATTTTATGTTTTAACAAGGGTATATTTTATCGCAAACAATAAAAGCCGCAAATTCAAACAGAATCAAATAATTTTTTGCATGCAGACCTGAATTGTAGAGTTCTCAGGATCTGTTACTTTTGGTGAAGATCGGATAAGGGAAAGGGGTAGTTTACCAGCAACATTTTATGTTTTAAAAGGGTATTTTATATGGCAAATGATAACAACCGGAA
Source organism: Magicicada septendecula (assembly GCA_034769895.1). Lineage (NCBI taxonomy): Eukaryota > Metazoa > Arthropoda > Insecta > Hemiptera > Cicadidae > Magicicada > Magicicada septendecula. The sequence goes on along the minus strand of CM068368.1, from coordinate 477,360,932 downwards.
ATTCAAACAAAATCAAATAATGTTTTGCATACAGCCCAGATTTGTAGAGCACTCAAGCCCTACTGTTTTGGTGAAGATCGGTGAAGGGGGAGGGGTAGTTTACCAGCAACGTTTTTCGTATCAAGGGTAATTTTTTTTAATGGCAAACAATAACAGCCGCAAATTCAAACAGAATCAAATAATGTTTTAGATACAGCCCTGAATTGTAGAGTTCTCAAGATCTGTTGGTTTTGGTGAAGATCGGTTAAGGGAAAGGGGTAGTTTACTTGCAAAATTTTATGTTTTAACAAGGGTAATTTTTTCTATGACGAACGATAACTGCCGTAAATTCAAACAAAATCAACTACTTTTTTGTATACCTTTTTGAATCATACAGAAATCAAGGTCTATTGATTTTGTTGAAGATCGGTTAACGGAAAGGGGTAGTTTACCTGCAACTTTTTATATTTTAACAAGGGTATTTTCTATGGCAAACGATAAGATCCGCAAATTCGAAAAGAATCAAATAATTTTTTGCATACAGCCCTGATTTGTAGAGTACTAAAGACTTATTGTTGTTTGTGAAGATCGGTTAATGGAAAGGGGTAGTTTACCAGCAACGTTTTTTTATCAATGGTAATTTTTTTATATAACAAACGATAACAGCCGCAAATTCAAACAGAATCAAATAATGTTTTGGATACAGCCCTGAATTGTAGGGTTGTCAAGACCTGTTGGTTTTGGTGAAGATCGGTTAAGGGAAAGGGGTAGTTTACCAGCAACGTTTTATGTTTTAACAAGGGTAATTTTTTGTATGACGAACGATAACTGCCGCACATTCAAACAGAATCAAATATTTTTTGCATGCATCCTTGAATTGTAGAGGACTGATGGCCTATTGATTTTGGTGAAGATCGGTTAAGAGAAAGGGGTAGTTTACCTGCAACGTTTTATGTTTGAACAAGAGTAAAGTACTTAATTTTAATAAACAAAGTATCCTAATAAGAAGCTCATAATAATCCACTGTAGAAACGTAGATGAAATATCTATAAATGAAGAGGCTATTTGAACGGGGTGGGGGTAAATTTCTATTAATGAAAATTATATTTGAAGAGGGAGGGGAGAATTTTTTATATGTATACTACGTTATCAGCAACAAAGAAGTAGTATTTTGTTAAAATTCCTTCCCGGGCTGTTTAGCCGTAGTCCAATGTTTTCTGCAAAACCAGATGTTTCGGCAATGCCATCGACTGCCATCATCAGTGAAAATCGAGTGCGAAAACGTGAGGTGGTATACGTTAGTGACAACAGTACTGTGGTTAAGGATGTAGCAATAGAAAGAAGTAGTTTCTATGGAAATATTTCATTTCGAATATGATTTTAAATATAAATCTTAGAACATGGAAGTCATGTATGGTTCTCCATACCGATATTTAAATATTTAAATCCTTAAATTCGTAGTGACCGTCAATCAATGAATTTTTCAGTGAAGCGTGTGTGAGGATCGGTCAAAATTAACACATATTTTAACTTATTTGTGTCGACGTTTCGACAATGTTTATTGTCATCATCAGGACCTGTGTATGAATACAAAAGAAATGTCAGACACAACAGACCAATTATTTGGGTAAGCTTGTTCGTGTATGCGAGTGTGTGTGCGCGTGTGTGTGTGTGTGTGTGCACACGCGTGTGCGTGCGTATGTATGTATCATTGTATATGTGAAGGAGTTGAGATAATTTGTTTACATCTTCAAATGTTTTCTTTAAAAAAATGAGAAAATTATAATATCACAGAACTTAATTTATACACTATTACAATTTAAATTGCTATATGTAATGATATTTTTAATTAATTATAAAAGCAATAATCAACAATTAGATATTTGTTTGGTACAGAAAACGTTTATACATATAGCAGTCAACATATAGCATAGTAAAATATATTATAACTAAAAACAAATTGAGGGATGTACAACTATGTAACTATTAAAAGTTATTTTTAACATGTTTCACTCACTACTGGTATTAAAAACAACCGTAATTTAGAAACATATAAATTACACAATAACTGTAGAACTTTACGACCTTACATCATGTAGCTGACATAATGTTACAAACACAGGTTTATGGAAAAATTTATCTAACAAGTAAACTTGGATAATAATTTTAATCATATTGTTGTAAATTATAGTCCAAAGTACTATAGAATATTTTAAATTTATGTACATGTCCACAATCACACCCTCTCTCTCTCTCTCACCCATTCTCCCACTTAGGCCGTTCCTAAAATTTAAAAACTTGACGCTTGGCCTTGATGAAGCGAAAATGTGCTGGAGCCCAGAGTGACAGGACTTGCAATAAAACATTTATGTAACCAGTAACAACCTTTTATTAGTGTTTCCTCATTTCATCATCATAACATGTTTTGCTACAGTGTTCAAACGATTGAATTCTTGTGTATTTCATAGCTGTCCTTGGTTTTCATTTTATCGACAAATGTATAATATATATTCAATTTGTATTAATAACAATTACCAATACTATTAACAATAAAAATTAATCAAACATTATAACAAGTGGATCCTTTTTAACACAGTTAATAATATAAATCACAAATATACATCCATAGGAAATGTTCTAACAAAATTTTAATCATTATAAATATGAAAATACTGTTTATATGTATGCCTTTTTTTATGCTTTGAAAACCAGTGGAGTTTTGTTGTTGAGGTTTAGTAAATGGAATCCTCCCACCTATACTTTTGAAGAATTAGTAGTACCAGGTAGAGCCTGTGACGATAAGTGTGGTAATGGTACTGGTGAGTTCCGAACTTCCTTCTCGTCTCCTTCTGGGCAGATGTCTTTTTGGCGTTCTGGAGTATTTCTGGGTCTGACGGCGTTGGGGAGCTTCCTAGTGCACAGCTCTGCAGATGGTGACCGATGTTTGTGTCACCATCTCCGCATTTCCCTCTCTCCCGGCTGTACGGGGACCCTGAGACACTTTAGAAATTTACGAACTCATAATAAGTTGAACAAGTAGTTTGCCAAGCCGTCAGACCACGAAACGCCCTGTCGGAAGTTTGGAGACGAAATGAGACAGCTTGTAAGCTTCTAACCGACCATGCCACAGAAAAAAAACTTGTTGTGGATTGTGATCCTTTACCCGAACAGCTGATGCGGGTTGCTGAATTATATCGCCATCGCGCGGGCACGGCCTTACTGATCAAGATAGCTGGGCTGCCCCACTGCCGCACTTTGGCGGCCTTCCACGTTTAAATCATGCCGGAAAAATTCAAATCCCGGCACATCTATACCTCTTATTCTCACAACCTCTCACTCTAACTTGAAATCGCTCTCTCACTCCCTATTCCTCCGTCTCACTCCCTCTCTCTTGCTCTCTTTAGCATTCCCTCTCACTCACTCTCTCCCGCCCTCTTTCTCTTTTTCTCACTCTCACACTTTCTCTCACTTTTCCAACCTTCTCTCTCTCTCTCTCCCTCTCTCTCTCTCTCTCTCTCTCTCTCTCTCTCTCTCTCTCTCGCTTTATCTCCCTCTCTCTCTCTCGTCTCTTTCCTAGTATTCTGGACTATAATTTACAACAATATGATTACAATTATTATCCAAGTTTTCTTGTTAGATAAATTTACCACAAACTTGTGTTTGTATCATTATGTCAGCTATCTGATGTAAGGTCGTAAAGTTCTACAGTTATTGTGTAATTTATATGTTTCTAAATTATGGTTGTTTTTAATACCAGTAGTGAGTGAAACATGTTAAAAGTAACTTTTAACAATTACATAGTTGAACATCCCTCAATCTGTTTTTAGTTATAATATATTTTACTATGCTATATGTTGACTGCTATATGTATAAACGTTTTCTGTACCAATCTAATTTCTAATTGTTGATTATTGCTTTTATAATTAATTAAAAATATCATTGCATATAGCAATTTAAATTGTAATAGTGTATAAATTAAGTGATATTATAATTTTCTCGTTTTCTTAAAGAAAACATTTGAAGATGTAAACAAATTATTTAAACTCCTTCACATATACAATGATACATACATACGCACGCACACGCGTGTGCTCACGCACACACACACACTCACATACACGAACACGTTCACCCAAATAATTGTTCTGTTGTGTCTGACATTTCTTTTGTATTCATACATATGTCCTCATGATGACAATAAACATTGTCGAAACGTCGACACAAATAAGTTAAAATATGTGTTAATTTTGACCGATCCTCACACACCCTTCACTGAAAAATTAAATATTCAAAATTAAACAGGGGTTACTTTCTTGTAAAAATAGTATGGGCATAATATAATACAAATATTATATGAATCATGCATCATATACCGCAAAAGTAAAAGTAACTCTTGTAAAATTAAGTGCTATATTGTATACATGTATTAAAGTAATAAGTGAATAAAAAATAATGGTAATATAATAACTTTAAGTAGTAAAAAAAGTAATGGTATAAATTAGGTCTGTAAGTTTATATATTTTCAAGAATTCTATTTTATGTTATTATTTCCCATAAGATTCCATTTATATTTTCAATTTAAAAAAATATTATTTACCACTAAGTTAAGATCAAATTGGTAATTACAACAAATTCTCACATGAGCCAAGCTGAGTTATTTTTGAACCCCGAAACCACCATCCTCTTACAACTGTAATATAAAATGGATGAATATTGTTACAACACAAATAAGCCAACCAGGGATGAAAAAACACAAACAGGGAACAAAAACACAATACCAGGGATGAAAAAGATAATTCTACATATAAAATAATACTTCATATTAAATAAAATGCTTAATATAAATAAAATAAAAATATAAAGACAATGACTCGACAAACGACGACTTGACCCAACCCAAGTGATTGACCCAACAAAAGGAAACAAAAGAAGAAGGGAACCACAAAAAACAAACAAGAATAAAACCAAAGAGGAGAAGAAGGTGATTAACCAAACCAAAAGAAGAAGGGAAAAACCAAAACCAAACAAAAATGAAACAAGTTCATGGAAGTGAATGAATCAAAGTAACATGTTAAAATGAACCCAAAGGAGAAGGTGGAAAACCAAAGTATTAATCAAATACAATGAAAATCAAGAAGGAGGGGAATGAAAAAGAAACAAACCCACAATGAAGGGAAATAAATAAAAATGAAAACTAATGATGATACTAAAACAAGTAATAAAGAATATGAGCAAGAGAAATAATGCACTCAAATGTAATATTGCAAAAAAGACCAATAATTAACATATGAGAAAAAAAGTAAATGTTATCATCCATCAATGGACAATAATAATCTATAGAAGAAACCCAATTAAACAATATTAAAGATAAATAGAAAAAAAAAGCAAACTAACCCACTATTTAGAGTTAGATGTAATGATAGAAATGTAAGGACATAAAATTGTTAATATTATTAAGGAAATATTGTAATGAAAGAGATAGTACGGTAGTGAGATAATAATTAGAGGGATTACCCATTCAGAACACTTAAAAAACAAAAACATTTGTGAAGTGCAAAGTGAAAGTGTAAAAACCCTAAAGTGTAGTGATAAAGAAAGTACACTAACACAATTATAATAAACTATAAATAATTTAAAAGTGAAGGTGATGATTGAATGAAAATAGTATAAAATAAAGAATGGTAATATAGAGAAAAATAGTGAATTATAAAATCATTAACAATTAATAAATCGAAACGAAACACTAAATAATTAAAGGTGAAAAATAGTAGTAATTAAGAATAGCAGTATAAACTGATAAGACAGTAACTAGTTTAAGAAAGAATGTTATTATTAAATTTAAGTAAATACCATTATGATTAAAAGGAAGAATGCCTTGAAGGGAAAAATCAGATAGTATTAACATGGAGGGAGAGTAAAGATTGTTTAAAAATTAAGTAATTACAACAAATCAAAAAACACCCATGTTACAAAAGAATCGTTATAAGTTCATAAAAGTGATGTTGTTTATCACACTAAAAAATAATGTAAACTAAGATGAATTGTAAACAACGATTAGCAAATAATAGTTAAATAATTATTCAAGCAAGTTTATGAATTGGATATGGCTGTAAGAATTATACAGATCATAGGCCTTATTATTATATGTAATAAGACCAAAAGTTAATAAATAATAGCCACATTGTTATTATTGGCAAAGGAAATAGGTATAAAAGTTAAGAAATATATGACTAGAAAACGTGGAAACCAAATAGTAAACAATTATGTATAAAATAATAGTGACAAGATAATAACACACAAACAGACCCAAAACAAGACTCAACGAATTATAATAACAAAATAAAGCCCATTAGGCTGAAATGAAATGTAATTTAAATGAAATAAGTCAAATACCATAATGGCTACTTAGGCCTATGAAAATGCCTAACTGTCAGAAACAAACAACTACAAATTATAACAAATTAACAAAGAAATTAGAAAATCCGTGGTGAAGGAATCACCCAGAATAAATTGTAAATCATTTGTGAAACAAAATATTATAATAAGCATTTAAATACGAAAAGGAAATGTAATTAACAAGTATTAACATAATTGTAAAAACATAAAATCTAAAATAACCCAAACTTGTGGGGTATCAAAATAATCTATGAAAGGAAACACATACTATAGTGGCAATATTTAATAATCAGGAAGGAAGATAGAGGGATAACAGCAGTCAGAAGATATACGAGGATTTTGAAAAGAATTCAAATTTTGATAACAATGGATTTATATCAATCTCAGCCAATCAGAATTATTCAGAAACCACCGTTGAAGACGAAATTACCGTTGAATATCGTTACTCGTAAAGCGTCAGTCAAGCAGTACAGAAGCCAAAGTTTGGAAGACCAATTTTCTAATAAAATAATGTAAAACAGTAAACGAAGTTCATAACCATGACTGTATAAGAAGTTGCCGAACCATTAGAGCAGTCCATGCAAGATCCAGGACCATACAACTGAGAATTAACAGAAAATTATGACCAGAGATTATAAGAAAAGGACGCCAGACCTGTTTAAGTCCATAGATCAATGAAAAAAGAACTTATTGCAGCCCAATCTTATTCCGATCTAATGAAAGAAAACACCAAGTCATGCTGATGTGTTAAGTAGCATTGAATTACCTTATTTCCAAAAACCTAATCACTCTAAATTTTACTAAAGGTAAATTGATCTCACTATAAACCGAATATTTCTCTTTCAAAGATTATTTAAGGAAAATAAACACACTGAAAATTTGTTAACATAAAATCTAACCTCGTGTTGAAATACGAACTTTTGAATCACAATTAACGAGACTACAGAACAGATTGTAACAACACACCTTGTTATTTATGTACACTTAGAGTAAGGTAAAATATTTTTATTGTAATCATAGGAATTGTCTATCTCATAATCAAAAGAATCCAACGATTTTGTTAACGAAATTAGTTGTAATATCTAAACGTTCAGCTGCCTTGCTGATGTGGGTATTTCGTTACAGAATCGATTTCGTCCGCCTTGAGAGGAAGTGTTTCATGTAAAAAGTCGGTGCAAATTTATTATAATCTAATTGTCAAATTAAACATTTTAATTATCACCCATTAAAAATAACTATTACAGGGAGTAACCGTTGTTATTATTTCATAGGGAGTGCATTATATTACTTGTGTTTATTTACGAAGACTAGGTTGGATGAGCAGCGCTCGAGTTGTCATTCGCACAGCTGTCTACACGATTCAGAAGGCGGCACGAGCGGGAATTATTTGAATGTCCCGACCGTCACAGCTGAAAACACTTTATTAAGTAATTTTAATTGTTTTAATAAACAATTTGGCGCCACCCGGGATTAACACACCCCTATATTTAAAAACATGTAAGGTTACTGCCGTGTTATACTGGTAATTACCGCAACGCTACGGACATCGTTAGCGCAAAATTGATGTAACGACCCCAGTACGAGACGAACGCACTAACACTTTATACACATATAAAACTGGTATACATTTTACAGAGATGTACCAAACTCTTCGTTACAATATCCATCTAAAAATTTCATAATATACATCATTACTTGAAAGAATGTTCAAGGTACATTAAAACGATGATAATTTAGATTTAATTAGTTAGAATTATATTTTATTGGTTTTCTTCTATTTGTTTTATATCGGCAAGTTTCGGCTTCAATTATACTTTTGTAATCTAATACTTTTGTACTATATTTTTGTAAATAAATATTTTATAGAAATGAAAATGTAAATAATGAAGAAACCGAATAACCTAAAGTGGAAATCACAGCAGAAATCGTGAAATAAATATTAAATTGCTTGTGGGACCAAAGCCGCTCACGACTATTAGAGTAACTACAAAACAGTATTTCTGTAGATTGAAAGAAAATAATTTAAACTCTTTACGTGATAACAGACGTAGCATATGTGTGTGTGTGAAACGTATTGGTGATAAACCCGAAACGAGGCCAAGTAGTTGGGGCTGCATTAACGTAGAACTGGGCCGTAACAACAGAGGATAAAGCAACTGGTTGCAGCCTGTTGCTCCTGCTATATCAGCACGATTAACCCCATTCCATTCTCAGTTACTCTGCTCCCCCAGCCCCCTTTGATCACTATCAGGCAAGTGTTTTCCTGCATTAAATTGACCGTTACGTATGAATTGGCGACATCTCTATGCTTCACAGAATCTACGTTTAAGGTTTAATCTACTATACATTACAACAAGGAACGTTTTAAAGTGACATTTTGGTCTGTTTATAACGTATTACGTACTGGCCTACAATACTATCTATGACTACTGTACTTGAACGATTATGATTACTGTACACGGTGGAATTATACTTCAACATCCTTCGATATATTATTATACTGTCAAATAAAGTCTTTGCCGTTGCAATGAAAAGACATTTCGTTTTACATGGAAGATCTAAGTGAGGTGTTGAGATTATTTTCTGACAAAGTAACGTATAGTTTATCTAGTTTTTACATATAAGAACAGATAGTACGTGACACCTAAACTACCTGAGATATCTAAATTGTACATGTAAATAGTGATTAATTATTCAAGTTATTTGATCATTATTAGTTATTTACTCTGGCTGTTAGATACACATGTGTTAAAGTTATGTATAATTATAGTCACTAGTGGTCGCCCAGTGGTCGAAATTCGACCGTAATTCATTAAAATTTTAAGTTTGAACGTTATTGAGGTTCTTTTGTCAAAGAGTATACCTCTATAATCATTGCATATAATTTTTTTGAATTTTGTTCTATTACGTCAGCTGCGAGCGTGTACAAATACGTGATTAGCGTGTGTTGTTTGCCTTAATTCCCTGCAATACCTATGAAATTTAAAATTTAATGTTAGTAACAGTTGAAAAAAAAAACACAATTACAGCTTGTATTCGTATTTATTTTTTGATATAATTCATTGTCAGTTTTAATTTTTTCATGTTATTATTGAATCAAATAAACGCTAATAAAAATGAGACTTGACATTCATAGAAGTATAAGATACATTGTTTTCAATTCCAGTGGATTACATTTCATTTTTGGTAAGGTACAAAATTCGAAAACAGTTTGAAGATTATCTGCTACAAAGCTTATATAATTTTTTAATTTTGTTTTCTATGCATTAATTTTCGAGTTATTTGAAAAATATGAAAATAGGAAAAATGAGGTTTAGCTTGGCTAAGCCATATTTAAAAAGCAATAACGAGTTTTTTGACATTTCCTTGGGTTTTTTTTTATTGCCATACTGACCAGGTTTCGCCAAGGCTACACAGTTATTTTGCCTATCTTTTTCGAATTATATAAAATTTAAATAAAAAATTAATACAAAATAAAAAATGAAATAAAAAATACGACCCTCGTATTTTTTCATATATTTTTCATTAAATCAAAAAAACCGGGCGGTTAAAAAAATAAATGTTTTCCATTGAACTTAAAATAGTTTGAAAGTGAATTTAATGATTCAGAACTTCTGTGTAAACGATGTTTTTTGTAAAAACTATTTCATCATTTGCTAAAAGCTCTTGGCCATTATATTAGGAAATATAAAATCTCAAACCATCGAATGATCGAACTCTACTTGCTGCGACGTACAATTGACCATGTGTAAAAACTGGCTGCCTCAATAAAATTCAAATTTTTTTGAATGTTTGTCCCTGAGACTTATTTATTGTCATCGCAAATGCAAGTATAATTGGAAATTGAGTTCTTTGAGAGTTAAATGGTAAAACAGTACCGGAATATGTTAAATTTACACGTGGAATCAAAATTCTCTTATTGCGTGCGGTTCCAGTTAAAACTTCGCAATCAATAGCATTACGATGCATACACTTGATGCGCATTCTTGTTCCATTGACTAATGGTTCCTTTGTATTTAAGTTTCTGATTAGTAAAACGATGCAATTAACTTTCAATACTAACTTATGTGGTGGCAAACCACTAATAGTCAAAGAATTCAAAAACTCTACTGGATAGTTATTGATTTCATTGTCATCATCACAAATTATTTTATCGTAGCTATGATATGTTTTCTGTTCACCTGGTATTCGATTAAGTATATCAGTATTAATAAAAGTACAATCATCATTTTTAGGTGCTAAAATAACTGACTTCAACATGTTATCTGAGAATATGTTTTCAGAAATATTTCCATACACCTCATTAATAATATTATTTTCATCTCCTATTAATTGCTGAAGTATTTCAATAATATTTTTACCAAACTGAGGGAATTGTGGAGCTTCATCATTACCAATTTTTTTCAAGAATTCGACAAATTCTATTTCACTTGGTAAGGCTCTCATATTTTGAGTAAACATTACTTTATGAAAATAAACAAATTTATGCCAACTCGTGACACAATTTTCAATTAAAGTTGCACGTGATGCATGTGGGACAACTGGTAAGATTTGCCGAAAATCACCGCAGAAGTATCGTTTTCCCTCCAAATGGTTTATGTTTATCATTTTCATCGCATAGATCCTCCAATAATCTATCTACGATTTTCAACACTTGCAGTGGGCACATAGAAATTTCATCAATAATTATCAATGATGATGAATTTATGTAACGTCCATAGCTACTATTTGCGGTAATATTCGCTACAGAATTTTCCAAAATGGGTATAGGCAATTTAAACACATTGTGTAAAGTTCTACCTCCGAGTAATATAGTTGAAGCTATGCCACTGAACGCTGTTGCAATGCAACTAAGATTAAGCGAATTTAATTTGTGAATGATTGCTGTTTGTGTGAATGTTTTTCCACAACCTGCATGAGCGGTTAAACAAAAAACATTAGATCCAGTATCATGATGCAAAACTTCACGAATCACACGATCAATTAGATTACGCTGTTCAATATTTGCAGTTTCATAATGCTCAGAAAACAGAAACTCTTGTTCTATTGGATCAGAAGCATTTGCTTCGTCTGTTCTCTGCGAATATGTGGGAACTGGTAAACCAAGTTCTTGACATGACAAATTGTGAACATTCAAAATATCTTCAATTTCTATTAGAGCTGTGTTAAAGGATACTTCTTCGTTGTAATCTCTCAAAAAATCTTCACTAAGATATACTTTAAATTCATTCCATAACGCCAATGCATTGGCTGGCACATTTAATGCACAAATGTAACCAAATAAATTTCGCATTTGTTTTGGTGAATGTAATTCTTTTGCTTCATTTAAACATTCGCGCCATTCATTATCATTTGAAGCAATGCCGCGAGCATGGCACGCTTCAACAAAAGAAGTGTGTATAATTCCATTGTATGTTCTAACATCCTCAAATGATTTTGGACCACAGACATGTAATAAAAGCAATCGTAAATGGAAAAGTTCGATGTCTTTTGGTGATACAACATATATGCGTGTAATGATTTTATCACCTCCACGCCTTCTCCTCTTCCATTTTTTTCGGGAATCTTCCCACACATAATGCAAAGGAATTTCAATATACTTATATTCATGCGCTGATGGATCTGATCGATTCAATTCAAAAAATGCTAATAATTTTGTTTGTCTTGCATTTTCAATTGCTTGACGTTCTTGCCCTTCTCGAAAGTAAACATTCTGTCTACGCGGTAAATGAATGTCGAGTCTAACGATGACATGTGATTGAAAATGCATTGGTAATTCATAGATGCGCCATACAGCTTCAGTTGATCCGACATAACGGCCATTTAAAAAATTTTTAACTTCATCAATTTGTATTTCTTGACCTGGTTCATTTCTCTCTGAACCTAATTCAACAGATGCACTGTCATAGCCTTTATACACGTATTTATAAATGTATTTAACACTTTTAACTGTAGTGCATACTTCAACATTTATATGGCAATTAAATTTGGCAAGTAAATACGGATTGTATGGTACAACATAACGATTGTCGAGGCAACTACCGCGAACTTCAGCATTAATACCATTATCACGCCTTCATATACTGAAGCATGGTTAATTTATTTCTGGGCACTCTTGAATTAGATGTAGTTGGTACATTATGAGAAATATTGATATGCCACCCAGTATCACCATTTGGAAAAAGTAATGGATACGCTAAAGGGTCCAATGATGAATCCAAAACAGAGATATTTTTAATGGTACCATTAACTTTTGAAAACGAAACCATATTTCGTTCAAAGGGTGGCTCACCATCAACTGTACTAAATATTACTGCTACATCAGTTTGAACTGCATCATTATAACGGCGTAGATCTAAATCACGATTTACTTTAATGAGCATACAAATTTCTTTATTTTGATTTTCAACTCTCTGACAACGATCTTTCATTGCAATGAATGACCGAACGAAAGGATTAATGCGTTCCAATTCAAGAGAGATTTCGCGCATTATATTGTTATTGCATGTTTGATTATAGTGTTCACGTAATCTATAATTGACAGCAGTGTCAAGATCATAAAAATATAATTGCGCATAACATGGTGAGCGACCATATCCAGCAGTCATTGGACCAGATCTGTGATAAAAAACATCATGTATTTTAAAATGATACACTCCACGCGTAACTGTATCCGAAATTTTAGCTTCTGAGCTAACCATAGCAATTGATGAATTGTATTTACGAATGTTTTCAAAATAATTTTTTGACTTTCTTTTTATTGAAGGTTCATTTGAAGTAAGTCCATCATACAATGATTTAAAGTATTCATTTTGACTTAAGGCCGGTAATATTGCTTTACCCTTATGACAACATGAAGTGAATGCAGTCCTTTCACCTAACGTGACCTCAGATTCGAAATGTTTTGCATTGCAAAACCTGCATTGTAAATGCATTAATCCACAATCAAAAGTATTAAAATTTCTTGGAATGACATTCAGTGCGCATTTAAATGTATCCCTCAAAATAATTTCATCATTTTGTATACTATTTACACTACTTAAATTTGCATTTGGTCTATTATCATTTTGATTTTCACGCGAATATATATTCCTTCTTATTTGTCTCTCACTCCGACCCGTCAATGTTCTATGTAGAGGCATAACGGAAGTAGGTGCGAATATCTGAATGTAAAAAAAAACATGTAATGAAATTACTGAAACTATGATTAGACAGGGTTTAATTTAAAAATAATAAAATGTACTCACTTTTTTGAAACCACCAATAATAATTACGCGAGAGTAAGTCAATTCAAATTGCTGCTACAAAACTTTCCTTTTGCAACAGGTGTATATTAAGCAAGCTGTATTTCACATTCAACTGCACATTAATATATAAAACACAGATATATAATATACAAAATATAAAATAAACGCTTTTTTGCCTTGACATACACTCCACAGACTATTGAAAAAGGAACATTTGAAATCACACAAAATTCACAGCTCATTCAGTTAATCTGTCAGTATTAAGCAAGCTATATTTCACTTTCAACTTAACATTAATATATAAAACACAGATATCTAACATACAAAATATAAAATAAACGCTTTTTTGCCTTGACATACACTCCACAGACTATTGTTGCCTGGCAACAAAATTATTTTATTTTTAACAATTACCATTGTTTGAAAAAGTTTAAATGAATTTTCAAGTGCAAATGAATGTTCTATTTAATTTAATTTAATGTATTTGTAACACATATTATATATAAATTTTATCTTTCTGCACTCCTTCTCCATATAAACTTTAACTATGCCAAATCTCACACTCCTCCGTGCGCGCAATATGCTTAAAAAGGGGTACAAAGATTTCTCTTCACGTATTAATATATAGATACTTTGTTCCAGAATATTGGCATCAAAGGAGTGAGGAGTGACTCTATGGTTAACGTTGGTTAATGTTCGGACCACCCGAGAATCAGCTCTAAGAACCGCATATTTATTCTGCAAATTGAAAACCAAATAGGAGAAGTGAATTGGTAGACAAGTGGAAAGCTTAACACAGTGACTAAATTAAAATAGTGTCGATTTTGAATGAGAAGATCATGTTTAGTTATATAACACAATATGATGTCCACGCTAACTGCGAATACGGCTGCACTTTAAAGAAGAGACATGATACAACTAGAATAAAATATAGGTATTTTTATAGGATACAACGAGAATGACAATGGAAATTGAAGAATGTCAATCCAGACCGCCTGGCGAAATATAACTGCAGAGACCATTCTAGTTCGGGGACGAATAGACTTAAGAAGGGTGCAGTATAATGCCGATGCGGCATAGATAATATATGAGTAGTAGCCTACAGAACACTTGATAAATGCGTAATGAGCAGAATGATGTCACCGAAATGTTACCTGAATGTTCTCTCGTCAACATTACATTCCGTAGAAGCTGACAATATAAAACCATCCATTCGAAATTGAACCACATATTTTAAACATGAATTGTTCAACAACAACAACATAAATTGTGCGGTGTGTTCAACAAGTAAGTGTTATTACTGGAGTGGTACCTATAGAAGTGACAAGTATTTAATTATTGTGTGCTACAAACTACTGTACTTATTGAATATTGTTACGACAGTCTACTTGATCGTCGTAGGTACAGTGGAAACAAAATAAGTACAAGACACCAATTAAGTTACTAATCACACCTTTAATTGTTACAGTAAAACAGTTCGTAATTAACAACACAGTCTCTACAACAAATCAAATGAAAATTGTTCACACACAATAAATGTCCACTAATATTAAAGACAATTGTATTACAATTATACTGTTCGATTATCAAACACCACTCTTAACTAATAACAACTTGAACGCGCACAGTAATATCGCTACTATAACTCTCGGACCGCACTATCCAAAATCGCAACTGATACTGAAAACTAAGGCCGCTACCGCCATGTATTTATAGCCCCGCTCACACACCAGAAGCTTCCAAACTGCGTCTTAACTCTCGTGTGAACTACGTAATTAACTGCGGCCTTGACATAGTCCGCACGCCCCAGCGAAGCCCGGCAGAGTCGAGAAGATTCTCGCAAAATGCGTCTACAAGCACGTACGCCACACGCTTACACCGTGGATCTCTCTGGAACGTTCGATAAACACGTAGATTGTTCTGTAACGTCGTAACACTGCCTCCTCCTTAAGCCTGTTCGTCCCGAACGGGCAAACCGTGTCTAAAGTTGTACCTAGCCAGGCGATCTAGGTGGACGACCTTGAACTTTCGCTGTCCTTCCTGTTGAATCCGATAAACAACATCGTTAATTGTTTTTTCACAGTGTAGGGTCCTTCCCAGTTAGACTGAAGCTTAGGTGAGGGACCACAACGGCGCTTTGGATTGAACAACCAGACCCGATCTCCTTCTTCGAAACCCACACTATTGCTGCGAATGTCATACCGAGTTTTCATTTTATCACTGGGAATCGTCAGCCGTCCTCTTACCAAGCGATTCATTTCTCGCAGTTGGTTTTCTAATTGCGAGGAATAGTTCTGCGGCTCTTGGAGCTGAGTCTCAGGTGATCCGAACATCACGTTCCCAGGAATGCGAGTCTTCCGCTCAACCACTAGTTTTGCTGGAATCACTCCCGTTGTGTCATGTACTGATGACCTAAACACCATTGGCTATGTAACGTCTTTTCGCCGCGTTACAAATCCAGGGAACCCCTCGTAATTAAACTCCGTTAATTAGATGGGCTGCCTACGTTGTAACAGAATTGATCACCAATAATTAATGTAACAAATTACTTACTAACTGTTTAAGGAAACAATGGCAAGGTATACAATTGATTTAAGCACTCCTCATATGTGTGTAACAAGAAGACTTCTCTTTATTTAACATTTAAAAAACATATACTGACAGATCCCATGACATTACTAATTCAATTATTAAGTTATTTGAAAGGTTTCTTTAAACTTTGAGATCAAACTTGATTTTATATAGCTATACCTCGGATCCGGGTCAACTTTCTGTATTTCTGTAATTAATACTTTTAATTATACTCATTTCATGATATTAGCTTGCAAGACTTTCTTTTATTCAACCATTGGAAGAATGGTATTATTGCTTGAATAAATTTACTCTACATTAGCATATAAACTGTTACAACGTATGAAGTTAGAATAGTTACATGAAATTCTTAGATTTAATTTATAAGTCTTTACAAAGTTAATAGTTTCTGAAAAGTCTCTTTCAAGATGTGTTGTGTAACAAATATTAGTAACCCTCGATAGACAGGCTATCGAGTCACCTTTTAATTGGTATTCAGAAGACTCGTCCTGGGGTATCCGTCTTGGGAAACAGGAACAGCGACGTCGTCATCTCGGTCTGGCCTTCCTCTGTAAAGGGCTCCAAAAGTTCGCAGGTTGAACAACATGTCGTGTAGATATCTACGATGATCTTGTAGATTCTCGGATGTCCTGATCTGCATATTATGTCACGTGCAGTAGAGTTTGTGGCTTCTGATACTTCACATCTCCGCGTATGACTTTGGAATTGTTGTTATTTGTTGAAGCACGAAGTCGTCTTGTGTTACACTCTTTTTTTACGTTTCGATTTTTTTTACTTTACTTTTCTTGTCTATTTACATGACTATATTAATTAACACATCCAGATGCTTTAAACAGCTACATCTGGTACACCAACTTAAGGTGAGACAAAATATAGTTAACATATTTTAAGCGCACAGCTCCTACGTCTATACTGTACGAAGTCACCATTGCAAGAGAGAGAAATTCCGCTCCCTTCGCCTGGTACTGGGCAAAAGTTAGTGGGACAATTTCCGCGCGAGAATATAGTTCCTAACTATATTTAAGTTAACTTTTTTATTTATACAAACTATCCCTAAACAAATATACATAATTTAAATCAGTTGTTTTAGCGACTATTTATGTCTTCAGATTTTTTTTATTATTAACATTAGTTTTTTTTAATCTTATTCTTACTCACACAAGACTCGGAAAACATGTCGAGTCTGGAATCAACAGGACAGCGCCTGCTTGCAAGCAAAGGGTTAAATACGATATTCATAACTCTTTACAATTTATCTTTTTATTAGAGTATCTTATAACTAATTAATTACTGCTTCCTCTCATACTGAGTACATACAGGTATTTTATATTAATACAGTGAGATTTAAATGGCTTAAGAGCTCGCAACCTTAATTTTAAACAAATTTATTTTCTTGATTATTTCTTTTATTTAAATCATCACATACTCCACCGCTTAAATTGCACGCTACGGTTAAGCTTTTTTGAGTCCAACTCACTATTGGGCACTGGGATATTGAATGGGGTTAGTGTGTGTAATTTCTTTCACATAGTTGTTGTACACTTTACAACGTTGTCCACATAGTTATTACCTATAGTTACAACACATTACACTTTATATTCTTGTGAACTACCTTTTTTTTTTACATACTATTTACACTAAATATTTACACAATTAAAACACAAAACTCTTTCTTATCTCTATCACTTAATTTTACTACCGGTTTTTTTGTTTGTCTTACTCTCTCTTCTATAGAGTAACTTTCTAAATCTTTACTATTTAGAATTCTATCTTTTCTTCTGTGAGTCCTATATAACTCATGTAGTTAATGAGTGTTAGTACCCATCTAGTTAATGATTATTCATTAATGCATGCTTCGCAGAACTGGAACTCAGGTTGATCAGGCCTCGTTTCCAAACTCTACGTTTTACATTTCTTACGTGGATTCAGAAATATAATTTTCTTTACTGCCTAGTATTCCCTTTTCTTTTTTGGGTTATACTATACCGTCACTTCTTCTTATACAACTTTAGTTGCGAAATATGCGTTCTCCGCACATATTTCTGAGTTGCAGGTTCGCACAGGGCTACTGTAACTGGAGTTAGGTACTTTTGGATTTGGTAAGGGCCACACCATCTGAATGATAGTTTCGAGTTGGTCTTATCAATCGCACTACTAATGGGGTGAGTCTTGTACATTACTAAGTCACCTACTTGGTACCTGACTGAGTTGCTATGATTACCTTTCTCGTGGTATCTTCTGGATTTTTCCAAGCTTGCTCTCAAGTTAGAGCGGGCTTTGTTCCATATTCGCTTTATCTGCTTATCCGTTATTTGCGGAGGCAGCAGATCGTGTATATTCCATCTTGTGGACAAAGGGTGGTTTGGTCGATACTTGTATAGTAACTCGAACGGGGTCGACTTGTGACCTTCGTGGTAAGCTGAATTAAAAGCGTATTGAATCCAGGATAGATTTTGGTCCCACGACATGTGATCGTTCGCATGATAGGCTTTTAGCGCAGATTTGAGGTTTCGTAGATACCTTTCAGCAATATTGCCTTGCGGTCGATACTCTGTAGTGGTTATATGGTCTATCCCTAATTTGAAACACATATTCCTAAATTCTTTTGCTTTAAACTGCGGGCCGTTATCAGATACTATACGTACTGGAGTACCGTAATCTTTAAATAATCTTTCCTGTAGTATTTTAACTGTTGTCGACGCTAATGCTCGTCGCATGGGATACATCCAAACAAATTTGGTGAACGAATCTACACATATCAGTAATATGGTATTTCCTGATTTGGATCGTGGATACGGACCTGAGAAATCTAGATAAAGTTTCGAAAAAGGGGTCTTTGGGATTTCTGATATCAATTGGCTTACTTGAGTATTTCTGGCGGGTTTGCTAAGGGCGCATAATGAACATTTCTTTACGAAGGTAGCTATTTCGCAGTTCATATTGTTCCAATGATATTCCTTTCGAATACGATGTATCGTCTTATTGATTCCCATATGGGCTCCTATGGTAGATGAATGGAAGTATTCCATTAGCATGGGCTTAATTACATCCGGGGCTATTATTCTTAATTCCTTTCCGTCTCTTATTTTGAGACACAGTACATTCTTACTCAATACGTACTTCTCGGATTTAATACCTTGGGTAAGTTGTTCTATAATAGGCTTCAGTAAGGGGTCTTGTTGTTGATATAGGGCAATGTTTGTAAAGGCAAGGGGGAATTCAGTAATTACGGCGTTCGCACTTGCTATTTCCGGCTTCACTACGTTTTCGGAAGTTTTAGTGGGTGACTGGAACATACGGGACAGGGTATCGGCGACTACATTTTGAGTACCTTTAATATGCTGCACTCTGAATTTGTAGCAGTTTAATTTCAATATCCATCTGCCAATTCGTCCTAATTGTTTAGGGTGATTCAATAACCATGATAACGCCTGATTGTCGGTTTCTAAAAGAAATTCTTTATGTTCTAGGAAGGGTTTAAACTTTTCGAATGCAAAAACAATTGCTAAACATTCCAATTCATATGCAGAATACATTCTTTCTTGATCGCTCAGTGTTCGTGATGCATAACTAATTGGTAGTCTACAGTTATCTATCTCTTGGTATATCACTGCACCTAACGCTACACTGGAACTGTCGGTTTGCACGACGAATGGTTTTGTGAAATCAGCTAATTGCAAAACTGGGGGAGATATAATGCTTTCTTTAAGTTGCTCAAACGCGTTTTGATGTATTGAGCTCCATTCGAACTTTGTTCCCTTCTTTCGTAAGGAGTTTAGGGGTGCTGCTATTTCGGCAAGATGGGGAATATATTTGTGGAAATAATTCACCATACCTAAAAATCGGGCTATACCTTTTGCATCTCGTGGGGGTGCAAATTCTCTAATAGCACGGGTACGTTCGGGGCCAATGCTTACCTTTCCATTCGCTTTCACTATGTGTCCTAAGAAAGAAAACTGAGGGACAGCAAAACTTACCTTATTTGGGTTCACCGTTAATCCTGCTCTTAGTAAACGAGATAACACTTCACGCAAATGTCTGAGATGTTGTTCCATTGACTCACTGTATATTACGATGTCGTCCAAATAGTGGTACACATATTTAAATTTAATGTCGTGAAATATCTTCTCCAATAGTCTACTACATACGGAACTTCCTTGAGATATTCCAAAGGGTACCCTAGTAAATTGGTACAAGTTAAAAGGAACTGCAAACGCGGTTAGACGTTTGGATTCTTCTGAAAGAGGTATTTGGTGAAAAGCTTGATTTAGATCCATTACAGTAAAAACCATTGCTTTAGTAAAATAATGAAACGCACTATGGATGTCTGGAAGAGGGATTGATTCAAATTCTATTCTTTTATTTAATTGCCTGTAGTCTACAACTAGTCGGTGTTTATCTGGTCCTTTCGGTACTAAAAAGGAGGGTGAAGAATATGGGGACGTAGAGGGTTCTATGACTCCTTGATCCAATAACTTATTGATATGGTTTCGCATGACTTCCATCTTGGGAGGCGACAACTTGTACGGGGGTAGTCGTATTACTTTCTGATCACTCAGATTAATTTTATACTCTATTAGGTCCGTCAGTCCTAGTTTTGGTGTAAGAACCGAGGAAAATTCTTTTATTAGTTTTACTATTTTGACTCTATCTCTTCGTTCTAGGTGAGATAAATCTGAATCTTGGTGTATTAGATGTGCAGTAGATGAACAACGTTTATCTTCATTACTATCAAATTTATGTTTTCTTGCACGGTCAAATCTGAAATAAAATTCTCGCTCGTAGATGTCAAGAATCATTCCTGTCTTACTAATAAAATCTGCACCTAATATTAAATCAGGTCCTAATTCTTTACATACTAACATTGTAAATATCCAACTTAGGTTTTTTATTTTAACCTTAACGGTAATGCTCAGGTTTATATTTATTTTACGTTTATCAGCGGTAGCACACTTTATATTCACAGGTTGGTTCCGTTTTACTAGATGATGTTTAGCTAACATGTCCGCTAATTCTTGGCTGATTAAGCTCCTACTAGATCCCGAATCAATTAAGGCGATGGGGAATGTAACGCCTAAGTCGACTCGTATTAATGGTAGTAGATTTTTTTTCCATTTACATCTATTAATCGCATTACACTTTTCACGAAATTCTCGCACATAGGGGTCGATATCTTTCGCACCTTTTTTGTTTTTCACTTGGTTACAGAATAATTCATTCTTATTATTATTACTGGTTTCTTTTAGTTTACCCAATTTTGAGTAGCTGCGGAAGACACAGGTTTTCGGGTCTCCCTGCCTTACATGTTTTTTGAATTGGGGTTATTCCGTTCCAATGGCTTACTTTTGCACTCTCTTCTTATGTGCCCACATTTGCCACAATTATAACAGGTGGGGTTTCTGCGAGGTGGGTACTTGGTTTCCGCTTTATCTGGGTTTACAGTTAACTTACCAGCTTTGCGCATATGGTGGGGTCTACTAGAAACTTGTCTTTCATACGAGGTTGTTACATCAGGCAGTAGTGCTCGCAATTGATGTCTATTGGTTCCAGAGGTTTTCATTGCTTCTCTATTTTGATCTGAGTACCATACATTTGAAGAATGGATACTGCACTGTTCTAGATCAGCAATTGTATTGGGTCTATTCATCAATGATAGTCGAGATCTTTCTTCGGGTGACACTCCTATTAAAATGGTGTCCACCAGTTGTGTTTCATTCCAGCTTACACGTAGTAGTCGAGAGGACTCCCTAATATCGGAGATGTAGTGAGCTAATCTCTCCTGATGTCCTTGTACTCGGAGTACTGTCTTCCTTTTTATTTCTTCATAGATGCCGGTGGGAATAAAGTATTTTATTAAAGAGCTATGTAGCTCTTCTACTGGGAAAGTAGAGGTTAGGGCTTCTAGCACACGATTTTTTAACGGGGGTTTACACTTTGGTAACAGAATTTGTAAAATTTGCCAGTCATTCAGCTGCTGTAGATCCTTTATCTGAAGAAGATAACTAATAAATGTTAGTAACTTGGAAACATTTAAACCATCTGTATAAGGGATTTCGGTTAAAATCTTCTCCACAGGGTGAGTCATTTTTCCGTATAGATCTGCGTTATAGTTCATAGGGGTAATTCCTCGATGAGGGTGATTAGATTCATTGGGGGTGTTGGTCAATTCATTATTTCCGGGACGAAACTGAAAATGCTCGGGAGGAGGGACATTTACATCTGTATCAGTTTTTTGTTCTGGGTTCGCTTGCACTTGCGATACGATAGGTGAGTTCCGATCCGAGTTAGGCGGAGGTAAACCAGTGGTGGGGGATTGCACTGGGGAGATGTGTAATTTCATTAATGATTTCTCTATTTCGTCTATCCTGAATGAGTCGGATTTTCGTCTTAAATCGTTGATAATTGAAGGTAAGCGGCGTAGAGCTTCGTCAGCTAGCTTTTGTACATCAACGGATATTTCTGTGAGATTCGGCCAGATCGACAAATTTTTTATTCGCCTGGTTAAATGCTCTATTCTCTGGGTAGTCCGCAAAATTTTTGCCGGAGATTTCTCGTCTTGGAGTGTTTGAGACAATAAGTATAGTTCACTATACTTGGCATTACAAATTTCTTTCTCGCTTTCATAATCGAGTTGGCTTAGATTGTTTAATTGCACGGGCGCATCAAATCCACATTCGCGAATTGAACTTCGTAATTCCGCGACTGTTACATCAGCATGGGGTAGTCCACGCAAAAGGGCTTCGTAAGACAGCTCGTCTTTTAGTAACCAATCCGGGTTAAATTGGGCCATTTTGTTCTAACACATTAGCACGTACTTACAATTAATACTAGTATATTACACATATATTACATATACATACAATAAATTCATAAGTAATCAATTTACACAAATTAGAAAAGAACAATTTCTCTTCTAAGGGAGAGACAGAATCACACACACATATCTTTCAAAGTTAAATAGCCGATCAGCTGTTTACTGGAATGTAGGTCAGAGGGTGGCCTACATATTTAGTTAACAAAGCAAAGGAGGGTTGAGCGTGTCAGTGAGAAAGGGGGTTTTACTCTTATTGTTCCCCACAATGCGACTGAATAACACAACTACTGTATACCGGTTTAAACAAGAGAAGGGGAGCGCAGACGCTAGATTCTATTATTATTATTCCGCTTAGACAACACTTTGGCTCCGTTCATTCATAAACTTTTCTCAATTAAATAATTACTTATTTTTTTCACAAGTTTTAAATCACGAACTTCTACTTAATTACTTTATTATTATTAACAAAGTTATTTTTAATCAAATTTTTTTTTATAACACATACTAGTGTATGTAAGCTAGATAGTTGGACATACACTGTGCAGAATGATTCAGGAAACAACAGGTCATAGATTGTCGTAAACAAACCTGTTACAGATTGTTCGGTTGACCAAAATTGTTATGTTTGGTCACAATTCATGTATGCAAGTACTTACATCGAATTATGCAGGTTCCTACTGGCCTATAGAATGCAAAAGCTACATGCATTGTATGACGCTAAGGATATTTTACTTATACATACTACCATCTACGTAACTTAATACACTATTAAATATGTTTCGAACATTACATTTATTAAAGTAACTTTCTGAGTGCATATATCAATATTATATATTTAGTTGTTGATCATACAATTTATCCACGCATAGTGAATGCAATTTTGTTTGTGACACTATATACACAATTAAAACTCTTTCCTTTTTTTTTTTTTTTTGAATGACGCAATTTTGTTTGCTTAAAACACCTTTATAAAATTTAGCAGAGTGCCACACTTTTGTGACACTCTGTAAACAATTACCCTTTTATTTTTTTACAAGAAAGCAGAGTGGCGCACTTTTGTAACGTCTTTTCGCCGCGTTACAAATCCAGGTAACCCCTCGTAATTAAACTCCGTTAATTAGATGGGCTGCCTACGTTGTAACAGAATTGATCACCAATAATTAATGTAACAAATTACTTACTAACTGTTTAAGGAAACAATGGCAAGGTATACAATTGATTTAAGCACTCCTCATATGTGTGTAACAAGAAGACTTCTCTTTATTTAACATTTAAAAAACATATAATGACAGATCCCATGACATTACTAATTCAATTATTAAGTTATTTGAAAGGTTTCTTTAAACTTTGAGATCAAACTTGATTTTATATAGCTATACCTCGGATCCGGGTCAACTTTCTGTATTTCTGTAATTAATACTTTTAATTATACTCATTTCATGATATTAGCTTGCAAGACTTTCTTTTATTCAACCATTGGAAGAATGGTATTATTGCTTGAATAAATTTACTCTACATTAGCATATAAACTGTTACAACGTATGAAGTTAGAATAGTTACATGAAATTCTTAGATTTAATTTATAAGTCTTTACAAAGTTAATAGTTTCTGAAAAGTCTCTTTCAAGATGTGTTGTGTAACAAATATTAGTAACCCTCGATAGACAGGCTATCGAGTCACCTTTTAATTGGTATTCAGAAGACTCGTCCTGGGGTATCCGTCTTGGGAAACAGGAGCAGCTACGTCGTCATCTCGGTCTGGCCTTCCTCTGTAAAGGGCTCCAAAAGTTCGCAGGTTGAACAACATGTCGTGTAGATATCTACGATGATCTTGTAGATTCTCGGATGTCCTGATCTGCATATTATGTCACGTGCAGTAGAGTTTGTGGCTTCTGATACTTCACATCTCCGGGTATGACTTTGGAATTGTTGTTATTTGTTGAAGCACGAAGTCATCTTTTGTTACACTCTTTTTTTACGTTTCGATTTTTTTTACTTTACTTTTCTTGTCTATTTACATGACTATATTAATTAACACATCCAGATGCTTTAAACAGCTACATCTGGTACACCAACTTAAGGTGAGACAAAATATAGTTAACATATTTTAAGCGCACAGCTCCTACGTCTATACTGTACGAAGTCACCATTGCAAGAGAGAGAAATTCCGCTCCCTTCGCCTGGTACTGGGCAAAAGTTAGTGGGACAATTTCCGCGCGAGAATATAGTTCCTAACTATATTTAAGTTAACTTTTTTATTTATACAAACTATCCCTAAACAAATATACATAATTTAAATCAGTTGTTTTAGCGACTATTTATGTCTTCAGATTTTTTTATTATTAACATTAGTTTTTTTTAATCTTATTCTTACTCGCACAAGACTCGGAAAACATGTCGAGTCTGGAATCAACAGGACAGCGCCTGCTTACAAGCAAAGGGTTAAATACGATATTCATAACTCTTTACAATTTATCTTTTTATTAGAGTATCTTATAACTAATTAATTACTGCTTCCTCTCATACTGAGTACATACAGGTATTTTATATTAATACAGTGAGATTTAAATGGCTTAAGAGCTCGCAACCTTAATTTAAAAAAAATTTATTTTCTTGATTATTTCTTTTATTTAAATCGTCACAGCTAATCCAAGTTTGTTTGGTTCTCGTCAACAACCTCTTGCGTAACCTCATCTTCAGCCACTTTGCCGTCGGGCGCTTCTATCAGCTCAGGAACAAGCAAGAGTTTTGTCTCGACACACATAGTTGGCTTTCCAATCACTTCTTTTGTCGTTACACTTATTTTTATTTCTTCTGCTAGTTCTTCCTCCATTTCCGCTTGCAATAGGGAGGGTTCCTCTTGACCAGATCTGTTGACTTTTTCTTCCACAAATGCCACTCGCCTAATCGAGTGGTTGGTAGACCCTGTCATTTTAGCCATGCAAAGCTTTATCTTCTCTTGGCCAACCTTCAAGACATTCTGTCTTAAGTCCACAACGAATCCGTAGGCATTCATAATGTCCGTGCCAAGAATCACTTCATCGACAATGTCTGCAACGAGGATTTGGTGGCTAAACTCGAGAAGACCCAAGCGTAAACGTACGTCTACCTTTCCTAGCACCTTGGCGGGGCTTCCAGTCACAGTTTGTATTGTACAAGAGCTAATTAGAGGCTGGCGGTTGCTGACTAAGTCAGGGCGCACAATGGACACTGTTGCGCCCGTGTCAACTGTAAATGATGTTGGTTTACCTTCCGCAAATCCATTAACGATGAAGTTTCCACTGGTCTTATGTAGCGTGGAAACTGTGTGCTGTTCTGGGGTTTTACTTCTCCAATTGGTGCGATCACTCCCTTCTCTCGGTATTTTCTTCTCCCAACAGTCTACCTGTAGATGACCACGTTTCCCACAGTTGTAACACTTCGGTCTTCTGTCTTTGTCCTTTGGTTCGAAAGATCGTTGTGGTGCTGCTGACTTCTTAAACGGTTGTTTTTGAATCGTCTCTTTATGCCGTCCGCTATGACGATACTGTGGTATTGGATCCGTTTGGCTACAACGTGATGGCATACTTTGATTAATGTAGGTCGCCTACTTGGCAGCTTCAAAACGGAGAGCATGAACAAGAACGTCTGATTTATTATCATGCCTTGCCATTCTCAACACTTGTTGTAACTGACTATCTCTGATACCGTCAATAAACATAATGAGAGAAATCCACTTCCGAAAGTCCTCCGATTTTTCGGGATAAGCCAATCTCGTCAGTCGGTCGACATTTGCTTCAAACTCTTGAAGGCTCTACCCTGAACGCTGTCGCCTCGCTTTAAGTTGTTCACGGTACACTTCGCACAAATGCTGGTCACCGTACCGTAATTCCAGAGCTTTAGTTAATTCGGCATAGACGTTCGGACTGTCAGATGGCACTTTGTGTATTACCTGTGCGGCAGGTCCTTTTCACGCAAGAATGAGTGAAAGGCCTTTCTCTTCTTCCGTCCAGTTATTTAAGCGAGCGGCAGCTTCAAATTGGCGATGATAAGTTGTCCACTGGGTGCTTCCATAAAACGATGGGGTCTTTGCAAAAACTGACCCTACTTCAGTTAATAGCGTTCTTTGATTTCTCTGATATTTTGAATCTTCTAAGCTTGACATACTTGTTTTCATAGTTGACACAGATTTTTCTATTTCAGATATTCTGTCAACTTGTTTATTTAGCTCACCTTGTAACAGGACGAATTTTGCAGTACTATGTTCTTCCATCTGTTTCTGCTCCTGTATTAATGCTTTGATGTCTTCTGCTTCCTGCTTACGGTTTTCATCCTGTCGTTTTTCCGTCTGCAACAGCAGCGACTGTAAATTTTACATCATCTGACTGGCATCCATTGTTTATCGATTAATTACGAATTGCCTCTTCTTGTACAAACTGTCCACTGTTTCCACTGTTAACCGTTCTATCCCAGTTCTGACACCACTGTTACGACGGTCTACTCGATCGTCGTAGGTACAGTGGAAACAAAAGAAGTACAAGACACCAATTAAGTCACTAATCACACCTTTAATTGTTACAGTAAAACAGTTCGTAATTAACAACACAGTCTCTACAACAAATCAAATGAAAATTGTTCACACGCAATAAAATGTCCACTAATATTAAAGACAATTCTATTACAATTATACCGTCCGATTATCAATCACCACTCTTAACTAATAACAACTTGAACGCGCACAGTAATAACTCTCGGCCCCACTATCTAAAATCGCAACTGATACTGAAAACTAAGGCCGCTACCGCCATGTATTTATAGCCCCGCTCACACACCAGAAGCTTCCAAACTGCGTCTTAACTCTCGTGTGAACTACGTAATTAACTGCGGCCTTGACATAGTCCGCACGCCCCAGCGAAGCCCGGCAGAGTCGAGAAGATTCTCGCAAAATGCGTGTACAAGCACGTACGCCACACGCTTACAGTCTGGATCTTTCTGGAACGTTCGATAAACACGTAGATTGTTCTGTGACGTCGTAACAATATAATTAAGAAAGTTGTGTTAGTGGTTATAATCACAAACAGAATTATCACTGTTGCACACCACTGTAGAAAAATGATTCCGATTAGCGCTTTCAAGCTTCTCAGCTCATCGTCAGATCGGAAATAACCGTTGTTTCCGATCTGACGATGAGCTGAGAAGCTTGAAAGCGCTAATCGGAATAATTTTTCTATAGTGGTGTGCAACAGTGATAATTCTGTTTATTTAATATAAGTGAACAGTGGATACTGTATAACGAGGACATATACCGTGAACAACGTACTTGTTTCAGAGAAGTGTAAAGAAAAATTGTAAACATCGACTTCTCTGGCACTCAACAATTTCTTCAACAGTTTTAAGGTCAAATCCATCATAATGGCATATGGAATATACGTGTGTGCAAGCGTAATTAATTATACATTTATATTTATATACAAAGCATGCTGTAGATACACTGTAAGAAATATGGGGAATTTTTGTATATTACAATACCAGCAAAAGAGCTGTTTACAATGCTTGTTTCAAGATCAAGCTAACTTTATCCAAGACAAGGACAACATACAACACAGGATAAATAAATTAAAGCAGAAGTACACATCTTTAGACTTACAGGAATCATAGTAAAATCCGAATATTAACTGATCGGAGAAGTACTCTAAAACTTCATTAAAAATAAAGATTATCAGTGTTTTAAAAATTTAAAAGAACACGGACGTTAAAATATTCATGATCAGCTATATACTAGAACAACAATAATTTAGAGACGCTGAAACCAGTATTCCATGTAGTAATTAATTAGTACAATATTACGTAGAGTTGTATAGAACAAACCAAAAAAAAAAGTTAAAAAAAATTTCCCAAGTATAGTGGAGTTTATTGTTCCATATGTGTTACTATTGCGACAAAAAAAAAACAAAAAACTAGAGCTGTTTGAATATATGCGACGATGAGTATAACTTATATGCAAGATAATTATAAGAATCCATTTATATAATGAGTTCGTCTGCAAACAAACGCCTAATTTAGTAGGATAACACAAACAAGATGGTTAAATTAAATATTGGAACGGCAGTCAGAAGAGAAATGAAGAGAATGGTGGCAGTAAATTAAATCAATATGAGAGCAAGAATGTCTCTATGAAGTCTTCTTCTTCTTCTTCTTCTTCTTCTTCTTCTTCTTCTTCTTCTTCTTCTTCTTCTTCTTCTTCTTCTTCTTAGTCAGGACTCTGTCCTGTTCTATAACAACGGTCCTACATGCTATCACTCCACCTTTTTCTTGGCTGACCAATGCTCGTCTTCGTGTTTGGTTGGCTATCTCTTGCCTTTTTCACCAGCCTTGTGCCATCCATTCTTGACATGTGTTCATTCCATATCCTTCTTCTTTCTGCAATCCAAAAATTAATATCTGTTACATTGCACGTTTCTGTTATACTATCGTTTGGCAACGTATCGTACTTACCCTCCGTAATAGTCATTTCTATAGTTTGTCGTTTCCTTTGAGTTGCTGCTGTATCTGGCTTGGTATCTGATGCATAGGATATTATTGGACGTATTGTGCTTTTGTAAACCCTAGCTTTTGCTTCCTGTGTGAGGTATTTATTATTATTACATCTAAGGTTATTCATGCATCCAGCTATTCTTCTTGGTTTCGTCAATTAATGTTCGATTTCTTCATCTGCCCTATTGTTACTTGAAAGCCTTGTTCATAAGTAATCTATCTGCATTACTTTTTCTTTATTCTATCATTTACCACAAGTTTACAAATTAATGGGTCACGTGAAATTGTAATTATTTTGTTTTCTCTTCCCCTATTTTCATGTTGTATTTCCGGCATGCTTTGTTACAATTATATACATTAGAATAATTTATACAGATTAAAATTTTCCGCTAGAAGAATAACGTCGTCTGCATAACATATAATATTAAACACACTTCTACCCATCCTATATCCTCTCATATGGTTTACCTCCTTAATAATTTCATCCATAGCTGAAGAGTATGATCCCTTTTGTTACAGGTATATTATCTGATAATTCGCCGTTGGCTTTTACTCTCATTGAAGTGTTCGTGTAAATCGCTTTTATTAGCTTTGTGACGTTAATTGGGACTCCTGGTTCTTATAAAATTTTTAACAACAACGTTCGACACTCGGATCAATCAAGATCAATCAGACACATAAAAGCTGGTTTACGGAACTAAATTGCCTTTTCTTTTATTTGCTGAATTACAAATAATGCATCATTAAAAGACCTTCCATTCTATATCCATTCTGTTTTTCTTCAAAGTTAATATGTTTGTAATATCTTGAGCTGTAAAACTTTTATCATTACCTTAAGTCTCGTGTTTAGTAAGGTGATTCCTCTATAGTTACCCGGTATTTTGTTATCACCCTTCTTGAAAAACAGATATCACTATAATTGTCTTCTAATCAGATGGCACTCTAGATGATTTAATTATCTTGTTAATTAATTTAGTTACTTCTTCTTCCAGCGCTGGCCCCCATACTTTATAAATTCATTATTGATGCCATCTTCACCTACTGCTTTCCTGTTTGTTAGTTTCTGGAGTATGTCTATTACCTCTGTTGGGTTGGGGCGCTGGCGTCACACAAATCTGTTACTCCCAAATTAGAAAACCCATTACGTAAAATAGTCAGTAAATCGTGGTTTTTTTCAAACAATTCTCAATTCCGAAAAAGTGCCTTGCTGCTTGAAAATCGCCTCTTATTTCCAGTCGTCAGAGATTTTGACTTGATAAAAAATTGGGGCAAAGCAATATTTGGTGCACGTGTTAAATAAAGGTTAATAATTAATGTAAAAAAATCTTTGCATGTTTACCTTTCTAGGGTTTTCTGAAAATGGTCTGGAAAAATCGTAAAGACAGATTTTCTTAAAGCACTCCGTAAATATGTACAGTTGGAAGAAATAGAAAGGTGTATATTGAAGAGCAAACAATTTCCTTCGGAAAGTCTCCTTACATATTTTTACGTTAATGGAACTGTTATCCTTAAAATTGGTAATGATGAGCGCTGCGTTTTAAAAAGAGCGTTTGCCCCCGATCTTGCGTAATTCGCTAAATTAGCCAGGCGCGTCTATTCAAAAATATCATAACTTTCTTTAATCTAAGCGTAGCCAGTTAAATAAAGGCTAGTTTTGAAGGGGAACAGTATAGCTTTCAAAATTTGTTGATTTTTACATAAATATTTTATTTGAACATAAAGAATATAGTGTATAAATATTTACTGTAGATACAAAAAGAAGTGAAACCACAAAATTACAAGTACTATACAATAAAATTTGAAAAAAGAGTAGTTCTTTACTAATTTAACTTTAAAAGAGATAAACTTTTTATTTTATAATAATGAAAACTACTTTTGAAGTTGTTATTTTAAAAAAAAACCTTTTCAAAAGTATTTCGACGTATTTTAAATTTACTCTAAAATTCAGAGTTTATCTCCCTTTATTAATCTTAAAAATAGAGATATCGAAATACAAAAAATTGTATTTGAAAGCTGCAAGTGTTCTGCATCAAAAACTACACTCATGAAAATTAAAATCATTTTCAAAATTAAAAAAATTAATAAAAATTGTGTATACTAAAAAAAGGTGCCTCCTTTGCGTTACATACATGTATCTTTTAAGTGGGTTTATTTGAGTACTTGAAATTAACGTTACAGCTACTACAATGCTAAATCTATCTATTCATGTTATTTCTCTTACCTGATTATACCTATACTCTAAAAACAAGACCCTAGAAAACAGGTAAAATTTTTAAACTGCGCGGCGTTCTATTCCCCTCGAGTGTGCAACTGTAAATGTAGCTGCGCGCGCAACACCCATTGTTGTGGTGTGCCATACAAACATCTGCTATACAAGAACGGAGCAGTAACGCAGTTGATATTTCTTCAAAGGTTATAATCAAAACATTACAAATATTTTTGTTTTTATCATATAAAACAGGTAAAAAAATTGCAGTTTAAAGTTTTTATTTACAATTTTTATACACGCTAATATTTATTTATTTATTTGTGAACACGTTTAGTGGAGTCAAAATAAAAATCAAATGTGAATTGTTTTGGGAGTCGATTTTTTGTGTGCTAAATTGGTTTAATGGGATCAAGTTCAGCTAATAGTTAAGTTTTGTGTAAAAACAACCCGTTTATTTTTTTATTAACAATTTAAGTCGCAAAATAGCGTTTTTATAAATATCTTTGGACCTAACAAGCCGATTTTAATGTGAATGTTTTTCAGTATTCTATAATAAATTAAGAACATTTCTAGCCTTAATACGGAAGTCGATATTATTATTATTGTTAATGTGCTATCAATAAATAAAGTGGCGATGGCGTTTATAAACAAATTGCTGTTGTTTTAACACAAATTAAGGAAAGTTGATAAAACTTGAGGGAAAGGTAACCTTTGTGAAGTACTATAAACCCCACAAATTTCATATTGAAATGTTGAATATAACCTCAAAAAAATCGCAATTCACAAAAAAACTTTGAGTGCTCATAAAGCATGGCAAGATTGTGGCACAAAGGTGTACGACGGCTTAAATTAAAGCTTATTAAAAATACTTTCGGGTGGTTAATTAACAACATTTTTTGGCCTTTCTGACACCATTTTTTGACCATTTAAAAAAATTAAACGTAAAAAACTGCATTTTTTCTAAAAAAAAAAAAATTTATACAGATCATTTTTTACATACATTAAAAGTTTATAAAAGGCACATATTTAAAAAAACAAATTTGGTAAGAACGGTGGATTTAAAATTGAAAATAAAAAAATTTTCAAAAGCAATATTTTGACTTCACTAGTGGTGAAGTTTTAAAGAATACTTTTACTGAACATAAGTGCTACATAAGGTTTTTTGATTTTTAGGTATTAAGTATGGACCAGTGTGATACTGAAATATGTTTTATTTGTAATGCTGATCTTTGTATTGAAGATACAGAAAAAGTGACTCGAGGACTACCGAATTTAATAACAGTTAGCTCTGAGAGAAACGATGGAAAATATGAAATGTTGAAAAAAGTTGATTCAATTTTAGTACACAGGAAATGTCGTGAAAAATATACGTTAAAAAGGAATGATGTTTTGTGTTATAAGGATTTAGGCACTTTGTCGAAAAAAAGTAAATATAGCCCAGTCAAGAGTAAAGTCAGAAAGAGTAAAGAATTGTTTGATTTCAAAAAAGTTTGTATAATATGTGGATTAGATGCCGATAAAAGATACGAGATTAAGTATTAATCAACGCAAAAATATTTCCATAATTCAAAGTCCTACTTTTAAAGAAAAATTATTAGAAATGATTACAGAACATAATGACGAATTAGGAAAAGCAATTCTACGACGAATTTCTTGTGATGATTTGGTAGCTGTACAAGCGAGATATCACCGCAGTTGTCACAAAAAAGTTTTAAGCAGTTACACTCGTGACACAAGTGATGCTAAAGGTCGACCCAAGGATGTAAAAATCTCACGTCAAATGGAATTGATTTTTGATTATTTAAGTGACAGTGATGATACCCAGTTTACGCTCACAGAATTAATTGCATTATTAGGTAAATATATTGCTTAATTATAAATTATAATTATACTATTTTTTAAATTAAATTTTCATGTTTATTTTATTTAATATCTAATTTTCTTAAACAGGACATGATGCTTGTCATCCAAATACCATTATTGCTAAATAAATAAAAAATTATGGCGATTGTATAAGAATTATATCCAGAAAAGGTGGCTCAACCCTCATGTCTTGTAGATCGTGAATACAATGTCATGCGTCAAGCATGGATAGCCTCAAAAAAAGATGAAAATGAAGAAAAAAGAAAAATCTTAATATCTGCAGCAGCAATTATTCGAAATGATGTTAATCTGAAGAAAAGTAATACAGAATTTTATCCTCCAAGTGATAATATATTCCAAAATATTAATGAGAATATCCCAGATTCCCTTCAGTTTCTGATAGAAGAAATAATTTAAAAAAATAAAAAAGGTGATATTAGTTCATATGAAACAAAATGCACAGCAATTACTCATTCAATTATGAGTTGCATAAGACCTAGAACCTTTCTATCACCATTGCAAGTTGGTCTGTCTGTAATGTTGCATAGGAAATTTGCTTCAAAACGAATTATAGATATATTGTCGCATCTGGGAGTGTGTTCATCATACAAAGAAGCAACACTTTATGAGGATAGTGTATTGCTTAGTCCACGTTCTCCATTTAGATCTGGTTGTTTTGCACAATTAGCATTTGACAATTCAGATATTAACATCAATACTATAGACGGGAAAAATACTTTTCATAGTATGGGAGGTATTATGATTGTAAGTCCCAGAAATTGTTATTATAACAAAGTTCCCTTAAAACGATTGACAGTTAAGCCTACTGCAAAAGAAATCAGCAAAATTGACAAAATACCATTCCAAATTTTTGAAAATATTAATACACATGCACTCCAAAACATTGTTTTTGAAAAAGTAGATAATCCGAGTTTTAATAATATAGATTTTTCTAATGCTGACTTGCTTTGGATTTATAGAGTGACCAAACCAGGCATTACTGGCTGGAATGCCTTCATGTCCAAGCTTTTGGAAAATGTGACTTATACATTATCTAGAATTGTTAATTGCCTTTTGTACACTCTCCTCCAACTGACAAACATACAATATACACCGTTTTAAAATACGCTGTAGAACTAGTGAAAAACTTAAATCTATTTAATTGTTTTGTTACTTTCAATCAACCTTTGTATCAGAAAACGTTTGAAATGGTCCAATACTCACCTGATGATGATATATATAATGTAATTGTTCGACTTGGAGGATTTCATCTGCTTATGTCTTTTCTTGGTTCAATCGGTTATGTGATGGCAGGAAGCGGTTTAAAAGAAGCATTAAGCTGTTGCTATGCGCCAGAAACTGTAGATAAGATGTTAGATGGCCATGCTTATGCTAGAGCAGTACGAGGCCACACATTAATTTGGATAGTTTTGTGTAAAAAGATTATTAAGTAAATGAATCTTTCAGAAGTTGAATATTCAAATATAAAATCTTTACTACAAGAATTTTTAGATGACAATCTTACTTACAAAGAAGTACAAGATCATAATTTTTTAAGCATCTTAAATGGTATATTTCTAGAAAAAATGATTGAAATTGAGAAACGCGGTAAAACTGCAAAATTATGGATACAATACATACGAATGATCTCTATTGCAAAAGCATTTGCGCGCTCTGAAAAAAATCGGTATGGAGAACCATACATGACTTCCATATTCTAAGATTTATATTTAAATCTTAATATCGCCTGCCAAGCGCGATATATTTTCTCTTATACATGATTTACATTAAAATGAAAAAATTTTAATTTTATTGCCTGGCAACAAAATTATTTTATTTTTAACAATTACCCTTGTTAAAAAAACGTTGCAGGTAAACTACCCCTTTTCCTCAACCGATCTTCACCAAAAACAATAGATCTTAAGAACTCTACAATTTAGGGCTGTATGCAAATAATCTTTTGATTCTGTTTGAATTTGCGGCTGTTATCGTTTGCCATAGGAAATACCCTTGTTAAAACATAAAACGTTACAGGTAAACTACCCCTTTTCCTTAACCGATCTTCACCAAAAACAATAGGTCTTGAGAACTCTACAATTTAGGGCTGTATACGAAACATTATTTGATTCTGTTTGAATTTGCGGCTGTTATCGTTTGCCAAAAAAAAAAATTTTCCTTGATAAAAAAAAACCGTTGCTGGTAAACTACCCCTTTCCCTCAACCGATCTTCACCAAAAACAATAGGTCGCGAGTACTCTACAAATCAGGGCTGTATGCAAAAAATTATTTGATTCTGTTTGAATTTGCGGCAGTTATCGTTTTCCATAGAAAAAAAATCTACAGACACACAGACACACACACACACAGACACACAGACAGACACTTTTCGGAAAACGACTTTTTTTCATGTTTTGAGTGTAATAGAATCAGAATCTGCAATAATCTCGAACACGATTTTTTTTGCCATCACCATACTTCCATTCCTTAAGGAATATGGAAGTAAAATGGGTAATCTAAAAATTCAATTACAAGTTATTCAGCAAATGTTGCCATATTTTTATGCAACTGGACATTTTAATTATACGAAATCAGCCTTATTATATGTACAATATATGAATCAATTTATAAAAGAATCTGAAAAACTTTTCACTTCAATGCAAAACCAAGATGTAATTCCAGAAACTACCGCTTTAAAAATTAAAGAACTTCAAAATTTTATAAATAACGGATTTTGTACTGTAAGACGAACTGAGAAATTCTGGTCAGGAACTCATACTGATATGACAATAGAACAGGACTTAATGAGAGTCATGAAAGTTGATGGTGGTATGATTGGACGGGGAGTAACTACCAGTACTGCAAATAAATGGATTTTAGCGATGCCATATACACATGATATCTGCGAAGAAGTAGAAAAATTTTGTGGTATAAAATTTTCTACTTCCGATCAGCATGTAGATGCTAGAGATTCTCGAATAAAACGAGATACTGAAGATATTCTCAAAATAAAATCCTGGTTTGATTGTCACGAGCCATTTCCTTATCAAGATTCAATAATGTCTATATCTACTGGAGTTACTGGGGTAATAATATTAACTGTCATAATGCTTTTGAGGTTGGAAAAGCAGGATTAGAAGAAATTGCTGGTACAAACTTCCATAAAGTTTCGTTTAAACGAAAAAATAGAGTACTTTTTGTTAAAAAGAATAACAACAAAAGCTTATTTATATTTTATTGTACATACACCTTGTTTGCAAATATTGTTTTAATTGGGAACCATTAACTAGATCTTTTAATAACCGTTGCACATAGGACGGAGCACAGGTGAGAATTCGTACCACTTTCTGGAACGTTGTTCGATCAACTGTTGCAAGTGACCCAAATTTCGTGTTCTTTGGGTAAAACATCGACCTTTATGATTCCTCGCACGGCATAAGATCAAGGAATCTAGATGGTAATTGTTTTCTGCCACGACAACCAGTCTATTTTGTGAATTACCCCTTTAAGAATTTCCTCATTTGTAGGCTAAATCCTAATGGGATGGAGCTCTGTTCTGTTACCATACCAACTGTATCTCGACAAAACGAGGACTGTTTTTAAGCTCTGAATAACTACTACTTCTAAAATCTAGGATGTCAATCGGCAGTGACTGTTCATTTGAAAAAAAAAATGGCCTAATAATTTTTCTACTCTAAATGCCACTTTAAAAAGTCACACGAGAAGTGTTTAGAATTTAATACAGGTTTCCACTTGGCCAATAAGCGCACTGTGTCGGTTAACTCGGCCGCTAAATTTAAAAGAATCTTCACCCATTTCTTAGAAATCAGGATCATTTTCATGTAGCACCAGGAACTGTTTGCATAACTACAAACGACGAGTGGCGTCATCTTTATGTTTGGTTTATGTTTCAGTTTCAGCTCATGCAACAAATAAGGCCTTATTCGAATGAATTTTTTTGGACTTATCACACGACTCTGGGCAACAATCTGTCCATTCTGTTTGATTCTAACAGTTTGTAGCCGTTCGCTTAGTGTCAGGTCCATGACAGATCCTGTTTGCTCGAAGAGAATTTTGAATTGCATGATGAGTTGGAGGTTGTAAATTATGAAATTTCTCTTTGAAATGACCAAATCTGTTTTCCCCAATATTGTAATACAAAAACACATTCTTCTTTTAAAATGTTGTAATTCAAACAACTTTAGGAAAAACAGAAAAGGTAACGCAAGAAAAGTAATATAGGCTACACATTAGTGATTGTCATTTAGAACCACGAAATCCCTTGTGACCAACAGCAAGCGCAAAAACTGAAAACAATTTGGTCTCACTCTATGTGTGCATAAGCGTACTTGAAATAATGAGATCCGCTTAGAAAATCCAATTACAATTTCACTGCCTGCATATTTTGTGTGTGGGGGCGGACGTGCATAGTGTAGAATTATTATAAAGTATTTTTATAATTATTTTAATTTTTAATCATCTACTCTAAAGTATTTATCAATTTTAAATTCTTCTCGAACTCAACCATTATTCTCATCTCATTATTTTGAGTTCTGTTATAACCTTCTACAATAATACTGGTTTCTTTGAAAGCATCAACTCCATTCTTCTTCTTGAATGCTCTTTATAAGTGGACCTACTTAAGTAACATGTAATAACATTTAACATGCGCTTATATATTATTCTGATCATGAAAATTTTACAAATCGAGCATTTAACGGGCACTGTGTAAGGCTGCTGTAGAGGCTATTCCATTTCTACTTTGTAAACTGTATTTTTTCTCTTCTTCTTACAAGAAGAAATATGACAGTTCATTTAACTGTGATGATTGTAATATTGTAATTAAAATGTCATATGTATGTAAAAAACTTCATAAGGATTAGATTTATTAATAAAATTAACTTTTACATTGATGGTGAGGTGAGATTTGTTGCATTCCGTTACGCTTACATTGCCAAGAATTCACTCCTCCCACGAAAACGTTGAAAAAGAAATTTAGAGAAAAAAAGCGTGTGAAAGTAATGAGTTGAGAAAGCCCAAATGAAAATGAAATAAATAGTACAAACAAGAACCAAGAAGTCTAGAAGTATAAAAGAAAAAGAGGACGACGGTTATGTGCAAGCGACGGGCAAGCCTATCGCCCGCCTTGATGCCGCATCCGTAGAATGCCTTCAGTAGAATACTCGCCGCGGGGACCACTATGTATGAGAGTTCCTAGATCTGGCCTGCTACCGTAGGGTTTCAATTGGAGATACTCTAATCCGAGGTCAGTGTTTGCCGAGACTGGGTCTAAGATTTGCCTGGCACTGATGGGTGTTGATGGAGGGCGTTTACGAGGGGATTGCCCTGAAGCGAGAACAGCGGCGGTAGAACTTTCCGCAAAGCGTCCGTATAGCGGCGTTAAGGGAACGGGTACCTATGGCGTTTCGGATGGTCATGTTTAAAGTAATCTAATGAACTTGCAGGCCCAGCGCAAACGTCGATCCAACAAATTGTAGTTTAAGCTTATGGGTATTTGCCAAGTAGCCCCACACTGGGATTGCTTAGCTAACCATCGGTGGTAGCGGCGACGGGAATTTGATTTGCTGCGGTCGGTGTTGATACAGTCAGTTAGCAGTTTTGCTGGCTACTTGCTCGGAATGTGTCCGTATCACCTAGTCATAGTCTGGGACAGAGCCTTATGTGTCTGGAAAAGACCACAGCTGTGCTCTTTGCCGCGTTAATGGACAACTTTTATTTCTCAGCCTACTCAGCATAAGCGTTAAGGTCGTCCTGGAGAGGGCTATTCCTGTGTTAGGATCGACAACATACAGTGCTGTGTCATCGGCGAACATAGCCATTCGGGTTTCAGACAACCTGGGCACGTCGTTGACGTACACAGAGACAAGCAGGGAACCAAAGACTTTCCTTTGAGGTACACCAGCAGTTATTGCTCTTTCCGAAGAAAGATTCTCCGGATTCTGGAGAATCCACTCTAACGTGGAAGATTTTGTTCCGAAGAAAGCTACTGATCAGTTGAACGTAGCAACCCAAAAGCTAAATTTCTGTCAATTAATAGAGAAGTCCAGGACGCTCTTCCTCCATCGAACGCCCTTTTGATATCAAGAAAAACGGCAACAGGATGTTTCCGTGAGTAACCGGCCTCGGCATCCGTCTTCATCAGCTGAGGCGTAGAGAAGTATCCAGACGAAATCCGATTTGCTTGGGGACGAGAACATCAAATCGTTTTAGGTAATCCAGTACTCTGAATTACTCCTCAGAGGAGGATTTAGGTAATCCTCTGCGCTGAATCAAGCGTTCGAAAACTTTCGACGTTACTAATAACAAGCTGATAGGCCAAAGGTTGTCGGAGAGCTTGGGGTATTTACCAGGCTTCGGAATAGTAGTGACATTCGCCTGGCTCTATTTCAGAGAAAAGTAGGCGATCCGAAAGCAGCTATTGAACTGGTCGACCAGGAAACGAACTCCCCTGGCCGAAAGTAGGGCGGTGTTCGTAACACCGTTCGAACCAGGGCTCTGCCCCTGCCTCTGAAATTAGTTAGGGTTTGTCGGTGATCAGGCGGCCAAAGTATCACCGACCTCGTCTTCTATGTCCTCATCGGAGTTGGAGTCGACGGACGGATTGGGACCAAACTGCCACGCCAAACACTCGGCCAGAAACTCTGAATTCCCCCCGGCTTGGCAAAAGGTTGTCCTCTAGGTACAGTGATGACCGGAAGTGGAGGTAGGCTCCTCTTCCCGGTCAATGAAGACGGTTTCCTGTAGACGGAGCATTCCTCCGGTCGAGTATCAGCCATTTGGCCGACTTCAAACTCCCAGCAGATTCGGCGGAAGGCCTGCAAGTCACGAGGTACCTTGCCTGCTGCCGGCTTGTCGGTGTTACCGTCACCGAAGCCTGTTATTCTGTTGAGAGAGAAGACGAGCATCCGTAGGACGGGATCCGGTAGTAGTTGGGCGTGAGATTTGGCTTAAACCGCGAGCGCAACTCGACGGAAGAGACTACGACTTCATCGAAAACGGCGACCGCCGCCCATGCCGCGTCAATGTAGTGGATAGAGTCCAGCGGAACCATTTCGGGGAGCCTTCAACAGAAAGCAGGCTCGTAGCGATTCCATTCGACATTCGATTCATCGAGCTTCTCTCGCAATTAGGTTTCGGGAGACCACGTTAACCTGTAGATAGCTTGGTGAACACGGTTACCTAGATCTGTGAGACAACACCCTTGAAAATCGCGATGTATTATGTAGTATGTCACTTGTCTGGGTCTAGAGGCGCGGATATTATGGTCATGAAGCACTATCTGAAGCTCCCTCCCGGCTACTGTAGTCAAGCGACTACCGCAGTCGTATGTTAGCATTTGAGATCACCTGCAAGGATAACCTTCTCATCTGGCCAAATTAGTGTAGCCATGTCGACGACTAGAACTTCAGACGTCGGCGGTTCATATGCGGAAACCAAGAGAATGTTTTCCAGAATTCCGGAGAGTTCTGCTGTGGCATCGATATTTCGTCAAGGAGGCAAGACCACCGATACAGGTCTTCACCACGGTGGCGGTCCTCTTCCTCGCAAGACGACAAAGTCTATCGTCCGTATATAGAGCACATAGTTTGGGAGAATCACATTGACGTGTGCATCATAAAGGTCTGTTTGATGAACAATATATCAGGCTTGTGGCGGGGTAGGAAATCACGAAGTCCATCGAGACGGGGCAGACGTTGATTGGCATTCCACGCCACTATGACAAGGTCTCACTACAGGAAAGTTATTTTATGAGAGTGAAACATTACAGACGGACTATGCCGGATACAACTATTCCGCCAGGAGGTTGTCCCCGCCAAATGAATGAGACCCGGTCGGAACCACGGGGTGGTCCTGAGTCGACTGAGACAGAGTCTTGTTCAGGGCCTAGAGATCAGCATTGGAATGGCAAGGACCCTTTTGTTGCCCTGCCGCAACGCGACGGTCGCCCATCGCGTTTTGGGTCAGACATTCAGGCCGAAGCCTGATCACAATTGGGTTTAGCCCGCTCGTTCACGGATTGGGCCTTTGTCCAGAATGTTGCCATTGTGTTACAGCTTTCACCCTATAGTTTCACGTCTAACCATATTTAATAGCCGTACACACAAGAACACGATATTGTAAACTCGATAACGCATAATATGAGAACGAAGGTGGAGATGAAAAACTGACGACAAAATTAAAATTACAACAAATTGCAACCTGCTAATTGTTTTTTAGTTGATACGTGTAAAAAGTATTTCAGATGTTTACGCACTTATACGTACAATATCGATACTCGGATTAAAAAGAAATACTTACTGTAGACAATTCTTAGTAAATTATTACATAGTGTAACAACACATTCTTATAATTTTAACGGTTTAAGTATACTTAAATATAATGTTTCATTTCGAACATGTCTCATCAGAAACTAAAAATTGATGACAATATTAATTAATTATTGTTGTTTACTTAAATAGCGCCAGCTTTCATTTGGAAATCGTTAACAAGTTTTTATTCAACTAGCTTACTTAGTGAGACTAATTAATATTTCTTCTAGATATGAACTGAATAAACATTGCTCATGCAGTTATGTACAAAGGACATTCTGGACTACAATCTGATGTAACACGTAAAGAAATATAAATTAAATTTGTATAAAACGAAATACTTATTGAAAAATGTATACATTCCTTAACAATTTTTTTATGTAGGCATTTAAAAATATGTACGTATGTGTTACATTATATTAACTACTATATTAATCCTACTGGATATATAATACATAAAATATATCTTTTTTATATTTCAAATGAATTGTTACATTTATGTTCAAGATATATTTAATTAGGATTCATAAATGCTCATATTTTTCTTGTATATACATTTTATATTATTATTAATAATAACAGTTTATACAAGAATATATAGTAATTATATTGTGGTAAAATTTTTATTGTTAATTGGGATTGGAACAATTTTTAATAATGAATCAAAACTTCACTTACCAGTGATATTTACCGAGACCAACAGATTTGAAATTTGACTGGAAGCATATCAAACAAAAACGTTTTATATTGCGCTGTACTAAAGTAAAAATAAACACATAGTTCCAAAGCTTAATGAGTGAGTGTGTGTGTTTATAACCAAACGCAATGCTGTAAGTTGGATTACCTCAACGTACTGCCACATAATTAATAAATTTATGATGTCCCGTAAAGAGATATAGGTGACATTTGTTAATGTACTTTCCGCAGGCAGGAGGTTATTACTTTTTTAGATACTATACACCCATTATTCCATGAACTTTGTAGATGAATAATTTTGTGTTCACATTAGAGCCAGAGAATACATTTATCCTACACAAGGCAAATCGACAACTGAATACAACTGTCATGGCAGTTTCTGTTAAAGCAGCCATTTTGCATACCCTGGAAAAAAATTCACATGTCATATTTACTATTATTTCACTAATCTAAAAATGAACATTTTCTTGTGAAACTTACTGTTTTTCGTTGAACGCGTTTCGGCGTACGTATTCGCCTTCTTCAGCTTTGAGTCAGACTGCCATCATTTAGTAACGGTTGTTGTGTGGAAGGTGTAGTGGCGGTGGTGTGTGGAGGAAGGGGATTGGCGCGGGGATTCAACTTAATGTTTGTTTTTTGTATAATTGTGTCAAAAAGTGTATGTGATTTATATTGTAATTGATCGTTAAGTATGTTGTTTGGTTGTGTTGTGTGGTGTTTATATATTTCGTATTGTTCAGTTGTGTTGAGTTTTCGACCTTTGGGTAGGTAATGTAAAACTCAACACAACTGAACAATACGAAATATATAAACACCACACAACACAACCAAACAACATACTTAACGATCAATTACAATATAAATCACATACACTTTTCGACACAATTATACAAAAAACAAACATTAAGTTGAATCCCCGCGCCAATCCCCTTCCTCCACACACCACCCCCACTACACCTTCCACACAACAACCGTTACTAAATGATGGCAGTCCGACTCAAAGCTGAAGAAGGCGAATACGTACGCCGAAACGCGTTCAACGAAAAACAGTAAGTTTCACAAGAAAAAGTTCATTTTTAGATAAGTGTTAGTGCTGTGAAAGAAGAGATGAATAATCAAGACAACTACTATTATTTGTTCGCCCGCAGATGTTATCTGTATATCTCCAGAGTAAATCTTTGAAGGCATCTGAGGCGTAGATGTTGAGACGTCGAGTAGAGGAGAAAAAAGAAACTTCAAAATAGGTAAGATTACACACAGGTACAGAAATAATATCGCGTGCACACATATGTGACTGTGTGATGTATTACAACAATAAAGAATTTTGCTTGTAGAATAAACAAAACGAACGTTGAAGTTACATCAACCAGGAAGTGTGTAAAGCTTCCTATATACTTTACACAGATACCAGTAATGTGAGGCA
Organism: Magicicada septendecula; assembly: GCA_034769895.1. Lineage (NCBI taxonomy): Eukaryota > Metazoa > Arthropoda > Insecta > Hemiptera > Cicadidae > Magicicada > Magicicada septendecula. The sequence continues at coordinate 477,316,874 of CM068368.1, read as the reverse complement.
GATAGGTGCAGCATATGACGTGAGATTGAATTGTTTATATACACCATTAGATAACGATTATTTCTCGTTAACCGATATGTTTTATGATGGAGCATAAAATGTTTATTTCTAAAATATATCAAGTGTGTTAGTGTGTTACTAGTGGTAGTGTGCTGAACATCCAATGACATTTCACACACATTTACAATTGATGTGCAATAATTTCTTATCCCTTAATAGTGTATAAGTAAATAAATAAATATATGTATATATATTACAAAAATCTACAAGAGTTTAAATTGAACTCAGTGTGTAATTAAGCCTACTTCGGCACGATATTTTTAAACGTCATCCACGCGTAACTGTATAACTAAATCTACACGCGCGCATGTGTAGCCGATGCCTGTGTGATTAATTTCTTACACAATAACAAAGTAAGTTAAAAATGGATAGTATGTTATTCTTCCTACCGCAACCTATTTGACGCTAGGAAAAAAATAGCCCCAGTAAGGAACTTACAGTAGGCTACAAGCGGACGCTTTGAAATTCTGCTAATTAACAATTTAAATATTGTTTAAAGTAAATTAAGTAGATACGCTTACTACAATCTTGGTGTACTGTCAGACATTAGTACACGTTTTGCCAGAGCAAAAAGTACTTCTTGAAGTGTAGCTGTTATGGAATTAGCAAACGTTCACAAAAAAATTAATAATTTCTATCACGTTGAATACAGAAAAGTAAACGTATGACATGTTGCGTAGAGCACAATGTTAAACAAACTCTTGACACCAACATTTTTTCTGATATCAACTTTTTTTACCAACAGATGGACAAAATTAATGGTTGCGGTACGAGAAAACTTTTGACACATGTCGGTCAATTGTAAATTAGTGAAAAACGTAAACAAAATTAAAGTGCACTGTCAAGTAGAGAAGTAAGCAGCAATGTTCTTATTTTCAAATATTGTGAAAATTATAAAATTTTAAATGCAGGGCTCTTCTTTCCTTGAACAAAGGAGCAAATTAAATTTGCAAGCAAAGTAGATATATGATTTGTTCATCACCTTCAAAGTTTTCAGTTTTTATCGATCGCATTTAAAAAGTGCAATATTTTTTAATCTGAAAACTTAAAGATATTGATAAATTTTAAAAATATTTTGGTCTTATTATTTCATTCTTCCGAACGCCAAAAATTTAGTCTGTGCAAAAAATAAATTTATACTATGTTAAACCAGAACAGCCTGTAAAACGTCTGTACTTGATTATAATTACATTTCCATACAGACATACGAGCTGGTCGATAACTGAGCAAGAAAACACTAATATAAAATCTACTAACATCAGGCTGGCTGCGATTTACAAGAATAAAAAAATGAAAACACACAGAAAGAACCAGACAACCCCATTTAATCAAAACCTGAATTCAATCATCGCTATAGAAATTGAAAAATCGGCGTCACTTCTGGTGACTGATAAATTTAAAAAGGAAATATTCTATAGAAAACTGAGTTTATACACTGTTTACGTAATTTAACTCACATCAGAAAACATAAATAACACATTAACTGGACGGAAACTGAAATAGGTTTCTACGCTTTACATCGGAACTATTCCCATATAGTCTAATAATTTAAAGTTGTTAGTTTTTCAAAGGATCAGTTGAAAAATGTATATTATTTTTATGTTCACAGCCTCAGTCCCTCATCGAAGTACTTTAAATAATGTAAAACCACAAAACAAACAAATTAATGTAAAAAACAGTGAATAAGTACATTTAAACACAATGTGAACCCTCGTATGCCTCCAGCAAAGATTTTTGTCCTCTATATACTAAGAAGATCACAATATGCATGTACATATCGTTCACAAAAATCGATATAAGCAGCTATCTACGAATTAAGCTGAGCCATTGATTTTAATGAAACCAATTTATTTGAAACACAGTAATGTGCCAGTAAAGAGAGCACATCGAATTGACGTCACCTGCAATATATGGTGTTACTGCTAACAATATTTTTTCATTAGCTTAATTGACACCGACCCGACCTCTTTTTTATCGCAGGCAGCTCTGATAGTGCAATCTCTACTGTAACTTTTTTAATTTCAGTTACATCCCATTCGTTTTATTTTATTACTTAGTTGTTACATTTTAGACATTCAGGTATGCGCGTTCCTTCAACCCTCATTTCTCCTCTCACACGCACTCTTTCTGTCAATCTACCTAATCTATTTAATATTACTTAATTATTGATTAATATAAGTATTTTGTTTATAGAGTATCATAGCAGATATATATTTATTGGAATATTTTTAAGATGTTTTTTGTTACGTTAATGCTCTTACAGTCAATTGCTTCTTACATTATTGAATTGATCTTATTTCTTATTTGATATTAATTTTCTAACGAATCTACTAGTTTACAAGTGATTTTGCCATAACTCTTGTTAACTGCAGTAACGAACAACATAACAGACACAATCCCTCATTTCTTAGGCCTATATGTCAGCCCTACTTATGACTTTGCGATTTTCCTTATCATATTGCTTCTTATTCTGCTTCCTTTTCTTCTGTATTCCAGTACTGGTTTTAATAACAACATATGAACAAATTTGAAAACAGTCAATTATTTGTATTAATATAAAGCGACATTGTTACAGGTACGTTTGCTGCCCGAAGGACGTCATGTTATTATTTGCAAAATTAACATATCTGTTACATGCTATTAATAACCAAATCACCTTGCCTTGTGCTGACTTAACTTTATTCTTTAACAACATATTTCTTGCAATAAATAATTGTTTGCAAATGCGCCTAATACTAGATAATAATTACATATTAAATAACAACAATTCGATAATCAATCTGTAAACAATTGTAGATATAAATTAAAATAATGTCTTCCTAAAACACACACACACACACACACACACACACACACACACACACACACACACACACACACACACACACACACACACACACATTCAAACACTTTTTGCTACAGTCCGTTTCTTGATGTATATAATATATTAAATATTTATAATGAATTTGCCTCAAGATATTTTTTTCCTTATTAGGAACATGTTTCGGGAACCATTGTGTTCCCATACTCAGCCTTCGTGATTTTGAGTCTGGTGAAGTACTTGTGTGTTGGCTGGTTGTTATTGTGGTTTCCTGTTGGCCTCTGGTACTTTAAATTGGTATTATTGTGTGTAATTTTGGTGTATGTATTAGTATTTTGTGTATTTTCGATGTTGAATGCTTTGAAAATTGTGTCATGTTTTGTATTGATCTGTATTTGTTCAGGTATTAGTTTGTTTTGTGTTTTATGTTTGTATATTTGTACATTTTCCCAAATGTTCATTTCACACCGACTGGATTAAAAAAAAAATTTTTCACAAATAATAAAACAATTTTTTTTTCTTCAACCAACTCAAAATTCCTTCTAAAATAAATAAAATATTTAAACAAACATAATTAACATATTTAATCCCAACCTAAAAATTCCTTCTTGAACTGTCCAATTTAAATTATCCTGCAATAATAGCATATGACATTGATAAGTAAAGTATGCGGTCGTTATCTCTAAACAGGTCTCAATGTTTACATTCCCAGCTGATCAGTAAAATTTTACGTTTCTTTATTTAAGTTGATTATTATTAAATCTCTTTTTTTAATGTTGGAAATATTTTTGAAGTGCTGACGCGTTGTAACAGCCACTTTTAGGCCTCTACTGAAATATTTAAAACTAGACGCTTGGCCTGGATGAAGCAAAAATGTGCTGGATCCCATAGTGTCAGGACTTGCAATAAAACACTCATTTAACAATAACAACCTTTTATTAAAATTTCCTCATTTCAACATTATACATGTTTTGCTACAGAGTTCAACGATTGAATATTTTGTATCTTTCATAACAGTACCTAGTTTTCATTTTATTCACTACATATATATATATATATATATATATATATATATATATATACACACACACACATATTGCAACGATACGTTTAGCATAAGTCTCCGTATCAACCCCTGACTGCAGTATGAGAACATACGAACGCACGTATGAGTCGTGTGAAAGATGTAAATAATGAAAATAATGTAATAATTAAGCGTTAGGTATAAGACATAAATAAAAGAAACAAACTTATTAATTAATTTTAAATAAGGAAATAATTGTAAGTGAACATGCATATGGAATTGCTAAGCCTTGTTGGTTTTACACGCAGCGAAGGAAGACGATACACGCCTCGACCGGCAGCTGTGACGTCTTTGCTGCAGGCAACCGTTTGGTATCAGTTTGTGTGTGTGTGTGTGTTAGTGTTAGTGTGTAAATGAAGAACAAGTTGAATTATGTATATGATTATGGAAAATTTTACACAGTTTTTTAAGTGCTGAACGAAAACCAGAAGTCACACGAATCAGAGACATATGTAGAAGCACAGCTGGCGCCCGGCGCTACAATTCGATAATAAGAGGTCTATGATCGTGGGAACCGTTCAGCTACCGTGTGATATTTTGCCATAACTTCCATAGTTTACACACCTTAATGTTCATAATTTGCATAGGTTAAGTTTATTAATGTACCTAACGATTTGTCAAATAATATTTATAAAAAAGTGTGCGCCTCATAGAAAGACGCGTAGGTTGTAATTAGTTAATAAACCGACGCGCTGACTTGTTCAACTCTGTCCGAAAAGTTTTCAACAGTAGTTGAACGCCGGCAGGAGTATAAAACCCCAGCGAACGACACACTCTTGCTCAGATCATCAACAGACAGCACGTGAAGTCCACGCATCTCATCACCGCAAATTTTACAAAGTTTAAGTAATGTTTTAAATCGTATTACGTAAACTAAAGTGCGATGGAACCGGCAGTACGTCGGTGAAAGTAATTAGTGATATACACGAGTGATGTAAAAGACAATAATACCGTAAACTACGAGGACTCGAAACGTCGTCGATGAACTTCAAGAATTCCACGTAGAACTTCGAGACATCCACGAGGGAAAAGACGAGGAGAGGAGAGGAAACAGAGCAATATACTAGATGACGCAGGGACAGCCACACGCAGCTACAGCCAGCCGTACATCATCACGACCAGAGGTCCATGTCAGAACTCAGCATCCATTAGACGGAGAGAATAATTCCAAACGACGCAGAGACAGCGAAGGTGATACCGGAAGGGGATCCCAAAACTCGAGAGTCCAGGTGACGGTAACAACACAGTTAAATGGTTGCAGAAATATGCAGGTGAAGTCAAACATTTATTCAGTCTTATAAATGACCATGAGGTCTATCAAAAGAAGGCTCTAGATTCCATATCCAAGTTTACATAAATTTTATTATTTTTATTTGCATAATGAATAATTAATAAAAGTTCAGAGAACAATAATTTATAACAAAGAACATAAATCTTATATTAATCTCATATATAAATGGTAATTAGAGAAACCATATTTTATTATATTTTTATATTATAATTAAATAATTAAAATCAAGTAACTGTAACGTAAAATCAAGTACGAAAGTTTACTTCAATTGTAGATTTTAATTAATTGAGACATTAGGAGTATCTATAGGCCTACATAGTATAAAGTAAAGTCGGTCCGTTTTCTCTTTGTGTTTGAAATCGCTAATCTCAGGAAGTACTGAACGGATTTTATTCAAGTTTTCGCCAATAGATAGAGTGTCTATCGAGGAACATTTATGTGTATAATTAATACATATATGTTGCACATTAGCTTAGCTATCACGGTTTATGTCAAGTAAGTGGTATAGTTTACATCTTATATAAAAAATGAATGTTTCTTTGTGTGTCCCGTATGCGTTCCTATACCATTCATCCGATTGCGATGAAACTTCGGTGAGTTGTTGTGCGCACGCCCGCAAAGGTTTCTGTATTTTTTCGATGGGGTCCTTTGGGGGGTTCTTTGGGGTCTTCCACATCTCCTCCTAAACCACTGTACCGATTTCAACCAAACTTGGCACAAATATTTTACGCAACCGAAGAACCAACATAGGCTAGGTGTTTTTTCGATGGGGTCCTTTTGGGGGTTCTTTGGGGTCTTCCACATCTCCTCATAAACCACTGGACCGATTTCAACCAAACATGGCACAAATATTTTACGCAATGGGAGAACCAACATAGGATAGGAGTTTTTTCGATGGGGTCTTTTGGGGGGTTCTTTGGGGTCTTCCACATCTTCTCCTAAACCACTGGACCGATTTCAACCAAACTTGGTACAAATATTTTACGCAACGGGAGAACCAACATAGGATAGGTGTTTTTTTTCGATGGGGTCCTTTTGTGGGTTTTTTGGGGTCTACAACATCTCCTCCTAAACCACTGGACCGATTTCAACCAAACTGGGCACAAATATTTTACGCAACGGGAGAACCAACATAGGATATGTTTTTTCGATGGGGTCTTTTTGGGGGTTCTTTGGGGTCTTCCATATCTCCTCCTAAACCACTGGACCGATTTCAACCAAACTTGGCACAAACATTTTACGCAACGGGAGAACCAACATAGGATAGGTGTTTTTTCGATGGGGTCTTTTTGGGGGTTCTTTGGGGTCTTCCACATCTCCTCCTAAACCACTGGACCGATTTCAACCAAACTTGGCACAAATATTTTAGGCAACGGGAGAACCAACATAGGATAGGTGTTTTTTCGATGGGGTGTTTTGGGGGGGTTCTTTGGGGTCTTCTACATCTCCTCCTAAACCACTGGACCAATTTCAACCAAACTTAGCACAAATATTTTACGCAAAGTGAGAACCAACATAGGACAAGCGTTTTTTCGATACGATCCTTTGGGGGTCCTTTGGGGTCTTCCACGTCTCCGCCTAAACCATTGGACCGATTTCAACCAAACTTGGCACAAATATTTTACGCAACGGGAGAACCAACATAGGACAGGTGTTTTTTTCGATACGATCCTCTGGGGGGTCCTTTGCGGTCTTAAAAATCTATTAGATCTGGTTACTATGGCAACCCAATAGAATAGATTCTGTTCTAAATATATTATCGCATTAAATTGAAGACCACGCGAACGAAGTTGTGGGCAACAGCTATTTATTTTTAAGAAGCCTACTTTAATTGAACTTTATTAATTAAACTAACATTTTCATTACGTACAACGTGAAACTCCGTAGCGAAGCACGGGTATTCTGCTATTAGTTAAATAAAGTAATAGAATGGTCTCTATTAGAATTTTTATAAATGTTTAATTATTTATTTTTTTTAAATAAGTGGTACATAATAAAAAAAAACCACACTTACTAAGTCAATATTAATATTCAATTTCGTACGTCTTCATCACGCAGTGTAGTAATATACAGTATGTGTTATGTATTATATGTCTGTGTAAATATTCCAGGTCATATATGTCTTATGTTTGTGTATAATGTGTCTTAGACTATAAGAGCTAAGAGTTTGTCACGTTATAATTACACGATATTCGTATAAGTGAATATAAGGGTTTCAATATTAGTTAACCCACACACTAATTAATAACATGACAATTTGCAGTTTTTAATTAATATACAAACAAAGTCGTACTAATTTCACAACCAGTACTAAATCCTCTATACTGTTTACTTTTAACGATATTCACGTGCTTATCCACCCTCAATTAACTACCAAAGCCTGCGACCTAGCTGGGAAACATCAAGGTAAATACTGCAGAAGAAGAGTATACCTTCGAGACGTGGGTAAGTGCGCACAAATGAGTAATAGCATATGTGCAAAAGTGAGTCGTTAAGAGTATCGTTGGGGCCTGACACGAAAAAAAAACGAGAATAATCATTACAAGTAAATGGCGCCCAGAATAAAAATAAAGTCAAATAAATAATTGGCACAAGTATTGTATGAAAAATAATAGTAAATTCAAGTAATAAGTAATAATACAAATTGTTAAATTTAAGTACAGAAAGAACAAAAAATTGTGAAAATAATACTAATAAATAAATAAAATTAATTATAAATAAAGAAATATAAAGTCACGGTGGACCAATAATTAAACACATAATTAGAATAACGAATCAGTTAGGACACCGTAGTCTACAATTACGAAGCAACCAACTTCGAAACGATGTTTCAACGACTGCAAGAGGAGTTGAAAACGAATAGTGCAGAACTAAAAACTCAATTTGAAAGTAGCAATGAAAAATTAGAAAATAAATTAGGAAGATTAGAAGATAGTAATACGAGATTAGAAAATCAAGTAGAACATACTCGTAATAGATTAGAAATCACTACTGAAGAATTAAAAACTCAGTTAGAAAGTAATAATGATGAGTTAAAAAGTAAAATAGATAGTAATAATACGAGGTTAGAAGCTAAGATAGAACTCGTCAGTAACATTTTGAAAACAGAGCTTACTGCACGCGTTGAAGCCGTCGAACAGCGTGTTCAACAGTCACTTAATGAACAAGCTGTAAAGATCGATAGCAAGTTCAGAGAACAGCGTGAATATACAACACGTGAAATAAAAGAACACATTAAACAACTGCCTGAACAGTGGAATGAAAAATTTAAAATTACGAATCAGGAGCAAGATCTCAAAAACAAGGACGTATATGAGCACATCCTGGACAACACAAATAGAACAAAGGAACTCACTGTGAGGACCCAGACAGTAGGAATAGCCGTGGTGGAGGTCACTAGAAAAACTACGCACCACTCCGTGGAAATTAACAACATGAAAGATGGACTGCAAGAGGAGGTAGAAAAACTACGAGCGGAGGTCAAGAGACGACCAAGTGCTATAATGATGTGTGCTGAAAAAGTAGAGGATCGAGAGAAGATCAGCTTTAAAGGCAACAAATGGGAGAACCACATAGAATTTTTACAAAAGTGTGAACGAGAAATGGCAACAATAGGGAGCAACCTAAGCGACAGAGAACGTATAGATTTTGTAAGTCGACAATTCCAGGAAACAGCATCCAAATTGTATACGATTGTTCGGGACCAAACAGAAACTTATGAACAGTTCAAGGCATCCTTCGAAAATCGGTACTGGAATATACATACCCAGAGAGAGGTACGAGAACAGCTGGAGTATGGGCGATATTACGTCAACAGCAAACGATCCATGGAAGACTACATCATACAACACGTCGAACGTTATAAGCACCTTAGACCAAGTTTCACTGAGCACGAATTAGTATTTAAACTAAGCTACCATTTTGACAGACACATTAGACTCGCCGTATATACCCAAGGAGTTAAAACCATTGAGGAACTTCTTCTCCTTGTGACGCAATCATCACAGTTTGTTAATAAAGAGTACGAAAGGAGAGACAACCGGCCGCAGCAGCAGCAGTACTCTACGCAAAATCAAATACACCACAAATCGCCGCAGTTCGAGACTAAAGAAGAGGACATACGGAAAGAGAAGTGGAAAGAGTATAAACAACCCTATGAAAAAGGTAACCCGGCTCCGAATAAAGGAGCGTACGCCCACCCATTTTCGTCGAAAAAACACATAAAAACGAACAATTCCAATGTACGGTTCAACACAATTCCATCAACACAAATAATAATCATAATAATAAAAATAATTATGAAAATAAAATTGTGCAACCGCCGACACACCCGTCAACGTCCAAAGAGGAAGGGGGTGATCGTAGAACACCAACCGATAAGAAAACTGTATGACTACAGAAGGGTAACAAAACGCCAGTACGTACAGGTTTAATAAACGACCTGCACACACATGATTTGCGTGACACCCTAAACAATACAGATACACAACAGGAAATAACGTTATCTAAAACCTATTGGCCTATGTTAGGGGGAACAATAAATAATTTAAATATGAAAATGCTTGTCGACACTGGAAGTGAGGTATCCGTAATCAGCCGGACCTGCATCAACAAGAACAGGAACCACTTCACACATGCACCAGTGTTACCGATAAGCAATTATTATATTACAACGGCGACAAACATTAAACAGATTGCCACACAACAAATATATGTTAATTTTAAATGTAATAAACTTGAATGCGATATTCCTATGATAGTAGTAGATAACCTTACATATGAGTGTATCATAGGTATCGACGTATTAAATAAATTAGGAGCAGTTATTAATTTAGAAAACAATTCAATGACGTGCAAAGTTAAGGGAGGACTCTACGTAATTAATTTTGAAGAAAGTCAAAACAACTTGGAAGAAGAACAGGAACCAATCGTCATCTCCAGACCAGCTGTAAAACACGCTGCAAGTGACATCAATACACAAGAGGACAATCAACATGAAGGAATAGAGTTAATAGAAACTTGATACAGGAATATCAAGATATATTTAGCGACGTGCCTACAATTACGAATACTTATGAACACAAGATTCAGGTCACCGATCCTACTAAGTTTGTACGGAGGACATATCCGATCCCCATGCGGAACCAGTCGACGAGGAAATCAGAAGAATGTTGGATAACGGCGTATTAGAGCGGTCTAACAGCAGCTTCATCAATCCTCTCGTTGTCGTCAAAAAGAAGACGGACGAAATAAGACATGCGGAATCTAAATAGTGTCGTCGACAAGGATTTTGATTGTGCACCGAACATTGAAGAATTATTTAACAAATGTCAAGGAGCAAAATATCTAACCAAGTTAGACTTGATTTCGTCGTTTTGGCAAATTTCCATTCGCAAACAAGAACCCAAATACACCGCATTCCTGTACAAGAACAAAAACTACCAACATCAAATAGTGCCCTTTGGATTGAGTACAAGCCTCGCAGCAATTGTAAAGTGTTTGGAAAATGCCGTAGGACCAGAGGTGGAACCATACACCATGATCTTCGTGGACGACATCCTTGTAATCTCGCCAACGTTGGAAGAACACCTTCAGCATCTGAACACTATTTTTCAAAAGTTCAGGGACGCTAACCTCTCACTGAAGTTAGAGAAGTGCGAATTTATTAAAACTTCAATAAAATTCTTAGGTCACATAATATCTGACAAGGGAATACAAAAAGACCCTTGCAAGGTAAAGAGTATAACGGAGTTCCCAAGACCCAAGAACATAAAAGGGTTAAGAGCATTCCTAGGACTCACGGGATACTACCGACGTTTTTCATCATTATATGCGGAGAAAATCTAACCACTTCTAGAACTCACTAGAAAAAAAAGCAAATGGAAATGGGAGCTACATCATAAAGAAGCGTTCCGTGAAGTGAAAAATTTATTTCTACATAACATTATGCTGCATCACCCACAACGGGAAGGACGATTTATAATCTACGCAGATGCCAGGGACTATGCAGTAGGGAGTGTCCTGTATCAAGAAGATAAACACGGAGAGCTACGAGTCATCGCATACGCCAGTCGAGTCTTCAAAGGATCAGAATAACACTACTGTACGTCAGAGAAGGAAATCTTAGCGATAGTATACGCCTTGAAGCAGTTTCGTTATTATGTATATGGAACACACTTCGAGATACACACGGATCATCAAGCGGTTTCATTTTTATTAAGTTGTAAAGCAACAAATGCACGACTGATGAGATGGATACTGGCCATACAGGAGTATTCATTCACAATAAAATATTGTAAAGGCTCGGATAATATAATTGCCGACACCCTAAGTCGTTATCCACCGCAAGAAACACAAGAAACTCATGAAGCTAAGTGGAACGATGTTAGAATATTAAACATAACATATCAAACAGATGATAAAGTTAAATATTTATTAAACAATATAGCAAATGAACAAAACAAAGATCTTCAAATAAGTCACATGAAGTTATCACCACTACCTAGCAGATATACAATAAAAAATAGTATATGGTACAAACTCGTCAATTATGATTGGAAAATAGTCCTATCACCAGAGATGCTAAAAACACTAATTATACCATATCATCAAAGTCTAGCACATACGTCTGCTTTAAAATGTCATTTAGCTTTAAAGGAAGACTTCACTTTGTATATGTTTAGAAGAATAAAAGCAATCTTAAAAGGATGCTACGAATGTCAAACAGCCCGACATCCGAATCTTCACACCTACGTAGTTATGCAAAATATCAAGACACAGGAAAAGGGAGAATTAGTAGCAGTAGACTTCCTGGGCCCGTTTCCGAGAGCTATTCACGGGGGTACAAAACACATACTTGTATGTATAGATGTGTTCACCAAGGCAGTTCGACTCTACGCTATTCGAAGACCCACCACTAAAACTATACTGAATGTCATACTACGCAAATACGTACCGAAGTATGGTCAAATCAAAAAGATATTGAGTGACCAAGGTAAACAATTCCAAAATAAACCATGGGCAGAAACGCTAACTCAGCACGGCATACAACCAGTGTTAACGTCAATACGACACCCACAAGGAAACCTTGCTGAAAGGGTAAACAAAGAGTTAGGAAAACATTTACGCATCTACTGTAATGAACAACATAACCGATGGGCAGAGTATTAATCATTTTTCGAACAAGCCATAAATGCTACATACAGTGAAGCTACGGGATATACACCGGTGGAACTGGAAACGAATAAAAGACCTACTAGATTCTGGTCGAAAAACATTGATAAACCTCCAAACCAAAACCTGCAAATTCCATTGATTCACAAGTACGACAATGCGAAGAAAAGGATGGAAAAACTTGGAGAGAAGAGGATCGAGAGGTTCAACAGAACGCACAACTTCATTCCATGAAGAAGAGATAGTGCTACTAAGAAGCAATCCAGTGGGTAAAAGAATCGACAATACAGCAAAGAAACTATTTAGACTGTACGAGGGACCCTACTTATTACAAAGAAGGAAAGGACGACACACCTTTGTCGTCTACGATCCGACAAAAAGAAAGACTATTGGAAAGTACCATGCATCAGCATTCCATAAATTCTATGGATAAAGAAAAAAAAACCAAAGTCAACATATAAATCCATGGGAGGGACGTAATCCACCCAGGGAAAGATTGAAAAAAATTTTAAGAACCCTTATAACCACTAAGTGTGAGTTTTAATAATAAAAAAAAATGAATAATTTCTTAGCAAAGAAATAAAATTTGAATAAAATTCAAATTTTATTTTTACCCAGCAGGGGAATTTATGCAACGATACGTTTAGCATAAGTCTGCGTATCAACCCCTGACTGCAGTATGAGAACATACGAACGCACGTGGTCGTGTGAAAGATGTAAATAATGAAAATAATGTAATAATTAAGCATTAGGTATAAGACATAAATAAAAGAAACAAACGTATTAATTAATTTTAAATAAGGAAATAATTATAAGTGAACATGCAGATGGAATTGCCAAGACTTGTTCACGCAGCGAAGAAAGACGAAACACGCCTCGACCGGGAGCTGTGACGTCATTGCTGCAGGCAACCGTTTGGTATCAGTTTGTCTGTGTGTGTGTTTGTGTGTAAATGAAGAACAAGTTGAATTATGTATACGATTATGGAAAATTTTACACAGTTTTTTAAGTGCTGAACGAAAATCAGAAGTCACACGAATCAGAGACATATGTAGAAACAAAGCTGGCGCCCGGCGCTACAATTCGATAATAAGAGGTCTATGATCGTGGGAACCGTTCAGCTACCGTGTGAAATTTTGCCATAACTTCCATAGTTTACGCACCTTAATGTTCATAATTTGCATAGGTTAAGTTTATTAATGTACCTAACGATTTGTCAAATAATATTTACAAAAAGTGTGCGCCTCATAGAAAGACGCGTAGCTTGTAATTAGTTAATAAACCGACGCGCTGACTTGTTCAACTCTGTCCGAAAAGTTTTCAACAGTAGTTGAACGCCGGCAGGAGTATAAAACCCCAGCGAGCGACACACTCTTGCTCAGATCATCAACAGACAGCACGTGAAGTCCACGCATCTCATCACCGCAAATTTTACAAAGTTTAAGTAATGTTTTAAATCGTATTACGTAAACTAAAGTGCGATGGAACCGGCAGTACGTCGGTGAAAGTAATTAGTGATATACACGAGTGATGTAAAAGACAATAATACCGTAAACTACGAGGACTCGAAACGTCGTCGATGAACTTCAAGAATTCCACGTAGAACTTCGAGACATCCACGAGGGAAAAGACGAGGAGAGGAGAGGAAACAGAGCAATATACTAGATGACGCAGGGACAGCCACACGCAGCTACAGCCAGCCGTACATCATCACGACCAGAGGTCCATGTCAGAACTCAGCATCCATTAGACGGAGAGAATAATTCCAAACGACGCAGAGACAGCGAAGGTGATACCGGAAGGGGATCCCAAAACTCGAGAGTCCAGGTGACGGTAACAACACAGTTAAATGGTTGCAGAAATATGCAGGTGAAGTCAGACATTTATTCAATCTTATATATGACCCTGAGGTCTATCAAAAGAAGGCTCTAGATTCCATATCCAAGTTTACATAAATTTTATTATTTTTATTTGCATAATGAATAATTAATAAAAGTTCAGAGAACAATAATTTATAACAAAGAACATAAAACTTATATTAATCTCATATATAAATGGTAATTAGAGAAACCATATTTTATTATATTTTTATATTATAATTAAATAATTAAAATCAAGTAACTGTAACGTAAAATCAAGTACGAAAGTTTACTTCAATTGTAGATTTTAATTAATTGAGACATTAGGAGTATAGTTAGATAAAGTAATAGAATGGTCTCTATTAGAATTTTTATAACTATTTAATTATTTATTTTTTTTAAGTAAGTGGTACATAATAAAAAAAAACCACACTTGTTAAGTCAATATTAATATTCAATTTCGTACGTGTTTATCACGCAGTGTAATAATATACAGTATGTGTTATGTATTATATGTCTGTGTAAATATTCCAGGTCATATATCTCTTATGTTTGTGTATAATGTGTCTTAGACTACAAGAGCTAAGAGTTTGTCACGTTTTAATTACACGATATTCGTATAAGTGAATATAAGTGTTTCAATATTAGTTAACCTACACACTAATTAATAACATGACAATTTGCAGTTTTTAATTAATAAACAAACAAAGTCGTACTAATTTCACAACCAGTACTAAATCCTTTGTACTCTTTACTTGTAACGATATTCACGTGCTTATCCACCCTCAATTAACTACCAAAGCCTGCGACCTAGCTGGGAAACATCAAGGTAAGTACTGCAGAAGAAGAGTATAACTTCGAGACGTGGGTAAGTGTGCACAAATGAGTAATAGCATATGTGCAAAAGTGAGTTGTTAAGAGTATCGTTGCAATATATATATATATTGTAATACAATTTTTACAAGCTGTGTGTTTTTACTTGGTGTAGCTCTCGACGTCTTACTGGCCTGAAACACTTCCTTAAGTTTCCCAGTTGGTCGAGTCCCACATGTAGTCAAAACTGTCAAATAGCGTTATGCTGTTGAAGAAATATATGTGTAGCTTCACCAATAGTTTCAAAATAAAAATTGTTGTTTTGAAGAAAATTAAAAAAAAAATTATGTTTAAAAAAAATTTTATAATTTAAAAAAAAATTCCTTTTTATTAATTAATTAATTAAAATCAATTAATTAATAGGGTACGGTGAAGTTTTAAATGTATGTCACTTGTCTAAAAAATTTTATTGAAGTTCTGGTATTTTTTAAATAAACTACAACCACTCATAAGATTGTCTCCAGGACAATCGATACTTGTTTACCTTTTCGTTTTGTAGGTTATCTTCCCTTATATGTGGTAAAGTCCTGGTAGTTTATTATTTAAAATTAAATTAGTGATAATCTGTAATATTATTGAAATAAAGAACTATTTTGTGGTGAAAAGTATTAATGTTTTATTATATAATTGCAATATTGACTCTTTTCGATTATAATATCGACTCTCAAGGTATCGAAACAGTTACAAGGTATAGTATATAAAATTCAACAAGGTTCTTTAAACAGCTAATTATTATTAAAGTCAGAGAAATCGGGCCAATATTTAAAAAGTATAACGTTACAACAAGTTAATAACTAATACTAGATACACACATTGAATAATAAATTTGAAATAATATAATTTGTTGTCACCAACAGCTGACGTAGACTAGAAGGCGTTGAGATTGTCAAAGGAAAATGGCTGCCGTCAAGTTGGTCAGAATGTCTCTCGTTTCTGCGATGTTCCGAATAATATATTTTCTGGCAGTATTCCTGTTCTGGTGTCTGCAAATCTCTTTTTAAATGCTGTATAGTGCCTTGTGTGAAGTTTACGGGTTGTATTTTGTGTATCTGTGTATTTATAAGTTCAGTCACTTTTTCCGATTCCGACACTATGGTTATTGTGTTACACAGTTTTCTTGTGTTTTGTAGTGTTTTTCGGGGTAGATATGTACTGTCCAGTGTTATTTAGTCTTTCTTGATTGATTTTGTCACTATGTGGATGTTCTAGAAGGATTTTATAGGCCACTCGCGATTTCACAAAAACGTACCGTTCACTACCGTTTTTTTTTTTGTTAGGTTAGATTGGTTATAAAACGCTTGTCAAGTTCACCGTACAAATACCAATAATCAAACAAATAATCTTATTTCCTCCAGTTTCAACTAAACTCTTAGCCAATATAATATTATTCTTAACATTGTTCAAATATAATTTCGCATCCTGTACATATTAAAAGATACACTATATAATAGCCTAAACTTTGGTTATTTATCAATTTTATTTACTAGATGTTATTTAAATTAATCCTTCAGTTCATTCGGCGTATTTTAAGATTGAATAATGCCGTTTTATAATGTTTTCTGTCCAAAATTAGTAATTTTACTTTCATTTTGTATTCTCTGAAAAGTTAAAGCATTTCCAAAACTAACTTCCTGTCATTATGTAAATTCAGCCATTTTATCAGTTATATTTAATATTAATAAACTTGTATTGTATTAAAGGTTTATATTCCCCTATTTTCTTGTAATTAATTGAATTAATTAAATTCTAAAACATTATTCTGGAATATATGACTACCCTGCCCAAATTTCTGAGATTAGTCATTGTCATTTTTATTTATAATTCTGAATATAATTTTATAAAATCTTTCTAAATGGTATGTGCAATTATATGGCTTGATCTCAAGTTTATTTTGTCTAAACCCCTTTTGTTTAGTTGCATTTAAATGAGTAATTTCTCTGTTTTGATGAAGTTTGGTTTTCTTTCTTTGGCCTAGGTTTTTTAACAATTTTTCCTTACCAAATATTTTTACAAACAATATATGATGTGTGATACCCTCTCTGACTTTTAAATATGGTATTATAAACTAAACATTTTTTCATATTACACAATAATAATTAGTATTGGTTACAATACAAAAAACAGTTAAACAAATAAAGAATATTTTTAAATAAATGTTTGTCTTCAACCTTCAGACATATTACAATTAAATCCTTTTTCCTAACATTGAAATATAGTTCACAAAAAGGTTTTTTATCAACTAACATCTTAATTACTTCTTACTATTTACAAGTAATAATTATATTTACAGTTCTGATGTTAGTTGTAGTAGATTTAAATAAATGGCCTTATATCTAATACATTTTTAATATCCTTATACTATATTCACAAAAATCTTATATCTATATTCTTATTTCTAACTATTATGGTAAGTAGGATTATACAGTTTTCATACCGTCTTTTAAATATTGTCTTTGGGGAATTGTACCCTGTCATTAATATAATTAAATCTGTTTTTTTTTCAGTATATAAAACAAAAATGTTATTTTAAACAGATTTATTTCTTGTAAGTAACATATTCTCATAGTACACATTTTAAGTCACTGAAAGTTGCATATTTCATTGTATTCAATGTTTGTGATTGCCAAGAATGAAACACAAGGTTTATTTTCTATAATACCCAAAACTATCACTGGTTCACTTTACACTTTTATTTTATGTTATTGCTAAATGGTCGTATAGTCTTATTAACATAATAAATTGGTTAGTGTTTTACAATGGAGATTTTTTCCTTGGATTATTGTTTCATCTTAGTTCACTGGCAACTCTTACTTTACACACTTCTCTCTCTTAATTTTATGTACATATTGTTACAATTTCGTTATACTTTTATTGGTTATTATTTATTTTGGGGGTATGGGGATTTGGGTGTCTTTTATAAGAGCATGACATCTTCCTCAGGATGCTGCCTTCTTCTTCTTTCTTCGGTCTTCTTTTCTTCTGTCTTCTGGGACTGGTATCTTCTCCATCTTCTTCTTGATGCCATCAGGTTTCTTGGGATTTCTTCATCTTCTTCGGGTTTCTTGGGATTTCTTCATCTTCTTCGTCATTTTTAGAAATACACCACCTGTATTGGTTGATCTTGGCTTATTTAGGGTTTCTTTTCCATTTATACTTCCTCGTTGTGGGTTTGTTCATATTCTGTACTGCTTTATTATTTACTTTTTACCTTCCTGGGTTATAATTTGAAAACCTTTGGTTATGAGGCTGGTTTTGGATGACTCATCACTAGTAACTCATTTTATTTGAACTTGTATTTTTTAAAAATAATAATGTTTGCTTTCCACAGTTGCTATGAATTAATTTTTATATTAAACTTAATGCTTTCTTCCAGATTTAAATGTTATAATTTTATTATTCTAATGATCAATTGCCATTCAATATTATGCATATATCTGTCACGTTACAGATTGCTCTCCTCCAGAAGTAATTATTTCAGACATGTTTATGGATGAAATAATTTCTTATGATAATTTCATCATTTCTTATAATTCATTTTCTTCTCCATTTTTATATCGACTTTTTTTCTATATTAGAGTTTAATTAATTTTATATATATGGTTATTTGTTTTACTACTGATCCTTTTCGGATAGTTAGTGTCTTCTGAGATATATTATTATTGTAATACATTTTCTTTCTTTATCAACTTCGTGTTGCATCCTTGGGATATTAATTCCCTAACATTCCCTATCACGTGGGCTGGGGCAAATCAGAGGGGCACTGTACGCTACAAAATTTCTTCTGGCCATACACCACTTCTATAAATTGAGTACAGAGGCATATTCATCTCTGCTCAAAACACATAATGCTGCTGGAATTATCTTCAGTCAGTCATCGAATAAATAAATAAAAAGTAGTCTCATTTTCGACTAATAAAAATATCTTTGGATTCTTCACTTCGTAGTCTCTCAGATTATCTCACATTTTCTATCTTAATAAATCTTCATAATTATTATTATACTCATTATATATATATTTTTTCGGAACTCTTAACTTGTCTGATATATCTATTTTAATTATGGTTGAAAACCTTTTTTTAATAATTCTGGTTACTGGTTACTGTGTAACTCTTTTTCTTCTCCATCTGAATTCTCTTTATACTTTCTTCTGGTTACTTATAGTTTTAGCATGGTCTTTATATATAGTCTTTCTTATTCATTATTTGAATGGTCTTAATATATTATATTTAAATTTTAAAATTGTATCTTTATATTAGATATACAGGTTGTTATATTGATCATTTTATTTAAACATTTTGGTTCTTTCCTTTCTCTTAGAAAGTTATTAATCCGCCTTTGCATTCATTAACATTAATTCATTTATATTATATTTCATGTGGTATTTCTTCTCTTTGCATTTCATTTAGGTTTTATTATTATCATTTGTTCGAAATGATCTTCTCCATCTGTTTGGTATGAGTTGTTCTTCTTTGCTCTTAATTAACTGTTTTGATTATCGTTTCATAAGTAATTAGTCTCTTTGCTTCCAAATTTTTTCTTTCTCTTGCATATTACACTCTTTTTTGTTATTCTTCTCTACTCCTTCAAATGCTAATGTGAATATCTAGCATTTAATCTGGATTAAAGTTAATTCTCTTTTCTGAATTAATCACTTTATTTTCTTCTCAATTCAATTATAAATGGCACATAATTATTTTTTGGAACTTGGTTAGTTTTAATGTAAAATTCAAACTCTTCTTTTTATTTAATGGCAAAATATTTCTCATAAATCCTTGTAATATGTTGATCTTATCTTCTTTCAAAGTTCTGACGTTCTATCAACATTCAAATTCAGTTTAATTCATTTATTCCCAGAATTGTTTCATTCAAAATTGTTTATAGTAAGGTGATCTTACAATTATTTCTGAATGTTTTGGTATTTCTCCAAATTCAAATTCTTCTTATTTATTTACCATAATGTTTTCTCACAAACTTAGTTATAGTAAGTTGGTCTTACTTCATTTTTAAATTTTTTGTATATTAACTTCAAAATTCCTTTCTTCTTAATTCTTCCAAAATGTTTTTTCTCAAAATATTTGTTGTAAGTTGTTCTTACATAAATTTAAATTTATATTATTTAGTAAAAATAAATTCTTCCTTTTTATAATTCTGCCAAAAAGTTTTTCCTCATAATACATAGTTGTAAGATGTACTTACTTAAATTTAAATTTTCATGGTTAAATTCAAAATTCAAGACTCTTTCTCTTTTTCTTTCTTCCAAAATGTTTTTCTCAAAACTCAGTGGTAGTAAGATGAGCTTACTTAATTTTAAATTTTTAAAATTCTCCATAGAATGTTTTTCTCAAAATATATAGTTGTAAGATGTACTTACTTAATTTTAAATTTTCATGGATATTCCATGAAGTTTGTTCAAAATTATCAGGTTGTAAGATGTTCTTACATAATTTTTGAATTTGTTTGTTTTAAATTCAAAAATTCTTTTTAATTAAATTGCCATAAAATGTTTTCTCCGAAATATCTGGTTGTAAGTTGTTCTTACATCATTTTTGAATTTTATGGTTTTAAATTCTAAATTCAAAACTCACAACTCATTCTTCATAATGCTTTTTCATAGAAGCTTGATTGTACACCCCTTTGATTTTTCCTGAAACGATTTCCCTCAACTCATAGGTATTGTTATGCTTATCATTTACCACAACATATGGTCCAGTGTAAAGTAATAATAATTTTTTGGTTATGCCTTCTAAGGTGCTGGGCAGCTCTCGATTTTTTAGGAGGACTTTTTCACCCTCTTTATATGTTACAATGCGCCCTATTGCCTTCTGGTATTTGGCTTGCCGTTTTTCCTGATCTTCTGCTACCTTGTTGTAAAACCTCAACTGGTTGAATTTTCGATTATTGTTTGTTGGAAATTCAATGATTTGTTCAATTTCTCGGGGAGTCGGCTTCTCATACATGGCTGAGTATGGTGTAATTCCTATAGCTGGATGGTGGGCGAAATTTAGGAATGTCTCTGTCGCTGCTAGGTACTCTTGCCACTTTTTCTGTTGGTTGTGACAGTACGTGCGCAAGATCCTACCCACTTCTCTCAGTACTCTCTCAGCCGGATTGCTACTTGGGTGGTAGACTGACGTCTTATAAGTTTTGATCCCAAGTGCTAATAAAGTGTCTCGCCACCTCCTCCCCTTAAATTGTGTACCATGGTCGGTAATAATGGAAGATGGTCTACCGATCTCTGGGACATACAAATCGATAATCACCGCCAGAACCTTTGCTGTTGTTGCCCGATTAACCGGATATAGCTTTACATATTTGGTGTAGTGATCCATTATGATTACCAAGTATTTATACCTGTGTCGACCACCGCTACGGGGAAATGGCCCGCAGATATCCAAAAACACTTTTTCCAGTTTTGTGTTTGAAGTTATCGGTATCATGATACCCTCTGTCTTTTCATTGTTTATCTTGGCACATTGGCAGATCTTACAGGACTTGATGTACGTTCTCACCTTGCGGTTGATATTCTTGATCTTACAATTTTCTCTATAGCCTGTATCACTTTTAACGCTCCCATGTGACCATACCTGACATGGTAATCGATGATGACCTCCTTTTCGATTTGGTGTGGGATTATCACCTTCCATGTCTCATCGTCCAAGGCCGTTTTTATGAATAAAGTCCCTTTGTTAAGGTGGTAATATTTGGAAATGGTATCATCATTGGCTTCCAAACGACTCACGATGTTTTTCAGCTTAGGATCAGACTGCTGATGGATTCGAATATTTATTAATAGAGCTTGTAGATCGGCTCTGGTCTTGAAATGTTATAAATTTTTACCAAGCTCTCCTTCTCCCCCTCGAAAGTCTGATCTTCCAGATTTATACGTGACAATACATCCGCTACCACGTTCTTTTTTCCTGGAATGTATTCCCATTTCAGGTCATATTCTTGTAGGGCGAGCACCCACCTAGCCAATCGGCCATGACTCAACTTGCACCTACGAAGGAACGAGATGGATTTATGATCAGTTCGTACCGTGACTTGATATCCGAGAATGTACGTCCGGAATTTGCTGCATGCGAACACCACGCTCAGAAATTCCTTTTCTGTCACACTGTAGTTCTTTTCGCACTGGTTCAGTGTGCGACTAGCGAAGCTTATTACCAGATGTTGTCCCTCCTCATCTTCCTGGTATAAAGTCGTTCCTAAGCTCAGGTCGCTAGCGTCACAGTTTAAAAAGAATGGTTTCTTAAAATCTGGGTGCCGAAATATAACACTCTCCAGAAACTTCTCATTTATCAAGCGGAAAGTAAAATCTTGATCTTCACCCCAAGTCCATTTGTTCTTAGCAGATAACTGTGGTTGAACTTGGCGGTCAACTCGGAATATCGGCTCTGAAACTTCCTGTAATAGTTACAGAGTCCGAAGAAAGATTGTAATTGTTTCCTGTTTCTTGGTTGCGGGAACCTCTGAATTGCCTCCACTTTCTCTGCTGACGGGGTAATACCTCTGTCGTCTAGGTTGAAACCCAAGAATTGTACTTCGCGCGCTATGAACTTGAATTTCTCCAACTTCAATGTTATGTTGTTCTGCGCTAGTTTGGTTAGTACATACTCTACTCTGTAGCAGTGCTCCTCCCAGGTTTCGGATGTGATCAGTAAGTCGTTAACATAGACGGTGGTAAATTGGAGCGCTTCTTGTCCAAGAATCTGGTCCATACATGCCACAAATATGGCGACAGAATTGACAAGTCCGAAGGGCAGTCTCTTGAACTGGTAATTGCGCCCTTCGAAAATGAACGCCACGTACTGGCGGCTTTGTGGATGCAGCTCTACTTGCCAATAACCACAGACCGTATCCCAGGTGCTAATAAACTTAGTGCCATGAAAACGTTTTAAGATCTCTTCTATTTCACCGGGAGAGGTTCTGTCATTCACAATCGTTTTGTTCAATTCGCGCGCATCTAAACAGAGCCGGACTTGTCCGTCTTTCTTTGGAACAGCAATAATTGGACTAGTGTAAGGTGATTGACTAATCTCAATTATATCATTTTCTATCATCTTATTTATCTCTGTCCTCACGGCTTCTTTGAGCGACTGCGCGATTGGATATGACCTCCGGTTAAACTCTACGTTTTCTTTGAATCGAAGTTGGCACTGGTAGTTTTTTACCTTTCCTGGTTCATCGGAAAACACCGCCTTGTACTTATCATATATTGTGATTAGACGATCAGCTAGATGTATTGGTATTTTCTTGTTATCGCTTCCGCACTGGAAGTCCCGTATGTCTTGGATTTTAACTGACCATAAATCCTCTCCTCCATGATTGTATATAATGGGTTTAGAAAGAGGGCTGTTTCTAATAATATTAATTTTACGAAGTTGTTGATGTATAGGGCTGGGAAGTATAGTTGTGCCTCCTACCAGATCTGCGGTCCATGTTATTCCGTCTGGGAAAAGTGATACTTTATCTAAATTAAGATCGATAACTGCAGAATATCTTCTAAGAATATCGCAACCGACTAAAATGTCAAACGGTAATCCGGTGGCGATTAAAAATTCCATGTCTAAAGCTATATCACGGCTAACGACACTTAAGGAAACTTGCTTCCTGATGGTTTTATTCTGGCGGCCAGTTGCACCTATTAACACAATGTTGTTGACTGGTAACATTGGCAAAGTTTTTCCACATGTACTTTGTATTCTCTCCAATTCATTGGAGTTTATTATTGAAATATTGGCGCCTGTGTCTATCATTATTTTAGCGGGAACTCCTTCCACCTCCGCTGTTATATAAATTATCTCATTATTATTGCTGCTGAGACTCTTCTCGTTCTCTTCCAAAAGTTCAGTTCGTATGTCTTTCAGATAGTGGTTATTTATGATAG
Source organism: Magicicada septendecula (assembly GCA_034769895.1). NCBI lineage: Eukaryota > Metazoa > Arthropoda > Insecta > Hemiptera > Cicadidae > Magicicada > Magicicada septendecula. The sequence continues at coordinate 477,292,826 of CM068368.1, read as the reverse complement.
TGATGTTTTTATGCTTGTTTGCTTGTTGCAATTCATCCTTTTCTAACCCAGGAAGTATAAGCAGTAACGGGTCATTGTTGTTGATTACTGCCTCCTCTTGTTTAAAGCATTTTGGTCATTGTTCGTGTTAGTATTGACCGAGGCATCGTTCGGGAAACTCTGGTTCGTTTCCTGACGTTCTGTACCCTGTGCGAGGTTTAACGCCCTGTTCTGTTGTCGGCCAAGATCCTCCAGGCTTGTACTTCTTCTTCCCTGTTCGTGTCTTGGGCCGTCCCGTTCCGCACTCCTCCATCTTCGGTCGGCGCCGTGGAAGCTGTTCCTCCTCGGTTGATAATATCTCCTGGGTCCGCGATCTTCCGCTCTTATAAAATTTACCCTAGGGCGCGACACTCGGTTATTATTAGTGTTACTATTGTTATTACTATAATTATTATGATAGTAATTTCGTTTAGGTGGGTAAGGTCTGTCACCATTATTGTTGGGGTATGGATTTCTCTGACTGTATGGGATATTATTAGGTTGATAAAAATTATTTATATTATACGGATAGGAGTTGTTATTCCTAACACCGTTAAAATTGCCGTTAAACTGGTTATTACGCGGCGGGTTGTTAGGGCCGTCGTAATTACTGGGCTGGTTCCGGTTACTAGGATGGTTGTTGCCGTTATTGGGGTATGTATTCGGCCTTGCCTCTGGTCTCTCATTTCTCTTCCTGCTCTGCCGATAATACTCCTCGTTTTCATATCCCTCTAACAACTCGGTCATCGCCTGGATCGTCTTGATCTGGCTACCTCTCCGGGCCCTGATAATGTCCTCATCATTGTGATATGATATTTTGTTCACTAGACGCTCTTCTGGTATTGCCGGCTCGAGTGGTTTTGCCATGCACACCTTCCCCAAGAAATATGCTGTCATACTGCTGCCTAGTTGTGCCCTGTATCGTCCATTACATATATTGTCACGTATCAAGTTCTGGGTAGTCTCAGACCAGTACTTTGTCTTAAACATTTTCCGGAACTGTTGGTAGTCGGGAATTTCACTCCGGTTGGCCATCCACCAATTATCCGTTATTTCTCGGAAGGACTCATCTAATATCTCCCTGCTATGGCTCCATTGAGTAATTTTATGCTTGGTGAAATATTCTTCTACCCTAGCCAGGATCTCCATCGGCTTACGTTTGTATTGCCGGAAGTTGAGCCACTCTCGGCTTTCGTTGACGGGCAATCCGGTGAAATGAGTCGGTCTGTTTCTTATCGCTTCCATCTCCTCTCGGCTTTGTCGCACCTGACCGGTGATATTGGCCATGGTCTCTTGCATATCATTACACCGTTCTGTGACTTGATTGCATACTTTCCCGAATTCTTCTTGATTCTCCTTCCTCTGTTCTTCTACTTTCCTACGGCTATGTTCTTCGATATTTGTGAACTTGATGTTCACCACTTCTTTAAATTCTTGCACCTCCTTTTCGGTCTGGTTGCACTTCCCATCAATCTCTCGAATCTGTCGATTGACCATTATATTTTCTTCTTCCATCTTCTTATTCATCGCTTTCTTGTTAACATTGATTTCCTTATTCAGTTCTTCTCGCAACAATTCCATTCTTTCGTCCAGTTTGTCCAAATTCTCCTGATTGACCTCTCTTAACTCTTCTCTTAATATTTGGTTGTCCTCCCTCAATTCTTCCAACTTCTCCCCCATCTTCTCTTCCAACTTCTTGTTGTCTTCCTTCAATTCTTCCTTCAACTGTCGGTTGTTCTTCTTTATCTTCTTCCTGGTTTCATCGATTTTCTGATTTGTGTTTTCAATTTTATTAATCAATTCTTCTTTAGTCGACTTGAATTCTTCCTTAAAAGATTGGTTGTCTTCCTTCAACTCTTCTAACTTCTTCCCCATCTTTTCTTCCATCTTCTTGTTGTTTTCCTTCAAATCTTCCATGTTCTTGTTCATCCCAGTCAACTCTTCTTTTGTGGATTGGTTATCCTTCTTCAATTCTTCTAACTTTTCTCCCATCCTCTCTTCCATCTTCCTGCTGTTTTCTTCGATTTTTCCCCCTATCCGTTCCTCCAAAGACTGGTTATCACTTCCTATTTTCTTACTCTTTTCGTCCATTTGCTTCTTCAAATCTTCCTTGTCGGATTTACTTTCTTTCATCATCATCCTGAGCATTTCATGTAAGCTCTCATCCTCCGTCCGTTTTGGTTTTTCCAATCGTTCCTCCTGGATATTGACTTCCCCTGTCTGTGTGGGTATCTCCGGTTGTTCCTCTGGTTGTTCAGTTTGTTTGGACAACACCGGCGGTAATAACTCTTCCACCTCTACTGGCGTCGCCACCTTATTGTCCATGTCGATCCCTATTTCTTTTTCGGCCTCCGCCGCCCGTTTCTTAGATGTTGCACGTCGTTGCATTTTCCCGTCTTTCTCTGGCTTTATAGCTGTTGCCTAGCTCCAACTAGTGATTGGGCAGATTGTAGTGGCCTATCAATCGACTAATTAAAGCCCCTCAATTGTGCGCCAATTTGTAATACAATTTTTACAAGCTGTGTGTTTTTACTTGGTGTAGTTCTCGACGTCTTACTGGCCTGAAACACTTCCTTAAGTTTCCCAGTTGGTCGAGTCCCACATGTAGTCAAAACTGTCAAATAGCGTTATGCTGTTGAAGAAATATATGTGTAGCTTCACCAATAGTTTCAAAACAAAAATTGTTGTTTTGAAGAAAATTAAAAAAAAAATTGTTTAAAAAAAAATTTTATAATTAAAAAAAAAAATTCCTTTTTATTAATTAATTAATTAATAGGGTACTGTGAAGTTTTAAAATGTATATCACTTGTCTAAAAAATTTTATTGAAGTTCTGGTATTTTTTAAATAAACTACAACCACTCATAAAATTGTCTCCAGGACAATCGATACTTGTTTACCTTTTCGTTTTGTAAGTTATCTTCCCTTATATGTGGTAAAGTCCTGGTAGTTTATTATTTAAAATTAAATTAGTGATAATCTGTAATATTATTGAAATAAAGAACTATTTTGTGGTGAAAAGTATTAATGTTTAATTATATAATTGCAATATTGACTCTTTTCGATTATAATATCGACTCTCAAGGTATCGAAACAGTTACAAGGTATAGTATATAAAATTCAACAAGGTTCATTAAACAGCTAATTATTATTAAAGTCACAGAAATCGGGCCAATATTTAAAAAGTATAACGTTACAACAAGTTAATAACTAATACTAGATACACACATTGAATAATAAATTTGAAATAATATAATTTGTTGTCACCAACAGCTGACGTAGACTAGAAGGCGTTGAGATTGTCAAAGGAAAATGGCTGCCGTCAAGTTGGTCAGAATGTCACTCGTTTCTGCGATGTTCCGAATAATATATTTTCTGGCAGTATTCCTGTTCTGGTGTCTGCAAATCTCTTTTTAAATGTTGTATAGTGCCTTGTGTGAAGTTTACGGGTTGTATTTTGTGTATCTGTGTATTTATAAGTTCAGTCACTTTTTCCGATTCCGACACTAATATATGGTTATTGTGTTACACAGTTTTCTTGTGTTTTGTAGTGTTTTTCGGGGTAGATATGTACTGTCCAGTGTTATTTAGTCTTTCTTGATTGATTTTGTCACTATGCGGATGTTCTAGAAGGATTTTATACGCCACTCGCGATTTCACAAAAACGTACCGTTCACTACCGTTTTTTTTTTGTTAGGTTAGATTGGTTATAAAACGCTTGTCAAGTTCACCGTACAAATACCAATAATCAACTATCTTATTTCTTCCAGTTTCAACTAAACTCTTAGCCAATATAATATTATTCTTAACATTGTTCAAATATAATTTCGCATCCTGTACATATTAAAAGATACACTATATAATAGCCTAAACTTTGGTTATTTATCAATTTTATTTACTAGATGTTATTTAAATTAATCCTTCAGTTCATTCGGCGTATTTTAAGATTGAATAATGCCGTTTTATAATGTTTTCTGTCCAAAATTAGTAATTTTACTTTCATTTTGTATTCTCTGAAAAGTTAAAGCATTTCCAAAACTAACTTCCTGTCATTATGTAAATTCAGCCATTTTATCAGTTATATTTAATATTAATAAACTTGTATTGTATTAAAGGTTTATATTCCCCTATTTTCTTGTAATTAATTGAATTAATTAAATTCTAAAACATTATTCTGGAATATATGACTACCCTGCCCAAATTTCTGAGATTAGTCATTGTCATTTTTATTTATAATTCTGAATATAATTTTATAAAATCTTTCTAAATGGTATGTGCAATTATATGGCTTGATCTCAAGTTTATTTTGTCTAAACCCCTTTTGTTTAATTGCATTTAAATGAGTAATTTCTCTGTTTTGATGAAGTTTGGTTTTCTTTCTTTGGCCTAGGTTTTTTAACAATTTTTCCTTACCAAATATTTTTACAAACAATATATGATGTGTGATACCCTCTCTGACTTTTAAATATGGTATTATAAACTAAACATTTTTTCATATTACACAATAATAATTAGTATTGGTTACAATACAAAAAACAGTTAAACAAATAAAGAATATTTTTAAATAAATGTTTGTCTTCAACCTTCAGACATATTACAATTAAATCCTTTTTCCTAACATTGAAATATAGTTCCCAAAAAGGTTTTTTATCAACTAACATCTTAATTACTTCTTACTATTTACAAGTAATAATTATATTTACAGTTCTGATGTTAGTTGTAGTAGATTTAAATAAATGGCCTTATATCTAATACATTTTTAATATCCTTATACTATATTCACAAAAATCTTATATCTATATTCTTATTTCTAACTATTATGGTAAGTAGGATTATACAGTTTTCATACCGTCTTTTAAATATTGTCTTTGGGGAATTGTACCCTGTCATTAATATAATTAAATCTGTTTTTTTTTCAGTATATAAAACAAAAATGTTATTTTAAACAGATTTATTTCTTGTAAGTAACATATTCTCATAGTACACATTTTAAGTCACTGAAAGTTGCATATTTCATTGTATTCAATGTTTGTGATTGCCAAGAATGAAACACAAGGTTTATTTTCTATAATACCCAAAACTATCACTGGTTCACTTTACACTTTTATTTTATGTTATTGCTAAATGGTCGTATAGTCTTATTAACATAATAAATTGGTTAGTGTTTTACAATGGAGATTTTTTCCTTGGATTATTGTTTCATCTTAGTTCACTGGCAACTCTTACTTTACACACTTCTCTCTCTTAATTTTATGTACATATTGTTACCATTTCGTTATACTTTTATTGGTTATTATTTATTTTGGGGGTATGGGGATTTGGGTGTCTTTTATAAGAGCATGACATCTTCCTCAGGATGCTGCCTTCTTCTTCTTTCTTCGGTCTTCTTTTCTTCTGTCTTCTGGGACTGGCATCTTCTCCATCTTCTTCTTGATGCCATCAGGTTTCTTGGGATTTCTTCATCTTCTTCGGGTTTCTTGGGATTTCTTCATCTTCTTCGTCATTTTTAGAAATACACCACCTGTATTGGTTGATCTTGGCTTATTTAGGGTTTCTTTTCCATTTATACTTCCTCGTTGTGGGTTTGTTCATATTCTGTACTGCTTTATTATTTACTTTTTACCTTCCTGGGTTATAATTTGAAAACCTTTGGTTATGAGGCTGGTTTTGGATGACTCATCACTAGTAACTCATTTTATTTGAACTTGTATTTTTTAAAAATAATAATGATTGCTTTCCACAGTTGCTATGAATTAATTTTTATATTAAACTTAATGCTTTCTTCCAGATTTAAATGTTATAATTTTATTATTCTAATGATCAATTGCCATTCAATATTATGCATATATCTGTCACGTTACAGATTGCTCTCCTCCAGAAGTAATTATTTCAGACATGTTTATGGATGAAATAATTTCTTATGATAATTTCATCATTTCTTATAATTCATTTTCTTCTCCATTTTTATATCGACTTTTTTTCTATATTAGAGTTTAATTAATTTTATATATATGGTTATTTGTTTTACTACTGATCCTTTTCGGATAGTTAGTGTCTTCTGAGATATATTATTATTGTAATACATTTTCTTTCTTTATCAACTTCGTGTTGCATCCTTGGGATATTAATTCCCTAACATTCCCTATCACGTGGGCTGGGGCAAATCAGAGGGGCACTGTACGCTACAAAATTTCTTCTGGCCATACACCACTTCTATAAATTGAGTACAGAGGCATATTCATCTCTGCTCAAAACACATAATGCTGCTGGAATTATCTTCAGTCAGTCATCGAATAAATAAATAAAAAGTAGTCTCATTTTCGACTAATAAAAATATCTTTGGATTCTTCACTTCGTAGTCTCTCAGATTATCTCACATTTTCTATCTTAATAAATCTTCATAATTATTATTATACTCATTATATATATATTTTTTCGGAACTCTTAACTTGTCTGATATATCTATTTTAATTATGGTTGAAAACCTTTTTTTAATAATTCTGGTTACTGGTTACTGTGTAACTCTTTTTCTTCTCCATCTGAATTCTCTTTATACTTTCTTCTGGTTACTTATAGTTTTAGCATGGTCTTTATATATAGTCTTTCTTATTCATTATTTGAATGGTCTTAATATATTATATTTAATTTTTTAAAATTGTATCTTTATATTAGATATACAGGTTGTTATATTGATCATTTTATTTAAACATTTTGGTTCTTTCCTTTCTCTTAGAAAGTTATTAATCCGCCTTTGCATTCATTAACATTAATTCATTTATATTATATTTCATGTGGTATTTCTTCTCTTTGCATTTCATATAGGTTTTATTATTATCATTTGTTCGAAATGATCTTCTCCATCTGTTTGGTATGAGTTGTTCTTCTTTGCTCTTAATTAACTGTTTTGATTATCGTTTCATAAGTAATTAGTCTCTTTGCTTCCAAATTTTTTCTTTCTCTTGCATATTACACTCTTTTTTGTTATTCTTCTCTACTCCTTCAAATGCTAATGTGAATATCTAGCATTTAATCTGGATTAAAGTTAATTCTCTTTTCTGAATTAATCACTTTATTTTCTTCTCAATTCAATTATAAATGGCACATAATTATTTTTTGGAACTTGGTTAGTTTTAATGTAAAATTCAAACTCTTCTTTTTATTTAATGGCAAAATATTTCTCATAAATCCTTGTAATATGTTGATCTTATCTTCTTTCAAAGTTCTGACGTTCTATCAACATTCAAATTCAGTTTAATTCATTTATTCCCAGAATTGTTTCATTCAAAATTGTTTATAGTAAGGTGATCTTACAATTATTTCTGAATGTTTTGGTATTTCTCCAAATTCAAATTCTTCTTATTTATTTACCATAATGTTTTCTCACAAACTTAGTTATAGTAAGTTGGTCTTACTTCATTTTTAAATTTTTTGTATATTAACTTCAAAATTCCTTTCTTCTTAATTCTTCCAAAATGTTTTTTCTCAAAATATTTGTTGTAAGTTGTTCTTACATAAATTTAAATTTATATTATTTAGTAAAAATAAATTCTTCCTTTTTATAATTCTGCCAAAAAGTTTTTCCTCATAATACATAGTTGTAAGATGTACTTACTTAAATTTAAATTTTCATGGTTAAATTCAAAATTCAAGACTCTTTCTCTTTTTCTTTCTTCCAAAATGTTTTTCTCAAAACTCAGTGGTAGTAAGATGAGCTTACTTAATTTTAAATTTTTAAAATTCTCCATAGAATGTTTTTCTCAAAATATATAGTTGTAAGATGTACTTACTTAATTTTAAATTTTCATGGATATTCCATGAAGTTTGTTCAAAATTATCAGGTTGTAAGATGTTCTTACATAATTTTTGAATTTGTTTGTTTTAAATTCAAAAATTCTTTTTAATTAAATTGCCATAAAATGTTTTCTCCGAAATATCTGGTTGTAAGTTGTTCTTACATCATTTTTGAATTTTATGGTTTTAAATTCTAAATTCAAAACTCACAACTCATTCTTCATAATGCTTTTTCATAGAAGCTTGATTGTACACCCCTTTGATTTTTCCTGAAACGATTTCCCTCAACTCATAGGTATTGTTATGCTTATCATTTACCACAACATATGGTCCAGTGTAAAGTAATAATAATTTTTTGGTTATGCCTTCTAAGGTGCTGGGCAGCTCTCGATTTTTTAGGAGGACTTTTTCACCCTCTTTATATGTTACAATGCGCCCTATTGCCTTCTGGTATTTGGCTTGCCGTTTTTCCTGATCTTCTGCTACCTTGTTGTAAAACCTCAACTGGTTGAATTTTCGATTATTGTTTGTTGGAAATTCAATGATTTGTTCAATTTCTCGGGGAGTCGGCTTCTCATACATGGCTGAGTATGGTGTAATTCCTATAGCTGGATGGTGGGCGAAATTTAGGAATGTCTCTGTCGCTGCTAGGTACTCTTGCCACTTTTTCTGTTGGTTGTGACAGTACGTGCGCAAGATCCTACCCACTTCTCTCAGTACTCTCTCAGCCGGATTGCTACTTGGGTGGTAGACTGACGTCTTATAAGTTTTGATCCCAAGTGCTAATAAAGTGTCTCGCCACCTCCTCCCCTTAAATTGTGTACCATGGTCGGTAATAATGGAAGATGGTCTACCGATCTCTGGGACATACAAATCGATAATCACCGCCAGAACCTTTGCTGTTGTTGCCCGATTAACCGGATATAGCTTTACATATTTGGTGTAGTGATCCATTATGATTACCAAGTATTTATACCTGTGTCGACCACCGCTACGGGGAAATGGCCCGCAGATATCCAAAAACACTTTTTCCAGTTTTGTGTTTGAAGTTATCGGTATCATGATACCCTCTGTCTTTTCATTGTTTATCTTGGCACATTGGCAGATCTTACAGGACTTGATGTACGTTCTCACCTTGCGGTTGATATTCTTGATCTTACAATTTTCCTCTATAGCCTGTATCACTTTTAACGCTCCCATGTGACCATACCTGACATGGTAATCGATGATGACCTCCTTTTCGATTTGGTGTGGGATTATCACCTTCCATGTCTCATCGTCCAAGGCCGTTTTTATGAATAAAGTCCCTTTGTTAAGGTGGTAATATTTGGAAATGGTATCATCATTGGCTTCCAAACGACTCACGATGTTTTTCAGCTTAGGATCAGACTGCTGATGGATTCGAATATTTATTAATAGAGCTTGTAGATCGGCTCTGGTCTTGAAATGTTATAAATTTTTACCAAGCTCTCCTTCTCCCCCTCGAAAGTCTGATCTTCCAGATTTATACGTGACAATACATCCGCTACCACGTTCTTTTTTCCTGGAATGTATTCCCATTTCAGGTCATATTCTTGTAGGGCGAGCACCCACCTAGCCAATCGGCCATGACTCAACTTGCACCTACGAAGGAACGAGATGGATTTATGATCAGTTCGTACCGTGACTTGATATCCGAGAATGTACGTCCGGAATTTGCTGCATGCGAACACCACGCTCAGAAATTCCTTTTCTGTCACACTGTAGTTCTTTTCGCACTGGTTCAGTGTGCGACTAGCGAAGCTTATTACCAGATGTTGTCCCTCCTCATCTTCCTGGTATAAAGTCGTTCCTAAGCTCAGGTCGCTAGCGTCACAGTTTAAAAAGAATGGTTTCTTAAAATCTGGGTGCCGAAATATAACACTCTCCAGAAACTTCTCATTTATCAAGCGGAAAGTAAAATCTTGATCTTCACCCCAAGTCCATTTGTTCTTAGCAGATAACTGTGGTTGAACTTGGCGGTCAACTCGGAATATCGGCTCTGAAACTTCCTGTAATAGTTACAGAGTCCGAAGAAAGATTGTAATTGTTTCCTGTTTCTTGGTTGCGGGAACCTCTGAATTGCCTCCACTTTCTCTGCTGACGGGGTAATACCTCTGTCGTCTAGGTTGAAACCCAAGAATTGTACTTCGCGCGCTATGAACTTGAATTTCTCCAACTTCAATGTTATGTTGTTCTGCGCTAGTTTGGTTAGTACATACTCTACTCTGTAGCAGTGCTCCTCCCAGGTTTCGGATGTGATCAGTAAGTCGTTAACATAGACGGTGGTAAATTGGAGCGCTTCTTGTCCAAGAATCTGGTCCATACATGCCACAAATATGGCGACAGAATTGACAAGTCCGAAGGGCAGTCTCTTGAACTGGTAATTGCGCCCTTCGAAAATGAACGCCACGTACTGGCGGCTTTGTGGATGCAGCTCTACTTGCCAATAACCACAGACCGTATCCCAGGTGCTAATAAACTTAGTGCCATGAAAACGTTTTAAGATCTCTTCTATTTCACCGGGAGAGGTTCTGTCATTCACAATCGTTTTGTTCAATTCGCGCGCATCTAAACAGAGCCGGACTTGTCCGTCTTTCTTTGGAACAGCAATAATTGGACTAGTGTAAGGTGATTGACTAATCTCAATTATATCATTTTCTATCATCTTATTTATCTCTGTCCTCACGGCTTCTTTGAGCGACTGCGCGATTGGATATGACCTCCGGTTAAACTCTACGTTTTCTTTGAATCGAAGTTGGCACTGGTAGTTTTTTGCCTTTCCTGGTTCATCGGAAAACACCGCCTTGTACTTATCATATATTGTGATTAGACGATCAGCTAGATGTATTGGTATTTTCTTGTTATCGCTTCCGCACTGGAAGTCCCGTATGTCTTGGATTTTAACTGACCATAAATCCTCTCCTCCATGATTGTATATAATGGGTTTAGAAAGAGGGCTGTTTCTAATAATATTAATTTTACGAAGTTGTTGATGTATAGGGCTGGGAAGTATAGTTGTGCCTCCTACCAGATCTGCGGTCCATGTTATTCCGTCTGGGAAAAGTGATACTTTATCTAAATTAAGATCGATAACTGCAGAATATCTTCTAAGAATATCGCAACCGACTAAAATGTCAAACGGTAATCCGGTGGCGATTAAAAATTCCATGTCTAAAGCTATATCACGGCTAACGACACTTAAGGAAACTTGCTTCCTGATGGTTTTATTCTGGCGGCCAGTTGCACCTATTAACACAATGTTGTTGACTGGTAACATTGGCAAAGTTTTTCCACATGTACTTTGTATTCTCTCCAATTCATTGGAGTTTATTATTGAAATATTGGCGCCTGTGTCTATCATTATTTTAGCGGGAACTCCTTCCACCTCCGCTGTTATATAAATTATCTCATTATTATTGCTGCTGAGACTCTTCTCGTTCTCTTCCAAAAGTTCAGTTCGTATGTCTTTCAGATAGTGGTTATTTATGATAGTGATGTTTTTATGCTTGTTTGCTTGTTGCAATTCATCCTTTTCTAACCCAGGAAGTATAAGCAGTAACGGGTCATTGTTGTTGATTACTGCCTCCTCTTGTTTAAAGCATTTTGGTCATTGTTCGTGTTAGTATTGACCGAGGCATCGTTCGGGAAACTCTGGTTCGTTTCCTGACGTTCTGTACCCTGTGCGAGGTTTAACGCCCTGTTCTGTTGTCGGCCAAGATCCTCCAGGCTTGTACTTCTTCTTCCCTGTTCGTGTCTTGGGCCGTCCTGTTCCGCACTCCTCCATCTTCGGTCGGCGCCGTGGAAGCTGTTCCTCCTCGGTTGATAATATCTCCTGGGTCCGCGATCTTCCGCTCTTATAAAATTTACCCTAGGGCGCGACACTCGGTTATTATTAGTGTTACTATTGTTATTACTATAATTATTATGATAGTAATTTCGTTTAGGTGGGTAAGGTCTGTCACCATTATTGTTGGGGTATGGATTTCTCTGACTGTATGGGATATTATTAGGTTGATAAAAATTATTTATATTATACGGATAGGAGTTGTTATTCCTAACACCGTTAAAATTGCCGTTAAACTGGTTATTACGCGGCGGGTTGTTAGGGCCGTCGTAATTACTGGGCTGGTTCCGGTTACTAGGATGGTTGTTGCCGTTATTGGGGTATGTATTCGGCCTTGCCTCTGGTCTCTCATTTCTCTTCCTGCTCTGCCGATAATACTCCTCGTTTTCATATCCCTCTAACAACTCGGTCATCGCCTGGATCGTCTTGATCTGGCTACCTCTCCGGGCCCTGATAATGTCCTCATCATTGTGATATGATATTTTGTTCACTAGACGCTCTTCTGGTATTGCCGGCTCGAGTGGTTTTGCCATGCACACCTTCCCCAAGAAATATGCTGTCATACTGCTGCCTAGTTGTGCCCTGTATCGTCCATTACATATATTGTCACGTATCAAGTTCTGGGTAGTCTCAGACCAGTACTTTGTCTTAAACATTTTCCGGAACTGTTGGTAGTCGGGAATTTCACTCCGGTTGGCCATCCACCAATTATCCGTTATTTCTCGGAAGGACTCATCTAATATCTCCCTGCTATGGCTCCATTGAGTAATTTTATGCTTGGTGAAATATTCTTCTACCCTAGCCAGGATCTCCATCGGCTTACGTTTGTATTGCCGGAAGTTGAGCCACTCTCGGCTTTCGTTGACGGGCAATCCGGTGAAATGAGTCGGTCTGTTTCTTATCGCTTCCATCTCCTCTCGGCTTTGTCGCACCTGACCGGTGATATTGGCCATGGTCTCTTGCATATCATTACACCGTTCTGTGACTTGATTGCATACTTTCCCGAATTCTTCTTGATTCTCCTTCCTCTGTTCTTCTACTTTCCTACGGCTATGTTCTTCGATATTTGTGAACTTGATGTTCACCACTTCTTTAAATTCTTGCACCTCCTTTTCGGTCTGGTTGCACTTCCCATCAATCTCTCGAATCTGTCGATTGACCATTATATTTTCTTCTTCCATCTTCTTATTCATCGCTTTCTTGTTAACATTGATTTCCTTATTCAGTTCTTCTCGCAACAATTCCATTCTTTCGTCCAGTTTGTCCAAATTCTCCTGATTGACCTCTCTTAACTCTTCTCTTAATATTTGGTTGTCCTCCCTCAATTCTTCCAACTTCTCCCCCATCTTCTCTTCCAACTTCTTGTTGTCTTCCTTCAATTCTTCCTTCAACTGTCGGTTGTTCTTCTTTATCTTCTTCCTGGTTTCATCGATTTTCTGATTTGTGTTTTCAATTTTATTAATCAATTCTTCTTTAGTCGACTTGAATTCTTCCTTAAAAGATTGGTTGTCTTCCTTCAACTCTTCTAACTTCTTCCCCATCTTTTCTTCCATCTTCTTGTTGTTTTCCTTCAAATCTTCCATGTTCTTGTTCATCCCAGTCAACTCTTCTTTTGTGGATTGGTTATCCTTCTTCAATTCTTCTAACTTTTCTCCCATCCTCTCTTCCATCTTCCTGCTGTTTTCTTCGATTTTTCCCCCTATCCGTTCCTCCAAAGACTGGTTATCACTTCCTATTTTCTTACTCTTTTCGTCCATTTGCTTCTTCAAATCTTCCTTGTCGGATTTACTTTCTTTCATCATCATCCTGAGCATTTCATGTAAGCTCTCATCCTCCGTCCGTTTTGGTTTTTCCAATCGTTCCTCCTGGATATTGACTTCCCCTGTCTGTGTGGGTATCTCCGGTTGTTCCTCTGGTTGTTCAGTTTGTTTGGACAACACCGGCGGTAATAACTCTTCCACCTCTACTGGCGTCGCCACCTTATTGTCCATGTCGATCCCTATTTCTTTTTCGGCCTCCGCCGCCCGTTTCTTAGATGTTGCACGTCGTTGCATTTTCCCGTCTTTCTCTGGCTTTATAGCTGTTGCCTAGCTCCAACTAGTGATTGGGCAGATTGTAGTGGCCTATCAATCGACTAATTAAAGCCCCTCAATTGTGCGCCAATTTGTAATACAATTTTTACAAGCTGTGTGTTTTTACTTGGTGTAGTTCTCGACGTCTTACTGGCCTGAAACACTTCCTTAAGTTTCCCAGTTGGTCGAGTCCCACATGTAGTCAAAACTGTCAAATAGCGTTATGCTGTTGAATAAATATATGTGTAGCTTCACCAATAGTTTCAAAACAAAAATTGTTGTTTTGAAGAAAATTAAAAAAAAAATTGTTTAAAAAAAAATTTTATAATTTAAAAAAAAATTCCTTTTTATTAATTAATTAATTAATAGGGTACTGTGAAGTTTTAAAATGTATATCACTTGTCTAAAAAATTTTATTGAAGTTCTGGTATTTTTTAAATAAACTACAACCACTCATAAGATTGTCTCCAGGACAATCGATACTTGTTTACCTTTTCGTTTTGTAAGTTATCTTCCCTTATATGTGGTAAAGTCCTGGTAGTTTATTATTTAAAATTAAATTAGTGATAATCTGTAATATTATTGAAATAAAGAACTATTTTGTGGTGAAAAGTATTAATGTTTAATTATATAATTGCAATATTGACTCTTTTCGATTATAATATCGACTCTCAAGGTATCGAAACAGTTACAAGGTATAGTATATAAAATTCAACAAGGTTCATTAAACAGCTAATTATTATTAAAGTCACAGAAATCGGGCCAATATTTAAAAAGTATAACGTTACAACAAGTTAATAACTAATACTAGATACACACATTGAATAATAAATTTGAAATAATATAATTTGTTGTCACCAACAGCTGACGTAGACTAGAAGGCGTTGAGATTGTCAAAGGAAAATGGCTGCCGTCAAGTTGGTCAGAATGTCACTCGTTTCTGCGATGTTCCGAATAATATATTTTCTGGCAGTATTCCTGTTCTGGTGTCTGCAAATCTCTTTTTAAATGTTGTATAGTGCCTTGTGTGAAGTTTACGGGTTGTATTTTGTGTATCTGTGTATTTATAAGTTCAGTCACTTTTTCCGATTCCGACACTAATATATGGTTATTGTGTTACACAGTTTTCTTGTGTTTTGTAGTGTTTTTCGGGGTAGATATGTACTGTCCAGTGTTATTTAGTCTTTCTTGATTGATTTTGTCACTATGCGGATGTTCTAGAAGGATTTTATACGCCACTCGCGATTTCACAAAAACGTACCGTTCACTACCGTTTTTTTTTTGTTAGGTTAGATTGGTTATAAAACGCTTGTCAAGTTCACCGTACAAATACCAATAATCAACTATCTTATTTCTTCCAGTTTCAACTAAACTCTTAGCCAATATAATATTATTCTTAACATTGTTCAAATATAATTTCGCATCCTGTACATATTAAAAGATACACTATATAATAGCCTAAACTTTGGTTATTTATCAATTTTATTTACTAGATGTTATTTAAATTAATCCTTCAGTTCATTCGGCGTATTTTAAGATTGAATAATGCCGTTTTATAATGTTTTCTGTCCAAAATTAGTAATTTTACTTTCATTTTGTATTCTCTGAAAAGTTAAAGCATTTCCAAAACTAACTTCCTGTCATTATGTAAATTCAGCCATTTTATCAGTTATATTTAATATTAATAAACTTGTATTGTATTAAAGGTTTATATTCCCCTATTTTCTTGTAATTAATTGAATTAATTAAATTCTAAAACATTATTCTGGAATATATGACTACCCTGCCCAAATTTCTGAGATTAGTCATTGTCATTTTTATTTATAATTCTGAATATAATTTTATAAAATCTTTCTAAATGGTATGTGCAATTATATGGCTTGATCTCAAGTTTATTTTGTCTAAACCCCTTTTGTTTAATTGCATTTAAATGAGTAATTTCTCTGTTTTGATGAAGTTTGGTTTTCTTTCTTTGGCCTAGGTTTTTTAACAATTTTTCCTTACCAAATATTTTTACAAACAATATATGATGTGTGATACCCTCTCTGACTTTTAAATATGGTATTATAAACTAAACATTTTTTCATATTACACAATAATAATTAGTATTGGTTACAATACAAAAAACAGTTAAACAAATAAAGAATATTTTTAAATAAATGTTTGTCTTCAACCTTCAGACATATTACAATTAAATCCTTTTTCCTAACATTGAAATATAGTTCCCAAAAAGGTTTTTTATCAACTAACATCTTAATTACTTCTTACTATTTACAAGTAATAATTATATTTACAGTTCTGATGTTAGTTGTAGTAGATTTAAATAAATGGCCTTATATCTAATACATTTTTAATATCCTTATACTATATTCACAAAAATCTTATATCTATATTCTTATTTCTAACTATTATGGTAAGTAGGATTATACAGTTTTCATACCGTCTTTTAAATATTGTCTTTGGGGAATTGTACCCTGTCATTAATATAATTAAATCTGTTTTTTTTTCATTATATAAAACAAAAATGTTATTTTAAACAGATTTATTTCTTGTAAGTAACATATTCTCTAGTACACATTTTAAGTCACTGAAAGTTGCATATTTCATTGTATTCAATGTTTGTGATTGCCAAGAATTAAACACAAGGTTTATTTTCTATAATACCCAAAACTATCACTGGTTCACTTTACACTTTTATTTTATGTTATTGCTAAATGGTCGTATAGTCTTATTAACATAATAAATTGGTTAGTGTTTTACAATGGAGATTTTTTCCTTGGATTATTGTTTCATCTTAGTTCACTGGCAACTCTTACTTTACACACTTCTCTCTCTTAATTTTATGTACATATTGTTACCATTTCGTTATACTTTTATTGGTTATTATTTATTTTGGGGGTATGGGGATTTGGGTGTCTTTTATAAGAGCATGACATCTTCCTCAGGATGCTGCCTTCTTCTTCTTTCTTCGGTCTTCTTTTCTTCTGTCTTCTGGGACTGGCATCTTCTCCATCTTCTTCTTGATGCCATCAGGTTTCTTGGGATTTCTTCATCTTCTTCGGGTTTCTTGGGATTTCTTCATCTTCTTCGTCATTTTTAGAAATACACCACCTGTATTGGTTGATCTTGGCTTATTTAGGGTTTCTTTTCCATTTATACTTCCTCGTTGTGGGTTTGTTCATATTCTGTACTGCTTTATTATTTACTTTTTACCTTCCTGGGTTATAATTTGAAAACCTTTGGTTATGAGGCTGGTTTTGGATGACTCATCACTAGTAACTCATTTTATTTGAACTTGTATTTTTTAAAAATAATAATGATTGCTTTCCACAGTTGCTATGAATTAATTTTTATATTAAACTTAATGCTTTCTTCCAGATTTAAATGTTATAATTTTATTATTCTAATGATCAATTGCCATTCAATATTATGCATATATCTGTCACGTTACAGATTGCTCTCCTCCAGAAGTAATTATTTCAGACATGTTTATGGATGAAATAATTTCTTATGATAATTTCATCATTTCTTATAATTCATTTTCTTCTCCATTTTTATATCGACTTTTTTTCTATATTAGAGTTTAATTAATTTTATATATATGGTTATTTGTTTTACTACTGATCCTTTTCGGATAGTTAGTGTCTTCTGAGATATATTATTATTGTAATACATTTTCTTTCTTTATCAACTTCGTGTTGCATCCTTGGGATATTAATTCCCTAACATTCCCTATCACGTGGGCTGGGGCAAATCAGAGGGGCACTGTACGCTACAAAATTTCTTCTGGCCATACACCACTTCTATAAATTGAGTACAGAGGCATATTCATCTCTGCTCAAAACACATAATGCTGCTGGAATTATCTTCAGTCAGTCATCGAATAAATAAATAAAAAGTAGTCTCATTTTCGACTAATAAAAATATCTTTGGATTCTTCACTTCGTAGTCTCTCAGATTATCTCACATTTTCTATCTTAATAAATCTTCATAATTATTATTATACTCATTATATATATATTTTTTCGGAACTCTTAACTTGTCTGATATATCTATTTTAATTATGGTTGAAAACCTTTTTTTAATAATTCTGGTTACTGGTTACTGTGTAACTCTTTTTCTTCTCCATCTGAATTCTCTTTATACTTTCTTCTGGTTACTTATAGTTTTAGCATGGTCTTTATATATAGTCTTTCTTATTCATTATTTGAATGGTCTTAATATATTATATTTAATTTTTTAAAATTGTATCTTTATATTAGATATACAGGTTGTTATATTGATCATTTTATTTAAACATTTTGGTTCTTTCCTTTCTCTTAGAAAGTTATTAATCCGCCTTTGCATTCATTAACATTAATTCATTTATATTATATTTCATGTGGTATTTCTTCTCTTTGCATTTCATATAGGTTTTATTATTATCATTTGTTCGAAATGATCTTCTCCATCTGTTTGGTATGAGTTGTTCTTCTTTGCTCTTAATTAACTGTTTTGATTATCGTTTCATAAGTAATTAGTCTCTTTGCTTCCAAATTTTTTCTTTCTCTTGCATATTACACTCTTTTTTGTTATTCTTCTCTACTCCTTCAAATGCTAATGTGAATATCTAGCATTTAATCTGGATTAAAGTTAATTCTCTTTTCTGAATTAATCACTTTATTTTCTTCTCAATTCAATTATAAATGGCACATAATTATTTTTTGGAACTTGGTTAGTTTTAATGTAAAATTCAAACTCTTCTTTTTATTTAATGGCAAAATATTTCTCATAAATCCTTGTAATATGTTGATCTTATCTTCTTTCAAAGTTCTGACGTTCTATCAACATTCAAATTCAGTTTAATTCATTTATTCCCAGAATTGTTTCATTCAAAATTGTTTATAGTAAGGTGATCTTACAATTATTTCTGAATGTTTTGGTATTTCTCCAAATTCAAATTCTTCTTATTTATTTACCATAATGTTTTCTCACAAACTTAGTTATAGTAAGTTGGTCTTACTTCATTTTTAAATTTTTTGTATATTAACTTCAAAATTCCTTTCTTCTTAATTCTTCCAAAATGTTTTTTCTCAAAATATTTGTTGTAAGTTGTTCTTACATAAATTTAAATTTATATTATTTAGTAAAAATAAATTCTTCCTTTTTATAATTCTGCCAAAAAGTTTTTCCTCATAATACATAGTTGTAAGATGTACTTACTTAAATTTAAATTTTCATGGTTAAATTCAAAATTCAAGACTCTTTCTCTTTTTCTTTCTTCCAAAATGTTTTTCTCAAAACTCAGTGGTAGTAAGATGAGCTTACTTAATTTAAAATTTTTAAAATTCTCCATAGAATGTTTTTCTCAAAATATATAGTTGTAAGATGTACTTACTTAATTTTAAATTTTCATGGATATTCCATGAAGTTTGTTCAAAATTATCAGGTTGTAAGATGTTCTTACATAATTTTTGAATTTGTTTGTTTTAAATTCAAAAATTCTTTTTAATTAAATTGCCATAAAATGTTTTCTCCGAAATATCTGGTTGTAAGTTGTTCTTACATCATTTTTGAATTTTATGGTTTTAAATTCTAAATTCAAAACTCACAACTCATTCTTCATAATGCTTTTTCATAGAAGCTTGATTGTACACCCCTTTGATTTTTCCTGAAACGATTTCCCTCAACTCATAGGTATTGTTATGCTTATCATTTACCACAACATATGGTCCAGTGTAAAGTAATAATAATTTTTTGGTTATGCCTTCTAAGGTGCTGGGCAGCTCTCGATTTTTTAGGAGGACTTTTTCACCCTCTTTATATGTTACAATGCGCCCTATTGCCTTCTGGTATTTGGCTTGCCGTTTTTCCTGATCTTCTGCTACCTTGTTGTAAAACCTCAACTGGTTGAATTTTCGATTATTGTTTGTTGGAAATTCAATGATTTGTTCAATTTCTCGGGGAGTCGGCTTCTCATACATGGCTGAGTATGGTGTAATTCCTATAGCTGGATGGTGGGCGAAATTTAGGAATGTCTCTGTCGCTGCTAGGTACTCTTGCCACTTTTTCTGTTGGTTGTGACAGTACGTGCGCAAGATCCTACCCACTTCTCTCAGTACTCTCTCAGCCGGATTGCTACTTGGGTGGTAGACTGACGTCTTATAAGTTTTGATCCAAGTGCTAATAAAGTGTCTCGCCACCTCCTCCCCTTAAATTGTGTACCATGGTCGGTAATAATGGAAGATGGTCTACCGATCTCTGGGACATACAAATCGATAATCACCGCCAGAACCTTTGCTGTTGTTGCCCGATTAACCGGATATAGCTTTACATATTTGGTGTAGTGATCCATTATGATTACCAAGTATTTATACCTGTGTCGACCACCGCTACGGGGAAATGGCCCGCAGATATCCAAAAACACTTTTTCCAGTTTTGTGTTTGAAGTTATCGGTATCATGATACCCTCTGTCTTTTCATTGTTTATCTTGGCACATTGGCAGATCTTACAGGACTTGATGTACGTTCTCACCTTGCGGTTGATATTCTTGATCTTACAATTTTCCTCTATAGCCTGTATCACTTTTAACGCTCCCATGTGACC
Organism: Magicicada septendecula; assembly: GCA_034769895.1. Classification (NCBI taxonomy): domain Eukaryota; kingdom Metazoa; phylum Arthropoda; class Insecta; order Hemiptera; family Cicadidae; genus Magicicada; species Magicicada septendecula. Next base: position 477,272,496 of record CM068368.1, on the reverse strand, counting down.
ATACCTGACATGGTAATCGATGATGACCTCCTTTTCGATTTGGTGTGGGATTATCACCTTCCATGTCTCATCGTCCAAGGCCGTTTTTATGAATAAAGTCCCTTTGTTAAGGTGGTAATATTTGGAAATGGTATCATCATTGGCTTCCAAACGACTCACGATGTTTTTCAGCTTAGGATCAGACTGCTGATGGATTCGAATATTTATTAATAGAGCTTGTAGATCGGCTCTGGTCTTGAAATGTTATAAATTTTTACCAAGCTCTCCTTCTCCCCCTCGAAAGTCTGATCTTCCAGATTTATACGTGACAATACATCCGCTACCACGTTCTTTTTTCCTGGAATGTATTCCCATTTCAGGTCATATTCTTGTAGGGCGAGCACCCACCTAGCCAATCGGCCATGACTCAACTTGCACCTACGAAGGAACGAGATGGATTTATGATCAGTTCGTACCGTGACTTGATATCCGAGAATGTACGTCCGGAATTTGCTGCATGCGAACACCACGCTCAGAAATTCCTTTTCTGTCACACTGTAGTTCTTTTCGCACTGGTTCAGTGTGCGACTAGCGAAGCTTATTACCAGATGTTGTCCCTCCTCATCTTCCTGGTATAAAGTCGTTCCTAAGCTCAGGTCGCTAGCGTCACAGTTTAAAAAGAATGGTTTCTTAAAATCTGGGTGCCGAAATATAACACTCTCCAGAAACTTCTCATTTATCAAGCGGAAAGTAAAATCTTGATCTTCACCCCAAGTCCATTTGTTCTTAGCAGATAACTGTGGTTGAACTTGGCGGTCAACTCGGAATATCGGCTCTGAAACTTCCTGTAATAGTTACAGAGTCCGAAGAAAGATTGTAATTGTTTCCTGTTTCTTGGTTGCGGGAACCTCTGAATTGCCTCCACTTTCTCTGCTGACGGGGTAATACCTCTGTCGTCTAGGTTGAAACCCAAGAATTGTACTTCGCGCGCTATGAACTTGAATTTCTCCAACTTCAATGTTATGTTGTTCTGCGCTAGTTTGGTTAGTACATACTCTACTCTGTAGCAGTGCTCCTCCCAGGTTTCGGATGTGATCAGTAAGTCGTTAACATAGACGGTGGTAAATTGGAGCGCTTCTTGTCCAAGAATCTGGTCCATACATGCCACAAATATGGCGACAGAATTGACAAGTCCGAAGGGCAGTCTCTTGAACTGGTAATTGCGCCCTTCGAAAATGAACGCCACGTACTGGCGGCTTTGTGGATGCAGCTCTACTTGCCAATAACCACAGACCGTATCCCAGGTGCTAATAAACTTAGTGCCATGAAAACGTTTTAAGATCTCTTCTATTTCACCGGGAGAGGTTCTGTCATTCACAATCGTTTTGTTCAATTCGCGCGCATCTAAACAGAGCCGGACTTGTCCGTCTTTCTTTGGAACAGCAATAATTGGACTAGTGTAAGGTGATTGACTAATCTCAATTATATCATTTTCTATCATCTTATTTATCTCTGTCCTCACGGCTTCTTTGAGCGACTGCGCGATTGGATATGACCTCCGGTTAAACTCTACGTTTTCTTTGAATCGAAGTTGGCACTGGTAGTTTTTTGCCTTTCCTGGTTCATCGGAAAACACCGCCTTGTACTTATCATATATTGTGATTAGACGATCAGCTAGATGTATTGGTATTTTCTTGTTATCGCTTCCGCACTGGAAGTCCCGTATGTCTTGGATTTTAACTGACCATAAATCCTCTCCTCCATGATTGTATATAATGGGTTTAGAAAGAGGGCTGTTTCTAATAATATTAATTTTACGAAGTTGTTGATGTATAGGGCTGGGAAGTATAGTTGTGCCTCCTACCAGATCTGCGGTCCATGTTATTCCGTCTGGGAAAAGTGATACTTTATCTAAATTAAGATCGATAACTGCAGAATATCTTCTAAGAATATCGCAACCGACTAAAATGTCAAACGGTAATCCGGTGGCGATTAAAAATTCCATGTCTAAAGCTATATCACGGCTAACGACACTTAAGGAAACTTGCTTCCTGATGGTTTTATTCTGGCGGCCAGTTGCACCTATTAACACAATGTTGTTGACTGGTAACATTGGCAAAGTTTTTCCACATGTACTTTGTATTCTCTCCAATTCATTGGAGTTTATTATTGAAATATTGGCGCCTGTGTCTATCATTATTTTAGCGGGAACTCCTTCCACCTCCGCTGTTATATAAATTATCTCATTATTATTGCTGCTGAGACTCTTCTCGTTCTCTTCCAAAAGTTCAGTTCGTATGTCTTTCAGATAGTGGTTATTTATGATAGTGATGTTTTTATGCTTGTTTGCTTGTTGCAATTCATCCTTTTCTAACCCAGGAAGTATAAGCAGTAACGGGTCATTGTTGTTGATTACTGCCTCCTCTTGTTTAAAGCATTTTGGTCATTGTTCGTGTTAGTATTGACCGAGGCATCGTTCGGGAAACTCTGGTTCGTTTCCTGACGTTCTGTACCCTGTGCGAGGTTTAACGCCCTGTTCTGTTGTCGGCCAAGATCCTCCAGGCTTGTACTTCTTCTTCCCTGTTCGTGTCTTGGGCCGTCCTGTTCCGCACTCCTCCATCTTCGGTCGGCGCCGTGGAAGCTGTTCCTCCTCGGTTGATAATATCTCCTGGGTCCGCGATCTTCCGCTCTTATAAAATTTACCCTAGGGCGCGACACTCGGTTATTATTAGTGTTACTATTGTTATTACTATAATTATTATGATAGTAATTTCGTTTAGGTGGGTAAGGTCTGTCACCATTATTGTTGGGGTATGGATTTCTCTGACTGTATGGGATATTATTAGGTTGATAAAAATTATTTATATTATACGGATAGGAGTTGTTATTCCTAACACCGTTAAAATTGCCGTTAAACTGGTTATTACGCGGCGGGTTGTTAGGGCCGTCGTAATTACTGGGCTGGTTCCGGTTACTAGGATGGTTGTTGCCGTTATTGGGGTATGTATTCGGCCTTGCCTCTGGTCTCTCATTTCTCTTCCTGCTCTGCCGATAATACTCCTCGTTTTCATATCCCTCTAACAACTCGGTCATCGCCTGGATCGTCTTGATCTGGCTACCTCTCCGGGCCCTGATAATGTCCTCATCATTGTGATATGATATTTTGTTCACTAGACGCTCTTCTGGTATTGCCGGCTCGAGTGGTTTTGCCATGCACACCTTCCCCAAGAAATATGCTGTCATACTGCTGCCTAGTTGTGCCCTGTATCGTCCATTACATATATTGTCACGTATCAAGTTCTGGGTAGTCTCAGACCAGTACTTTGTCTTAAACATTTTCCGGAACTGTTGGTAGTCGGGAATTTCACTCCGGTTGGCCATCCACCAATTATCCGTTATTTCTCGGAAGGACTCATCTAATATCTCCCTGCTATGGCTCCATTGAGTAATTTTATGCTTGGTGAAATATTCTTCTACCCTAGCCAGGATCTCCATCGGCTTACGTTTGTATTGCCGGAAGTTGAGCCACTCTCGGCTTTCGTTGACGGGCAATCCGGTGAAATGAGTCGGTCTGTTTCTTATCGCTTCCATCTCCTCTCGGCTTTGTCGCACCTGACCGGTGATATTGGCCATGGTCTCTTGCATATCATTACACCGTTCTGTGACTTGATTGCATACTTTCCCGAATTCTTCTTGATTCTCCTTCCTCTGTTCTTCTACTTTCCTACGGCTATGTTCTTCGATATTTGTGAACTTGATGTTCACCACTTCTTTAAATTCTTGCACCTCCTTTTCGGTCTGGTTGCACTTCCCATCAATCTCTCGAATCTGTCGATTGACCATTATATTTTCTTCTTCCATCTTCTTATTCATCGCTTTCTTGTTAACATTGATTTCCTTATTCAGTTCTTCTCGCAACAATTCCATTCTTTCGTCCAGTTTGTCCAAATTCTCCTGATTGACCTCTCTTAACTCTTCTCTTAATATTTGGTTGTCCTCCCTCAATTCTTCCAACTTCTCCCCCATCTTCTCTTCCAACTTCTTGTTGTCTTCCTTCAATTCTTCCTTCAACTGTCGGTTGTTCTTCTTTATCTTCTTCCTGGTTTCATCGATTTTCTGATTTGTGTTTTCAATTTTATTAATCAATTCTTCTTTAGTCGACTTGAATTCTTCCTTAAAAGATTGGTTGTCTTCCTTCAACTCTTCTAACTTCTTCCCCATCTTTTCTTCCATCTTCTTGTTGTTTTCCTTCAAATCTTCCATGTTCTTGTTCATCCCAGTCAACTCTTCTTTTGTGGATTGGTTATCCTTCTTCAATTCTTCTAACTTTTCTCCCATCCTCTCTTCCATCTTCCTGCTGTTTTCTTCGATTTTTCCCCCTATCCGTTCCTCCAAAGACTGGTTATCACTTCCTATTTTCTTACTCTTTTCGTCCATTTGCTTCTTCAAATCTTCCTTGTCGGATTTACTTTCTTTCATCATCATCCTGAGCATTTCATGTAAGCTCTCATCCTCCGTCCGTTTTGGTTTTTCCAATCGTTCCTCCTGGATATTGACTTCCCCTGTCTGTGTGGGTATCTCCGGTTGTTCCTCTGGTTGTTCAGTTTGTTTGGACAACACCGGCGGTAATAACTCTTCCACCTCTACTGGCGTCGCCACCTTATTGTCCATGTCGATCCCTATTTCTTTTTCGGCCTCCGCCGCCCGTTTCTTAGATGTTGCACGTCGTTGCATTTTCCCGTCTTTCTCTGGCTTTATAGCTGTTGCCTAGCTCCAACTAGTGATTGGGCAGATTGTAGTGGCCTATCAATCGACTAATTAAAGCCCCTCAATTGTGCGCCAATTTGTAATACAATTTTTACAAGCTGTGTGTTTTTACTTGGTGTAGTTCTCGACGTCTTACTGGCCTGAAACACTTCCTTAAGTTTCCCAGTTGGTCGAGTCCCACATGTAGTCAAAACTGTCAAATAGCGTTATGCTGTTGAATAAATATATGTGTAGCTTCACCAATAGTTTCAAAACAAAAATTGTTGTTTTGAAGAAAATTAAAAAAAAAATTGTTTAAAAAAAAATTTTATAATTTAAAAAAAAAATTCCTTTTTATTAATTAATTAATTAATAGGGTACTGTGAAGTTTTAAAATGTATATCACTTGTCTAAAAAATTTTATTGAAGTTCTGGTATTTTTTAAATAAACTACAACCACTCATAAGATTGTCTCCAGGACAATCGATACTTGTTTACCTTTTCGTTTTGTAAGTTATCTTCCCTTATATGTGGTAAAGTCCTGGTAGTTTATTATTTAAAATTAAATTAGTGATAATCTGTAATATTATTGAAATAAAGAACTATTTTGTGGTGAAAAGTATTAATGTTTTATTATATAATTGCAATATTGACTCTTTTCGATTATAATATCGACTCTCAAGGTATCGAAACAGTTACAAGGTATAGTATATAAAATTCAACAAGGTTCATTAAACAGCTAATTATTATTAAAGTCACAGAAATCGGGCCAATATTTAAAAAGTATAACGTTACAACAAGTTAATAACTAATACTAGATACACACATTGAATAATAAATTTGAAATAATATAATTTGTTGTCACCAACAGCTGACGTAGACTAGAAGGCGTTGAGATTGTCAAAGGAAAATGGCTGCCGTCAAGTTGGTCAGAATGTCACTCGTTTCTGCGATGTTCCGAATAATATATTTTCTGGCAGTATTCCTGTTCTGGTGTCTGCAAATCTCTTTTTAAATGTTGTATAGTGCCTTGTGTGAAGTTTACGGGTTGTATTTTGTGTATCTGTGTATTTATAAGTTCAGTCACTTTTTCCGATTCCGACACTAATATATGGTTATTGTGTTACACAGTTTTCTTGTGTTTTGTAGTGTTTTTCGGGGTAGATATGTACTGTCCAGTGTTATTTAGTCTTTCTTGATTGATTTTGTCACTATGTGGATGTTCTAGAAGGATTTTATACGCCACTCGCGATTTCACAAAAACGTACCGTTCACTACCGTTTTTTTTTTGTTAGGTTAGATTGGTTATAAAACGCTTGTCAAGTTCACCGTACAAATACCAATAATCAACTATCTTATTTCTTCCAGTTTCAACTAAACTCTTAGCCAATATAATATTATTCTTAACATTGTTCAAATATAATTTCGCATCCTGTACATATTAAAAGATACACTATATAATAGCCTAAACTTTGGTTATTTATCAATTTTATTTACTAGATGTTATTTAAATTAATCCTTCAGTTCATTCGGCGTATTTTAAGATTGAATAATGCCGTTTTATAATGTTTTCTGTCCAAAATTAGTAATTTTACTTTCATTTTGTATTCTCTGAAAAGTTAAAGCATTTCCAAAACTAACTTCCTGTCATTATGTAAATTCAGCCATTTTATCAGTTATATTTAATATTAATAATCTTATATTGTATTAAAAGGTTTATATTCCCCTATTTTCTTGTAATTAATTGAATTAGTTAAATTCTAAAACATTATTCTGGAATATATGACTACCCTGCCCAAATTTCTGAGATTAGTCATTGTCTTTTTTATTTATAATTCTGAATATAATTTTATAAAATCTTTCTAAATGGTATGTGCAATTATATGGCTTGATCTCAAGTTTATTTTGTCTAAACCCCTTTTGTTTAATTGCATTTAAATGAGTAATTTCTCTGTTTTGATGAAGTTTGGTTTTCTTTCTTTGGCCTAGGTTTTTTAACAATTTTTCCTTACAAAATATTTTTACAAACAATATATGATGTGTGATACCCTCTCTGACTTTTAAATATGGTATTATAAACTAAACATTTTTTTCATATTACACAATAATAATTAGTATTGGTTACAATACAAAAAACAGTTAAACAAATAAAGAATATTTTTAAATAAATGTTTGTCTTCAACCTTCAGACATATTACAATTAAATCCTTATTCCTAACATTGAAATATAGTTCACAAAAAAAGTTTTTTATCAACTAACATCTTAATTACTTCTTACTGTTTACAAGTAATAATTATATTTACAGTTCTGATGTTAGTTGTAGTAGATTTAAATAAATGGCCTTATATCTAATACATTTTTAATATCCTTATACTATATTCACAAAAATCTTATATCTATATTCTTATTTCTAACTATTATGGTAAGTAGGATTATACAGTTTTCATACCGTCTTTTAAATATTTTCTTTGGGGAATTGTACCCTGTCATTAATATAATTAAATCTGTTTTTTTTCATTATATAAAACAAAAATGTTATTTTAAACAGATTTATTTCTTGTAAGTAACATATTCTCATAGTAAATATTTTAAGTCACTGAAAGTTGCATATTTCGTTGTATTCAATGTTTGTGATTGCCAAGAATGAAACACAAGGTTTATTTTCTATAATACCCAAAACTATCACTGGTTCACTTTACACTTTTATTTTATGTTATTGCTAAATGGTCGTATAGTCTTATTAACATAATAAATTGGTTAGTGTTTTACAATGGAGATTTGTTCCTTGGGTACTATATTATTGTTTCATCTTAGTTCACTGGCAGCTCTTACTTTACACACTTCTCTCTCTTAATTTTATGTACATATTGTTACCATTTCGTTATACTTTTATTGGTTATTATTTATTTTGGGGGTATGGGGATTTGGGTGTCTTTTATAAGAGCATGACATCTTCCTCAGGATGCTGCCTTCTTCTTCTTTCTTCGGTCTTCTTTTCTTCTGTCTTCTGGGACTGGTATCTTCTCCATCTTCTTCTTGATGCCATCAGGTTTCTTGGGATTTCTTCATCTTCTTCGTCATTTTTAGAAATACACCACCTGTATTGGTTGATCTTGGCTTATTTAGGGTTTCTTTTCCATTTATACTTCCTCGTTGTGGGTTTGTTCATATTCTGTACTTCTTTATTATTTACTTTTTACCTTCCTGGGTTATAATTTGAAAACCTTTGGTTATGAGGCTGGTTTTGGATGACTCATCACTAGTAACTCATTTTATTTGAACTTGTATTTTTTTAAAATAATAATGATTGCTTTCCACAGTTGCTATGTATTAATTTTTATATTAAACTTAATGCTTTCTTCCAGATTTAAATGTTATAATTTTATTATTCTAATGATCAATTGCCATTCAATATTATGCATATATATGTCACGTTACAATATATATATATATATATTGCAACGGAACACAGGATGATAAGTTATGTTGTTTGTATCAGAGCACATGGATGACGAGCTTTTCCTTGTTTAATTTTGTTTTATGTAATATTTTGTCTTTTAGCCGTAAGCTTTGTATTTAGAAATGGATAAGCATGTAGGGTATACCAAACTCTTCATAAAAAGGTGTTCTATATTGTCATGTATTTTTTTGAGTGAATTTGTGCGCGTGTGCGGGTGTGATTATGTGTGATCGCTATAGCTTCAATGGTAGTAAACCGATCGACGTGAAACTTTGACAATGAATTGTTTATGTAAATAGCTCCAATATATGTGTACTCTATGGTTCATAACTATTTTAGAAATATGGTTTTTTTAAGTGAAGAAAAACTCAATTGTAACTCTCATCAATGATAGGGTAATAAAATTCGTAGATAATTTCCATGCAGACCTTTGCTAAATTATACAAAGTTTTTCAGGAAATTCGCATATCTGTTTGTTCTATCAATAATGTGACTTGGGCTTAGCCAATCACAATACACTAAATTCAGTAAGATTCATTCGTTGTAGAGTTAGGATGGACACAGTTCTGCCTTAGCATCTGCAAGAGAAGTTGTGCCCGGTGAAGAGAATTGTTCTCTTACGAACATAGAAATATCATATATAAAATAAACCTTGTTAATTCTTAACGAAGTTTTGCGTTAAGAACCGAGTGGGTAAAATAGTTAGATAAAAATTATAATATAATATAGTGCTGTTTTCGTGTAAGTTAAGATATCCGCTTAGCGAAGTTAAAGACACTTCAAGATATTGTGGAAGGTGTACATTAAATGCACCGCATTAATTAATACCCATATTAATCCTGAGATTAAGAAAATATAAAGTATAAATTAATAATAAACTGTACGAGTGAAATTTATAATCATTGTAAGTGAACAATTTATGAAGAAACTAATTAATGTTAGCAGTCAAACATAATAACAACGAGACTCATTGAAATATCGCCGCTGGAGCCGCCTGCCGTAGAAGAGGACGACAAGACGAAGAGGACGCCAGGACGAAGAAGACACCAGGAAGGAGTGACGCTGTAGAAGAGGACGACAAGACGAAGAGGACGACAGGACGAAGAGGACGCCAGGACGGGAGCGACGAGTGGAGAGGAGGACGTTGCAGCAACCAAGTAAAATCGATTTATATTATCGAACAATACAAACTATTATTTCTATTATCAATACATGGTAATTTATAATACAATATACATCTTTAAAAACAATATTTGTGTGTATAATAAATAATTTTTCATCACCTCCATATAGACCTGTTTGTAAATTTCGCACACTCACCATATCCTTATTAGTATAATCAAATTTGAACTGTTGCAATATATATATATATATATATATATTTTATATTTAATATATATAAATAAATTTACCTCAAGATATAGTTTTTTTCCTTATTAGGAACATGTTTCGAGAGCTCCCGTGCTCTCATCTTCAGCCTTCGCGATCTTGCATCTTGCAAGATGAGAGCACGGGAGCTCTCGAAACATGTTCCTAATAAGGAAAAAACTATATCTTGAGGTAAATTTATTTATAAATATTAAATGTATTATATACATCAAGAAACGGACTGTAGCAGAAAGTGATTGAATATATATATACTGTATATCCAATTTGTATTCGTCATAACTACCAAGGTTATTAACAATAAGAATTAATCAAACAGTATAACAAATGGATCCTTTTAGCACAGTTAATAAAGTAGATCACAAATATATGTACGTCCACAGGACTGGTACTAACAAAATTTTAATCATTATAAATGTGAAAATACTGTTTATCGGTATAGCTTTTTATATCAACAAATATATATATATATATATATATATATATCCATATTCAATCTGTATTAATCATCATTACCAAATACTATTAACAACAAAATTAATCAAACAGTAGAACAGATGGATCGTTTTGCAAGTTAAAAAGTATGAATCACGGTGGTAAGTTATAAAATTAAATTATATGGAAAGTTTAAATGCAGCTTTTAACAATTAGAATCTCACTTATAAGTTACAAATTTAAATCATGTACAAATTCTAATCAGCTTTCAAAAATTGAATCTCGGTTAAGAGTTACAAAATTAAATTATCTGAAAAGGTTAATTGCAGCTTTGAACAGATTGCATCTTAGTCACACCTTACAATTTCAATTATATCAAAGTTTAATTACAACGTTAATGAACCGAACACTGGGCTTCTGATACCCGTAAAAGAATGTCTGTACATGAATCTAGAATGTCATTTAAATTGATGAAAAATCGGTGTACTGTTGCTCACTGACTTAATTATTGGAAATCTCCCACCTGTTTTGAAGAACTGACATAGCACTCTGAAAAGCAATCCGGTTGATGTCGTAGTGTGTTGGAAAGTCCAGAAATTTCAGTTGATTCTTCTGCCCAGCGGTGTCTTGGGAACTTGTGGGTGTAAAGCTGCTGCATCTGACGGCTTCGGGGAGTAGTGCGCTATCCTGCTCTGCCGATGGTGAAAGATGTTATTGTCACCATCATCGCAACCCCTTCTCTCTGGTCTAAGTGAGGACCCTGTAAAAATTTTTATTTGTAGTTTGCCGTCATCAAATAAAGTTCACCCCTACAATCTCTCGCCATCGAACACACACTACACTCAATGTCATAAATCTTGTTAACACTCCAAGTGCTCTTAACATATCGAACTTTTAATTAAACGATAGCAGGAATTTTAAATTCTAATAGCTGCAAGTTACATATGAACCTTTTCATTGAATACCACATTTACTTTTACTTATGAGACCCTTTTAACGGCGAATTCGCCACGTGCTCACAGTTATCGGAAGTAACGTATAATTTAATCTACAGCAGAAAGTATTACAATAAAAATGACTTTACACACTTGGCTCACACACATATACACAAATATAACATAAATCCCCATCGTTAAATTAATGTCGAACAAAATAATTACTAACCTGAAACGCCTTTACTTGATTACGCTGTCATATTAGATGCAAGGTTACGTATACGACAAGTGACTTCCCCTGGACCGTCAGATGAGTTTTGCTCGGGAGATGAAAACGAAATGAGAGAGAATAACGTATTTCGTTAACCGACCAAAGGTACGCAAAGCAACCAGTTAGAAATTATTGCCAATGATGACGGATCAGCTGACGGGGTGGCCAGCTAAATTGCTTCGCCATTCAAGGTCACGGCAGGCGGTTTTACTAAATAACATTGTCGCTGAGTGCCGCGGCATAGCGATCCAGGCCGCCCAGTCTGAAGCGGCGGCAATTCAAATTTAAAATCTGCCGGGAAACTCCTAGTCCCGGCACAGCGTGGAGTTTACCGATGACCTTAATTTTCTGTTCGTCGGCAACAATCTACGTATTTTTTTCCTACCTTTTCTGGCAGTGTAAAGGGGTGTTAATAAGTTGGAAGAAATTAGTTGCAGATTTTTCTTAACTTTTCCCAACATTATGTGCTGTAGTTTGTGTGTAGCATTGAATTCTTCCGTTCTTTTATTTATTTTATTATTATTTTTCCTATTATTACCGCAGTTCTGGTTTTGCATATTTATGTTAGGTCTATCTATCTTCCTAACCTCAGTTTTATCCGTATTGTATTTTTCTATGGGTTCGTATGATTTAATCATATATGATTTATCTTTTTGCATATTATGACTAATTCTCTTTTGACTATTATCATTATTTAACATTTCGTCCCGCCTATCAGCTGGGTACACATCATCCACCTCACATATCTTATTAATATCATTATTACTATTTCTAATTTCCTTATACCTATTGTTTTTCCTACATACACTAATATCGCTTTGGCTTATACTTTGTTTAATGGTTGATACTGTGAATGTAGTACTAGGCTCCTGAGTGTATTTGTATTCGTTTGTTTCTACATATGATTTATTAGGCTCTGGACTTTGATCTATTTGGGTTTTGAACGTGTCCAAAAGTGTTTTATTTTCTTCCAATAATTTGTTTTCCATTCCCTCCATGTGTTCTTTTAAAATCTCCCCTTGTTTACGTGTGTGTTCTTGTAATTGTTCTTCAAACTTACGGTTCCATTCACTAAATTGCCTTATAAGCATGGCCTCGATCGCTTGTAATAATTCAGGCTGTGACACTTTGCTTTTATTTTTATTATTTTTTTAAATTATTTTAAATTATTTTGACTTTCTTTAAGGAATTTATATGTGAGTGTATTAGTATCGATATTTTCAAAGCGTTATAATGTAAGCCAAGGTCAAGAGTGAGCTACTTATCTTATCTACCCTGTAAAGCACTTAACATTCCGATATCGTGACTCATATATCAAACTTTCGTTTCTAACTAATACTGACCAATATAATTTGCTTAATACAGCAATTGATTTATTTAAATTTAAAACTTTTAATTTTTCACTCGATTTTTCTTTTTATCGAGCCCAAAACGTTGCGGCGCCTAAATTCTATGCGATGTACAAGGTCGCATAGAATAAGTAAGTCGATATCTAGAGATGGAATGTTTGGCTTTAATCAAAGATTTTCTTAAATTTAGACAGCACAGATTTTACTACAATTTATATTAATACAAAGGTCAACAGAGACAGATTAACTACTTTTAATAAACTGTATTAAACGCTCAATAGATTGTCATAAAAGGATAGCATCGTTAATAAATCCACTTTATTCCAGTAAAATATATCTCGACTACTTATTCTATGCGACACCTATACATCGAAATATATGTGTGTGTGTGTGTGTGTGTGTGTGTGTGTGTGTGTGTGTGCGAACACTTAACATTTATTTTCTTTTTGACGCCGTTTTATGTACTCATGATAGTTCCAGTGAACGGATATGTTACATTCATGACATTTTACTATTTTATATTCATGACATGACTCTTACTAAGAATGCTGAAGCATATACAACTCTCTTACGTTACGTTCTAATATGAGGAACCGACATTTTTATAGGTGGTGGTTGTTGTTAGGAAGTGACTATGAAAATAGTAACAAGAAGGAGATAAAAGTAATAACAACATATGCAAACAAATTGTCTTCCAAAGGCACCAAGTAGACAGGTTTCAGGTACGTGTTAATTATCCAAGACTATGGAGATATCCCGTGATTTGGTGATTGGGGTTGACACGAAATGTTGTAATAAAATATTTTATTACAGAGCCCCAATAAAATATCTGAGAAAGGCAGCCTCACTAACTGGCTCTGAAAAATGTCAAAGAACGGATGTAACTGATCTTCGACTTCCAAAAGTTGGGAATTGTTGGAGAAGACAGAAGGAAGGTTACATAGTAGTCAATGTTACTACCGCAAAGTATGCTAGATGAGCGTAACTTACACGCTGTATGGTCGGTGAAAATCGCGCAGCGATCACGTGTCTGATGTGGGACGTAGTCGGGGTTACGTCACTAAGGATTCATGATGTCACGGTAGTTGCACGTCTTCGGCAATATGAGAGAACCCGGATATTTTTCCCACTATAATATAACATTTAATATGCAATTCGCTTATAACAATCATTATGTTAATCAAATTTGTTAAACATTTATACATTAAACTGTAATGAAATGAGTAAAATCATTTCGATGCCCTTAGTATACTGCGCTGCTGTAAGTTGTCTGTATATCGTTGTCGGTAACTAAATTATATAATATTGTAATTTATGTTTTATGAAAGCTTACAAAACTGTAGTATCGTTTAAATATAATATTTTGTGTGTACCACGACCACGTGGACTTGTTTACTGAGTAATACTTTAGAAAAATGGTATGCGAGTGTTATACGAAAAACTAAATGCTGTATCATATCTAGTCTTCAGCTGTGTGGTCACTGACCTTACGTCAAGAGGCGTGTCCACAAGAAATGGGACAATATCATTAATTTTGTATTTTTGTTATTTTATATTTTTTCATTTGTATTCAGGAAGTTGTAATAAAGAAAGTTGTTAGTAATATTATTGTTATAACTGAATCAAATGATTTTTCCAAAGTTACCATTTGATGTTGGAATTCCCAATGACAAGCGTTGTTGTGATCACTTGGTTATGTTTGGAAATAATACGTATGTTTGTTGATGTAACAGAATCAAATAACTTTAACATCGGATTAATCTACAAGTTTTAAGGTAACTTTAGAAATAGATTTTAAGTCTAGACTAACAACAACATAGGAAATAGAAACCCACGGGACACAGGTGTGAGGGTAGACCCAGGAGGATTAGCTGGAGGATTTTTGAAGGGGGAACAGGAAGCACCTTACCTATGTCGTGTTGTTAAGATGGTGATGATGATGATGATGATGATGATGAAGTCTAGATTTGCGTAACTTGAGTTACCAATTTGCTATACTTTCCTGAGATAGGTTTCAAATCACCCAACCATATTTGGTCGCTTTCATATTATCTAAAAAAAATTGTTACGACGGTCTCACTGATTGTCGTATGGTATAGTGGAAAAAATACAGACACCAATGAAGTCACTAATTAATTACACCAGCTTTAATTAATCAAAAATAACAGTTTGTAATCAACAAGATTATACTCATACAACAATTCAAATTAAATTTGTCCACACGCAATAATAATGTCAACTAACATCAAGCGTTTAATGAAGAAAGTTGTGTTAGTGGTTATAATCACAAACAGAATTACCACTGTTGCACACCACTATAGAAAAAATATTCACTAACACAACTTTCTTCATTAAATTTCTGATAAGATGTGCAATCGACGACAGGTAATAGACGACAACAATGAGGTAATAAACGACAACAATAAGGTAAGTAAAGTCTTTAAATATCTTCAGTTAAAAGTCAAATTGAAGAGGGTCTTAAGTAAAATATGGTTCAATAAACAATGTCTGGCTAATAATGTCATTCTGCAATACGCGCAAGTTAAAATTAAAAGTAAGAACGCGGTTGCAAAAAAAGTAAAAGAACAAAGCGAGAAGTTGCGGATAAAATTAGAAATAAGGTCACTTTACGGCTTAATTAATAAATATAATAGGGAATTATATGACAGACATATAGAATTGTTAAGAATATATTCGTATGTAGAGTTAGAAGAGATATTATATAATTCTGGATTGGGGTACGTAGAAAAGAAATTGGAAAATAAAAATAAAAAGATGGTAGATAAGTTAAATAAATTAATAAGAAATAACGAAATAAAAAAGGAACACCTTTCTAAAATTAACTATGAAAAAAGACTAATAAACCTTACAGAGCTAACTTTCAATACAGAAGAAAAAGAAATGTTAGCAAAAGGCTTAAAATACGCGCCGCCACCAGAATTAAATAAAGAAAAAACAATTATTGAATGCGAAAGCATAATACAAAAGCTAGGAAATGAAAAAGATAAAAAACGAATAAGGTAGGAAGTAGGTAATGTAGTAGATAAAATATTTAAGAAAAATTTGTATAACTCAAGAAAATGAAAGAAAAATCAGACCAACTGTAACTAAACTAACAAATAAAATAAAAAAGAATGATATTATAGTTACGAAGGCAGACAAAGGAAATACAATGGTGCTACTGAAAAAGGACGAATACGTAAAGAAAACAGAAGCATTTATAAGTGAAGGACCATATGAAGAAATAAAGTATGAATATTGTAGCATAACAGAATTATCACCTTAAAATTTAACTTAATACAACATTAATAAAGAAGAAACTATCAATAGTGAGTGAGAAAAATAAATGGTTAAAAAATAAATTAATGAAGCTTGTAACGATACCGGGGGACCCGAGTTCGATTCCCGGTACCGAATCACAATTGTATAGTTATTATTGGTTCTGTTCTAATATTTTTTTGTTAATAATAATGATATTGTTTGTTAATAATTATTATATTGTTTTGTAATAATGATAATTGATATAAAATGTTAAATATAAATAATTATATATGTATAACTGAATGTATGAAAACAGAATTTGTATGAGTGATGTAATGGAAAATTGGTGGCGTTGTCAAGGAGACCGTTTTGTGAGATTGAAAATAATGAATTGTTAATTTTGGATCTGTAGAAGAAAAGACGAAATAAAAATTGTTCTTTAATATCTAAAGTTAAATAGATGAAAATAAAAATTGGTACAACAAAAACCAGTTGTTGTACACATATTATCAATATATAATATATATTGATTATAGTATAACAAAAAAAAATGTTCAAATAAGAATTAAATAATAAATATACCTCCGAAGAGAAATAATGAAACGCTACAACGTATAAACTGGTGCTCAGCGGTGTAGATATTATAATCTTAAAATTTGTGCAGAAAATATGAAAATAACACACAAATTTAAAAAATAACAACGGTTGCTAAGAAGAAAAAAAAAATATTCTGAAAAGGGAGATACATATTGATGCTGATTTGAACAAGAGGCAAGAAGTCCTGAAGGAACGTGAACTGGAAGTCGTCGGAGGATTTTTTCGGAACTAAGAAGGAAGAATCCAGGCCGAGACGAGACAGTCCTTGCAGTTCGAGTTGAAATTTATGTACAAGAAGCTCCTGAAGGCGGATCATCAAGGTGTTTGGGTGAGTCCGGCAGATTTTTTTTGTTTTGTTTCTTGCTGTTGATGTTGTCTGTGTGTTCGTGTGGTATACTGTTTTTTTAGTAAAATATCTCATTAAAATGGCATTTATTCAACGGTACCCAAAAGTTGTTTTGCACGAAGTTGCGATCGATCTAGATCTTGAAATTCGTGAAGGAATGAGTTAGAAGGATTATACTCGTCTAATTCAATCGTATGAAGATTACGATGAAGAATTAATCAAATATCTGTTACAGAAAACAGAAACAGAAATTGTTAGACGTGAAACAGTAGCAGCTGAAGCTGTGAAAGAAGATAAAAGATTAGAAAGAGAGTTTGAGTTAGAGAAATTGAGGATTCAACAGACTTCTAATACTGAAGTTGATGTTAGAAAAATTGTAGAACCAAAATTGTATAATATAAAAGATGTTGTAGGTATATTTGATGAAAAAGAGGAAGATGTGTCAATTTTCCTTCGAAGATTTGAACGTGCTATGGTACATTCGAAAATACCTCTTGAAGACTGGGTTATTGTTTTAACTAGTGTTGTACCAATGGTAATCAAAGAACTCATTCATCGAGAACCAATAGAGCTAGCAGAAAATTATGATTATGTAAAAGAATTATTTATGAGAAAATATCAGTTAAACCCTGAAAAACTCAGACAAAAATTCTTTAATATTAGACGCTTACCGAACCAGACTTGGGCAGATTTTGTATATCAATTAACCATATATTTTGAAGGATGGACTGAAGGAATGAAGGCAGTTGATGTCAAAAGCTTGAAAAATTTAATGATTTCAAATCAGTTAAAATATCGTTTTCCTACCCAAATAAAAGAACAGCTGAGTCAAGATTGGTTAAATTTAAGTACACCTTTGGAGTTACAGAGACAACTAGAGAAAAATGACAATTTGAAGACTTGTCTTAACCAAAAAACAAGTTTGGATTATATTAAGATAGAGTCGAATCCGAAAAATATTCTGAAGGTGCAACCTAAATCTAATGTTCCAGACAAGGAATTTAAAAAAAAGGAAGATTCAAAGATAAGTGAATTTAAACCTGAATTTGAAAGACGGAAAGAGATGCGATGTTATTTATGTAATTCATTGGATCATTTGAGGAATAGATGTCCTAAAAGTTTATCTAGTAAAGAACCCTAAAATGTAGAAGGAATAGTTGAAGAGGTCTCTAGTTTTATGAAAAAGACTAAAGAGGATTTGAAAGTTAGAGGCATTTCTCAATCTGTTTTAGAAAAGCAAGTAATGCCATTCAAGTGTCAAGGGAAAGTTAACGGTAGACAAGTTCAAATACATCGGGACACAGGTGCTGATATTGATGTGGTGCATCAAAATTATGTATCCATTGAACATTACACGGGCGAACATAGACGGCTTAACACCCCATTATTTCCAGAACCCTTCTGTTGCCAAATAGTAGATGTCACTTTGGAAATTCCTGAAAAGATAATACTTGCTCAGGCTGCAGTCACAGCTAGTCCAGATTATGAAGGAATTTATTTGATGGGGAATGAAATGGCGCAGAGTTTACAAAACACAAATGCACATTTGCTAGAATTTGTGAATGCCGTAAACATAAAGTCTATGTTAGTTAGACGAGAAATAGAAGTAAAAGAGCAAGCAGAACAAGGAAAAATTCAAAATGATCAGCTATCAACCGTTGAGACTGAAACAAAAGAGGAAGATAGACTCCTTGAAGAAAATGACAGTCATCAACAGGGTGAAATGTTGTCCCTACTGAATACGACACATGAACAATTCATGGCTGCTCAAAATTCTGATTCCGAATTGTTAGAGATGATCCAAGAAGTACAATCTAGACCCGAAGAAACAAATTATGACTTAGAAAATGGAATATTGTATTATAAAACGAATAAATATGAGGATAACTTTAGTAAAAAAATTGTTGTGCCTCAAATATTTCGTGAGCAGTTGATGATGGCATGTCACGATACGGCCTCCGCACATTTGGGAGTTACCAAAACCCGAAAACGACTTAGTAAGTACTTCTATTGGCCAGGATGGGCAAAAGATATATCGGAGTTTGTTCAGACTTGTCTCCCTTGCCAGCTAGCAGGAAAAGGGGGAGAGAAAAAGAAAGCTCCACTAGTCTTGGTACCACAAATTGAAGAAATATTTTTTCGAATCAACATTGACACTTGTGGGCCTATGATTGAAACGTTTAGAGGGAATAAATATATTCTCACGGCCATTTGCATGGCTTCTATATATCCAGAAGCCATTGCATTGCCAGACATAAAGTGACCGACTATAATACGTGCCTTAACAGAAATATTTAGTAGAACAGGATTTCCAAAAGAAATTCAAAGCGATTTAGGAACCTCGTTCACTAGTCAACTTACTAGCGAATTTCTGGAACGATTGGGAATTTCAGTGATCCACAGCTCTGTTAGTCATCCTCAGACAAATCCGGTTGAACGACTTCACAGAACTTTACAAAAATTATTGAGATCAATGTGTGAAGAACAGTGTGAAGAATGGGATGAATGTTTACCAGCTGCGATGTTTGCTATTCGAACAGCAGTGCATGAAGGAACTGGATACTCACCAGCAGAACTGGTATATGGGCGGAATTTAAGAGACCATTTGACGCTAATCTATGAAAACTGGAATGGAAAGATTGCAGAAAGTTCATCTGTAGTGGAATATGTAGGCAAGTTAATTAACAAATTGCAGAAGACTAAGGAACTAGCCCTTCAGAATCTTGAGACAGAATTACACCGTCGCAAGACATATTATGACAAAAAGGCTAAAATCCATAAATTCGGAAAAAGGAGATAAAGTACTTGTTTTAATACCTTCTCGGGCACATAAGTTAGCAGTTCAGTGGTCGGGACCAGCTGAGATTGTGAAGAAGATATCATATACGAATTATATTATACATAGACCCGAGAAGGAGAATCAAAACAAGGTATATCATGTTAATATGTTAAAGCCTTTTTTCGAAAGACAAAAACTGGTCGCTGCCATCATACAAAACCCTGAAAATACTGAATTCGATGAAGAAATTATTAGTCCTGTAGAACGTGTTTCTAATAAAGATTGGGTTAAGGATGCAATAGGGACTAATTTATCATCCGAACAGATTCAGCAACTTAGAATGGTAATTGAGGAGTATAAAGAAATATTCACTCCTGAACCCGGATTAGTCACATCAGTTACTCATAACATTGAGCTGACTAATGATACCCCTTTTTTAAGTAAACCGTATCGGTTGTCACCTCGACAGACGAAGATCTTAGAAGATGCAGTTAAAGATATGCTAGAGCGCGGAATAGTGGAAGAATGTACTTCTGATTACACGTCACATATGATACTAATAGAAGTCCCAGGCCGAGACCCACGGCCATGTATACATTATCGGAAATTGAACCTGATCACTAAAACAACTTATTATCCACTCCCGAATATTGATTCAAACGTTGAAACTGTGGCGAAACAAATTTTATAACTGTACTTGACCTTTCAAAGGGATACTGGCAAATTTCCATGACAAAACAAGCCCAACGATATGCTGCATTTGTTACTCCATTTGGTACGTATCAACCGAAACGTATGCCTTTTGGGCTTAAAAATGCACCTTTCACATTTTGCAAACTAATTAGAGAACTAACATCAGGAATACACAAATTTGTGGAAACATATTTTGACGATATAGCAGTGTTTTCATCTTTTTGGGAAGATCACCTGATACATTTAAAAAAAGTATTTGAGACTTTAAAAAAAGCCGGACTAACAGTCAAACCCACTAAATGTCAGTTTGCAAAAGCCACCGTTAAATATTTGGGACATTTAGTTGGACAGGGTTATCGGACACCAGCCGAAGCAAAAATAAAGGCTATTATAGACTATCCAATACCAAAACAAAAACTGAAGTTCGATCATTCCTGGGCCTAATTGGATATTATGAAAAATATCTCAAAGATTTTTCTACTATTGCTGTTCCTCTGAGTGATCTGACGAAATGAAAAGAAAAAAATCACCAATTCAATGGAATGAGAAATGTGAGACGGCGTTTAAAATCTTAAAGAAAATGATCGCTTCTGAGCCAGTATTAAAGGCGCCTGAGTACGAAAAACCATTTATGCTTCAAGTTGATGCATCCGACGTCGGAATTGGCGTAGTATTGAGTCAGACTGATAAAGACGGATACGAACATCCAGTTATTTTTTTAAGTAGAAAACTGAAAGGGCCAGAAATAAATTATGCGACGACCGAAAAGGAATGCGCTGGCATCGCTGGGCCGTTCTTAAACTCCGTCAATATTTAGATGGGGGACTGACTTTTACTATTGTAACAGACCACAATCCTCTGATTTATTTAAAAACTATGGGATCTGCAAATGCCCGATTAATGAGATGGGCACTTGCCTTACAATCATTTGATTTTGTCATTACTCATAAGGCCGGGAATATCACAAAAATGTTGATAGTTTAAGTAGGGCCATGTGCCAAAAAAGTGATGTGGACATACAGACAACAGCACGGACTGAATTTGCCGGAGTTACCTAACCAATATTGTCATTCAATTTTCACCCTCCTTGTTGGAAGCCGAAAATTGAATAGACTTAGGCGGGGAGGGATTGTAACGATACCGGGGGACCCGAGTTCGTTTCCCGGTACCGAATCACAATTGTATAGTTATTATTGGTTCTGTTCTAATATTTTTTTGTTAATAATAATGATATTGTTTGTTAATAATTATTATATTGTTTTGTAATAATGATAATTGATATAAAATGTTAAAATAAACCAACAATAATATGTTATTATTGTTTGTTAACAATGTGTTGTTGTAATAATTATATATGTATAACTGAATGTATGAAAACAGAATTTGTATGAGTAATGTAATGGAAAATTGGTGGCGTTGTCAATGAGACTGTTTTGTGAGATTGAAAATAATGAATTGTTAATTTTGGATCTGTAGAAGAAAAGATGAAATAAAAATTGTTCTTTAATATCTAAAGTTAAATAGATGAAAATAAAAATTGGTACAACAAAAACCAGTTGTTGTACACATATTATCAATATATAATATATATTGATTATAGTATAACAAAAAAAAATGTTCAAATAAGAATAAAATAATAAATAGACCTCCGAAGAGAAATAATGAAACGCTACAAGCTGATCATTATAGTCGACAAAATGTTAATAAAATTAAACTGAATAACAAAGAAAACTCTTGGTCCATATATAAATAACCAACTATATAAAACCCCAGTACAACACCAGTATACCCAGTAGGTTGAGGAGCAGTAAATGAGAAGACAAAAGGAAAAAGTAAATAAAAAATTAATAAGGGGAAATTATTAAATTAAGAAGCAGAAAACCCCAAGATACAAAACCAATAACAAGTTAACAAAGAGCTGTCAATAAACATTAAATGAAACAGAATATTCAAATAAGATGCATTGAATTAATGCCACAAAGTCTTGAAAACACACGAGAAGGAATTTATTTATATAATAAGAAAGAAGAGACAAAATATGTCAAGGTTCCTAAAAAGAACATAGAAACAAGGAGGGATATTCCCAAAAGGTTAATAAAGGAATACATACCCAATTAAAACTAAATTAAAACCCATATATGTTGGACCCAGTAACTCAAGTTACAGGATACAATACAATTAAAACTAAATTGTAAACTGAGTATAAGTCTAATGTAAAAACAAACCAAAAGACTACCATAGAGTAGAAACCACTAAAAAGACTACCATAGTGTAGAAAATATAAAGTGAAGTGATATAATAAAAGTTAGAAACTACAGTGAGTGTAGTGAACAACCTAGTTAAAATCTATAAAAAATATTCGATGAAGGAGTTCAAAAAAAAAGATTTAAAAGGACTACCATGAGTGTAGAATGATACTAGAAAAAACATAAGAATCAAAGACAGTCTAATGACTGACAATATTTTTAGTAATAAGAGTGTTTAAAATTATATATAAGAAATATTATTACTAATAAGATGTTTTAATTACAGTTAAATAAGTTATAAGAAGGACATAAATACCAAAGGACAGTTCATAACTGAGAGTATGACTAGTAATAAGATGTTTTTATTTTTTGTTAATCAAATTATATATTAGATAGATAAAGATAATAGATAAGGTATTTTGTTATAATTAAATAAGACAGTTAAGGATAATAGGCATAAGATATTTTTATTATAAATAAGGGATATATAAAAATTAGTAGATATAAGATGTTATGTTGTATTTAAATAATGTTCAATAATTTCAAGGTTTGTTAAGGCAGAGAAGGCAAGTAGATAATATGAATATTGTATTATTAAACTGTAAACCATATAAAGAATAATAGTGCAAAATAATTAACAAACCCCATAGAAAAATAAAACAGAATTTTAGACCAAAATCAACTACTATCGTAGAATCAAACCCAAATGAATAAATTCAATAGAACTGTATATAATTAATAGAAACTAGTCCATGTAAAACAAAAATATGAAAATGTAATCAGCACAGAAACAAATATTAGCAAACGCAATGACAAAAGAATAAAATTAACTTTATTTGGAAAGATGTAATACTAGGCCTAAGAGGTACTCAACTCAGATAAAGTGTAAATTAATCAATATTGGAGTATTATAACAACAAATTGTTAGCAACAAGCAATAATCATGAAGTGAGTAAAATTATTTAAAGGAAATATTAACATAAAATCACTTGTAAACCATTTAATGACTAGTATTGTAAAAAATACAAGGCCTATAAGAAATATCAAAAAATGTAAATTTTGGGCTTATTTGAACTTAAAACAGATCCAGTTATATATTGAATTATGTAAAATTAGCACAAAATGTTGCTAGATAGTTAAATTTTCATAAAATTAATAAATAATTAAGTTAAAGCAATAAATAGGAAAACTTGTCATGTATTTTTATGAGTTGAAATCAAATCCAAGACATGTAGATGTGAACAGACAATGGTAAGAGGAATAAGATATTTTATAAATTACCACCTAAAACGGCGACTTTAAGTCATCAGTCTATTGTTACTCGTGAATGTGTGCAGATCAAAATTTACGGACGGAAGATCTGAAAAATATAAATGGTGACAAAACATTGAAGTACAACCTCGAAAAATATTACAGAGGTTACCTAATGGAAAATAACAACCAGATAACTTAATTAACACCAAAACTGAACCAGAACAACAGGAATAATAAGATCCAGTACGAGGCACCAGAAGTCAACCGCCATATTGCAAATTTATACAAAACCAATATTCACTGGACAACAAACTCAACAGAATTTTTTGAACACGGAACACAGCACTATTAACCTAACACCAAACAACATCGCCGAGGAGAAGAAAACACATCACACAATTATCCAGAGGGACTACATCGTCGCAGAGGAAGGAATCCGTATTTATATTTGAGGGAGCAGACCAAATAGGAGTTGGCGTGTGCAGCAGAAAATCGAGGTGAACGGCAGCCATCTTTCATATACTGAGCATCCGAGATGAACACACCCTTCACGAGCCAGTGACGTCATTCTACAAGACGGTTCGAATTTTTACTTATTAATTGACAATATTTTCAGAATCCTGTTATTTTTAACGAATAATAATTTAGATTAAAGTATTTGTGAGTATTGTATCTTGTTCCTTGCCCTCTCTGACCATTTCGACAGTTAAAAGAACTCGAATAATTAACATTATAATATTATAATTATTGTCATTTATCACAATCGACCTGAGTGAGTCTCAGCCAATGCCATTGTCGATGCGCGTAAGATTGGCACACAAATTTAAATATTTAAAAATAAATATCAGAATTATTCAAATACTTGTGCTCATTATTATTTGTATTAGCAATATTAGCTTTTTCTTTCTTCTCAACATAAATAAGAAGTCTTAGAAGAATTTATCAAGAAGAAGAAGAAGAAGAGAAGCTGAGTGAGAAGAGAGATTACTTGATCCAAGTAACATAACTAGATTAACACTTGTGAAACAAATATTTTCACACACAATTAACCATTCAAATAATTAAAAATTATAATTAATTAATTAATTGATCAAATAAAAAAAAGGAAAAATAAAAAATTATTAAATTTTTTTTATTAAATTCATAAACAATAAAACTTTTTGTATTTGACAACATAATTTATTAGAGAGTAACCAACAAATGAAGGAAGAATTAAGGGAAAATAATAAGAAGGTAGATGAAAATAGTAAGAAGGCGGAAGAAAATAGTAAGCAGTTAAAGGAAGAAATAGGCCAGAAAATCGAAGAAAATGGTAAGTAAATGAAGAGTGATAACCAACGATTGAAGGAAGAGTTAAGGGAAAACAGTAAGAAGATGGAAGAAAACAGTAAGAAGATGGAGGAGAAAATGGACGAAATAAAAATTAACAATAAATTATTAATGGAGGAAAATATTAAGAAAATAGAGGAGAAAATGGAGGAAATAAAGACTGACAATAAACAGTCGAAGGAGGAATTAAGTCAGATAAGCCAGAAACTGGAGGAGACCAATCAGAGAATGGAGGAGACCAGTAAGAAGATGGAAAATAACAATCAACAATTGAGAGAAGAATTAAGGGAGACTAACGAAGAGAATATGAACCGGTTAGATGGGAAGATGGAAGCCTTAAAGGATAAGTTGAGCCAGAAGATAGCTGAAAACAATGAAACAATCAGCAAGAAGGTAGAAGAGGAAATAACGGTGATCGAACAAAAGATTGCCAGGGCGGACGAAAGATGGAGTCAGACCGAAAGAGAAGTACAGAATATCAAATCCGAAATAAACACTAAAGTTACAACCATAGAATAACGAATAAGAGGAATTTAGGAGAGAAAATAAAGGAAACACGTGAAGAATGGGAAAGGGTGCAGGACCATTTCACTGAAAAATGCGATGGCATTGAAGCGGCTGTGACCAGTATAAATAGTCAGGTGCGACAAAATCAATCTGACATAGATCTTTTCCATAGTCGACCAACCAGCATTACCAGTTGTCCGAATAACGAAAATCGAGAAGGGATTAACTTCAGGTTTTACAAAAATAAACCTATGGAATTCCTGGCCAGAATCGAAGAGTACTTCAAAAAACACAGAGGCAACCGCTGGAGAGAGAATAAAGAAGTACTGGACGAATCCTTCAAGGAAATAGCCGATAATTGGTGGATGACGATCAGGGATGAAGTGACAGACTACCCACAATTCAAAAGGCTATTCAAGGCCAAATATTGGTCTGAGTCGACACAAAATATCGCCAGAGACGGGATCTGTCACGGAAAGTATAACCCATATGGAAACCAAACTTTAACAGCGTATTTCTTGGGAAAGGTGTGTGTGGCCAAACATTTAGAGCCCCGAATACCGGAAGAATGCTTGGTCAGCAAACTCTCCTACCACTATGAGGAAGACATTATCAGAGCTAGACAAAACAGTCAAATAAAAACTGTACAAGCAATGACCGAACTTTTAGAGATGTATGAACACGAGGACTACTACCGCCAAAGTCGGAGGAGATACGAAAGACCGGAGCCAAGAAATAACACGAATAATACGAATAATAATAATCGGCAGAACGGCAACAACAACAATAATTATAGCTCCGCAAACCGGAAAAATGCCGGATATAATAACAACCATAGTAATAATAATAATGCTCCTAGATACAATAATAATAATAATAATAATAATAATAATAATAATAATAATAATAATAATAATAAGAATAATAATAATAATAATAATAATGTTCCCAGAAATAATAATAGTGAGGGTAACAATAGTAATAATAATAATAACCGTCAGCCTAATAACAACGGTTATTATAATAACAGTAATTATGTTCCTAATGGTCAGAGAAACCCCAACCCACCTAATAACAACTATTATGGTAACCATAATAGAAATTACCCGAATGGAGGTAATAATAATAATTACAGAACATATCGACCCCATATAAATTACATCAAAGCGGAAGGCATTGGACAGCGGAGATACCAGCCTCAACGAAGGAGCCGATATTACGAATATGAAACACTTCAAGGTAATCAGGGAGGTAATGTTTACAGGGGATATGAACCCAGACGCAGTTCAAGCCTGGACAACCAAAGAAGGCTGCCTGTAACGGAGGCCCAACAAGATGATCGTGCTGAATCAAACGAAGCAGTTTCAGGACTCCAGGTTGACGCCACTAACAGCCAAATCCGGAATGATACGGAGCATTTAAACGAACGGAGGCAGCAATAAACAAATATAACCCTTTACTGCTCCAATCTGCTGGGTATGGACAAGAGATAAAATCGCGTGAGGAAAAGAAAAATTTTACTATAATATATAACAATTATTTAAAAGATATCCGAAAGGACTTATTGGAAGAGAACGAGGTAAACATTAATAACAATGACAACGAGATCATTTATATAATCGCAGAAATCGAGAGTATTTCTGTTCCCATCATGATAGACACTGGAGCAAATGTCTCTATAATTAACCATAGTGAATTGGACCGGATACAGCAGGAATGCCACAAAAACTAACCAATACTACCTATTAATAATATCGTGCTTGTAGGAGCTATCGGGCGGCAGAACAAAACGATACGGTAACAGGTATCCCTAAGTGTAAACAGTCAGGGCGTAAGTTTGGATATGATATTTCTTGTTGCAGCCGGATTACCAGTAGAGGGAAAATACTGGTCCTGACGCAAGTACCGTTATTCCCCCACCACCGCCAAGATCAAAGAGATGCCGCCGTTCCCACGGTCCAAGATTTTTTCCCACGTTCCCCCTACCGCCAATGGACCCGCAGCATCCGCGAATTTCCGCGAATAAAATTTTTTTATTTTTTTATTTGATTTTTTATTTTTTTAATTAAATTGATTTGCATATCAAGGGGAGGGTGGTGGGTGGCGGGTGGGGGTTCCGACTTGATGCATTATAGTGTATATTAAAATATATGATCAGGGTTACCAACCTTTGCATGAGGTCAAATTTGTTGTGTGTTATAATGTATATTAAATCTATATGATCAGGTTTACCAACCTATGCATTGGTTCAAACTTGATATGTGTGTTATATTGTATATTAAAATATATGATCAAGGTTACCAATCTTGCATTATAGTGTATAGAACAGATCTGCCAACATTTTTCTGTGGTGGGAAATTCAAACTATATGAGCAAACGCATTATTAAATTGTCTCTCTCTCTCTCTCTCTCTCTCTCTCTCTCTCTCTCTCTCTCTCTCTCTCTCTCTCTCTCTCTCTCTCTCTCTCTCACACATTTGAATGTAAGTAACTATCTGTCAATTAACTGTAAGTAACTTCTGCAGTGTCCAGATTAACAACCGCGCTCTCGTTCTTCCAAGGCGGTCTGTGTGGTAAAGTGTTACACATAAAAACTCCTTTGAAATAAGGTATTTTCAAAAGTTTTGTGTACATTTTAATATATACACTATAATGCATCAAGTTGGATGTATAATATATGGTAAAACCTAAGACAAAAAGCATTAAATAAAACATGCAATCAGTATTAATAATACAAAATCACTGTTTTATTAATTTAAAATACTGTATGAAAGAGTGGTATGTAATTTTCATCCAAAATATGTAAAACAAAAATACAGATTATATGAAATGTATATTAACAAATGTATATTTACAAAATAAGTATATTACAACTCAGGAAAGAGTGGTACGTAATTTTCACCCACCCAATCTTTCACAAATCTGCCATAATTTACTCCGCCAGTATGGTCGGTAATGACTGGGTGTAAATATTCGATAAGTCTTTTTTAACTTGTGTCTCGCCTTGAGACTGGCAATCGGAGCGACGTTGTAATAATAGTTACCTGTTGTGCTTCACTTGAGTCGCATGTCTGTCTACCCAATCCACCATGTAACATTCGAAACTGTTCGCTGGAGACATTATACGCGACTAAAACAAAGACATTCACAATGTTTATCACTTAATATATTATCATAACCACACAGTGCCGAGTGATTATGGTCCTACATAACATTCGAAATTTGAACGTTACAATCTATATAACGTTCTGTTTCTGTTTCAGATAATAATAGTTTGAATATAAAATGAAATGGCACGTTGTATTTTGTTATGAGAAAATGCATTTCTAAATTTTTTTACATTTGTAAATTACAGAATTGTTCTCTAACTACAGCTGCAATCGTTCAGTTTCGGTATTGTTAAACGATTGATGACACATGTAATAATACAGATTAACCTCGTATAATAATTAAAGTAACATGAGTATTAAATTATACTATACAATATTTATTGTCATCATCAAGATTGTGTATGAATACAAAGAAATATCAAACACAACAGATCAATTATTTGAGTGAACGTGTTTGTGTATGTGAGCGCGTGTGTGTGCGTGTGCGCGCGCGTGTTTATCATTGTATATGTGAATTAGTTGAAACAATACGAGGTAGAGGGAGAATGGGTGTGATTGTTGACTTAGGCCTATACATAATTATAAAATATTCTATAGTACTCTGTATATACATAGTTCTCGGAAAATAATAAGTTACAACAATATGATTATAAGTATTATCCATTTTCACTTGATAGATAGGTGTACCATAAACTTGTGTTTGTAATATTATGTAAATTCTCTTATGTAAGTTTGTAAAGTTCTACAGTTATTGTGTAATTTATAATTCTCTAAATTAATGACGATGTTTTCAATACCAGTAGTCAGTGAAACATAATAAAAATAACTTTTAATAATTTACATAATTGAACATTCCCTATAATCTGTATTTAGCTATATGTTTACTATGCTATATTACTTTATGAGGTCTTCATAAACATAATTTGTGGTACAATACTTCTGTTCAAGGGTAAAACCTAAGACAAAGCATTAAATAAAACATGCAATCAGTATTAATGATATAAATATCACTGTTTTATTAATTTAAAATACTGTATAATTGTCTACGATTGACAAATAAGAGAAAAGACATACTTTACGGGATTTCTTGAAATTTTTGTAGTTAGTCTTCACCTCTTCACCCTCACATGTACTAGCAGTGTGTTTGGGTACAATTAACGATTTAAATTCAATGTTCTGAGAAGTACACATATTCATCTGCTCGTCTCCCTCTCGTTTACTGACAGTATGTTTGGATACAGTTAACCATTCAATGTTCTGATAAGAATTCATCATCTTCTTGTTCCTATAATAATAACAGTACCTGCTTCAGTATCATATACATTATGTGCTATATACACACATAAGGCTTTCAACACACACACACACACACACACACACACACACACACACACACACACACACACACACACACACACAGCACATACCATAAATCTAGAACATGAAAAGGTATTATAACAAACATTACGAAAAAAATGTACGTATGGACACGTACATTGATCAAACGTTTAAAACAAAACAGATTAATACCTGAATAAATTTAAAAAAAACAGGACAGCGTATTTAGAACACTTAGAATTGGAAATCCGCAAACACATAAAAAAATATCCGTCAAACCCTATCAAACATCGTACCCAACAAAAACCCTGTTCTTATCGAGAGACATCAGTAACCGACCTAAGCACAAGTGCTTCATTAGGCAACAGACCAAAATCAAAATAGACGACTATAAGCTCAATTTAAATAAAATCTGTATATTCAATAAAATTATGTTCACTTATTAACATATTCAAATCTTTTTACTTACCTCTTAAATGTTGTTATATACACACAATAGTCGATTTCACGATGAGTGCAGTGTATCATGCAAATGAGAAATAGTGACAAGTCTTCTTGTGTATATATACCATACGATGGAAGGGTAGGGTAGGGGGGTAGCTTGCGTACACGTTTGAAAGTTGATGTAAGACATATACCCGAGGGGGTCATTGTCTGTTTTGGAAAGTTTTTATTTTCATACATTAGTCAAATTAGGAAAACAAACGAACCAGTAAACATTATGAATTCCATATGATTACAACAACAGCTTAACTCAAGGGGTCATTGTCTGTGCTAGAAAGCTTTCTCAACGATTATATCTTAAGAAATTAGCGATACGAAAGTATTTCGTACATAGCTAAAATTATGAATCTTGTACGTGAGAAGCCTGTAAAGTCATGCTCATAGACAATTTTATTTCCATAATATTATTATTTGTATATATAGACATTTTTTACATAGCTCATAATTTACACAAAAATCATAAAGCATCAAACTGTATGGGAATGATGACCTCCGACTTACCGCAACGCTTAATTTCTATCTCTTCACGTATCAAATTGTTTCTTTACGTTTGTATTTTGTCTAAACCTAGTTAACTTCACACACACACACACACACACACACACACACACACACACACACACAATCAGGTCAATGACTGCTAGGTGCTGTCACCTTTTTATATTAGATCTTTCTTATGAGGTATTGAAAACTATACTATGACGTATAGTATAGTATAGTCTTTCTTATGAGTTAGTATGACTAACTATGAGGTATCCAACCTTGTTTTGTAAGATCGAGAAAATTAAGTTTATTTTCTAATTCAACCTCAAGGGTAAATTGTATGCCTTCCCATTGTCCGTCTGTAAATATTTCATTCGGTTAGTATCAGCTCCAGTGCGCGGGTTAATTCAATAGAAATTGTTAATGAAAATATAACCAAACTGACATAAGTATGAAAATATATCTAAACTAGTTTTACAATTAAAATACATACACACAGCTCCAATATAATATTGTTACAAATATGAAAATATATATATTTAAAACTAGTATTTACAAAATATGTATAAAATAAGACTTAAACACGTCTATGTACTGTGTTGGACAATGGCGTATATTCTACAAGCGAATCATGTAGTATCATACAGTAGGCAGGAGACTGCACAGGAAAATTCATTGACGATTCAAATTCTAAACGTGCATCAACCACTGAAGATTTAAGCGTATCGTCTTGTTTGCTACAATCAAATACAAACAGCGGGGCTTTTGATTTGAATAATTCTGATGACAGTAGTGGCTGGTGTCTAGACCGCTAGCCATACATCAAGAACAAAATGGAATGCTATATATATTTATAGCACACTTATACAAAAATTGCAATCACACAAATATTAATTACTCAGATAATCAGTTTAAATTTTGCAAACAAACCCATGAAAGCAGAACCAAATTGGTTAGGGCTATATAGAAACAATTTAGATGTTTTCACACACACACGCGCGAGCGCGCGCGCACTACGCAATCCCGCATACACACACACACACACACACACACACACACACACACACACACACACACACAACGCAACCCCACACACGTTGGGTTGAACGCAATCCTATACACGTTAGGTTCAATGCAACTCCAATTAGGTTTGTTACGAAGTACATGCATTCTTGTAAACAGATCTCCAATCCTTGATTTCCGTTTCCATATCGAGAATGTGTATTAAACGCCCCACCTCTTCAATATATTCAGACAGAACTGAACGTTGTGTCGCACTGACTTGATATTTATAGATGACCTCCATACAAAAACAGATAACAGATTTAAATAATAATTTCGTGCTTGCAATATACAACCTATGTACACAAACTTAAAATAAATAAAAAAATCATAAAGCATCAAACTATATATCCTTTGTTGGTTTGTAATTATTACTAAACAGTAATACATGCTTAGAATGAAAATATTTGTTATGATTTTAGTAACGTACAACACCAGCTTAACCCAAGGGTCATTGACCGGTGTTATACTCAGCATAAAAGAATTAACGGACACACTGGAGCTGATACTAACCGCAACGCTTAATTTCTATCTCTTCACGTATCAAATTGTTTCTTTACATTTGTATTTTGTCTAAACCATGTTAACTTCACACACACACACACACACACACACACACACACACACACACACACACACACACACACACACACACAAGAACAAACGGCTGCTAATTGTGTGTTCTTGAACTGAATAAAGTTTACGTTTACTGGAAAATGTCTTATGTGCTAACTTGAGAAAGACCGTTTTGCATTATTGTACAATATGTACATCAGTTTTCAGAGTTCCGACTTGATGCATGGAGTTTTTATGCGTAACACTTTACCACACAGACCGCCTTGGAAGAACGAGAGCGCGGTTGTTAATCTGGACACTGCAGAAGGACGTGGTACGCACTATTGACAGATAGTTACTTACATTCAAATGTGTGAGAGAGAGAGAGAGAGAGAGAGAGAGACGTTACATAAACACGCAGAGAGGGAGAGTGAGATGCAACAGTGATCTACTAAATGTGTGTGTGCGAGAGAGAGAGAGAGAGAGACAGAGAGAGAGGGAGGGAGAGAGATAGTTATTTACATTCAAAGAGAGAATTGATATCGACAACAATCATGCTCATATAGTTTGAATTTCCCACCACAGACAAACGTTGGCAGATCTGTTCTATACAGAATAATGCAAGATTGGTAACCCTGATCATATATTATTAATATACACTATAACACACACACATCAAGTTTGAACCCATGCATAGGTTGGTAAACCTGATCATGTAGATTTAATATACAATATAACACACAACAAATTTGTACTCGTGCAAAGATGTGCAACCCTGATCATATATATTTTAATATACACTATAACACATCACGTTGAACCCACCACCCACCTCTGATATGCAAATCAGCTTAATTAAAAAAATAAAAAATTATATTCGCGGAAATTCACGGATGCTGCGGTCTATTGAACCCCACCCCCACCCAGCCGTGATATGCAAATCAACTTAATTAAAAAATAATAAAAAATCAAATTAGAAAAATAAAAAATTATATTCGCGGATGCTGTGCTCCATTGGGATGCTGCGGTCCATTGGTGGTGGGGGGAGCGTGGGAAAAAATCTTGGACCGCGGGAACGGCGGCATCTCTTTTATCTAGGCGTGCGAAAGGCGGCATATAAAAAAATAAAAAGTTATATTCGCGGAAATTCGCGGATGCTGTGCTCCATTGGTGGTGGGGGGAGCGTGGGAAAAAATCTTGGACCGCGGGAACGGCGGCATCTCTTTGATCCTGTTTTTAGCGTTTTTTAGTGTTTTTTAAGAAAGTGGTGGGGGAATAACGGTACTTGGCTCAGGAACCTCATTTTCCCTCTCACGTTTCACGTTAGGTTGAATGCAAACACACACACACACACACACACACGCGCGTGTGTTATTTAAATTATTATTTAAATCCAATATCTGTTTTTATTAAAATCTTACAATGTCAAAAGAGGATGTGAAGACATATACATTACATTTATAAGATAAACGTTAGACTAGAAGAACCCGTGGTTGCTTTCAACCTAACACGTGTGTGTGTGTGTGTGTGTGTGTGTGTGTGTGTGTGTGTTTGGATTCGAACTAACGTGAAACGTGAGCGGACTGCATTTAACCTAACATGTGTAGGTTGT
Source organism: Magicicada septendecula (assembly GCA_034769895.1). Classification (NCBI taxonomy): domain Eukaryota; kingdom Metazoa; phylum Arthropoda; class Insecta; order Hemiptera; family Cicadidae; genus Magicicada; species Magicicada septendecula. Next base: position 477,238,259 of record CM068368.1, on the reverse strand, counting down.
GTTGTGTGTGTGTGTGTGTGTGTGTGTGTATGTGTGTGTGTGAAGTTAACATAGCTTAGACAAAATACAAACGTTAGCAAAACGATAGTGTATGACTTTCATTATCGTTATGCTGCCGTCAAGTACGGCTGTAACGTTAGATTGCTAATGACAGATACAGACAGTCTGATGTATAGTATTCAAACATCTGACTTGTATGCAGACATGAAGGAGGACCTACACGTTTTGACACATCGGATTATCCTACGTCTCATCCTTGTTGTAGCCTTAAAAACAAAACGTTTGTCGGACTGTTCAAGGATGAAACGTGTGGTCGTCCTATTAGAGAATTCGTGGGTCTCCGAGCGAAATGTTATTCGTTCCTTGTGGCCCACGAAGATCCTACCAAAGAGTGTCAAAAACGTGTATGTAAAGGTGTACCTCGAGTTGCGATTAAGAGGAGTCTACGACACGATATGTATCGCAAGTGTCTCACTGATCATTGTCACAAACGTAAAGAAACAATTTGATATGTACAGCTAACGCTTTAAGTATACTGTGTCAAACATGTGTTTCTCGCTGGTTACTGTTAACATATTTATAATGAAAATATATACATTCATAGTACAAATATAAACAAGTAAAACATTTGCAGGTCTGTATACGAACTCTGAAAACTGATGTACATATTGTACAATAATGCAAAACGGTCTTTCTCAAGTTAGCACATAAGACATTTTCCAGTAAACGTAAACTTTATTCAGTTCAAGAACACACAATTAGCAGCCGTTTGTTCTTGTGTATGTGTGTGTGTGTGTATGTGAAGCTAACATGGTTTAGACACAATACAAATGTAAAGAAACAATTTGATACGTGAAGAGATAGAAATTAAGCGTTGCGGTTAGTATCAGATCCAGTGTGTGCGTTAATTCTTTTATGCTGAGTATAACACCGGTCAATGACCCTTGGGTTAAGCTGGTGTTGTACGTTACTACAGTAAAATCATAACAAATATTTTCATTCTAAGCATGTATTACAGTTTAGTAATAATTACAAACCAACAAAGGATATATAGTTTGATGCTTTATGATTTTTTTATTTATTTTAAGTTTGTGTACATAGGTTGTATATTGCAAGCACGAAATTATTATTTAAATCTGTTATCTGTTTTTGTATGGAGGTCATCTATAAATATCAGGTCAGTGCGACACAACGTTCAGTTCTGTCTGAATTCCAACTTGATGCATTATAGTGTATATATTAAATGTACACAAAACTTTTGAAAATACCTTATTTCGAAGGAGTTTTTATGTGTAACACTTTACCACACAGACCGCCTTGGAAGAACGAGCGCGCGGTTGTTAATATGGACACTGCAGAAGTTACTTACAGTTAATTGACAGATAGTTACTTAAATTCAAATTTGAGAGAGAGAGAGAGAGAGAGAGAGAGAGAGAGAGAGAGAGAGAGAGAGAGAGAGACAATTTAATAATGCGTTTGCTCATATAGTTTGAATTTCCCACCAAAGAAAAATGTTGCAGATCTGTTCTATACACTATAATGCAAGATTGGTAACCTTGATCATATATTTAAATATACAATATTACACACATATCAAGTTTGAACCCATGCATAGGTTGGTAAACCTGATCATATAGATTTAATATACATTATAACACACAACAAATTTGACCTCATGCAAAGGTTGGTAACCCTGATCATATATTTTAATATACACTATAATGCATCAAGTCGGAACCCCCGCCCACCCCTGATATGCAAACTACAAATGTTCAATACGATTCAGAGAACCGGTAGAATTTAATCGGAAGTCGTATCCCTTAGCACAATCTTTGAAGGAAGCCGTACGCACAGAGATCCAGAATATGATCAGTAAAGATATTATCGAGAGTAGTCAATCGCCATACACTAGCCCAATTGTGGCTATACAAAAGAAAAATGGGAACGTAAGGCTTTGCCTTGACGCACGTGAGATAAATAAAATGATTATTAACGATCGTACCTCACCGGGCGAAATTGATGAGATATTGAAGAGATTTCACGGAACGAAGTTTATTACTACGTGGGATACAGTGTGTGGGTATTGGCAGGTGGAGTTGCACCCAGAAAGCCGTCAATACATGGCGTTCATTTTCGAAGGACGCAACTATCAATTTAAGAGATTGCCCTTCGGGTTAGTGAACACAGTAGCTGTTTTTGTCGCCTGTATGGATCAAATACTCGGACCAGAAGCGCTCCAATTCACGACTGTTTATGTTGATGATCTATTAATAACATCAACCAATTGGGAAGAACCTTGTTACCATGTGGAGCATGTCTTGAAGAAGCTGACTGAGAATAACGTTACTCTCAAGCTAGACAAGTCCAAACTAATAGCTAAAGAAGTCCAATTCTTGGGTTTCCAGTTGAATAGTCAAGGAATAACACCGTCGACAGAAAAGATAGACGCCATACAGCGATTCCCTACACCGAAAAACAGAAGGCAACTACAGTCATTTTTAGGCCTGTGTAACTACTACAGGAAATTCCAAAATAATTATTCAGAGCTGACGGCCCGATTTCAGTATCAGTTATCGTCCAAGAATAAATGGCGATGGGGTCAAGAACAGGACGAAACATTAAAATCAATTAAAGAGAAGTTCTTAGAAGCAGTAATGCTTAACCACCCCAATTTTAACCGACCTTTCTTCCTAAACTGTGACGCTAGCAATATTAGCTTGGGATCAACGTTGTACCAAGAAGACGAAAGTGGAAACCACCTAGTAGTGAGCTTTGCTAGCAGAACCCTTAACCGGTGTGAAAAGAACTACAACGTCACGGAAAAGGAGCTGCTAAGTGTAGTCTTTGCCTGTGGGAAGTTTCGAACGTATATTCTAGGATATCCAGTGACAGTTCGCACAGATCACAAATCTATATCATTTCTAAGAAGATGCAAGTTAAGCCACGGTAGATTGACCAGGTGGGTACTGGCCCTGCAGGATTATGATATATAGTGGGAGTATGTTCCTGGAAGTAAGAATGTAGTAGCAGACGTATTGTCACGGGTAAATTTGGAAGAACAGACGTTCGAAGGCGAGAAGGAGAGCATCCTGAAGATCTGTAATATTATTAAGGACAGATCCGATTTAGAAAAAATAGTACGGGACATCAGCAAACACCAGCAGTCCGACCCGAAGCTAAACAATATTAAACTTCGTCTCTCCAACCAAGATGATACCATAACCCCAAGTTTTATTGCATACATAATGATGTATTATTCATCAAAACATCCCTTGATGAAGAGATATGGAAGATCGTAATCCCTGCTACAGTCGAGAAGGATATCATCCTGGATTATCATCTCCGATACGGTCACATGGGGCCATGAAAGTGATCAAGGCGATAGAAGAAAATTGCCATATAAAAAATATAAATCGAAAGACGAGAAACTACCTCAAGACCTGTCTTATATGTCAATTGGTAAAAACCAACAATGAAAGAAAAGAGGGTATGATGATATCAATTACATCACAAGCAAAACTGGAAAAGGTCTTTCTGGACATCTGTGGTCCATTTCCCCGCAGCGGCGGACGCCATCGTTACAAATATGTTATTATAATGATGGATCACTTCACCAAATTTATAAAACTATACCCGGTGAACAGAGCCACCACTTTGAAGATTTTAGAAATGATATCAAATTATTACATTCCAGAGATAGGAAAATCAGCATCCATAATCAAAGACCATGGAACGCAATTTAAGGGAAGGAGGTGGAGAAACACTTTAATTACATTGGGCATCAAGACGTACAAGACATCTGTTTACCACCCCAGTAGTAATCCTGCGGAGAGGGTACTGCGAGAAGTCGGAAGGATATTACGGACTTATTGTCATAATCAACAAAGGAAGTGGCAAGAATACTTATCAGCTACCGAGGAATTCCTTAATTTAGCATATCACCCCGCTATAGGGACAACACTATATACGGCAATGTATGAAAAACAACCTCCTAGAGAAATACAAGACATCATAGAATTTCCCATGAGTCAAGAATACAAATTTAATCAACTGAGGTTCTACAATAAATTGGCAGAAGACCAGGAAAGGCGCCAGAACAAGTATCAAAAGGCGATTAAGAAAGTAATAAACTACGAAGTCGGAGAAAAGGTACTATTAAAAAACAGGGAACTACCCAGTACTTTGGAAGGCATTACCAAAAAGTTATTACTGCTGTATTCCGGCCCATATTTGATTATTAAAAATAATAACAATAATACTTATGTATTAAAAGATATTAATTCAAATAAAATAAAGGGAACCTATAATCAGTTATCAATCAAAAAATATGTAGAGGAGAGAGAATAAAATGTCAAAATTCTAAAATTAGTAAGGACAACTTACATGAATTATTTGAAGAAACTATTAAAAACAATTATATATAACAAGAATTTTGGAGAAAATGTCAAAATTCTAAAATTAGTAAGACCAACTTACATGAATTATTTGAAGAAACTATTAAAAAGAATTATATATAAAAAGAATTTTAAAGAAAATTTCAAGATTCTAAAGATAAGTAAGAACAACTTACAAGAACTATTCGAAATAATTATTATATGTATAAAAGGAATATTAAAAAAATATAACTAAAGTCAAAAAATAGTAAGTACAACTTACACGAATGATGAGATAGAACTATTAAATATAAAAAGAATTTTTGTAAGAAAAACGGCAAAATTCTAAGAACGTAAGAACAAATTACACTCATAATTCGAGTGAACTCTTACATAAAAGAATTTGAGAGTAAATGGTGTACAAATGTGTAAACTTTCTAAAACTCTCCAGAGACAAAGCAAAAAAGAACATGTTCCAGTAAATAATGAGAACAACCTATATTAAACAACTGAATAAGTTAATATTACCAGGAAGATATATTAATGAATGTTAAAAGTGTCATAAGAAGGAAGCGTAACAAATCTTCATAAGAACCAGTTTTGATAAAGAGAAAAAACCCTTAATAAACTATCACAGCTATAAAAACTATACTATAGTTTATATTGTAATAATGACTATGATAACAATAACAACTATTATAAACTACGTAAATGAGACAATTTAAGACAAAAATTAAACAGAATTTTAAGTGAAGAAAAAAAAAGAAACCAGAATATTATATAATTTAAACAAAATAATTTAACCAAACTCACAAAGAAAATAATTTGATAAAAATGAAACAATGAAGAGGAACCAACTAAATAAAAACCAAATATTAAGATCAGAAACCAAAAACCCCGGTACCATAATGATAATATTGTTGTAATAACCACTATTATAATGATAATCGATAAAGAAGGAATTAATGTTATGTTATGAGCAATAGAAAGGCTCAATGAATACCAAATGAAAAACAAATCTATATAAATGCTAATTACTATGTAAACAAGATGAAAAGATGAAATGACGAAACGATGAAATGTATAGTATACCACATACCTAAACCACATAATATAGAATGAGCTTTAATAGGGAAGAAGAGTCAAGTGTATAAAAGTATTAATTAATATAAAATATTATGAAGTGAAGAATCCAAGGATGTTTATTATAAGTCGAAAGAGACTACTTTTAATGATTATTAATTTTTATGACGGGATGTAGAAAAATTCCATCAGTCTTATATTTTGAGCAGAGATGATAATCCCTTTAAGCTCAGTTAAGTGAAGTATTGGCCAGCAGAGAATGAAGCCGAATGTGCCACTCTGAACTGTTCCAACTCACATGTTAGGGAATGTTAGGGAGTAAACATACAGGTGAGGAAGCACCAAATAAGAAAAGGTATAAAATGATAATGTTATACACAAGATTAAAGATTACTTATTAATGAAAAAAGAAGCTAATGAAGGAGATACATATCATATGAGAGAAAGAAATGGTGGAAAAAGAAGGTATATAAAATGAAATCACGAATAAACATATGATAAATAAAAAGAATTAGTAGTAATTATTTCATCCATACTAAGAGTATGATCTGAACTAATCACTTTTACAGGAGAGCATATGTAGCATAACAGAATTATCACTTTAAAATTTAACTTAATACAATATTAATAAAGGAAAAACTATCAATAGCGAGTGAGAAAAATAAATTGTTAAAAAATAAATTAAAGAAGCTGATCATTATAGTCGATAAAATGTTAATAAAATTAAACTGAATAACAAAGAAAACTCTTGGTCCATATATAAATAACCAACTATATAAAACCCCAGTAAAACATCAGTATACCCAGTAGGTTGAGGAGCAGTAAATGAGAAGACAAAAGGAAAAAGTAAATAAAAAATTAATAAGGGGAAATTATTAAATTAAGAAGCAGAAAACCCCAAGATACAAAACCAATAACAAGTTAACAAAGAGCTGTCAATAAACATTAAATGAAACCGAATATTCAAATAAGATGCATTGAATTAATGCCACAAAGTCTTGAAAACACAAGAGAAGGAATTTATTTATATAATAAGAAAGAAGAGACAAAATATGTCAAGGTTCCTAAAAAGAACATAGAAACAAGGAGGGCTATTCCCAAAATGTTAATAAAGGAATACATACCCAATTAAAACTAAATTAAAACCCATATATGTTAGACCCAGTAACTCAAGTTACAGGATACAATACAATTAAAAAAATACAGGAGTTAAAAAAAAAAGATTTAAAAGGACTACCATGAGTGTAGAATGATACTAGAAAAAACATAAGAATCAAAGACAGTCTAATGACTGACAATATTTTTAGTAATAAGAGTGTTTAAAATTATATATAAGAAATTTTATTACTAATAAGATGTTTTAATTACAGTTAAATAAGTTATAAGAAGGACGTAAATACCAAAGGACAGTTCATAACTGAGAGTATGACTAGTAATAAGATGTTTTTATTTTTTGTTAATCAAATTATATATTAGATAGATAAAGATAATAGATAAGGTATTTTGTTATAATTAAATAAGACAGTTAAGGATAATAGGCATAAGATATTTTTATTATAATTAAGGGATATATACAAATTAGTAGATGTAAGATGTTATGTTGTATTTAAATAATGTTCAATAATTTCAAGGTTTGTTAAGGCAGAGAAGGCAAGTAGATAATATGAATATTGTATTATTAAACTGTAAACCATATAAAGAACAATAGGGCAAAATAATTAACAAACCCCATAGAAAAATAAAACAGAATTTTAGACCAAAATCAACTACTATCATAGAATCAAACCCAAATGAATAAATTCAATAGAACTGTATATAATTAATAGAAACTAGTCCATGTAAAACAAAAATATGAAAATGTAATCAGCACAGAAACAAATATTAGCAAACGCAATGACAAAAGAATAAAATTAACTTTACTTGGAAAGATGTAATACTAGGCCTAAGAGGTACTCAACTCAGATAAAGTGTAAATTAATCAATATAGGAGTATTATAACAACAAATTGTTAGCAACAACAAGCAATAATCATGAAGTGATTAAAATTATTTAAAGGAAATATTAACATAAAATCACTTGTAAACCATTTAATGACTAGTATTGTAAAAAATACAAGGCCTATAAGAAATATCAAAAAATGTAAATTTTGGGCTTATTTGAACTTAAAAAGACCCAGTTATGTATTGAATTATGTAAAATTAGCACAAGAATATTGCTAGATTGTTAAATTTTCATAAAATTAATAAATACTTAAGTTGCAGCAATAAATAGGAAAACTTGTCATGTACTTTTATTAGTTGAAATCAAATCCAAGACATGTAGATGTGAACAGACAATGGTAAGAGGAATAAGATATTTTATAAATTACCACCTAAAACGACGACTTTAAGTCATCAGTCTATTGTTATTCGTGAATGTGTGCAGATCAAAATTTACGGACGGAAGATCTGAAAAATATAAATGGTGACAAAACATTGAAGTACAACCTCGAAAAATATTACAGAGGTTACTGTGCCGTAACTATGGAATTTCGTTACGGCAACATACGAATATTGTTTAAGTCATATTATGGCAATAAGAAGCATTCATTTTGCCGTGTGGTCCGTAGTTACGTGATATATGGACATCCGCACGCTATCTAGTGGCGATGCGTCGAGAATTGAGTTTCTCTGCTCCGCTGTGAGGGGCCGTTGCTGGTGGTTGGCTTATACACGTGTTGTGCTCTCTCTGGCTTGTCCCTTCAACCGGGCGAGACGTTTCTTGCCCGGCTTCTGAAAAAAGTTTTAATTGTTTTCTTTAATACCGGGCGTATGATTTTTATTATGGCTGGCTAAGTACCAGAGTGTGCCCAGGGGTGTCTGCGGCCCGTGCTACCGTGACCCGAGTGTCAGACCAAGATGAAATGTAAGAAGAACAAGGAACTTATACGGGGCTAATGTGCTAATGCCAATATCGACAGGTATGTCTGGAGAACAATGTTTCTCGTGTGCTGTGAAAGTGAATTTTTGCAAAAAGAAAATTATTAACTTATTCCTATGTGTGCATTTGGCACTACTTGATTTTCTCGTCAAGTGAGGTCCTGGCTAGTTATCTTAACACAACAACAAAAAAACTTTTGCTTCAATCCTTGATGTTTTTTTACTTTACTTAATATCTGGAATACCCAGGTTATTTTAATGATTTCAAATGCATTTCTGAACTCAAGTTTTTCTTTTAAAATTCTGTTGAACTGATCTGATATTTCTTTTAATTGTGAGGACAGCTTCTCGTACTGTTAGTAAGTGTTAGTAATACCTTCTATGCAAAGATTAAAAAAAAAAACTTAAAAAAACGAAATGTGTTAAGATACTACTGGTGAATTGGTATCTATTTAAACCTTGCAGTGTGAAGGCATTTCCCAGCGCTACTAGAGTGAAGAATACCTGGTTCCTTTATTTTCTCTGAGATAGTCTCTCAGTATTTATCTGTGTTATCCATGTAACTGTTTTGTGTTAAAATTGTTAAGTGAATGTAAGTTAAAAGAAAATGATGAAGTCATATGTATTGTGTGCACTCCTTGGCATGACAGGTTGTGAACTGTCCATCACATTGGTTCAAACTATGTTATATCCCTACACGTTTTGGGATTTATAATTTATTTTAATTCTCTGTGAATTTCAAATCAATGTTAAAATTTTTTTGTATATATATATTCATAAATCTAATGTAACTTAATAATGTAGGCTCAGTTTAAAACATGTTGAAATACTATATTAATTAATTGTTGAGTGATGAGTATATATAAATAGTGTTATGGATCTAGTCATTCGTATACACACATGTGTATGTATAAAACATTTTACATTTTGAGAGACCTGGTTATTTGATATTTCTTTTTTTTAATAATGGTGTACACTATGAAATCAGAAAACCATTGATCTATACAAGTTTAGTAAAAAATTGAGCACACACATTGTGAATTTCATACTAAAGAACATAATTACCAAATTATATTTAACATTATACCTTTACTAATTATATTGTTGTTGTTCTTAGTTTTTTGATTGAGATTTCAGATAGTGCATGTTGTTTGTGTAAATTAATTAAAATAGTACAACCAGAGGTGCCCTGTAAAAAAAAAAAAAAAAAAAAAACTTATTGTTATTAGATGTATTAAATTTTGAAAACCTCTCGATTTATTTTGTTTATTTATTAATGTTAATAATAAATCAAAAATTATTAAATTATTAATAAATTATTGTTTATAAATTATTTATTAATGTTAATAATAATTTATTGCCAAAATATCGAAATTATATTTTTGTAAAGATTTTAAAATTTACCGTCGAGGTTTGGTTGCATGATCATTGTTATTTTAAGTAAATACCTCTATATTCTGGGTACTATGAAGTACACGCATTGTACATAAAATTGTAAGGCTTTTTAAAAGGAATTAGAGAACCAATAAATTTGTTGTTTGTTGAGTTTGGAAATTGAGGTCACCTCATTAATTCAATTGCCTAATGGTTCCCCAGCACGAGGCCTTTCTTCCATTAGGAGGCCTCCTCCTGGTTTTGAACAAGTGAGCCGGTCATCAAGGTAAGCTGTAGAATTTAGTTACACATTTTAAGAAAGTTAAAATTATGAAGTATGGTTAATGGGTTGTGATGACAATGATGAGCGGCTCATTACCTAATGGAAAATAACAACCACATAACTTAACTAACACCAAAACTGAACCAGAACAACAGGAATAATAAGATCCAGTACGAGGCACCAGAAATCAACCGCCATATTGCAAATTTATACAAAACCAATATTCATTGGACAACGAACTCAACAGAATTTTTTGAACACGGAACACAGCACTATTAACCTAACACCAAACAACATCGCCGAGGAGAAGAAAACACATCACACAATTATCCAGAGGGACTACATCGTCGCAGAGGAAGGAATCCGTATTTATATTTGGGGGAGCAGACCAAATAGCAGTTGGCGTGTGCAGCAGAAAATCGAGGTGAACGGCAGCCATCTTTCATATACTGAGCATCCGAGATGAACACACCCTTCACGAGCCAGTGACGTCATTCTACAAGACGGTTCGAATTTTTACTTATTAATTGACAATATTTTCAGAATCCTGTTATTTTTAACGAATAATAATTTAGATTAAAGTATTTGTGAGTATTGTATCTTGTTCCTTGCCCTCTCTGACCATTTCGACAGTTAAAAGAACTCGAATAATTAACATTATAATATTATAATTATTGTCATTTATCACAATCGACCTGAGTGAGTCTCAGCCAATGCCATTATCGATGCGCGTAAGATTGGCACACAAATTTAAATATTTAAAAATAAATATCAGAATTATTCAAATACTTGTGCTCATTATTATTTGTATTAGCAATATTAGCTTTTTCTTTCTTCTCAACATAAATAAGAAGTCTTAGAAGAATTTATCAAGAAGAAGAAGAAGAGAAGCTGAGTGAGAAGAGAGATTACTTGATCCAAGTAACATAACTAGATTAACACTTGTGAAACAAATGTTTTCACACACAATTTACCATTCAAATAATTAAAAATTATAATTAATTAATTAATTGATCAAATAAAAAAAAGGAAAAATAAAACATTATTAAAATTTTTTTTATTAAATTCATAAACAATAAAACTTTTTGTATTTGACAACATAATTTATTATTTGTAAATTTGTAAAATTTATTACAATATACAAGTAAGTACCAGTCAAGGATAAAACAAATGATGAAACAAATAACATTTATAGAAGAAAATAAGAAAAAGTATTTAATGGAATGTAATCCAACAGCACCAACATTTAAAAGTCAGGTTAAAATATATAAATTTAGCGGAAGCGGAATTTGTAAATTAAAATGTAAAGACTGCAACAAAGGGTACGTAGGTGAAACAGGACGGAAATTCGTATGCAGGTTGTCTGACCACAAACGTATAGAATGTAATAGAACAACGAATTCGTTACACGCAAGACATTTCATAGAAGAGAACCACAAGTTTGTTAACCCTTTGGAAGACTACGAAATTTTAAAAGTAGTAAATAACACAGTTGAAAGGAAGCCTAGAGAGGAGTTAGAAATATTGAAAGAAAGAGAAGAAAGGGTTAGACAATTTAATGAATATTAAAACTAAATTTGATAATGAAGAAATATTTTATAATATAATTAAAAGTAAAAGTTAGATAACAGGAGATAGACAAAAGAAATTAAAGAGGACGGATAGATAATATTAAGAAGTAAATTACATAGGACCATATGGATGCTTTTAAAATAAGGGTGAGTGACCACGCCCACAAGTGTGAATGAGAAAAGCGATACAATGGTAGGCTTAAAAAGAACACACACGCACACACACACACGCACACACACGCACACACATACACACACACATAAACATAAACACAAGGAATGTGCTAGAAAAATATGTAACTCTACAGACGGGGGTGACAGGGCTCGGAGGTTGGGAAGGGACATTTGAATTATAGCTTGTTGCGTGTGGTCAATGGCGGGTGGCGGGTGGGGGGTATAGGGTTTGGGTTATACCGTCTTTTTGTCAATTCCGATCTGACGATGAGCTGAGAAGCTTGAAAGCGCTAATCGGAATAATTTTTCTATAGTGGTGTGAAACAGTGATAATTCTGTTTGTAATATCAAGCGATTCATTTATCGCATTTGGTTTTCTAATTGCGAGGAATAGTTCTATGACTCTTGGGACTGAGACTCGGGTGATCCAAACATCAGGTCTCCAGGAAGACGGATCTCCCGCCCAAACACCAATTTTAGTGAAGTCATGCCTGTTGTGTTATGTACTGATAACCTATACGCCAATAGAAATAATGGTATATGTTGATCCAAGTCTGTTTGGTTCTCGTCAACAACCTTCCACAGATGGCATCAAGTGTCCTATTGAAACTCTTACCATTTCGTCCGACTGAGGATACAGCGGCGTTGTCTTGGTCTTTCAAATTCCGAGCAGACAGCATAATTCTTTAAACACTTCTGATTCGAAATTCTTCCCTTGATCCGTATGGGGACTCCATAACTGCAACAGAAGTTGTGAACCTTTGCCACAGTGGTAACCTTCTGATTTAGACTTCCGTAGGATTCCACCCACTTAGTAAAATAGTCACCTATAACTATGATGTACCGGTTTCCATCGTCAGTAACTGAGAAAGGTCCAGCAATGTCTATGGCAATTCTCTCGAAAGGCAGTCCAACGTTATACTGTCTCATTTTTCCATTGCTTCTGGTTTGTGGGCCCTTGCTTGTAGCACATATTTCACATGTCCGAACCCATTCCTCTAGGTCATGGCAAAGATGATGCCAATAGAATCGCTTCCCTATTTTGTCAAGTGTTTTCTTAACATCAAGATGGCCTCCAGACATTCCATCATGCATCTGCTTCAAAACAGACTGCACTTTACTTCGGGGAACTATCAAACTATCAACTGCATGACCACGTCTCGTCCATCTGCACTTTCCCAAGCCATTTTCAGCAATCCGTTCTCTAAGGTAAGAGATTCCCATTGTGCCCAGTAGACCTTCAGCACTTCCGAACCATGGCAGATATCTTGCCAATCCGGGCTTCGACCTTTGTCTTTTGCTGTCAAGATCGGTCCATCTTGATCAGTCATCTGTTCTTGTCGAAAATCTTGTGCCGTCCACTGTCTGCCAGGAAATCTACAGTGATGGCTTGAACATGTTCGCTTGCGTTCTGTTCTTACTTTCTGTGACAATGTCGCCAGTCTCCCGGCACGGTCTTCGAGACAAACCATCTGTATTACCATGCAGGCTCCTCCGCCTATGTTGTACCTTGAAGTTGTATTCTTGCAGACGTTTGAGCCACCTTGTCAACTACCCTTCCAAATTTTTAAATCTCAAGAGCCATGAAAGCGCGGCATGGTGGGTGCGTAGTGATTTTAAATCTCAAGTCATGCAAGCGCGGCATGGTTGATGCGTAGTGAAACTCTCTCCTATAGATGTATTCATGGAAGTGCTCTAAAGCTCGGACGATTGCCAGCAACTCTCGTCTTGTAACGCAGTAATTTCTCTCTTATTTAGAAAGACTCTTGCTGTAATATACTATTACTCGTTCTTCACCGTTTTGCAATTGAGACAAAACTGCTCCTAGACCAGTATTGCTTGGATCTGTGTCTACGGTGTACCTGTCTTTGGAAGCTGGGAAAGCAAGAATTGGCTGCGAATGTAATGCAATTTTCAAAGTCTTGTATGCTTCATCACACACTCTCGACCACTGGATCTTTCGTTTATTTCCCTTTAGCTCATGTAGTGGTTCATAAATGATAGTGAAGCCTTTCACAAGACGTCTGTAACATGAGGATAACCCCAGGAAACTCCGAATTTCGTGTTTACTCTTCGGAACTGGCTAGTCTCTTACCGTGTCTACTTTATTAGGATCCATGCTAACACCCGTTGCCGCAACCAGATGGCCCAGATACTGTACTTCCTTCTGGAATAGAGAACACTTCGTCGGGCTCAGCTTCACTTAGGCACCGTGAATTCTAGTTAGAACCTCCGTAAGGTTTGCCAAATGGTCTTTGAAAGTCTTCCCGATGACTATGACGTAGTCTAAATAAACAAGGCAAGTTTTCCATTACAGGCCTCGGAGGATCAGATCCATTAATCTTTTAAATGTTGCTGATGTATTACAGATTTCAAATGGGAGGACTTTAAATTGGAATAGACCACTTAGGGTCGAGAAAGCTGTCTTTTCCTTGTCTTTCTGATGAAGACCCACATGCCAGTATCCACTCTTCAGGTCAATGTAGAAACTACTGAGCTCCAGACGGCGTGTCGAGAGTATCGTCAACGCGAGGTAGTAGATAACAATCTTTCTTTGTCACGTCGTTCAACTTCCGGTAGTCTACGCAGAAACGTAACCCAACGTTTTTCTTCGCTAGCAGGACTACCGGAGAAGACCAAGCACTTGACGACGGCTCGTTGTTCCTTCTGTCAACATGTAGTAGATGGCTATGTATTCGTTATCGATTACAAGTTTAGTAGTTTGTGCACATTGCATATTAGTTTAACTTCACGTCTGCTATTTTTTTTTGTGATTTCATCACCAGACTTTCTTAATATTATGTTTAACGCAAAAATAAGCATAATTAACTACAAGCATGTATAGATAATTGTGAAGAAATTTAGTATTTCTGTTAGAATGTTATTACTATTTCTGTTTATTAATTCGCTCACCCTTTTGTAATGGCAAAGAAGTACTATTTCCAACTATCTTTACTTGTGTAAGTGTTGTGAGAACGTGACACAAATACGAAACTGCAGTAATAGAGCTCTGTGCGGCCAGTCCTGCCAAGTCAGCTACTGTCGGATTTTGTTTACTGTTACTCATTCGCTTCACGTTCGCATCTGATGGTATCTTTGAATGGAATGAGTTTCAACTCCAGGCCGTTACTATAACAATGAAAGAAAACCTATAAAACGTATAATCTTTAAAACATCCACACACGGGAACTTTCATTTAATGCTTTTTGTTGATAAATTTTCGAAATAAAAAAATTGTGTATACATTTCTTTTATGTAAGTGTGTGTTATCCTCAAGATGACTATGGAAATTATAAATATATCACTAATGACTCGGATCACTAATTTTTTATTGGTAGAATGTTAAACCTTATAGCCTGAACCAGTTAAAATAGTATGTGTGATTTAAATTGTGTCTGTTCGTTTAGGAGGTTGTTATTGTGTGTTTGTATGTTTCTAGTTGTTCAAGACTGTCTAGTTTTCGGCCATTTGTGTACGTACGTATAGAATTTAAATGTTGTTGTTTATGTTTGTGTATGTGTGGCTTACCTCAATGAGGTGGTTTGAAAAGGTAGATTTGGTGGTGGAGTGTAGTGCCTTTGTGTGTTCAATGTATCTCTCTTACGTCCTGTCTGGCCTATGTAGAATTTGTTACATCATGAGCAGTTTAGTTTGTATACACCAAGAAAAGCCAGGTTTGTTTTGTTCGTTTTGTTTTTTGACAGTCTGTTTTGTTTATAGTTCTGTATGGGATTGTGTGTAGTGCTTTTTTAAACTTTCGGGCTATTTTTCAAACGTGATTATTGATATTCTTTAGTGTTATAAATTTGTTGTTTTCTGTCTTTGCCTGTTGTTTGTTTTGTATAGGAGTTTATTGATTATTGTTCTATTGTATCCGTTGGTTTCTGCTAGATATTTGATCGTGTTTAATTCATCCTGGTAGTCTTTTTCATCTAGGGGGCGTTGTTTAGTCTGTGTATCACTGTTTAAGACGCAGACGTCTAAACTTTTTGAGTGGAGTGCGCGAGCTTGGCGGCGCAGGACCACTATTCTTTGTAAGACCAGGGAGGGTAACCCACCACCTCAAAGTTGGTACGGTAGATAAACCTCACTTCTGCTCGTTTGAGATTGAATGTGGTGGGATTAAGGTTGGCGCTGGCTAGGGTACCAGGACTTCTTCCATCTATGGTCAATAACTAGACGGGCGCTCCTACAACACTACAATGTTATTCGCGAGGGCCTCGTCTCAGTGAACCTGAGCGCTACAGAAGAGCCCTGTCTAATGCTGTTCGATGCTTTATACATTATTGTCTAGAAGCCACGGTAGACGGATGTTAAAATAGCTGTCAGTTTCAGCTGGGTATCCTGGTCAAGTAGATCAGCTGGGTAGATCTCATTCATTCGGAACATAGGAGGAAGGTTGTAGACCTCTCTGCTTCAAGTCAAGGTCCTTGGGTAGAGTACCCCTTGATCACCAGCAGTAGTCGGGCTCGCAACCATTCTGAGCTTCAGAAATCGCTGCGTGGGAAGCGTTGTATCCAAAAGTAGTACATGAGAGCATGAAATTAGCTCGGCAGTGTCTCTGTCTTCGCTGTTCACGCGTCGAGGATATGTTTCTAGGTTTCACTTCCGCTGTCTGTAATGACCGCTGGAGCAGCGGTGTCTCTCTATCTTTCACAGACGTTGGGGGGTAGTAAATAGATACCACTCCAGGTAAAACGTCCGTGGGTTCCATATATTACCCGCTTGCTCAACTTTCAGAATATATCAACAACTAACATATAGATGTGTGTCCAGAGTTGTGTACCTGGAGAAAGGGCCATAGGCTTTCTTTAGATAACAAATTATCTTTCTTACTTTCTTATAAACACTTCCCTATTTCTCATTGTATCCATGTGAGTACCAGCACCTATCGAATAGCACTTTATAGTGGGAATAGTACTTCTTTGCCATTACAAAAAGTGAACGAATTAATAAACAGAAACAGACAAAACATTCTAACAGAAATAAAAAATTTCTTAACAATTATCTGTACATTTTTGTAGTTGATTATGCTTATTTTTGCTTTAAACATAATGTTAAGAAAGACTGACGAAGAAAACTCAAGAAAATAAAGAAATAGCAGACGTGAAGTTAAACTAATATGCAATGTGCACAAACTACTAAAATTGTAATTGATAACGAATACATAAGCATCCATTACTCATGAGACAAATGAATCAAATATTATCAAAGAAATCTGAAAAAAGAAAATGATAATGTCGTACGTGGTTATCAGCAGTGGAGGCAAACATTCAGTTTAACACTAAACAATCACCAGTTTTCAACAAATAAGTTCATATAAATCAAACTTTCTTCAGCAATCCAGTATAATCCATCATCTAACGACGGTCTACCATGATTGACAATTTACATTAAAGTCACTAAAGCTGTCACTAAATAGTACCAATAACTAAGGTTATTAGTAAAGTAAACCGAGATGAAAACATATAAGCACTTAATATTCGTCACAGTAATTTCCACGCTTAACTACACATAGGCATCATGAATGCATTTTCCCTATGTAGGCCTAAGCCTGCCGTGTGCTGTACTTCTAAAACGTTTGTTATCAGAATGTTTATCAGCATACAGTGACAAGAGATCTGGTTCTGCGGGGTCGTATACAACGGTACAAAATATATTTCAACTGATTATCTCTGCTTGTTCACAAACAATACGTTTGTTCACAAACAAATAACGTTGCTTTGTGACTCACTAATTATTAGACACTTGTTCAACCTCATTGTGATGCTTTGAAGCGCGACTTGTACATTCCCTACACCTTTCAGTACAGGTGGTAACACTTTCCGTCGAATGCGATAAATGCAATGTTTAATTGCTTCTATATCTTACGTCACCATATTTTCAGTTAACAGAAAATTATACATTTGTTTTAATAATAGGCTACTGTCGCAGATCACTCGCTGATATCTTCTGTTTTTCCTTTACACTATTAGAAATACATCTTTGTCATAGGTATTCATTCGGTTGATGGGGGAGTAGTCATTTTGATGCATCTTCATTTTCAGCCTTATGCGGTCTCTGTCATTTTTCTAAACGTAAAATTTGTATAACATATTAGTACATTCACAGTATTCTATTGATATTGCTACACTGAAATCAAAAGAAATATCAAGAAAGAATATACTCAGTTTGATATGTGAGGTGGACGAGCTGAGGCAATAGCTGGGGAAACTTCTCTTGAGATAAGGTATAGTTAGTGAGGGTGCTAGAATAACTGAAAAATGGGTGAATATCTGAGTAAGAAAGAGAGAAAGGAAGCGTGTATGTACGCTTTGATAGCAAAGGGCGTTTGTGTGTGAAGCTGGCGGCAGAAACAACACCGAGTGCAGTTGATAGGTTTGTAACCAGTGAAGTGGGAAACACTTGGATGTGGTAGAGGATTAAACTGGGCGCAATCGATGGACGTTCATGTAAGTAGGTTTGAGACTTTATACACTCAACAACCATGTCATTTAGATAAAGCAAGCTACTTGTGAGACATGTTCCGGATGGCATTGTCGCTTATAGTAGGATCATGTCCAACTAGACTGTTGTCTCTATTGTATGCTTCTTTACGTACGACGTAAACCAACCGTGACTGATGATGGGCGTAGTAACTTGCGCCGAAACATATACAACTAATAAGTGTGATTATACTGCGATATGTATAACATTAATAACTTGACATATCGAGTATACATATTCACCAAGCTGTATACACGCGCGCATAATTGTGTGTGCGTGTGTGTGTATGTGTGTGTGTAGACTATGTTTACGAAATATTAATTTAAGTCAGATGAATATTATCATAAACTTAATGTTTTTCCATTGCTCTGTATAACTTTTGTAAGAAATGTTGATTTTTAGGAATAGGTAAAAATGTCAGGCAATATATGGATAATCACGACAAATCCGTCCATCTATTCTTGACAACAGTTAGTGTAGACTGTAAAATCAATACGTTGTTTGTATTACAGCCAATTTACAGATTTATGAAATCTGAATTCCGTTATATTTATCTGGAAAACGAAATAGAGTTGACAATGACCGGAGCTTTGATCATTCTCCATTTGTTGCGAGGCAGGTGTGGACAGTTCTAATCCCCAATTATTGGAATTGGTAGACGTCTGCTTCCTCTACCCAGAAATTATTTTATTTTGTTAGTCTGTTTTTCCTGCAATACCACTATGTAATGATAAATTTCAAACTTATTTTCTTGATTTTCGCAGTACCGCAATCGTATTTTAAAAACTGAATGTAAATTCTTTTCTAATAAACAACAGCACTTCTAAAGAAGTGAATAATAAAGTACATTAGAGATTTTATTGTGTATCACAATTTTCCAATCGTTCCATTTCTATTTATTACAGGTCATTAAAGGCAACTCATATCAAACGTGCAGTACAGGAAGAATGTAAAATAGGCCTATATTTTTTTTGTCGGAAATAGAGTTAAAAAAGAATGAAAATGAAGGATGAATAGAGGACAAGTCGTGGAATTGATTAGTAAACCTTGGCTGAATAAATAATAAGATATCTGACCCGCCTTTTCAGATCTAGGTACCTTTACCTGTTCCTAATTTTACAATCTACCTGAATTCGTTTTTTTGTACTTTAGGTTTGCTATAGCATTCATTGTCATCTGTATCGACATCCTATAAAAGTACATCCTACACGTTACATTATTCTCCATTCCGTTGTGTAACCATAAGCTGCTATTTCAGCACTTCAACTTTTAATAACTCCTCTATATTACAGTTATACCCTCTAGCATATTATGATCTCTATTATACGGCCAAAAGTCGCATCTCCCCTTATTTCAAAGCTCTTAATTCCACTTGTTTGATAACTAGCTTGTGAGTTACACAATATTTTTTTGAGATATACTATATGTTAGTAAAGTTTGAACATTGTACAATCTATTTGGGTTTCATACGAGTATTTTCCTTTAATCAACTTATAATTTTTCCGAACTAAAAAAAAATTTGTTTATGAAGGCTCTACAAATTTATATTATTCCTACGTAAGAACAGATAATGTTCGGTACTTGAGCGACTCATAATCGCAACTGCTATGACGCGGTCGTGGGATCGAGTCAAGGTTATGACTCGATCTGCTTGGCTACCATTTCGCTTGAGATAATAACACAGGGGTCTTGTCTCGCATCCTATGGCTATGGCTAGATAAGTAACAAAGGCACAATTACACACACGCGCGTGCGCGCACGCTCTAAACCGTGTGGCTTACCACCACACGTGGTTAATAGCTGGCTGATTTCTCTCTTGCGCATGTGGAACGTGAGTTGTGTAACAGCCAACTGGTGTAACAGATTTCAGGCATAATGCTTGAAAGAAGAATACAAATCAGAGCGCCTAACTTTCAAACTGACAAAATGGGTACTACAGTTTTGTATCTATTTCATTTAGAAATAAAGGAAACATTCCAAGCGGTTTGTTCTGGCGTATGTTTTCATTAGAGCTAGAAGATCGGTGTCATCTATATTATATCAACTATCAACAATGTTATCTGCATCTGCGAATATCCTGTTAATGTTATTTTGTCCATATTGTGCCAATACTTAATTACATCCATGTCGTAGATACGTGAAATTGTGTATATCAGAGCCAATCGGAACCAACTCACCCCTTGCGATTAAAGCGACTACACAGAAACATTTATGCCACCGCTCTAGGAGGAAAAAGGAAGAAAACGCCTCCTCTATGCTCTTAGCATGCGTTCGTTACGTATAGTTTAAATTCTATACTGCTAGTAAACTACAGATCTTAGATATATAGTCCAATTATGATACAAAAACGATTATTGTTAAACTTACATACTTGCCCAAATACAATTTACTACATGCCTAGTTACTTTTTCTCTTAATAATCACTTTCAAATATGACCGCATAAACAATTTTTTTTTTTACATCACAAAAATATTTATTGTGTGATACCTCAGTGGCTTTGTCATAGATCTTTTAAAACATACAAACATCTTATAATTTGTTTTTACATAACATTTATACGCGTAATTTGCAAATGTGTTTTACAGTTGTTAATTATTTATGCCCCGCGTTTGTGATGCCATATGCAAATTTGTATTGTCTTTGTTTGTTAATTCTAATAGCCCCAAGTTGTGGTGCCATATACTAATATGTAAGTAAATGCATGTGTTAATAAATAATTAATGTAATAAGAGTAATAAGTGTAATTACCTTTTATGTTGCTCTAGCCCTTCGTTGGGATGCCATGTGCAAGTTTGTTTTTTTCTAATGATAAATTCTTTTCCTTTATTTGTATAATTAATTATTTTATTTAAGTATTGAGTTGTAATTAAGATGTAACTAGTCTCACGTTGTGGACGCCATGTGTAACTATGAATATTCAATATATATCAATGCAAATTTGATATTGATGCAATCTCATCCAAATAAGTTTTACTTTTGTTTTATCGCGAATAGATTGATTAATTAGTCCCAGTCTATGGACGTCATATGTAGATATGCCTGTTAATGCCTATATCACATTGAATTAAATGTGTACGTGTAATAAGTGTGATGAGTACCATTAAATAATAGTCAGATAACTTTGACTTTACTACGAGTATTACTACGTTATCACTAATTTATTCCACACCTTGGATGTCATTTGTATCTACGTATAATTACGTAAAGTAATTGGTATTAACTAGGGTGATTATAAATGATTCGACTCATACACCAAATTCTGCATTAGGAACAATAATTTATTCAGACCTTCTGCAATGGTCATCAATTTCTGAACTTAAATATAACATTATTATATGATACATTACATTATTAATTCGTTCATAACTTCTATGAGGATTCATCTCGTTATGATAACTTGATTATAAGTAGTTAAATCATGACTTCTTTACATATTACAAAATTTCTCTCATTAATGGATTTATATTTCAAATTTTCCTTTCGCAATATATCATTCAGCTTTACTCTAAATGAATTTAAATATGACTTCTAACTAGATCAGAGGTGTGTTCTTTGTGAGGAATAGACAGTGGCTACTAAACATAAGTGATACATAAATGTTTTACTTTTAGTAAGTATCCGCAACTACGGCGTGTGACTACGATGATTTCCTCTCTCCCTCGCTCCTCAGGATGACTGATGATTTGGTGGACACTCTCATCGTTGTCCGAAAGATACACTGTTCACTATCGCTGAGATTATTCACTCCGGCGTCAATATTCTTTTAGTTCGCACTCGTTTAAAAGTTATGTCTGTAACATAAGTTAGTTAGTACGATCATTTGGCTTTGAATTATTCATTTCACGACTTATTCGCGAGTGATTGTAACTTTACCACTTTGTTAACAAGCACTGTTTGTTTGTAATTTATTTAGTCGGCACAGTTATTTCACTTATGAACCTTTTCATTACGATATCTGACATAGTTAATTGACGTAAATAGTACGTTAGTTCATCACATAATCGCCATATTTAGTTCATATTTCTGAATTATCTTTCACGATTACGCACAGTTTCTCTACTTTATTCACACCGTCAGATATTTTGAGCGTCCTTACACAACTCGTTATTATACAAACTTTTAATTTGAACTAAGTCTCTTTAAAGTTCTACTTCATTACGTACAATACGATCTTGCGATTCACCATCAACATTTTACTCCGCACTTTACGACTCGTCAGTATATTGAGATAATACAAAGTCTGATTGTGATTAACCAAAAATTATTTTTGAGAAAACTCCATAAATAAGACTCTTATCGTTACTAAGACTTAGAATAAGACTGCTGATTTTGTACTGGCGAAATAAACAACAGACTCCCGACGAATATAATACTTAGACGAAATGTATAAGACAAAGTTATACTAAGGCAAAAACGTATATCTCCTCTGCTTGTCGTCAACACGTATATCTTGAGTCCTTCCACTTTTCTGCATCCAATTCACTCCTTCCAACCATCTACGTTCTTATTGGTTTTCGTTTTCATTTTCCAAGAAAACTCCTCTCTGAGTCTCTAGCTAGACTCCCAGCTTCGTCCTTATTCGCTCTGGACCCTTGTCTCCTTGGTAACGTCTTCTAAAGAACCCCATTTACCAAACTCTAGTTCGTGGTAGGCTCATCTAGATCCCTTCTCTCATATCCTCCTGTTTCGCTCCTCCCTTGCTGTAAGACGAAAGACCAAATTTCACGCTTGTCCATCATCCAATTGTTCTTGTATTTCCATTCAGCTCGTTCCTACTAATTGCTGTCCAGTTACCCATGTGTCTTTTACTTTAGGTGTGACCAATTGCTGTATTGTCTCATGACTTCCTTCGTTTCGTTCACACGCTGACGGAGGTCGCTTTCTCGGTAAGGCACATCTGTTATCCAGCTCTCCTGCTCAGGCCGTACCCTGGCTGGTAAACAAGTTCCCCGCTGTTTCACCATGCTTGGTCCTTTGTTCATGTAACGTCCGTATGAGTTTTGCCATTGTGAACTCTGTACATCTGTGTGTCGTCGCTAAGCTCCCACACGTGGCTTGACAATACTCGCGTCGCCATCGTATTCGTATTCTTGGTAATTGGCTCGGTAAGACGTATTCGTTTGTTTTTCTGTTACAGCAGCTCATTCCACGCCATACTCTTACGCCGAACATCTGCTATAACTGAGGCATTGTCTTCTCTAGCTGTGCCTACTTCGTCGCTAATGTGTCGCACATGTCGTTGTCCGAACGGCGGATGGTCGACTCCAACGTATATCATTTCTGACAGCTGACAGCTGACACCTGCTACTGTTCCTTTCGCAATAAAAAAAATTCCTCTACAAAATTGCGTTACAAATTGAGGTAACACAAAACATTTGTTGTGTCAACCACACTTTCTCATAATTTCTTGACTTTATATAAACTGCCCGGTTCGTAAATGTTGCGCGCGAGCACCCCCCACACACACACACGCGCGCGCGCACACACACAGACCTGTAATAACTGTAAAGTCTAAGATATTCATTTTATTGAATTTTTACATTGTATCAGTTCATCCTGAAATTACCTCGAACAGTGAGTGACACATCAATCAAACTTTCTCTCTTTATTTACTGTGTACGTATAAATTACAACACGTACAATATTTCTTTTAATTTATAAATATAAATAAATTTTGATTTATTTTATATTGAAATTCGCATAATGAAGTGTACCTATATTAGATGAACACCTTAGAACAAGGGTCACCAAATGGCGGACCGCGGTCAGCATCAGGACCGCCGAGTCATTTTTTGCGGACTACGGTAAAATGTATATTTATTTGTTTTTGTAATTAAACATCTCACAAAAATTAATAATTTCAATGCTACACTTTGCAGAAAGTCGTTCATTCAGTCACACGCTAGTAAAACTTGACAATTAATAAAGAGACTGTCTACAGGTGAGGGTAGACATAGGCGGCCAGTCTCAATCTCCCTCGAAACTCTTCCTCCCTCTACCCCTCTATACAACACCACTACTAACAGACTAATAATAGCTCGAGTGACTCAGTAGGCCTGCGCCTGTTGACGCGTTAACGACCGTTTTTGCGTTGTAGGCCTAGTTCAGTTCATTGCGGTTGAGTTCAAATTTGTATTGAAATCTTTGAATTATACTTATTATATTTTTTTAGTATAGTATACTATTATATTTTAGTATTTAGAATTAGTAGATTATAGTTTTTTAGTATAGTGGCGAGTGTTTACATTAGTTATTTTAGTTTTTAAGTAGTGGCGTGTGTTTACATTATTTGTTTTACCTAAAGAGTGATATTGCAATGGATGAGAAGAGGAGAACAGTGGAGGTAGAAAATAGAAAGTTTTCCCCCGAGTGGACTGAACTCTACTGCTTCACGTTACCGGATCGAGCTGGAGCTGTCTTTTTGTTTAATATGCCAACAAACTGTAGCATTAGTAAAAAGTTCGAACATAAAGAGACACTATGAAACAAAACACAAATCATTTTGTAACAAGACCCTTTGTATGGCTGTATTCTGTCTGAGTCCCACTGTTTGGGCTAGCCACTTGGTCACCAGACCGCTGTATGCCGGTCGTTACAAAAGAATAAAATGTATACGGAAAATTCAATGAAAATAGAATTTTCAAATAATAAAATAATTTTGTTTATGTTTATAGAGGTATGTATAAGAGATAAATCTGTTTTTAAAAAGTTCTGGTAAAATTTTAATAACAGGTAGGTATTTATTGACCGTCGAGCACTTCTTGAAGATTTGCACCAAGTCTGGAGTTAAATAGATTAACTCCAGGTAATAATCGATTGGTGACTTTTCTGACTGGTCCAATATCTTGTTCAAAATAGAATATATTCTTCTCACTTAAGTCCTTCAGCCTTATAAATACCCTTAAATTACCCTGTGAAATAAGCACAGATACAAAATAATGGAAATATAAAGATTTATTGACAATTTTAAATGAATAATCGATATTTTATCGATGGAGAGCAATTATCGACTCTGTCTCGGGAATTATCGATTGTGTCATACAGAACAAAATTTTATGTTATATTATATTAAAAGACAGGTTCTTTGAGCGATTAGAATTAATAGTCAGAGAAGGGTGACGAGAAAGTATAACATTAACAATTAAAAATATAAATACAATAATTACTATTCAATAGTATTTTAAATAATTCAGTATATAATATTTGAATAAATGTTTTGTCGAACCAATGAAGACTGACGTCACTGCGATATGGTTAGCAGACTTCGTTTTCAAGATGGCCGCTACTCGAGTTGGACTAAGTCACAGCATATGCGTCGTGTCAGAAAATCACAATAAAATTCCTTTTATTAAGGTTTAAAATGTCCCCGCACTGGTGTAATATGTCTGTTAATCTATTTGGTGTATTCTGGTGAAGTGTGCTGTGTAAACTGGTGTTAGTTAGTTTATTTTCTATGTGTTCAACTTCTGCGGTTAAGTTTTCAAGTTATTGGTTAGGAATTGCAGAATATATCAGTTGAAATATAGTGTTTTACTGGTTTCTATCACTCGTATTATGTAGTTAAGTGTTTGTTTTCACTATTGTCGTGAATGTATTAACAGCTTTAGCTTTAAAAAGTGTTTAAACCGCCTAACTCTCGTTTCACTGATTTCAATGGCTAAACACTAGTATCATTTTCAATTCGATTTAAAGAAACGTTCTTCACACAACTGTCCAGCTTGATATTCAACAAAAGACTAATTAACTTGGTCATAAATCTGGCCCAGTTAATCCTTGAAAAAGTATTGTTAACATTTTTCGACTTCCCATACATATGATAAAATATTACATTATGTATGGAATTTATCTATTTTATTCCTCACTTTTATGAATTATTAACCTTATTATTGGTTTAATAATCTCATTCCCTTTAAATTGATGTATTATAGTCCATATCTGTAGATATTTTGTGGAAATTAACAAATTTCTTTACTTTATGGAAATATAGACTCAAAATTGGATTTCCGTCTTTATACAAAATTCCCTCCATTTTAAATATTATTAATACTATTATAATAAATTTTAATTAGTCATATTCCTCTTCCTTTCCTTAAATACATATAAATTACACCTTTGAACTGGTTTTTTGTGTTAATCTGTAAATTTGACATTGCTCTTTAAAATTAATGAATTTATATATTTTGACAATTTACAAAATGTTAAGGTATATTTCCTTATTATCATTTTAATTCATAGGATCATTCCTAGTAGTGGTTAATTGTGTTATCTTATATAAATCTTGGTAGTTTACAGGATTTATAAGTGAATTATACTATTTTATATTGGTTCTCTGATTTCACCAAATGGCCTAGATTTTAGAATTTTATATTTCTTTCTTTCTCAAATAATTTAAACTTAATTCCTCCTCTGACATTACATAATTACAATTATATGAAAATAACATGATTTATAACTTATTGTGTTGTGTAGTAGTTAATTAACACTACAGTTAATAAAATAAATAATTATGAACATGGTTTAGCAATCTGCACAATTGAACATATTGCAGATATGGTTTGAACATATATCTTGTAACTATTTTTGAGCTAACATAGCATACCTATTAGAACATTATTACTGGTATGTAGGTTATTATTTATCAAATATAATTCTTTTTAAAACACACAACATAAATCTTATTTTCTAATAAACCTTACAAACACATTTATTTAACACATTGATTTTAGGACTGTGAAATAACAGTCTATTTAAACATGTTACACTTATTCATACTATATTAGTACCAGTCCTTTCTGGTTTACACCATTATTATTGTGATCCCCTACATCAGTAAACATTAACTCCCATACTCTATTTATTATCATTTTTTACAAATGTCTTGTAAATAAAGATTTTCATTAAAATAATAAAATACTGGAAACCTTCCATTTTATTATTTTATTATGCTGTTTACTATTAGATTTTAAAGTTGTGATATAGCATACTACTAACTTATAGTATCACCAACTTTAAGTTTATTGCATTTTTTAAAAAACACTTACACAAATTCACTTTCACTGTTGGTTCTGATATTTTGAGTCTTATTATCTCAGACCAGACCTTTAGTAATCATGGACCGTTAAGACTAGTTTATTTTCTTTATTACACAATAGCTTTAGCCGGTGCACTTCTTATAACGCTATACAGCACTTTAGTTTTCTCAATAATTACATTTTATAAGATTTTGGGTATGTTATACTTTCTTTTGCATAGTTTTTGTGGGTTTGGGATTGATAGTAGTTTATATAATAATAGGTTTTACTACGGTGTTTCTTTCATACTATTTCTTCCTCTCCTCCTGTCTTCCTTCTTGTCCTTCTTCGTATCTTCCTTCTGGTATTCATTCTTGTCCCTCTTCTAGTCTTCATTCTTGTCCCTCGTCTAGTCTTCAATCTTCTGTTCTTCCTTCCTCATTCTTAGGTAAACCAAGGTACTTGGTGTTATCACGACTGAGGTTTAGTTTGGAGTATTTAATTTATTCACTGAACTGACTTTATTCTTCTATACAGGTTTCAGGGTATTGTTTTCTTCCTGTTCACAAACTTTATTCTTCCTTCTTCTTGTTTTTAGGGTATTTTGGTATTCACCACTCTTTAATTGAGTCTCTTTTTTCTTGATATTGTCTTATATAACTGGTTTACTGCTCTGAGCTTCCTGGGTAACTTACTGATATTATACAATGAGTTGATGAGTTGCTTCAATACTTTCTTTGGTTTCTTTTAACAGTGGTTTTTATATATTAAGTAATGAGGATTTTTATCTTATTGTGGTTCATTCCTCTGATTTATTTAAATGTCATTCAATATTATTATAACATTCGTTGGTGTAATTAAACTTTATGATTTCACATGACTTAAAATGTAGTGGATTTTCTGTCACGCTACAATTTGGAGAAAAATACCCCATCGGAAGTAATACTCGAAAGTCGAAAATATCAAGTCTAAGCACTAACTATTCAGCGCCAACAAAAATAATTAGTCGGTCTATTACTGAGCAAGAAAAATGTACAGAAGCCGCCCTACGTGTCTCTTGGACTCTTGTAAAACATCTGGAACCGTTTAGTGATGCTGACATTGTAAAAGAATGTATGACTGAGGCTGGAAAGGTGTTGTTTGAGGACAATACTAATGTTGTGTACACAATTCAACGTATTCCGACATCCACGTCATCAAACACAAGAAATACAGAGTTACTGATTAAGAAAAATTATACTACATTAATGGAAGTTTTGAAATCTAAAGATTTTTATTCGTTAGCTTTGGATGAGTCATGTGACATCACTGATACCCCGCAACTTATGATTTTTGTTCGGTATCTGGATCAAAACAAAGAAAAATTTGAGGAAGAACTACTCACAGTTTTGCCAATGAAAGGAAACACCCGGGGGAAAGACTTCTACGAGGCCATTATGAAATATTTTACACAAAATGAACTAGATGCAAAAAAAAATGTATCATGGTTGTCATGGTTGATGGTTGTCCAGCAATGATCGGATGTAGGAAGGGTCTGGTGGAAAGGATGATTTGTGATGAAAGGTGCAATGGAAAAATGATATCTTACCACTGTATCATTCACCAAAGTGTATTGTGCTGCAAACTATGCCCTAACCTTGACGAAAAGATGAAAACTGTTATTAAAATCATCAGTTTCATCCGATCGAAGTCCTCTCTTCAGCACAAGGAGTTCAAATCATTGCTTGAAAACACAGACGCTCAGTTTGATGACTTGCTTCTGCATAACAATGTAACATGGTTAAGTGAAGGTTTCGTCTTACAACGATTTTTGTTGTTGTTATAAAATATAAAAGTTTTTTTATCAACGTGTGAACAAGAATCAGCTAATGAATACGTAGGCTTTCTCCTTGATAACGAAGAAAATGTTCCAACAATTGCGTTCCTGACAGACATATTCAGGCACTTTAACTATTTAAATCTAAAACTTCAGGGAAAGTGGAAAGCTTGTTTGTGATCTTCTAACTGAAATAAGAAGTTTTTCTAATAAGCTTAAACTGATAGCAAATGACATTAACAATGAACGCTTGCACTTTTCTTATCTGA
The DNA here is from genome assembly GCA_034769895.1 of Magicicada septendecula. Lineage (NCBI taxonomy): Eukaryota > Metazoa > Arthropoda > Insecta > Hemiptera > Cicadidae > Magicicada > Magicicada septendecula. The sequence continues at coordinate 477,208,900 of CM068368.1, read as the reverse complement.
AGTCAGTCTGTGAGAGCTCCGGTAATGAGGTTGACGTCAGTAAATTCTCAAACTTTGTGACTGATCTGAAGTCTGAGTTTGATGCTAGGTTCTCAGACTTTGCCAAAATTGGAAATACTGTAACAGACTTGAACAATTGTTTTTCCCTTCAAGCAGATGGCGCGTAGTCCCAAGAGGCATCAGAATATTTCAACAGTGATAAAGACATTCTGCAAATGGAGCTGATAGATTTGAAAGAAGATGTTGTGTTGAAGGAAACGTTTAGTGAAATACCAAACAAACTGGACTGTGAAGAGTTTTGGGTGAAATGCGTGCAGAAAGAGAAATACCCCCAACTCAAAAAATTAGCCGTGAAAATGTGCACCATGTTTGGGATTAACGTACATATGTGAAGCAGCTTTTCTTTTTCGAAAATGAACTTTGTAAAGAACAAGTACAGGTCCCGACTGACTGATGGCCATCTCCAGGACCTGCTGAGGATCAGCTGTACCAATACTGTACCTAACTTCACACAGGTTGTACTAAATAAAACATGTCACTTTTCCCACTAAACTTTTTTCTTAATCTAAAGTGCACAACTCTATTTTAAATGTAATTAAATATTAACTTTGGTTCTTTTTAAGTATTTCATTTTTAGTAGGTTTTAGGGTTTAAAAAGCATAATTGATTTGTTACTTAAACAAAGTATTTTTTTCGTTTCGATATTTAAGTTCAAGTAGGCCTGTACACCTACTTTTAAAACTAGACGAAAACTTAACGAAAAATAATCTTTGTAGCATTTAATGAAAAATATGATGTATTTGTTTTGGAATGAAGATTTAAATATTAAGGTTGTCATAATAAATTTATAAATTGTAATTTTGTGTTGCTTAACTAACTACGTACTTTATAATAACTTTGCAATAAATATGTTATTAAAACCGGTATTAAAACTGGTTTTTGTACACTTTATTTCTAGAATAATTCATCCCCAATAACTTAAAAATTAATAATTACGTGTCAATATTTAAATAACAAAAGCTGGGCATATTTTATAAAAAAACTGCAGTTTCAAGTAATTTAAGGTTAAAGCTTAAAGCTAATTTGTGAAAAAAGTAAAGACTACTTTCTGCCTTTTGTTCATTTAAAAAATGTACTATTCCAATAAAATTGAATAAAAACAGTAGCGTACTCAGTTTTTGGGGAGCAAAAACAAAGATTTGGCATAATTGAACAAACTCAATGGTAACGTTTTTACGATTCACAATAATCCAATTAGCTCTTTTTTAACATATTTCATGAAACTAAGGTGCAACATAATAGATATGTCTATTAAATGTAAGTACGTTACCGAAATGAATAAAAATAAATAAGTTCCAAGTTCCAAGTGTGAACTAAAAGTGTCATTAGGCCTACTTATTACATTAGCTGTTTATATTTTTTATCGTAATACTTAACTACGTTTTGCAATAAAATATATAGTTGCCTTAAATAACTTACAGTTTTTAAGAGAACAATTTAAAGATAAAGTAAGTCAAATGTAATCTTCCAGTTCACACTTGTTAACTTGTATAATTGGTTGTGAAGTAGGCCTCTGATGGTACTACCATTTTATAACTAAATATAAATGAAAGTTGGAATCAGAATGCATACAAACGCACCAATTGACGTAACAATTTTCTGGGGGCCCCCGGACTCCCTCCCGCCAGGAGGTATTCCGTACCACCCAGACCCCACGGTAGTGTACGGACCCTGGGCTTACCCAGAGGCTCAAAGAGTGGACCACCATGCAATTTAATTGGTGGCTACTGCCTTAGAACACCTTTGATATATAAGGTTTGATACTAACAACCATTTCAGTGGTTGACTGCACTGTGTAGCGTATTGCAAACCACTAATTCCCTGACTACCGATCTCGTAACTTTCAAGCTTCTCGGTTCATCAGCAGATCGGATAAAATGCAATGATGAATTAAACATGTAGTTCTGATAACTTATTTGTTTCTGTATCATAAGAATTGACTACGAACTAAATGGAAATGTTTATATTAGATGACTTATTTCTGACATGTCATTCAGAGTAACCTACAAACCTATTCTTATTAGGTTTAAAGAATAAATAATTTATATATTTTATTTTGTTCTTATAAAACCATTTGTGTTTGTAATTTTAAGTACAATTTTTATTATTATGATTATTTTAAAAATGGTGTATATGCATGTAAGAATGCTGTTGGATATGTTAATTTGTGTGTAATATATGAGTTTTGACAGGATATTAATATCAACATATCTATTCAAAGTGAGTGACAGACTATAAGACCGTTTTTTCTTTTTAATATTGTTGACAATTTTTCGTGAATTACATTTAATGTTGTGATGAAAATAAGTGTATATGAAGCTAATTTAGAGAAATTGTTGTTGGTAAATAGAAATTACGATATAAAGGAGAAAAACAGTTTGTTTCAATTTTTTATTTATGTGTTTTGAACAGGTGGCATAAGTCTAGATGATAATAAAATTTCCAAAAGGAAACGACAAATTAGTTACGTTTTATTTTGTCTATTTGTGTATTTAAAGTTTTTTGGGTTTCTAATTTTTTATATTGTTATCTAAGAATAAAATCTGTATATATTTGTGTGTGTGTGTGTGTGTGCGTGCGCGTGTTTTCGTGTGTGCACGCTTGCGTTGTACGAATAAAAATGTAATTGTATAAGAATTCAGGTGAGTTTATGGATGAGGTTAATTTTCTTAACAACTCTATTCAGTTCTTAACAACTACCCCTTATCAAACAACATTTACAATTTTTGTATGTTAAAATGAAAATCTATCCATTTAAAATACATGTAAGCCTATAATATTTTTATTGCGTTATATTTCGCTGTCCATGTATCCATACAATAAACTAATTCACACTGTTATATGTGTCTGTTAATGTGTTACTGAACGTAAGTTTGTGATAAAAAATAGAATACGGTGGACAAAATATAATACTAGTACAAGACGCACGAAGTGTGGATAACAAACAGACAATGTGGCAACACATCACTGTTACCGATGACGACAATCTACTGTGACAATCTACCTGGTTTATCTGCAACTGTAGCAGCGGGTGCAATATATGGAAACTCATATTCTGTCCTACTTTCTATGTTAGCTAAATTACCCAGAGTTAGCAGTGACTAGCTCATGTACTAGAAACAGCTAACGTTTGACCAAAATAATGTTATTAAGTTTAGTTAATGTGAGGGTAGAGGTGCTGTTGGCGGTAGTGATTTGTTTTCGAAACCAAATAATTTTGTTTGTTGGAAATTCACAATATTCACAGAAACATTAATAAGAAAACGAATTCTGTTAAAAAGTTAACACACAAATAATTTTCGTTTCAAATTGTTATAAATAAACAATTTTTTTCAAGTACAGATTAAATTTCTTTATGTATGTGTGTGCGCGCAATTTTTACACGCACACAGTCATACACACACACACAGCCTATTATCTGGAGTAACTGTGTAAAAATTTACGTCATTGAAGAACATCCTGCATGCAAGGAAGCATTCAAAATTCGAGTATTTTAAAGTTATTGACAAGCAGAGATTTTATAGTAGAAAAAGTTTGAAGTTTAATGTGAAGCTAAACTAAAGAACAGACGACATTAACTCAAGTATTGACTATAACCGTAATGTTTGCTAATCTCTTAGACTTGATAATGTTCTAATTGTTCCATTTGCACAAAAACCAGGGAAATTTAGTACACTTTCCTGTTTATATCGCCTTTGACCACCGTATTGGATCATATTGGACACCCTGGCTGACCAAGAAGCAGAGAGACTTCTTCATGTCTCTAAAAATGACCCAACCATAGTATTTGTATCTTATTTTACAAAGAAGAGAATCAAGATTCTTATAGCATTATTTCTAAATGTACAGAATAAACCACTGGTAACGAGGGACGCTTATTTCCGTTGTGGAGCAAAGCAGCCTAGAGACTTCTTTTTGAAGAGTCGATAAAAAGTCCTCATTCATCTGCTTCATAGGGAGTGTTGAAACTTTTCACAAGCCAAGTACATCATTGCAATAAACTAGTTCACCTTCTTGAAAAAGTTTTTCCTGTTTCGGAAAGAAGAAGAAAAATTTCCAGAAGCTATTAAATATTTTCTTTCAGTCTAGAGCTGCTGAGTCTTTCGGTAGGTCTAAATACCTGCAACTTTTGTAATTGTGTTTGCCAAATATGCTACACGTGTTTACTAACTGTCGTGTAATGTGTCTCACTTTATCTAGTGAAATACGTTTATTTGTCAGTGTATACTGTGGTATCTAGCCACACGGTTACATCTGGCGGATACGTCTGCAGCTCTATGACTACTACTGTATCGAGAAAAACGAGTGTGGTGCTACTGGTGATAGTGGTAGTAATTAGTGTTTGTGAGATAAATATAAATACAAGAGATGAAACTAAAACTAGTGCAGTAAACATACATCAAACACAGAAACACGAATCCATACATGCGTATAACTACAATGCGTGCTAGATATAAGAGACATCTAAAGTATACTTTACTTTTTTAACCCTGTAAATACAGACAGGTTTATATGTTTCATAAGCTCGCAACTATATGCCAACACCGATGATAGTGAGGACGTTATTACTCGTTCTCTGCCGCTGCAGATTACTTTAGTAACAAAATGGTCACAAATACCAGTTGCTCGCGACTGTGTTAATCAAAACAACAGTTAAAGGCGTTTTCTGAGCTGTCAATTACTGTACAGAATAGAAAATGTACTGTAAAGCAACTGTCACTCGCTCGCACTTGCTATTAAACTGAAATTATTATCACGCTGCATTACAAATTACTCTTTACTTAACTTATGCAAATAAACAAACGATAGTAGAAGTCTCTGGTATAATTCGACCGTTTATTTGTATTAATGATAATAATAAATTCATTTTTCAATATTCCCCCATTTGACCTTATGTTAGTCCCCTAACAACAAATAATTACTGGCGCATAAATTTTCGGTGTCTATGTTAAAATAGTTTGACGTAATTTTGTTAATCCATTATAAGTAAACAATCCATCACTCTCTCTATAAAAACTAGACACGACTTACTATAATGTTTGACCTAGATGTATTTATGACCATTTGACCTAGTAATTTTTATGTCAGAAATTTGGTGACAAAAAAATACTGAAATTAGTACATCTGGCCTTTCAGTAGTATTAGGTAACTAAATCCACATTTAAATCCACTATTCTTAGGTTGATAATAGCATTAAGAGAAGTGTTACCTATAAAAATCATAGGAATGAGTCTAGCATTATGTAGACCTAATAATCGTGAGTTTGGCAAAGGTAAAAAAAACCTTCCATTGATTACCTTTTCTCTTACTCCACACACACACACACACACACACACACACACACACACACACACACACACACACACACACACACACACACACACACACACACACACACACACACACACACACACACACACACACATACACGTCTCTCAGCATTAGTGGCACAAGTTCATACACACGTACAAGTGGCAACGTCAAAGTTAAACACGCTACAACATAGATCTTTTACCTCTGATTTTGACAATTTTATTAATTTTTGTATACACACCAACTTATTATGGATACACTCGATATCCATTGTTGTGGCAACCGTGCCACGCTTATTATAATTCGTGAACTCCATACACACGTTGCCACAATACGTTCGTATTCATGTCGTGTGTATACAGCGTTGCCAATTTTCTTCGGGCAAAGAGCGCCAAAACTGACTCATAGCAGCAAGACACTTGCAACTTGTTTACGGCTGATACTATGTTGTTGACAGTCTACAAGAATTTTTTTCTCATTGTCATGCGGGTCTTTGCTTAGTTTGCGTGGTATAACCATTACGCTTACTTTTCTTAAATTTTTTCCAACGAATAAGAGCAAATGTTTTAAAATATTCTGAACATTACTGATTAATAAGCGCATTGTGTTTTGCATATTTTTATTTATTATTTAATTTTGTATTAAATATAACAAAAGCTTATATTGTAAAGTACAAACGAAGAACGTATTTTAGTGGAAAGGGTGCAATTATTTCAAATTATTGTTTAGTTAGAGTGTCAATGACAACTATATTTTTAGATAGTTTTCCGTATAAAAAAGTCTGTGCAATTTTTGAATAATATAATGACAATTGTGTTTTTGTCCCCGTTGTTTTATTATTACAACGCTAATACAGAAAAATATTCTCATGATTGAAAATTCAGTGGTACAACGACAGTAGCTTACCGGAAATTTACACTTTAGTTTAGATTCTTTAAGTTATATGCGATTTTCAGATGAAGAGCGTAAAATTTTGTAACTAACTGGTGGTTTGGTGGGGCAATACCGCCAATTTATTGAGAATGTTTAAAGTTATTTCAATGAAATGAGACACAAATTTATTAAGAATTCCTTTCATTTAATATTTCAATAAACTCAGAAACAAACTTTATTCCCACCAGTTTTGCGCTGTTAGTCGTCGGTGATAAAAGTAGCCTAGGTGGTTGCGTCGTTCTTTAACAGTATTTCTGTGTATACGACGTTCTTTGTATATGCCGTATCACCATCTTGGCATAGATCGAGTCTACACTGCAGTAGGCCTACTCTGTCAAAATCCCCTGAAAGTAAACACAGCTCAGCTCTGGTTGATCAGGTTGCAGTTGTCGTTTAACGGACAATCAATAATTCGGGTTTGAGTTTCTAAACATATTATTTTATTTTATTTTATTTATAAACTTATTATTTGAAATAATTTTCATTATTTCCATCCAATTAATTTTGCAAACTATATGGTTAACAACTGAATATTTCTTGCATATAAATCTGCTGGGAATATTAAAAATATTTCCATCATGCTGTGTTTCCATCACAGGAAAAGTTCTGTTCCCCAATCGAAGTTTCCACTCCATTCCACTCCACAAATTGTTGTTAATTAGCACTGACACACATATTTTAGGTCAAATACTATATGGTCATAAAGGTCAAAGTTTTGTTTGTTTGTCCCGCCTTTGGGACTAACGTTAAGACCTGTCTAAACTCTCCACTAAAAGTATCACTTTTCCATCCGTCTGAACTATACTTAATAATGGATGTCTCGAAGTATACACCGAACTATACACTTCATTATGTTTCGAAGTAAATGATCCATACTGCTACTGCAGAGATCGTTGACATCTCATCAATTAAAATAACTGACTCTTCGTGTAGAACTGTAGCGTTTCCTGACATAGCCTTAATGGAAGAAACTGAAGAAGGCAACACTGGAACAAGAAGATCAAATAACTAATGGAGTATAATTCCTGCAGCCAAGAATTGCACAGGTTTGCATGTCCATTTTGTTGCTAATGCTAAATGAGCCTGTTCACTAACAATATTCAGAATATTTGCGAATACGTAGGTCATGCTACGTTCTGCTGGGGCTTCTAAGAATAACAGCTTCTCAATTGTCTCGCCTGCTATGGCCCACATAATTTTAATTACAACTAATTTCTGTTTTTCATTTAATTTGCTATGTATATTAGCACCATGACTGGCCTCTTCATTCACATTGCGTACAGGGTTAATAAGCATTGGATTATTTGGTATTGGCAAGCCGATGTTCCTTCACTCCAAACCATTACTTCTTACAATGTAATCTATATCCTGCAATGCTGCATTTCCTTCAAGGGCCTGCGTATCGTCTACATTAGTATTTTGATAATCGTTTACACTTGAAAAGGTAATGTTGGTTTGTAGAAGTAGCACATTAATGAGAACAACTCTCGTAGTTGACACGACATGTACAGTATGTGCTCTGCATTTCCTCCCAACATTTGTGCCAATCTGTGTCAATTTCAAGTAACCCACATGCAAGAGCCGCTCCTTTGTATGGCTTATAAGTTGCGTATGTATTGCTGTAGCTGCGTGGACATGCGAGTGATGTTCCTCCTTTAATATGAAGTAGTAACATACGTATGTAAAATCTGTTATGATCGTTTGGTGCGACAGTGTACATTCTCCCTATCATTTTGCAACCATCTCTCTTTCCTGGAATCCATTTATTATCAGCGAATCCATAAAATCCTGAAATACCAGTATACAGGAATTGACAAGCACAGGGATCGCATTGATTAAAATCAAACCATGATTTCATCAATGTTGTGCGTTTTGTTGCAGGTCCTTGGATTGCATTCTCATCCCCTGCCCTAATACACATTATAATATCCATCTTCAAGCACAGCTAAGCGAACGATTGTATGTGACTGATCATGCATTTATTTTGAATGAAGGCACAGAATATCTGATGAGAGCTAAAGTATGGCATATTCGCGTATGTTATAGTTACAACATATCCAGTTAATGATCGTCACTGACGCTTCTTACGAATTGCATACATGTTGAGTCACATTATTTATACATGTATTGGAATAGGTTTTCAATATTGATGTGAGCATTGTACTGTAGAATTAGGAAGTGATTGTAGAGAACGAATCACGATTATCAAATGATATATTCCTTTTACTTCAACAATTCCGTCATCTCCTCTCCGGTACTTTGGATAACCATTGTTATTTTCAGTAGTTTAATGTAAAACGTTGCTCGGTTATTATGTGTACACATTCCATCAATCATGAAAGGAATATTAGGATTACGAGCTCTACAAGATCCATGTATCATAGTCGAGATAACAATTTTATGAATCCTTGGAAAACTGACTGGGTCAGGTATTTCTCCGCACACAACTTAGGATAAGCATGAGGTAGTGTATTAATCACGTTTCTGGGATTCAATAATAAATATATAAATAATAAATATGTGTAGGATAACAACTGCTCACAATGAGTGATTTTTTAGTAAATCATTTTTATCACTAGTTGAGTTTATAACAAACACTCCAGAAACCTATCACGACGATCGGCAGATTTTTCATTTTCACCAAGTTAAGAAGTTATATCTGTCCATTTCGGATTGCAGGTCATAGTTAAAAACCTGTCCAGTTTTCCAGATTTGCGTACTGTACGATCGCCATCAGATCCTGGTACCGAAGAGTCATGTTACGTAGTCTGCTCCTTCATGTTCGATAACCTCGGCCGTGTAGTGCGTAAGGATTATTAGCTAGAAAGCTGCCAGGATTGTAAGTAACGAGTGTTGAAACTCTTCGTTTTCATTACGAACAATACGTATGTCATATTCTGCCAAAGAATAAGGTTTGTCGCCAGCAAGTGGTAAATAATCGGAAATATATCTGTGAATCTGTCCCTAAATTTTTAAGGAGTAGAAACCTGTACCAGGGATATGATTTTCGTGACCAAAAAGTAAGAGAATGCCCTCACACTATTATATTTCCGGATGGTTTGGACAAAATTAATGCTGTTAAGAAGCAATTCTTTCAGTTGCGTACTTACCTGAGTTCTGGAAGGGAATTAGGCCGTTATGACATTAGGAATTGGAATAACTGACTCGTTAACGAAACGCAAGGAATGACAGTAAAATCATTAAATATTAATTCCATTCAGACAGTGCTTAAATGTGGTAGATTCTTCCAATAAAAGATTAATGAAAGACAGATGGGCGTACGATGTACCTGCCCCGCGATAACACTCAATACGTGTGTATAGAAATTCCTTCGTTCAAATTCACTACGAAAATCACTGTCGCGTTTTGCTCACGTAACAGTACTCATCGCAAATAGTGTACACACAAGCCGACTCTATGTGAATATGTGAATCTGCCAACAGACAGATGGCAATGTACTGTAATTCTCCCTCCCGCTCGATCGTCTCAGTATATACAATCCAGTACTTTACTTTTAAAAGAATTTGAAGCACAAAATGGAACTGTACAAAACTTATTTTTATATATTAAATACATATATATATATAAATAATATTTAAAATTTATATTTACTTTACCTCAAAATGTTATTTTTCCCTTATTTGGAACATGTTTCGTTACCCTTAGTGTTCCCATCATGAGCCTCCTAATTTTGAAAATTGTGGAGTACCTGTGTGCTGGTTGGCGGTTGTTATGACTTCCCGTTGGTTTTTGGTTTTTCAATAAATATTAAATATATTATATACATCAAGAAATAGACTGTAGCAAAAAGTGTCAGCCATGGCACGATGTTTATTAAAACAGTAAATTAAAAATAAATAACTATTGTATGTATTTTTTATTTCCCAGTTAAAGGATTGTCGAATTAGATAAACTGAAGTATTGATTTAGTAAAATACAGTACGGTTTTAAGTAAAAAAATATATGATTTTCTTTTTGAGAGACAAGGTTGAATTTTCGCATTGTTTTTTATGAATCATCATGTCAAAAACATGTCAAGCATGTACAGCTGCTTGGTGACTGATCATACTAAGCAAATGAAATATCTTGGCTTCATAATAGACAGTAATCTCTCATGGAAATGTTTTATTTGTAGCCTGAAGAAATAGTTATATACATTCTTACGAAAATTCTATTTGTTACGAGATTTTTGTCCCGAAATAACTATTCCTCGATAACATCCAGACAAGTCCTGTGATCAATTCACGGCCGTGTAACTGGTTAGTTCGAATTGCTTACTACATTTTTGTCATGTATAAAAGTTTTCGTACTGATGACTAACAAAATTGTTGCATGAAGGTATGCAGCAATTGTTGTCAGATGTGGTATTATCAAGGAGAACTATGTAATAACAGACATCAGCTGCCTTGTGTATACTATGCACACAAGCCAGTTGAAGACATAATACGCAGTCCTGTTCGAATAAACAAACTCGTATTCATTCTTTTCCGGTCTTGGATATGTAGTCACAACTGTTATGTGAATATAATCACCAGACAAGTTGAACAAAAGAAGACAATGCTTTATGTCCGCGTAAAAACGAGTGATATTTGAAAGTAATAATGTGCATTTTAGATAATTTATTTACATTTTCTGATAAACCTAATTTTCATTATTAAATTATACGTAACAGTATAACAAGTATTTAAATTACTACTCCTAATTTATTATATATTTACACAAATATATGCATGACAATCAGAAGCCTCTGATGTAATAACTTATTTAATTACGCAGCACTTTCCGAAACTGTATCTATGCGCCAATCAGATTATACCTTTAGTGAGACAAGATAACAGTTTTGAGTACACGTTGCCGCTGTGTAGTCACAATTAGTATTCATGAATCCCAGCTTTAAGTGAATCGGCCTATCGTGTCGTCGTCATTTTGCTGTCGGTATAGTCGTCGTTTAATGATGTACAGTAACATGACAACAACGTAACTACACACATAAATAAATAACCATTGCTCCCGACTGCCATCCTTTTGACCGAGGGTGTATTAGATTTTTAACCGTTTACACATAGGCCTACACAATGATCTTTTTCTTTCTTATTTGGCAATGAAAGTACTGTAATTGATAATTAAGTTCCTTATTTGGGATCAGATTGTAATTTCGTGTAGACCTATTTACGTTTTTGAGATTCCAAAAACACATGTTAGAGTAGAAACACAAGGAAGGAAGAATACCAGGCAGCCCAAGAAGTAGCTGCAGAGAGAGTATAAACTCGGAACTGAAAGGGGCCTTGAGACCACTGCGATAGGTGATTGGACATTGGACATCAGACAATGATGTAGTCTAATACGTATTTTATTTGTGTGTGATATATATATATATATATATAGAGAGAGAGAGAGAGAGAGTGAGAGAAAGTGCGTGTGTCTTCGGCGGGAGGGGGAGAAAGGAACGTTGAAAAACTCTTATGTTATGAATGCTTAAGCTTACAAATTGTTATTATTATTATTTTTTTACTATAAAATGTTCATATTATTTTAACATAACGCGATTTTCTGGAACATGTTTTGTGGAAACGTAAAAACAGACAGCTGATGTACAGTTGCATGAGTTCGGACGTAGATGTGTATATATGTGTCAGCCCAAACAGGTAGTATGTTTTGTAAACATACACGCTGTGCCATTAAAACATTAAGAATGTTATTTGACCTTGAGTAGAGAGTCCTGTTGGAGGGATTCTGATGAATGAGAAATCTTGTCTCTGTGCTGGAGACCTGTGATGTTACGCTGAATAGACAACACATTATCACTCTACACAGCAGTGGCTGACGTGTATTAACCATTTCTGAGTTCGCGATACCACAACTCAGATTAAACTGTGCACAATGTTTGTAGAAAAGACGGACGTGTGTGACGTAAACGCCAGTTTGCAAAATGCATCATCGTTCCCGCCAGATATGTAATCACGTTTCTCGTTTATCTTGTCTCAGCCAAATAAACATTACTATGAGTTTACCATATTCCAGTGTCCTTCATATTTCATAAACACTTGAGAAAATAAAGAGTGAGAGAAAGTGAGAGAGGGCGTGGGTGAGAGAGAGGGGGGAGTGAGAGAGAGAGAGAGTGAGCAAGAAAATGAGAGAGAGGTATACAGACAGAGGGGAGCTGTATACATTTTTTACCATACTTCATTTAGTTTAGAAGTCACATGACATAATTTGTATAAAACATCAATTAAACGCGCTGCCAGAACGTCGCATCCTATATATAATGCGACTCAATACGTCACGTTTGTACAGTTCTCATAAGTTCCTTTTTGATAACTACTATATTACTTTTTTGTAATATTTACTTGAGTACGAGCATTAACACACAATTTGCGTACAAAAGTAATTAAATGCGGTTATTTAACAGAATACGAAATTCCTTAAATGATTATAAAATACACATTATAAGATATAATATAACTATTATGAACATGTAGCCATCATTAATTAGTAACCTGATACGAGGCACAAGTAGGCCTACATAGACTTATACCTAGCAACATCAGCGCTCACATTACAGGCCTACTTAGTACTTAAATGAACGATTATAACGCGATGTAACACATTTATTATAAATTATGAAGTATTATAAAATATAAAGTGCCCTGAGATTGTGTGTCATTTGCGATGAAAGAAGACCTTCGCTTTAAACTAAGGGATAAAAGGGAAACGAAAAAACTTGAATTAACATTCATTCATCAGCGTTGTGCACATCCGTATCTTACTGAAATGGAATACAAAAGTGTTAATAATTTTCGGTGTTTCATTAAAAAAAAAAGGGTATCAGAAAATGTGTTTGAGACTAAAATATTCTTCCGTTATCAATACAATGTGTAAAGTGTGATGGTAATATGTTAACAAATGTAAAAGGATAAAGAAACGTTACCTTCAGATGTGGTAGAAGGAATTACAGAGCTACAAAAAACATACATGCTTACACTTTTTCGGAATAGCGCGTGTTCCTGCATTATCTGTATTGTGTGTGTACTTGGATTTTGAAATATCAAATTTCAGTCATTTCAAAACAGATCGACATAAACAGGAAAACTACGCAAAAATTAATAAACGAATTCAGGGAGATCCTTACTGTCTGGTTGATAGATAACAGCTCAAAAATTGGCGGCCCGGGAGATACTGAAATTGATGAAAGTGCGTTTGCTTAAGGAAGTACAACAGAGGCCGAATAACAAAAACTCGGTGGGTACTTGAGAGCATTTGCAGGAGAATAAAGAAATTGTTCCTATAGGTGGTGGATAAACGTGATGCAAACTCACTAAATTGTGTAATTTTAAATAATATGGAACCAGGAACCACTATAGTTGCAGATATGTGGCACGGGTACAACTCGCGAGTACCCATACATACCCAAATGTATGGGTATATAGGCCTACTTCTGTCTGTGAACCATTCGCTTAATCTTGTATGTCCCCGCAATTCTGCTGTTCACATACAAACGATCGAGAACTAATGGTCTAAAGTTAAGCGTGATATGCGGAGAAGAGTCAGCAGAATGTCTATTAGTATATTTCAGATGTATTTGATTGAATATATTTGGAGAAAAGTGTTTTTCTGCAGAAGAATGGTTTAATAAATTTTTAGCGGCTATTGATTATTTTTACACGCAATTTTTAAATTGAATGTACAGTAATTTGTGGTCAATAAATTTAGCTATAGTACAAGTAAATTAGAAAAAAATCTAAAAAAAAATAAAATAAAAATAGATGTAAAGCAGGTATCCGACGACTTCTAGTACCCTCAACCCAAAACATTTTAATATTGTGTGTGTGTCTCTCTCTTTCCCTCCCTGCGTCTCGCGTCATCTTGCTATTTAATCTATAACACAAATAGAACTAATATAATACAAACTTTTATCCTATCTCACAACCCTCTGTCTTCCTCCTCTCCGTCTGTCTCTAACACAAGAAGTAATTATTATTATGTACATTTTTGCACATTTGATCGCTCTCCTTTCTTCTATCTCTCTCTCTTTCTCCCCTTCTTTATATCTCTTACTAATAAAAATATAAATCTTATTACCAAAAAAATACGTACAGTAGCTTTCTGCCATTGTCTGTGTATCTGACTCTTGACTCCCATTTAGCTCTCTCTCTCTCTCTCTCTCTCTCTCTCTCTCTCTCTCTCTCTCTCTCTCTCTCTCTCTCTCCCTACTTATCCTCTCTCTCCTAATCTCTTAATTACGCACTTTTATCCTTTTACTATTTCTCTCTCTCCCTCCTCTCTCACTCTTTATCTCCATCTATCTACCTATCTATCTGTCTGTCTGTCTGTCTATCTATCTATCTATCTATCTATTTACCAATCTCAATCCCAAACAGAACTATAGACTATTAACAACTACAGAACTACAAACTAAAATTATAAAATTTTGTTAACCGCAAAAAAGATACAAATAAATGTTTTATAGCATTACTTCGAAATACTGTATGTATAATGATGAATATTGACAAAAAATATAACTGATTATATTTGTTATATAACTAGTATATGTTTATTACGTTTGGCATTACATTTATTACTTTTGACTGCCAATTGCATAAGAAATTTCTCTAGTAAATGAGATCAACGTTACATTATCGCTCGGTGTCGATGCATGTGTGAAAATATTAACATCCTCGTTAATTACGTTATTTGGTCCGACGAGAAGTGGTCAATTTTTACATAATTCGAAAGGCCAGTACGCTACGTTGGCATGCTTCGTAAAACAAAATAATTATATTACCACGGTTAATAGAATTGGATAGTGAAGTTTAAAAATTGTTGATAAATATTTGACACTACTAGTTAAAATTATGATGTAAAGGTAGCGGGTGAACGAAGGAACAAAAATAACTGCCAGGTCATTCGCCTGCAGTTAGTCACTCTTTCATAAAAACAAATAAGCGTCAACGAAAACTGTGCAATACCCGTGGTTGAAAACTGGCAAACGTCGCTGGAAGCAAAAACGGCGAAATTCGAAAAAGTATACATTTCAGATGCTTAATTGTTGGAAAACTGAAAAGACGCCCTATTGTCGTAATTATGAAAAGATGCCATAATGACAGCGTTTTGTACAAAAAAAATTATTTGCTTATTATAAGAGTATATTGAAATATAAAATGCAAAACAAATAACATATTCACAAGAACATAATGTTACAATAAAATTTCAATATACTCTTCGTTTTCAGGTAGACGCCAAAACGTATACATTTTGAAAACACGCCATTTTGATACATTTTTATAGAAAAATGTATACACACAAACACACACACACACACACACACACACACATATATATATATATACCATTTATAAACATAAAACATATAAATCATATAGCCTTATATAAAAAACAGCTTTTATAAACAATAGATTTTAAATTTGTATAACTATTTCTTTGCACATTCTGTTCCTGAAGATGATAGTAATGTATAATAAAACTGTTGAAACAGTGTAATAAATAGTAAAAAACATATTCTTGTTGAAACAAAATATTATTTATTTTTTAATGTAAAACTATAAATCTGGTGTTTGTGTTTGACATAATGATATGTTCAACACTACAGGGTATCTCCGTACTGTGAAATATGATAGCCATTTTATATTTAATTAAACTTGATACTTTAAGAAAAACTGTATTTTTACCGAGGTCCTGGAAATATGACCTGAAGAATGAGCCACTTCCGAAGGTCGTACGAAGTACATAACTTCCGCAAATTTGTGTCCCTTACTGAACTATAGCCTATATGTAGATTTCCAAAAAAGTAAATTCTAAAAACAAACGCTGGAATATCTTGAATGTACCCATGGTTGAAGCTTTCAACATCAGAAGTATCAAAATCAAATGAAAATTTTATGCGCATATATATAAGTAAATACAATAATTATAAATAATAATACGAATGGAGTAGAAGTAATAAATACAATAATTTTGTTTAAAGGATGGCCTCCACATATCCCCCTATAGCCTTCTTAAAGATTTCTATCTAACAGGGAAACAGAATTTATTCTGATGCAAACAGAGCGCAAGAACACACTGCTATTCTCAATTTCTCTTCAGAGAAGCATCTTCCCCTTTCTGAACATCGAAAATTCTCGCAATGCTGAATCATACTCGTTTTCTTAAACTTTTTATGTTCTGTACTCTTTTGCTTTAGGCATTTTATTACCTCTGTAGTAAACCACTAAACCTTACCCCCTGACGAATACCGACTGCTACGCTTATGTTCGTTTCTTTCCGTAAAATGTTCGTACAGGTTGATTGCGTTTCAGTACAGCTGGCAACCAGACACATACTGAGAAACAAATATTTATTGAGCAACACGATTTTTACGGAACTTCCTTCGCGCCAAACTATGACGTGTACAACTGAATCTTTATTTATGTTTGTATTGTTTAAAAATGCTGACCTCGTTTGTCATTTCCACTCACAGCTGATACGCTCCAGTTACGTAAGACTGTACACACTTCGAAAGCAGTTGATCCAGTATGAATCGAATTGTTCACAGATGCCCGACAATCATTGGAACGAAAACACATCGATAATTATTAACAAAATGCCACATTATTAAATACATAGTCTTATATGCACATTAAGTACACACGCGCTGAATATTTAATAATTTAATGAATAATGTATAATGATACTTCAACTAACAAACTTAAAAATTATTTAAAATTCTGTTTAACTTTATAACAATCATTTTTTTGCAGCAGCAGCGACAGAGCAGTGTTCTGTATATTGGTTTCATTGGGCTTTACCATAATATTACCATGTGTTAATTTCCTTTTTTTTGGTGGAATCAATTCTCCTCTGTAGCACGATATTTCTTTTCTAAGAAGTCGAACAGCTAAGCACATTTTGAACTGCAACGCGAGAGCGAATTTTGTCGTTTAATCACTTCCAGTTCTTCTAATATGGCTACACTATTAACTAATTCAATTCAATCCCCTTTGTGTGATTCTTTTCGATTGCCCATAGATGTCATAAAACTTTCTCTTTTGCTGACTTGGGATAATATTTCTTGTTTTTCCGTCGTATCAATTTCGTTCTCCGGATGCACAAACAACCGATCGTCACCATCGTCTTCGATATTGTTACAATTCGACTGAAAACTACGCCCTGCTTTGTTAATCCTGCAGGACATCATGAATATGTTTACACATATTCCACTTAATACAAGTTCTACACACGTGCATGAATATTTATGTATACTCACATCACAGTCTACACAGATCAAATTGCATTTTCACTGCACATCATTTTCATGTACTAAATATATGTACCTCTTTCATGCCAGAAGACGACGGTACTTTCCACCCATTGCCTGTTCCTTCTCTGATAATTGAGTTACTGTCGATTTCTCTGATAGGCTTATGACTTTTT
This sequence comes from Magicicada septendecula, assembly GCA_034769895.1. Lineage (NCBI taxonomy): Eukaryota > Metazoa > Arthropoda > Insecta > Hemiptera > Cicadidae > Magicicada > Magicicada septendecula. The sequence continues at coordinate 477,191,167 of CM068368.1, read as the reverse complement.
GTAATGTCTTTCAACTTTGTAGTTAATTTGCCTTTGCTTAAGATAATAGGACTATCAAACAACTTATCGCGGACGAAAGACATTAGAGCAACTATCGCTTTGTCCAAATGTTTTACATTTTTGCCGTGTAAATATATATATTTAATTGTATGATGCATTCTTTCGATATGCATGTTGGTGTTCAGACCTCCTTGAAGTCGATGGAAGTAGGCCCAAGACTGAATATTTTTTGAGAACGTTTGATCAAAATAAGTGCCGAATTCAGAAATGTCTTTATCATCAAGTAGTCGCCTAATTGCTTCAGGCAGATTTCATTCGAATGCAGAAGAGTCTCTTTCCTGCATTAATGTCCTGACTATTCTACTATAAACGTAACCCTGCTTCTCTTTGCTTTTTACTTTGGAACTAATATTCCTTCTCCAAGCCCTGTCAACGTGCCAAGTGCAGTACAATTTCATTGCCGGAGCTTGCATTGTTGATATCCACGCATTATAAAAGGATTCATCCAAATCGGACATAAACATTTTCGGTAAAACTTCGCCTACTTCTGCCTTGATATACTGAAAAAACAAAGAAAGCACTTTTTCGTCAGTTCGATTTAATATGAGGAAAGCACATGGAAATCCCTTTCTCATGTCGTTTAAAACAAGTAGGGTTATTAGTTAAAAACCGTTACTGTTCAAACCGTGGGTGCCATCAATGCATATACAAACACTGCCATATTTCTTCAGTATTTCACTCTGTGCATTGTTCATTATAATTAAACAAAATCGTCTGTTTTTAAAGTTTGGCCAGTTTCTCTGACGACCCCTTGAGGCTTATAAAATAATACACAAGTCTGATCACTGGAAATGACCTCGTTGACCAACGCTTCAACCCTTGTACCATCTTCTTGACGTCTCACCGACTTCGAGCATAAATTATATGCGTGCTCGATGTTGTACAGGTCTTGCTTCGTTAATAAATGAATTCTTTTTAATTTACAGCCTGTCACGGAATCGCACATTTTATTAAGTATTGCTTGAAGTGGTACCATCTTCAGTTTCAGTGACGCGAATGCTTGCCGGACAGACAGCATTGATTTTGTTACTTCCCTGTAATTTTAAGTGCCGACTACCTTTACTTTCAGACACAAATTGCCCGGACCTATGACATATATAATAATGTCTCTTTGTGCTGACGGTAGCAGAATGGGAGCCACGCTTTTTAACGTATCTTGAAAATGTTTCTTTTTCAATGGCTTGTTTTAAATCCAAGAAACTTTCTAAGGATTTAAATTCTTTAATTTCAGACTTTACTGATATGTTGTGCTGCAATTCGAAGTGTTCAAGTTCAATCGCTGCCGCAAGAACACATAAGGGATAAGGGGCACTTAACTTTATTCGGTGCTGATACCCCTGCACCGTGGGATTTGCGTTCATGACGTTTAAATGTGTATCAGTGCTTTAACTGTTTATCACAGATGTTACATTGTTGTGTACGTGACTTCAAGTTGCTCAAAACCGGCATTCCACTGTTTACTTCTTCGGGATGTAATTTCGAATCCTGGTTAAGATTATCTACATTTTCACAATCCTTACCGCACTACGAACATAAGTATTGCTTAAGCTCACTGATTTTAATAAACCAAAAATAAAAAGGGAATAAATACTAGATTATGAAAATCTAAAAAAAATCACAAAAAATTAACAAATGAATATCACACAACAAACTCGATAAACACACGCACGGATAATGTAAATTAAATAAAAATGTATATTATAAAACGAACTACGAAGACATTTGATACTTACAGTGATATTAAAGAATAAAATTATAATTAATAGATGATCGTCGCACACTGTTAATTAACACACGCACAGATAATTAAACTGAAGCAGTAAAGTAATATTTTAAACGTGAACTATTGTCATGCTGGTGTTACTGTACTATAATTATCGACACACTATTACTTAACACACGTACAGTAGGCCTATATTAAACGGCACGTTGTGTCTTTTACGGTACATTTCCCGCCTAATTCAACATCGGAGGATTTCGTACCTGCTCATAGCATTGGGTAAAAATTGGATATCCGCTCCTTACTCAGCTCTACGAAGAGATATGGAAGTAAACGAAGCAGTTGGTATGCGTCAGGGACTAAGGTCTAGTTAGAAAACCAAGCTGGATCCTTCTTTTACAATAATTTCCTTACTGATACGTGCTTTTTAATAATAGCAGACAAGTTCTTGTTTAGATAGTAAGCTGCTGCGTCAATATCACAAGGTGTGTAGACTTTATTCCAGTCAGCTGTTAAACAGCGTTACAGATCTTTTTCGGTAATCTCAATTCTAATTCTCATCGGTACAAGAGATTAATGGATCGCAGTAACTCAGAAAACAAGGCCTTGAAATCAAGTTAAAAGTTTATTTAAAAATTTAAGAAAGTTCCCGCCTTGAAATGAAGACAGAGGCTCGGGCAAAGATATTGAAGGGTAGGGACCAAACGAATTCGGTGAGAGAAGGAACCTTCAACTCTCGCCTGATAGCATCATATCTGACAAACCAGGGAGAGTTTGAGATGTACCAGATGACCTGGGATTGGAAAGCTTCCAAACAGGCGACAATGTTTGGGCTGAATTATGCCCAAAAGCCAGAGGCTGCAGATGTTAATATTGCTCTGAGAAAGATCAAATAGATGGTGAGTTTAGTGCGCACAGGCACTGAACTCCGATGAGTGAGAAAGGGATATATTTAGGGTTTGACGCCGCAGGCACACTGGAGACTCAGGGAGACGTGGGTTTCAAAGCTTAGGCGCCAGTCAACAGTGACGTCCAAGTATTTTACAGACCGTTTCCATACGATTGGACTCCCTTCTAGGGAGAGAGACTGGAAGCGGGAAGTAAATTTACGAGAAAAGGCGATCGCCTCGGTTTTCTCCACATTGATCGCCATTCTCCACTTCCAAAGCCAGTCTGGAAGTTGGACGAGCTGACGTTGCACCAGGCAAAACTAAGGTTCGCTGAGCAAGCATGAAACATGGCGTCATCGCATAGAGCGATAAATGACTCCAGGCTGTACAGACAGGTCGTTCGTGTACAGAAGGTACAGAACGTGGCCTAGGACAGATCCCTGAAGAATGCCTGCGACGATCGGTCGAACGGATGGGTACGACGCGTACTCTACAGACGCGGTCGCAAAGATACGATCGCAGAAGATGAACGAAAGAGACAGGGAGAGGGGATTGGGCTAGTTTGTAGAGAAGGCCTTCGCCAGACTCGATAGAAGGGTTTACTCATGTCGAGCTATACAGCGACGGAGGACTGACGCTTGTTCTCGGCGTTCGTCAATTGGGTAACAACCCTGACGAGTTGAAGGGTCGTCGAGTGCTCTCTGCGAAAGCCGAATTGCTACTGCCGAATGAAACCATCCAACAGGGGCGCATATCGGCTGTGCAGGTGCCGTTCGAACGCTTTCGAGATGACTGGCAATAGAGATATTGGGCGATGATTCTCGGTAAGTAGCCCTATACGCAGCTTACGAGGTTTGGGAATCATGGCGATTTTTGCACGTTTCCACAGGCTGGGGAAGTGACACAAAACGGACCACAACAACAGTTATAAGTGTCACTTACTGCAAAATCACACAATCTCAAACACACTCAACTGTCAGTTAGCAAACGCAAACAAAAAATACTCGCCACAACAATAATTACATTTATCGCTAACGATAAAGATTACAAAACCTCAGCAACACTCAGGTGTCAACCAAAAGGAACTTGCTGCCACAACAACAAATTCGTACGTATTACTAAATAGCAGCGATTACAAAAGTCATCTGTGTATTATCTCAACTTCTACATGACACCAGATACACTGAATGAACTGTCTTTGTTTCAACAGCTGACTCGTGACTAAAGACAATCCGTTGACCTTATAATCTTTGTTTATACACTACCGTGTCTTCATTCTTCTAACTTTAAAAAGTTCAAAAGAAACGTATCGCGTATATTAAACGTTTTTAAAAACTGTAATGTAGCCAACGAATTTATTTAATGTTGGGAGGCGAGGTGTGCGATATGTGATGCTGAGCGATACGAGCGCGAGGACCAAAACCTGCGGAATAAAGGTCGGAATTGCAAATGATACATAAAATTCAATTAGTGGAAAAAAATCAAAGACGGCAACAATTTGTTAAAGAAATTTAGGAACAAGTCAAGGCAACGTAGTGAAAATTATGGAGTCACAATAGTGCAGCGTACAATAATTAAATATGCACTGGACACAAGCGTGAGAGAAGCAATCAATCGCACGAGTTTGTTGAGAGAACATGACTAGCAGATAGATGAAAGTTACAAAACTAAAATAAAAAGGTTGTTTGTGAATAGGACATGTTACTAACCCTTTATTTTCCTGTAATGACTCTGTGATGATTGTGTAAGACTGACTAAATGAGATGACCAATTTAGTCATTTGCGGTGTATACAATAATTCATAATTGTCCGCAAGATTACATAATAGAGCTACTAAGCAGATTTACTGAATTATATTATCAACAGCATATGGTAGCAAAAAATATTTAAATAATATTTTGTGTAGTTTGAAAACGCTAGTAACGTGTTTTATTTATCATTTCAACATACGTTTACTTCCATTAGAAATTACACAATTTATAAACTCTTCATAACAACTCATTTGTTTCTCTGAAATCAGCTAAAAATCCCGCCAAAAAGTAGACTGTGTTTACGTCTACTTGAATTGCTGCTGGCATTGAATGTTTTGTGTATATACTGAGAACGTTCCGTGTTTATCTGAACTGCTCTACTGAATAACAGCTGCTCATTTTACACTTCTACTGTTTCTTCAAAACGCAAATATTGGAGATATAACAGTCTGATTTACTTTGTAAGTTTTGTAAAAGTCAATAAAATTATATAATATGTAATCAATGAACCATACAACACTGTAGTATCAAAATATGGTTATTAATTTATTATACAGAAGGTTATTATTTGAGTTTAAAACACACGAAGACACTAAAACATGGCTCTATTTCCACTTAATTGTATCTATTTTTTTTTTTTGCTAAACGTTTTAGAACCCACAGTCGTCACATAAAGGTATTTTTATTTTAGTGTAGCAGAGTGATTACGAAATTACACATTAGCAATACCGCTGAAGCAAACGTAATAGTTTATATATAATATATAAGTCATTTATGTAATATGTGTATCTACGTTGTTCAGTTTAAATAAAACACAAACTCTATAAAAGAATTTACTAAGAAAAGATATCCTGAAACGACTATTCGCTGTCATAGAATTTGAAACTACTTGAAATTGATTAATCCGATTAAAGTAAACAAAGTTCGATTTCTTTGCCGATTGATAGTATAGCTTACGTTGATTGGCTACCTTCAGCAACTTATTCACAGGCTTATCTTGATAATTTATTCTCCTTTAAAGTCGAAACAAATTCTACCTTTAAAATTATAATCGCTATTAAGAAATTTTAAGTGTAGTAAATAAGATCAAAGTAAACAAGTTTAAAGCTTACGAATGTTCGAAGAGGCAGCAAATATATCGAATATATGGCAAACCCATAACTGCTGCAAATAAAATTCTTAGGTTGAAACACAAAGAAGAGGTAAAGACAAAGAAGAGGTCTTTTGTAACTTCTGAAAATTAGGCCTACATTCATAGTCATCAGTCAGCTATCCATAGTGTAATGAAGACAATTATCACGGATGTGAAGGCGAGAGTAACATTTAAGTACACGTATATACGAGAAAGAATGATAAAATCCTTAGACTCAACGCTGACATAACGGATATGAAGAGAGTTTTAACAAAGCAAAATGTATCTAGTATGTTTACATAGTGTTAATTTGGAAGAGTTGATGCCTGTAGATGACACAAAAAAATAATAGTGCTCCTTGTTTAAGTGATATCAATTTGAAGCTGTTGAAGTATAAGAAACTAGTTCTATACTAATACTCCATTTTATCAATATGTACTATTGAACACAAGAAATCCACACACATAATTTCTACGGATTACTGTTTTGATTGTACAAAATGGGGATCCAATGAAACCAATATTGTAGAGGAATCAGTCTTCCATCCACAAACGTAACACAAACTTTATACTAAAATAGTAAATAGGCTAGAAGATTAAAATAAGTTTCGTATGTTTTCATATCAGTAATCAGACTGGCTTTAAGAAATAAAAATATTGTACAAACGCAATTTTTATGTCATAACAAGTACTGGAGAAAAGGTTGTAAACTTAGCATAAATTTAAGACCCACTTAGATTTTTACAGACATAGGCAAAGTATTTAACAGTATAAGTGGACCTGTCTTATAAAGATTTTAGACCAGATAGCATTTTTGGGCAATTTAATGTATATTATTTACTGTTTTATATTATTATTAATAATAACAACATTTTTTAGAAGAATTTTTTTTTTTATTATTTTGTGAATTACAGTGTTCTGATAGTATTCAACTAACATAATCAGATATAAAATTATATTGATAGTGATATAAAATATTATATATAATTTTATATCAGATGATGATAGTTGAATACTAACAAATCATAGTAATTCACAAAAAAATAAAAAAGTATATTCTTGTAAAAATGTTATTATTATTAATAATATAAACGGAAAGCAAAACCTTTCTAGAAGTGTAAATGTCCGCCATTATAGCATTGTGACCAGGCCGGTGATCATGTATGGAGTGGAAACAAAGTGCTTTCAAAACTTGGAACCTCTTCTTAAAATTGAACGAAGAATTCTTCAAAAAAGTAATGGGTACAGGCATAGACCCAAAGAAGAGCTGTAAAGCGATCTGGAAGCTCTATGCTGTGGAAGCGCTATACACCAACATTACTATGCACCACAAAGATAGGGTCAAGACTATCTGATGAACCTTCAGTCACTAAGGAATTGCGACAAGGTTGTGCTATATCACCCGCTTTATTTAAGTTGTACTTGAAGGACAGTTTTATTTATTTATTCAGCTTTGGAACGTTAGCGACGCACCTGTCGCAACATGGAATACTATCAAAGATGAAAAGCTCTTCATTTGCATGGTTACAAACGACAGCACACGTGTAGCAGAAATACAAAATCATATAGGATAAGGGAAACAAGTGACGGGGCAGTGCAGTCCACTTTATAGAGCAATCAACTAAGATTCGAAACAAAAATTTGCGTACGAAGTGTAGTCCGTTAGCTGTGTATTGCGTGTGACCTTGGCGTTGCATAATGTCAGTGGTGCGGGTATTCTGGTCCACTACGTTGTTTTGCGAGAAAGAATTGACACCAATTGCTGCTCAGAAGAGACTTATTGTTGCACAGAGGAAACTGTGTCAATAATAGCCTAAATAAAGAAATTCTTAGACTCACTTGTTACAGACAGAACCACGTGGTTGGCCAAAAATTTCCAGCCCCTTACGGTGAAAGTTAATTACCTGCGGTAGCAGGCGTTACTCTCTTGTTACGCCTGTCACTGCTAATGTTGTATATCTATAGTAGTCTGACATATTTATGATGTGCAAATTCCAGAGCCTTTTTGAAGTCTATGCGACTGTTTGTGTGTTTTGCCACAGTGGTATGATTCTTTGTGCAGTGATGTCTGTGGTCAAAGGCTCTGCAGTACGTTTCGTGTTTTAGTATAGTCTATTGTTTTGTACTTGTGTTTTCCCTCTCCTCCTATCAAGTGTCGTCTTTCAGCTGTATTATTAACTACTTTTGAAAGCTCATAGTTTGCAAGGGGATTAAGAAATTTGTGATTCTCTTTTTAAAAATGTCTTGCATATAAAGAATTTGTTGTTCTATTACCGTCTCCTCGTTTATGGTTAGACAACCTGCATTCAAATTTCCGTCCTGTCTCGCTTAGGTACACTTTGTTACATTTTTTTGCATTTTATATTAAGAAAAACTCCGCTTCTTTGTAAGATTGGCATTTTCTATGTTTTTATTCCTTATCTTACCAAATACTCTTTCACATTTTTAATTGCTACATCTATTCCGTATTTTTAAAACAACATTGTATAATTTTTCTGGTATATGTTACTGCATAGTTCCTTTGTTTTAGTTCATTTTTAGCTTTCTTCCTGTTAATAGAACAGAGATTAACGGTAATACCGGGTTAGTACCATCCATTACACTCCCCGTTTAAAAAAAAATGACAGTCGGCATTAAAGCAACTGTTATAAATAGTAAATAATTTTTTTTATCTGACGTCAGTGTAGTTACGTTGTTGCGATGTTTCTGCACATGAATTGGTCGGTTTCATTGAAAACGATAAGCGATAACTGTGGATTTGAAACACCAATCTCATCTTACTAACAGAGGAATCTGATTAGTGTACAGAAGCAGGTTCGAAAAGTGCTACGCAATTAAGAGCACATTGTGACAACAAATGCTTCCGAATATTAACCTTCTGACTGAGCGAGGTTTGTGTGGTGTGTGCACGTAATTTTCATTTTGTGTAATAACGTAATTAAAATATTTGCCCGGGAAAGCCATTATTTTATGAAACTGACACAAACACACATTTTATTTCTTTCCTTCTCTCTCTCTCACACACACACTCTCACTCTTTCCAGCGTTACTACTAATTATCAAAGATTCTAATATTAAAGAGAGTATTTCTTATCGATGAAATAGCACAAAAGTACGGACATGACGTCCTAAGACTGCTCCCGCCGACTACAGCTGTAAGTTAAATTCTATCGCTCTGGTATGGGCACGCTTAGAAGAAAGATGAGATAACGAACGAGCGTGTGGCAAAAAATGAGACTGATAACGTTTCTTTGAATGACGCTGTCCACTGTTTTACCGAGACGACTACGCTAATATGTAAGTTTTATCTTGTTTCTGTCGACATCACAATGGAATGCGTATACTAAGCATCTCGTTGTTGCTGTCCTTCATAATTAACTGTACATTGTAAACAAAGGTTGCTTGCTATACTTTCCAGAACACTAGTGCTGTATGCTGTATTAAACAACAGCATCTCAAAAGAAATTGTTATGAATGAAATTTTCTTGGACCTTGATACCCAGATTGCGATTAAGAAAATGTCAGCGAAGAGTTAGAAGTAGGCTGTGATAGACTGCGACGTTTACTGTTATTATGATTATGGTAATTGTTATTTTCATTATACGTAATAAACACCTTAATTCGTCGCAATTTCTCTTGACAGTTGTGACACTGATCCTTTTGCAATACTGTACTATTGTTCAAGTAGGCCTATAGGCTCCTAATTGCATCAATGAGTGTCTCAAAATACATCTGGCTTATAGAAATCCCCATAAAGTTTTAACTCTATCAAAGGCTTTTTCCGTAATCTATAAAAGCTATGTGTGTTTCTAAATTGAATTGCCGACGTTTTTCAATGTTTTGCTTTAGTATATATACACGTCAATGCATGAACGTCCTTTTCTAAAGCCCAACTGTACTTCTAATAATATGTTATCGGAAATAGTTTGCAGCCGTTGATTAAGGGGTCTACTACATATTTTGTAACTCCCATTGGAGAGACTTATGCCTTTATAATAATAGATACATCATTTTTGTTTCCTTTCCTGAAAAGAGATATAACTTTTGTCTTTTATAACGTTAATATCCGCAGCATCTCTCGTTTTTATTCATGCGTTTTATAAGTTTATATACCATATTCTGTCTTTCATGTATATCATTTTTGTGTAAAATGATGTATTAAAATTCCATGTACTAAAATGTGTGGAAAAATAAACAATTGTAATAGTGCATAAACGGTTCCATAGTTCAATTGGTTTGTTTCAAAGCTAATAAAGTACTTAAGTACATGAGTAAAGATATGTTTATCTGATGTTTGTATCCGACTGATGTTTAGATAATCTCTTTAGAAGAATACCAAAATTAATTTTTGTCTATTTTTTTGTCACGGGATTAGCTAAAAGTGTTAAGGATGAGAAGTTATATATCATATTTTGTTGTCTTTCACTGTACTCGACACAAAATTTTCTTTGTCCATTGGTTGTCTCCATAACGGTAGTTCCACACTTTTGTCTTCTCTTAGTCCTTACCTGCAGACTTCCTGTCACTGGGTTGTACAGTCGCCGCACTTTTAAAGATTTGTTTCTAAAATTTACTTGCATTTTATTTTTCTCTGTTAACATTGGTATATCCTAAAATACCAAAAGCTGATATTGTCATCAGCAACGTGTGAGTTGAAAAATTTTAGGTTGGTAGGTTATTGGCATGTGGGTGAACAATTGATTTTCACACGTGCACGGAAACGGTTTATATAAAATGTATATTACACCTAATTTCATATGTGTTTATTGCCTACGTAACAAATGTAATATATTTGCGGCACTAATTCTAGCTTATTGTTTTATATACTTCATATAAAGTACGTTAAGGCGGTTACACAAGTTTATAAATGCAACCTTAAATATAATGTGTCTAGCAAAAATTACAGTGACTTTTATTGTATAAAGGAACTTGATTCCATTTGGATTATTGGGTTAAAGCGCTGTAATCCAAGAAGGCTTTAATCCAAGAACGCTGTAATGCACCTTCGTTACAGCCACACTACTCAAAGCACTCCGCGTCACTCATATGGCACACAGCGGACAGTTTAGATTTAGTTTCCCGCTAATTTTGCGAATTTCAGCGTGGCAACGTTGTATAATCTGTCTGGAGACCTTGACATTGCAATTATATGATGACAAGAATGCACGCTAGGTTCGTATGAGTACAGTGGCGTGTGCGTGCCACAGATGCGGTGGTTTGCATACACTCACACAACCATGCATATTCCTACTTTGTGGAACAGTAGTCGTAAAAGCTAGAAAAAATGCTGAAATGCCGAAACGTTACATCTAGGTTACAGTAGGAGTGGTTTTATACTCTTACGAATACATAGGTTACAAAAAAATATTTTAATTTAGGCGAAAATATAACTTTTATTAGTGGCACGCGTTTTACGTTGCCACTAATACTGAGGTTGCCACAGTACGGTCTCAGGTCGGCGGAAAATGCCACAACTAATGACATACAGACACACACACACACACACACACACACACACACACACACACACACACACACACACACACACATTCTCTCTATCTTAGAAGAACCTAAATATTGATACCCGACTTGTAGTAGGCTATCCTCAGACGTTCTACAAAGAATTGAGTTAACATTTTTTATGTGCTCAAAACGTCAATTACAGTTTGCCTGACGCTACTTCGAATTGACTTCCCTCTTTTACGTGACCCACTATTCAGTTAACAACGACTTTAATGCACTTAAATCATTTAATTCAGTTACCTACTGGGTCGTTATTTGTATTGGATTTGGTCAATCACTCATATCATAAAGACATTTGTTAAAAACTACTGATAGTTACGTGATAACAAAATATTATAAAACAAAATTTAAGAGGAAGCTTATTATATGCAATGTAGGCTATATGTTTACAGAGAAATACGTAACATTGTCTACGTGCATATCTCTATTACGACAGTCACTAATTACACGAGCGTACGTACGCTTATTTAAGAATTTATTGGAAGGAAATTTACTGTTATAATAATAATAATAATAAGACGCATGTCTTGGGTTGGTATAAATAAAAATATAACAAAGGATATTTATAAAGTTAGCTGATATTTATACAACACTGCGTAAATATTCCCCGATATTATCTATGTGGTGTGTGCGTGTGTGCGTGCGTGTGCAGAATTCAACGCACCTGTGGGTTCAGCCAGTCCATACCTGTTTCTATGACAAAATTAAGAATCTTTGCGTACGCATTTATTTTACGTGTCTTAATAAATTCTAGCTCAGACATGAATGAATGTGAATAATTAAATATGTTTATTTAATGAATTTCGCAAGTTAAAAAATACGTAGGCTTATCGCACATCAGACAATGGTATTAAAAGGCGTAAAGATCGACGGATGTATAGTTGTAAAATTATTGCAATGTGTGCGAAAATAACGGAATTACATAATACATAATTACAAATTAATTCTGCCTATAATTAATAAGTAACAAACAGTTAAGTTATACGTGCATAACGTGAGGCAAATCGTGCATTTAATGACAATACAAGTTCGCACATCCAGTATGCCGTTTGGAAATAAAAATTTCATGTAAGGAAGACTGACGCTTTGCAGGTTGGCTCTAAGTTGTACATTTTAGAGACGGAATTTTTCCACACCTGACATGTCGATTTACACCAGACTATAAATTCCTCCGATAATGTCGACCGACGGACAGATGCTAATAATTTACTCACAGTGACACTATGTCGGTTTGCTCCGTGACACAGACGCGTCATCCTCAACATCATCATCATGAAACTCTATCCAGCACATACAACAATTGACGGAGGAGTACGAGGACATCATCAACAACATCTAGGAACCGTACACACGGACATAAGGAACAATAGCTTCTCAGCGGTAACACGCCAGGTACGCAGGTGAAAGTGAACAATTATTATTAAAAAGAGAACTCATAGAGGCTAGTACTATGATCTAACAAAGCAAAACAAATAATTACAAGTAAATAGTTTAAATATTCAAATTGAAACAAGTGATATTTAAATTTAAGTTTCTGTAGCAAATAATTTTCGATTTAATGGTTGCGCTGTTGTAAATATCAATTCTTTTTATTTGTAGTAAATATTATTTTATATAATTATTAATAGTAAACTTTCAGTTTTATTTTGTAAATAAGATATAATAATACTTTCTTGGATGATTCGCTATAGTTAAAAATATTAATGATTCAAATTTCTTAATGCATATGTAATATTTAAAGTTTATATTTACTTTACCTCAAGATGTTTTTTCCTTTATTTAGGACATGTTTCGGAAAATATAATGTTCCCATCCTCAGCCTTCTTAATTTGTTGGTGTGTACCCATACAACACTCTACTCCACACATGTACGTAACGTAGAATTTTTTCTAGGATAACTGATCCGTTCTTTTTGGCTCCCATGAATACTTGATAAAAGTATTCATGGATACCATGGATACTTGATAGTCTAGGTGTTCAGTATTACTCATCGCCTCCTGCGTTTTATTTGCTAGCTCTTCTGTATCCCACGTTCATATGTTAAGCGTCCACTTTTATTGTGAAGATAGATTTGTTCTAATTCCATTGCTTACCCGTAGTTTTTTAGGCTTTTAAGCGCTTACCGTTTTTATGAGTGACTAAGAGTTGGCCCATTTCCTAATAGGGGAACCTGTGACCTGTGATTGAAGATTAAAAAATGATGCTATTAAGGTATAAGATAGGTCAGAATGTATACTGGAGAAAAGGAGAATAAATAGGGAAGGCTGGCAGGAGGGAACACGTAAGAATTGTTCTATATTTTTTCTTGTGCTCGAAAAGTATTAGGCACAAATTACACATTACTGTTATCCATCTCTTTCTTGGCCTTCCAAGATTTCTTTTTCCTGAAGCTGTATAATGCCACACTTGAACTAGAAGTCTAGCTGGGTCCATTCTGTTTATGTGATCTATCACACTCTTCTATTTTCTGTTAATTTATCATATAAACTGTATATTTGCAATTTCCTACTTACGTCTTCGTTTCTTATCCTGTCTTCTATTCTATATCTCTTTCAGCTGTGAGAAATTTCACATGTATTGTTTGTATAGAGTTTCCTTGTCTCTTAGTAAGAACCCATGACTTATGGCTTGCCATGGTTCGAAGTGTCGGTTTCTTACACCAAAAATATAAAGTAAACTTATTGTTTTGTTTTAAAGAATCAGTCGAATCCATATGAACTTTCTTACCGAATGTAGTTGCAAACGCAGAACCGGTTTGATGACTGTACTTTTTTCCCGTCTATTGATATTAACGGGATAAATTTCCAGAAACGCCATTGTTTCTTTTTAACTTTAGACTAATGCTCTAATATCTAAAGATCCCGCTCTGTGAATATATTCCTATTTGAAAGTTATCTTACTTTTGTTCTATGAGGGTTATATCGTTTTCATAAAGCAGTATAACCAATATGTCATTGCCTTCACTGCCGTTCCCTTCCGTGCTGTTTGGAGTTCCCGACTGCACGGTGAGGCATTGACGCCAGGTACAACTGACGCTCCTTTATTTAGTATGAATATATTTAAAAAATAAATTAACAACAAACAAATAAACAAAATAAATTTAAAAAAATAATCAAAGAAACATAATTTTTCAAATCTTGAGGCCCTCTAGTAAGTGGGACCTGAGGCGTTCCGCCCCACGTCCCCCGTTAGTCCGCTACTGATAGGCTATTAAAGTTTTATTAGAAAAAACACTATATAAAAAATACTAAGTACAGAATAAAAAAAACATTATTGCATACTAAAATAAACTATATGAAGCAATTTTTCTTGCCATAAATATTTTTTGATAAATACAAATTGTTCTAAATCGAGTAAGAAAGCATATACTAATCACTCACATGAAAACGTATTTTCTTTATTATGAGAACTTCGGCTTGCCAGGCCGTAAGGCCGTGGTCCGGTTGTTTGGTGCAAACGTTTCGGCCGTGCCTTCGACGGCCATCTTCAGAGCAGAAGGCTGCAAAACACTGACAAAGGTTTCGTAGTCAGTGACCAAATGAGCAAAACATACCGTGAAAGCCTCAGACAGAATTTTCTTTATGTTTAAAAAATTGAAAAGTGAAGTATTTTGGAATTAGAGTTTTTTAAAAGAATTTCTTTTCAGCCTACTTTTACTTTGTTTCCGGCATGCGGGTCTTGCTGGTGTAAATTTTGTGTATGTACACTTTCATCTTAACCCATTTTCTTGTAATGTGTGTGGTCTGGGTTCAGATTATATAATCTAGCTAGTTGTGCTTTCTTGGGGGTGAGTTCTTCATTTCTTCCATGAAAATTTCAGCAACAACTTGTTTTTGTTCATTAGTCAAAATAAGGAACTACCTCTTTTGTTGTTACTGACTACCGGTATTTTTTGCTTAGACGTTGATGTTGATTGAATGTTGATATCCGGCATCAATCACATCCTCTGATGGCAATGGGAATACATTATCATCTTCTGCTTTACATGGTTCACAGTCATTGTCCAGATCAAGGTCTGCATCCTCTAGGGATTTACCTTTGAACTCTATTACCTTGCCCCTTCTCCATAAAAAATTGAAGTTTTGCTGTTGAAACTCATCGTCGGGTACACGGTAATTTTGTTTATGAGTAAGGGTAGTATGACCCATGAAGTGCATATTGTAACCTTACATAATCAATGCCTAATACTGGGTGAACTAAAGGTACGCTATTCTTTAATAAAAAATAAAATACCTATTATTATTATTATTATTAATAATAATAATAAAATTCAGTAGGTATCCCATTCCCCAAGTCAGAAATGAATTACACTAAAATATCATATTATAAAACCTTTGTCGTAGATTAATAGTAACTAAACAATACACACTTTAATAGTGAATAAACAGTGTAATGAGTGGTGCTATAGAAGTGCAGTGTACACCAAGTGCGACATAATATGATATGTGATATTAAAGAGACATCAATAACAAGTTGTGATAAGGATGCAGAAATATTGTAATAAATAATAAGTAGTTAGTAGTAAGTTATTATTGTTTTATTTTGTTAGGCCACAAAGGCAATATTTTAATGTATAAGTAGGATATTATTATGTTTATTGTTCTAAAAGATCCAAGGTCAGGGAAGGAATTAATCACTGTTAATTAGAATAAATTATAAAGAGATAGTGGAAAATAAAATAGGGCCTAGAGCAGTAATACATCTACAAATATAAAAGTCAGAAATGAACTAATTAAACACATCTAGTAAACTGAAAATATAAAAGAAATCTAAATGTAATAAAAAACACTTTTAGGTGATGAAGAAGGGTATATTAAATAAGTTTATGTAATTGTTATGAGAAAATAATGTTAAGGGAAAATAGTTCCTAAAAAAACAAGAATCTTGTTAATAAAAAAACTATGGATTATCACCACTAAATTATAACATACAAGTATCTAAGCATATGTAATAGTATGAAGAAAAACACTATGTAAATTAAATTTAATTAGAGTTAACCTTTATAAAGCAGTATTTTTCCTACAAAGTGGAAGAACTAATAATATCTTAATATTAGCCTAATTACTGAAACTGTACCTAGGTTGGCCAATAAAAACTCATCAATTTCTTGGTTACTAACGGTAACGAAGGTAACAAGATGAGGTAATTGTTAATTTCGATTTCAAGAGAGTACATGACACTGAACGAATGTCCAGAAAGTTTCAGAAATATTAACTAAATTTGAAACATACTAATTGATTCGAGGATATACAAAAACATTAAAAATTTGTTCAGCCACAAGATCGCTTGGAAAATTGGAACAGTCACCACATTGGTGAGAACGGCCTACCATCATAAACTAAAAAACTACACATCACCACCAAGTAACGAACACTAGAAACCAGTACAAAATAATTAACTCTATAAGAAAACTTAGTGAGAACGTTTTAAACTTTATTTATTTAATTCAAAACAGTAAAAATATAATCTCAATAAAACGATCACAGCGGCCATGTTTCTTGTTTGTCAGCTGTGTGAATTCATGTAATCTGCGCTCTGGCGTCTAAAAACGAACTCTTTGACCTAGTTTTAAGAACAAAATATTTTCTTGTAAAGTATGATACTCTTATCAAAGCATTTCTGACTTTCTTACAGCTCAAAGAATCCCCAAAAAACTCTGAGATAAATAATTTATTAATTTTGTTTATAACTATAATTGAATATATCTGTTGTATGATAGAAATACTTATATCGAAAGTTGTTGTAATTTCGATAATAGTCGATCTGAAAATCGATGAACTGAATTTAATAGTTTCCAGAAAATAAATCAATATCAATTAATAAATACCTTTTTGAGGGAATTGACTTTGCGTTATTCTTTGTAGATAGCAAATTTGTTACAGGAAACTCGTAAATAGCAGAGAAGAGTGCGAAAACTAACGCAGTCATCATAGCGTACGAGGTAGAAACGGCCAACATAACCTCTTCCTTGTTGTCGCCTTGAAAACAGCTGATGCAAAGTACGTTTAATAAAACGATAACACCGTACACAAAGAGAGGAACTTACTCTCTTCTCTCTCTATCAACTGATCTGTAATACCTGCAAGGAGATAAAAACCGCAAAGGACCACGTGGTTTAATTTAAAGGAAATATTATTTACACCAAACAGATACTACATAATCCGAGTATAAATAAATAAACACAAGACGTGGAAAGTTTGTTTCTTACAAATAACGCCAACAAGTAGATGGCGAGTAATAAGAAGGAACGTCCGCGAGGTGTTACAATATGTAGCCAGTTGTTCGACATCTTCGTTAGTCATCCAACAGCTGGAAAACAGTGATCAAGTGCTTCCGAAGTGATCTTGAAGATGTATTTTGTGGTTATGAACAACCAGCCAGTATCATCATCAGTCGTAGTGATTTATACCCCACAATTGCACCTGTTCATCTGTGGGCAAAGAGGAATGGGTTACTTCGTTTAACAAAGGTTTCTCCCTTAGCTAAAATGACATCGATTTGCTGTTGTACACCTGTTAAAATGACACGGATGCGTTCTTACTTTTTCCCTTTATGACGATTCTTTTAAACCTTTTCAATAAGATTTTTTTCAGTTATAGTTACAGTTTGGGAAAATTCTTGATAAGAATGTTCTTCAGATCCAGATTTTTGGTATAGGTCAATCTTGAGTCGCTGTAGCTCAACAGGTCTTTTTCTACAAAGCACTAACAATCTGCAGTGCACTATTTCAACAAAGTTCTTAAATTAGTGTTTGCAAAGCATGATTCTTAATTTTGGTGCCAGTTTAGTTCCTACGTCAGTCAAAACATCGTTTAAAATCTTATTGTCACTATATCACTACCGACTCGGAACACAAAGTTTTTTGTTGGTAAAATCGTAAAAGTTTTACCTTATAGCCTGAACCAGTTTTCGCTTCTTATAACCTTCGTCAGAGGCTGCCACGGGAGCGCTGTCCGTGTTCTTCTTGGCGGCGGCGTCGACTTTTGAAGGATCGATGTTGTGTGTGTGGGGTGTGATATGTTCAAATAATACGTGTGATTTGAATTGTGTCTGTTCGTTTAGGACGTCGTTTTTATGTGTTTTTGTGTGTTTGTATAATTTAATTTGTTCAAGAGTGTCTAGTTTTCGGCCTTTTGTGTGTACGTGTAGAATATCCATGTTGATGTCGATGTTTGTGTACGTGTGGTTTGTTTCAGTGAGGTGGTTTGCAAAGGTGATTTGGTAGTGGAGTGTAGTGCCTTTGTGTGTTCAATGTACCTTTGTTTGTAGCAACGTCCTGTCTGGCCTATGTAGAATTTGTTTCATACCTTGTTCATACTTTTAGCCTCAAAGTGCTCTGCAGCTGGATGTGTAATATCGGTTTTCTATTAAAATTTTAAAACCAGAATAGAGGTATTCAGTTCTGCTTTGATTTTTTAGTACATCTTACATTCGCTCGTGTGTTTCTTTTTAATTGCTTCAAATATAGCAATTTTTCAACCGTCTTTTAATCGAGTGTTAATATTTATAGCAAAGTAATGAAATTTATGGAAAATGAAGCGGAGAAACTAAGTGTTGCACCGTCTATTTCGAAAGCACTACAAAAGCTTTCACGGGTAACCGGAATGTCTCTACGTACAGCAAAACGTATTAAAACGTATTGAAAGCACTGACCAATGTTTTGACACATTCAATGGTTTATTGTTGACGAGTTGTCATAAAAGACTTGGTAGGCCTTACATGTCGAAAACAGTCACAATAAATAATTGGTGAAATTTAATACCAATGGCACAGGAAAGATTGCCAAGAAGAGTTATGGAATGGACCCCACCAGGAAGAAGGAAAAGAGGAAGACCACCTGGATAGAAGAAATTCAGACTATATTGAGGAACGAGAAATTGAAGATCTTTGGATGAACAAGCAGCAGTGGAAAATGAGAATTCAAACACTTCTGTAATCTTTGGTTCCGAAAAATGTGTAAACATTGTACAGCCAGAATAATAAAATAATTCGCTACGAAATGATATTTGTACTTGAAGACACCTAAGCTTGGAGTTGGTAAAACAAAGACATATGAAGCAATGTGTTTAGTCTAAATGTTTACAACAGCCATTGTATTAAAACAGCAAATGACAATTGCATTTGAGATGTTACCTTAAAATCACCATTGCTAAGTAACCACAACGGGTTTCTTTTGTTTAGTCTCCCTGTATAGTTATGTGCCAGAAGTACTGCTTTCCTACACAGAAACTGCAAACGGCCTTAGACACAGTGTTCGTACCAGATACATTTAAAAGTGCATATTTTTTTTAACATAAAATGAGTGTACATAGGGGACCAAGTACCCAGTTTGTACGTAAACATTGGGTGTCTCTGTCGCACACTGAACTTTCTCTCTTGCTGTTTACTGCAATTTAGGTCAGAAGCAATATCGATTCAGGAGAGCTGTATGCAGCTAACACTTGTGATGACACAATTTATGCAACGATTGAAGTGTTGGACCAAAAATCGTCAGATATTGTAATCTAATTTTTCTGAACAGCAAACGTCAACAATGTACGTTTGAAACCATGTATCTCCATTTCCATACACGTTAACAAGTAGACACCGGCGCAATAACATTTTCAAAGCTTTGACGTGTTTTTATACCTGCTGCTGCGCACAACTCCCGAATGTGCTGAGTCGGAAGAACACTCGTGACTTGATAGCACACATAGCACAATAACGTTTAATAGAATTATGACACGATCTGTTTCATTTGTGATTTGACACACTCAGCTTTCCGCTGTGACGTGACTCGTGATTTGTTTTAAAAGTTTGTGTATAAAAGAGTATTAAAATCACTAATAATTCGCTGTATTCACCTCCCCACTTACCATCCGTGAATATCTTCAATCTTCTCGATGGGCGATTCTATCTTACTGTAAATACATTTATAACACACAGATATTCCGTTTGAATATCGATAAATGCACATTAAATAAAACAATTCAGATATTCAATTGTAAGTTGAATAATACAATATCAATAATTTGAATATTGCCGCCACCTTGTGAAATAATTGTTTCTAAAAAATAAGCTGTTTACTTCTATTTTATAGAAATGAAGACTCTATATCCACTGGTAATAAATTGAGGATTTTATTGACAGTAGTGAAATTTAGCAGAACTCCTTTAAAACAATTAATATTGATTTCTTTAAAAACAACAACAAATTAAATAAATATTGAGACTTCTTCAGCTCAAGGCTGGTAACACTGTTACAATGTACGATAATATGGTGAACTAGGTTATGTTCACTTTGGTTATTTGTATTACCAATTTTCGTGAATTCTTTTAATATACATGATACAAGATATAAAGATGTGTTAATAAATAACAATGTTTATTTATTTATTATGATTAAAAAGAACAAAATTTAAAATTATTAATCTCAATACGATAGTCAATACTATCGTACTATCGTACGGTATTCTGGTTCCTAGTGAAGCTAAGATTGTAAACACGTGCTGTTAACGTTGCACAATTAAAATAATGTTATTGATTTATTAGTTATTACTATTATGAACTGGAAAGAGAAAAAAATTGAAAAATCTCTTATTATCGATTTCACTTATAAAAATCATTTTAGGACAGAAGTGTTTCTCTGTGACAAAATATACGTTTTGGTTCTAGGTTAGTTTACCTACATGAGAGTAAGTTATAACATATAATAATTGATATCATATAAAACTCTTAATACTATTTTTACAAATACTTTATTTATCAATAATATGATGTAGAATTATCAGTAATGATAGTATCCACAAAAGAAAGTTATTATTTATCAAGACGAAATTCATAGTCAATTAAGCGACTATATTTACTAGTAATTGTGTGCGGCATTTAGAATTGATTCCGCTTTTATTAATTATTCTTTAAATATAAAAATATGACATCTTTTAATTAAATATCGCCATCACATTGGACGATAACTTTGTTCATCAAATTCTGATAATTATTCATCGTTATCGGTGAATGCACTCAAGTGTGTTTACTTGACTAGTGCAGTCAAACAATAATTTTCGTTTAACCAACGAGAATTATTTCATTAATATTTTTTAAAATTGTTAAAGTATTATACCCTGTTTCCTTTCACTTGACATGACCCTTATTAGACACTGGTCATGTCTTTTGTTCACTATTCACTTATTACACTGTCACTCAATAATGGGGTGTTCAGTATAGGTTAATGTTTGACCACGTTACTGGGGTGACGCGCACATTTTAAAATATGTCTTGACGACTGTGACACGCTCCTCTCGCCTCGAGTGTTGGAAGACCATTAAATCATCTCGCTAAGCGTCTCTTTTCGTCTGGTGAAATTGAGTCATTCGATTGGTTTAGAAAGCTATACTCTCTAACCCAGACGCCTTGGTCAAATAAATATTTTAATTTTTTGCGTTACTAACTTCGGGTTAGAGATTATCTCTGACGTGTACATGGACTTTCGAAAATGATCGAAAATCTTATAATGGCTATAAGTTTCTTATTTTTTGTCATATCGTCATTTGGATAGTGGAATTAAATTGCGGAAATTTGCGTCTTTATTTTAAGTCCAAACAAGTAATAATTCCGTCCATTAATAATTCACTTTACCTTCTTTAAAACTCATATAGTGGTTCTTAACACAAATAAGTCCTTTTCACTATATTTTGTTGTAATTACATCTTAATACTTATGACTAAACATTTTGAGTCCATTTCTCCTTCATGCTAGTACATAATATTGCTATGTTTACAGTTTAAACAAAATTTTGCTAATGGCGTATAAGCCAACTATGTCCGATTGTTTACATTTACTTAAATCGCTACTATCCCTTATTCTACTACATATTTTTTGTATTATAACATTAATAGGTATATCTCTATACATTTGTTCATACTTTATTTTGGTAAAATGTTATTTTGTTTACATATATAGTATGGTTCAAAATACATTATACTCTCATCTCGCCATTTTGTCACACTTATTTAGTTATTTTACTACACATTGGATATATTGTTGACAATTAAAATTGTGTACAATTGTTGTACATGGTTAGTTTAGTGTATTCACTAACTTTTGTTATCTGAAATCTCTCTAAGTTATTGTATGGTGGTTATTTACACCTAGTTCTATGATTGCAGTTAGTTAGTTTATTAAATTTCAATCATTAAATTACTAGTATAATATTTGTGAGGTGTTCTCGTAGTAGCATTGAACATTACTCTAACTACTGGTAACACTTTTTACATTCTCTTTATAAGTTTTGATAATGGTTTTTGACTAACTCTTTTGTCACATTCGGGTTCTGTCTATTTGGTTTATTGTTATTGTACTTAATCTGACTCATTTGTAGTGTCCTTCAGTTCGTATGGTATTCATTGTTTTGTATTTTTATTCTTATTTAGTCTCTATTTGAAACAATTATGGATAATTACTTTGTTTAATTAATGTATATGATTTTATGTTGTAGGTCCAATTCATGTGAGGTTATGTGTCATTTGTTTGACAACAATGTGCTTCATAGTTTTTTACAGTATTCATCTCAACTAATGTCATCTCATTATGGCATGTTACTACAATGGTTTATTATTATGTTTTACACATTTTTACACTATCTGTTGAAACAATAATACTGGGTTTCTTAGTCTAAGTATGTTACATATTTTGGTGGTTGTATCTAGGCTTTGGTACATTGACTTGTTTATACTCAACAAATTAGTTTATTCACTACTATTTGTCTTGACATTCATCTACATTATGTCCTGTGTTGCTATGACACTCAGGCACATTTCATATCAAGGATTATAAAGCTCTTATTACTGATCTCTATGAACAATTAATTCACTTTTCTGTGTCATATATTTGGTGGTCTTATTAATTATATCTGTAGTTTTACAATATTGGATTAAACTTGGTACACTAATTGTCTGTGCATTTCACTTGTTAATCGTTGATTCTTTCACTTACAAATGGTTATTCACTTCCCTCCGTTATAAACACTTTCACTGTTATTGTTTGTGCTGTTTACTTGGGGTAAAATGTTATTATATCACATGTTGTTACACTTATATTAGGTATTCACTGTCATTGTTTGTGATTACTTATTGATGCTCAACACTTGGTTCCTTTATTATTGATAGTCCAATAATCATTACACTTATTCTGGTCACTACATTGATTTTGATGCCTTCCATATCTTGTGAATGTTGATGTCTTGTACTGGTCATACATAATCTTCATTCTTCATGGTACATTTCTTCCTCTTCTCCTTCTTCATCTTCTGGTTAGTTGTTTGTTACTTTTGGTGCTTTTCTTGGTTGCACATTATTTTTAATAATTCATGTTCACTGAATATAGTCATATCTTCCACATTTTCATTCATTATTACGATAGTCATTGTCCTATATTTGTTTCATTCTTATAACAAATTAGTTTGTTTTTTTCACTATGGTGATTGTATTTGATTTGTCTCCTTCTTACGATGATAATTATTTTCGGCATATCCCCTCACTATTTTGATCTATTGGGCCTGGATGCTAACGTATTATATATTGACTCATGGTATTTTCTCTTCCCTTGTTATATTCGATGATATTCTTTTTACTCTTCCTTCTTCTTCGTTGGGTTGTTTCAATATTATTTATTCGTAGATACATATTTTGATTTTCATTCTCCTGTTCCTTCTTATATGCTTGATGAAATATTTTCTTGTTATTCTTCTATTTGACGTATTAGACAATTCTTTTATGTAACTGCTATTTTGGTACGTTACAACGTATGCAAAGATATAGTTGCACCGTGCCCTGTGAAAATAAGAGGTGAGAAGAGGATCTCGGTTGAGGAAGATCGGGGAAAGAGTTTTGCCGATGGGTGGGGGAAGGGAGACGATCAACATCGCTACGTCCCTGCTCTTAGTTTACAGTAATTAATACAGCAGTGTAATGTAAATTGAGCAGTTCAACGCGGAATGAAGATACCACACAAGTGGCGAAATGTACATCGGTGACATCAAAAACAATCGTCAGGCTATACTTTTCCGTCCTTATTTATTTTCCATACGAAATTTATCTGTCTTCCAAATCATAACAGCAATTTATTTTATTTTATTTACCAGCTAGGCAATTTGTTGAGGTTAACAGTAATACAGTAATTTTATTTTAATACGTGAATGAAATAATTTGTTACTTAAAAATGAATATGAATTCCGCATTAATAGTCTTACCAGGAGCTATTTGGATGTTATTGTTGCGAGTTATAAGTCACGTAGAATTTTTAAAATTATTTATTTATTTATTGTTGAATTATTTCATTGATGTCGTTTATAATGAGCTCTTTAGTAGACCATAATATTTATTTTTAGTGCCTAAGAGGCCTTAAAACTACACAACAAACAAAATTTAATATTGTATTGAAGGGCCTTGTATACGTTGCAAGTAGAGAAGCAGGTCAGGTTAGCAAACAAGTGAAAACCGGTTTAAATGTAAGTCCAAGTGGTAAGTGATAAGTATGGCATACTAAAAACATGAATCACCACAGCAGTTCATCAGAAAATTGTTGCACGTGTTATTTATAAAATCTTGTAAAAACGAGTGCCGAGGTGTTCAGTGTATTGTTATGTCTAGTTATGTCAGACGTGAGTTTGCAACTGTGTGAATATTAGTGACTGTGTATATTCTAGTTTGTGGTATATGGCGGCCTACATTGTTGCCACGTCTCGGCCATATTGTACAGCATAAATTTCTAGAGTGTATACAGTCAAAACATACACCAGTGGCAGCGCTAGTGGTGGAATTTTCGTAAACTCTAAAAATAAACGAAATTCACAAAGTTACGTCTAGTTTGGCAGCCAGCTGAAACTTTAAAATTGAACAGATGACATTCTAAGGGTCATGGGAATATGGGTTTGACTATCTGGCGACCGTATACGGCACCACATGACACTGGCCGCCGGATACCATGCGATTACAGCAACGTATGGCAGCTATTTGACTTCATGTGTGTGTGTGTGTGTGTGTGTGTGTGTGTGTGTGTGTGTGTGTGTGTGTGTGTGTGTGTGTGTATTTATATAGGTATATATATTCAGTGGGATACATCTGAATGAACGCGTGAACACCTTAAGATTGCCGGAAGGTGTGTGCTAAACACACCGCATTAAATAATAATTGATTAAGCTACTTATCGAAACTGAGGTTTATAAATAAAAACAATATCGGGCAGATATACGGCGTGCGTGAGTGAATCGCGAGTGACAGCGCGTCAGCGAGGCCAGCGGTCAGCTGTAACCTAGTTTGCTGAAATAAACCATTGTTCAAATGAACGTTCATAACTAAAGACAATATATTTTTAATAAATAATTTGTGTAAATAATATTACATACAAGATTTAAATTTGTTTTAGTTTAATAAATTCCTACCTCCAGATAAGAGACTGTTGTATATTATTATTCTAAAACACGTCTATGCATCCTCTATTTGTTTCTTTGCAATATATATATATATATATATATATATTGTAATAAAACTAGTGTCGTCTAATAGTTTTCTTTTTTTTTTTTTTTTTTTTTTTTTAATACTGTGTTTTGCGAACGTAATTAGTGTTCGTTCGGAAGCGTCTGGTAGCCTGTGTGCCTTACCTTTTGTAAGGCACCTTACCTTCTCACTCTTTTGTAACTCCCGATAGGCGCCAAATTGTTTTCCGAGAAAACAATTAAAAGTTTTTTACCTGTATGGTTTGACAGTGTACTAGTGTAAATTTGAATCGTTTTCTCACTCTTTTGTAACTCCCGATAGGCGCCAAATTGTTTTCCGAGAAAACAATTAAAAGTTTTTTACCTGTATGGTTTGACAGTGTACTAGTGTAAATTTGAATCGTTCGCCGACTGGCATGAAACCGATTCTCGTTTGAGTGGGGGAAAACGTGTTGCCAACTTGAATAATGTTGGTTATGTTGACTCACTGCTATTAAACAAAACATACATAATATTCTCTATAAATAAACACTGGACAGTTATTCTCGGTACACACTTTTTTATTAGGCTCTGAATTGTTAGTTCTTGTTAACGCTTTATACAAAATGATAATTGATATAATAATTTTAGCCTCGGCAAAATATAGTCGTTCACTCAGCGGATTGTTGGGTTGGCAGTACAATGTTTCTATTAGATGCAAGACAGCGTTGGTTATTATTTACAAAATAAATCTGCCTATAGAGTCCTTTTAAGTACGACACAGAAGTTTTTATAACAAGATAACAAATTATAATATATCACTTAATGTTCGTGGGCATTAAAATCAAACAAGGTTTACTGTAAATTCAATGTGGTTGTGTTAAAATGTGTGACAGTGTCGTTGGTGTAGTACATAGGTTATCATTTGTTCAGTGTTTACAAGTTACTTTTTTATTTATCAATCCTTGAAAAATAATACTTAGAGTGATAGTGAGAGTTTCACGGTTTAGTTATAAATATAAAAGAGAATTTGTTTTTTAGAAATCAATGAATTCAGCAATACTTAAAGTTAGTAGATAGGAGGTGTATTGTCAGTGGTTAACGTAGGTTAATTGGTTGATGTCGAGTCTTCTTTCTTCAATCTTGAGCTTCAGGGATGTCCGGCGTCTTCTTCTTGTTAAATTCTATATATTACAGTCATCTGGATTAATTTTGAGCTGGTCCTCGGTCTAGGTTGATTGGAAAGTCCTTTCATCGGTTGGTCTGGTCCTTCTTCATCAAATTGTGGGCACTTATACTGTTTTAAGTCAAAACTTTTGGCCCTTCACGGCGTTGCGTCTCTCTAGTTAAGCGTCACTACCGATTCTTTTCTTCCTAACTGAAAATTAGTCAATATTCGGTTGTTGTCATGGTAACTCAAAATTTCTGATTGGCTAAAATTGGCTTAAGACCATTGTTATGATATTTGAATTTTTATTTAAAACGGTTACCGATCTTCTGAATGTATGTAATCTTCAGTATTACCCTTTAAGTATTAAATATTATTACCACTGTTCATATTTTGGTTTAAGGATTAATTTGACATCCAATACTATTGTTTTTACTTAGGTATCAACATTTTGACAGTTTTGTTGATTTTGTTTATTTACACTGTTTTCTTAATTTGTATGATTACTATAATATTTCTGTCTTAACATGATTGTCTATTTGTATTTTATTGTTTATATCGCTTAGTCTTAGTAATGTCAGTGTTGGATTCTCAAAATTGAAGTTTTTTGTAGTTTGACAGTTGGGAATTTGCCTAGGCTTAAACAGCAATTGGCTATTTTTCTTTAATTACTGATATTACATTTCATTTTCCCCTTGTATGGGTCCTGATTGGTTTTAATACATGATTTTGGTTATTTGTTCAATGGTTTTAAGTCTGTTCTGTAATGATGTGTGATTTTACTGTTTCATATTCTAGCTTGTCTATTGTCATAACTGCTTTTTAGTGTTATTGTGTTTGTCTGTATTTATCTTGTTTCTTGTTTGGTTTTTATTTGTTTTTAACTCTTATTTCTCATTATTTATTACATAACATATAACAAGAATCTTATGGTTTAACAATTCCATAGATATAATTCTTATTCATAATAACATAATTATTTGAGACATAATTCTTATTCATTAAAACATACTTATTTACTTTTCATTACTGAAAACGTTCATTCTCATTACCTACTCATACTTTTTAGTGAGTAATAATTATTACCTAGTATTAACAAACAACAAACATTATAAAGGTTTTGTAAAATATATAAAAACACTTGGTAAGTTTCACAAAATTTTTTAATTAACTCTGACAGCTGTTTCGACTAACTTAAGCCATTGTCAAAGAGCGAGTGAATGAAATTACTGAACACAGGATGTTAGAGGAGTGTAGGTGGTAAACATCTGTTTAGGGCGTATCTGGAACATCTGTGTTGTGATGGCGAAGGGGGGAGTGTGTGCATGAGACAAGGGAAGGTCTGGTGTCTTTAAAAACTAAATACAATCATGAATGCAAAATATAAAATTAACTGAACTAAATATAAACTGAATGCAAAATTTAAAATAATGATGAACATTCAAAATAATATAAAATAAACTAAACTAAATAACAGATTTTAATAAAGGGGATACACAAAATTCAGTCTGTTCATTGGTTAAATTTTTGGTATTTTTTATTGCTTTTTTAATTTCTAAAATTTCTAACAAATCCATTTTTTACCTTTTTGTATGTTGTGGAGTAGTGTTATGTTTTTTGTGTCTATGAAGTGATTGTGTTGTAAGCAATGATCTGCAAAACCTGTATTAGATGTATTGGTTAAAATCGCCTTCTTATGTTCAGAAATGCGATGTTTCAGAGCACGGCCACATTGTCCGATATAAATAGCATCGCATTCTGCACAGTGTATTTCATAAACTCCATTTTTCTCCAGTGTGTTAGATTTTTCTTTATTATTGACTAGTAGTGAAAAAAGATTACGTTTGTTTACTGATACCATGTTAAGACCATGGTTTTTTAACCAATTATTAATCTTATCTGTTATACACGGAATGTAATTTGTTAAGTGAAATTTTTTGTTATCCTGATCTGGCTCTATGTAATAAATTCTTTTAAAGTAATTTTCTTCTGTTTTTTTAAAATTAAAGAGTTAATTATTCTTTCATCATAACCGTTATTTTGTGCTATGGCTTTTATAATATCTACCTCTTTATTGAAATTTTCTTTGGATAAAGGAACTATAAGGAGACGATTAACCATTGCATGAAAACTGCTTAATTTTATGTGCCATGATGTTAGTGATTGTTTATGTATAATGGTATCTGTAAAAGTAGGTTTTCTATATATCTGAAAACTAAGATTATTTTGTGATATAGTAATGGTAAGATCCAAAAAATTTAAACATTTCATATTTTCTGTTTCAAGTGTAAATTGCACGCTATTATAAAAGGAATTTATGTTGCCCATAGGTAAGCCATTAAATTGTTTATAGATTTTATTATTAAACTGAAAATAATTTTGTCCTATGCAAATATCTAAGGCGGAGAATAATTCTTTTTTCTGATCACTATTTAAGGTTAAAGTATTTTGTATATGTGAGGAACATCCTTTTATAGTAGCGTGCAATTTACACTTGAAACAGAAAATATGAAATGTTTAAATTTTTTGGATCTTACCATTACTAGATCACAAAATAATCTTAGTTTTCAGATATAAAGAAAACCTACTTTTACAGATACCATTATACATAAACAATCACTAACATTATGGCACATAAAATTAAGCAGTTTTCATGCAATGGTTAATCGTCTCCTTATAGTTCCTTTATCCAAAGAACATTTCAATAAAGAGGTAGATATTATAAAAGCCATAGCACAAAATAACGGTTATGTTAAAAGAATAATTAACTCTTTAATTTAAAAAAAACAGAAGAAAATTACTTTAAAAGAATTTATTACATAGAGCCAGATCAGGATAACAAAAAATTTCACTTAACAAATTACATTCCGTGTATAACAGATAAGATTAATAATTGGTTAAAAAACCATGGTCTTAACATGGTATCAGTAAACAAACGTAATCTTTTTTCACTACTAGTCAATAATAAAGAAAAATCTAACACACTGGAGAAAAATGGAGTTTATGAAATACACTGTGCAGAATGCGATGCTATTTATATCGGACAATGTGGCCGTGCTCTGAAACATCGCATTTCTGAACATAAGAAGGCGATTTTAACCAATACATCTAATACAGGTTTTGCAGATCATTGCTTACAACACAATCACTTCATAGACACAAAAAACATAACACTACTCCACAACATACAAAAAGGTAAAAAATGGATTTGTTAGAAATTTTAGAAATTAAAAAAGCAATAAAAAATACCAAAAATTTAACCAATGAACAGACTGAATTTTGTGTATCCCCTTTATTAAAATCTGTTATTTAGTTTAGTTTATTTTATATTATTTTGAATGTTCATCATTATTTTAAATTTTGCATTCAGTTTATATTTAGTTCAGTTAATTTTATATTTTGCATTCATGATTGTATTTAGTTTTTAAAGACACCAGACCTTCCCTTGTCTCATGCACACACTCCCCCCTTCGCCATCACAACACAGATGTTCCAGATACGCCCTAAACAGATGTTTACCACCTACACTCCTCTAACATCCTGTGTTCAGTAATTTCATTCACTCGCTCTTTGACAATGGCTTAAGTTAGTCGAAACAGCTGTCAGAGTTAATTAAAAAAATTTGTGAAACTTACCAAGTGTTTTTATATATTTTACAAAACCTTTGTATTAATATGTTTCACCAAGTGCCCAACGAGTCATCAATTAATATCGTTATATAAACATTAGTTAACTCTTTGAACGAAATTATTTTTCCTTATCGCTAATCTTACTTGGCACTATGTCATTAACTTAATAATCTAATAATATTTTACTATGTTTCTGCTAAAATCTTATAATGATTATTAATTGTCTTTCCCTTATCAATTTTGGGTGAATAACATTTGTTTTTGTCTTTCAGTATTTCAGAAATTCTCTATACGGTGTATTGACACTCTAATAGTCTACTTTTCTTACTCTCATGTAATAATATGAGTTGTCACTGATAATCTTAATTGATAAAATTTTAAACATGATAATTAGTCATTACTATTGACAACTTTATCCTACTACTTTTAGTTTATTTTGTTACATTTTGGTGTCCACTTACATTGGCTTTTAACTATCACAGTCCTTCCTGTGTTTAGCCATTATTAGCTCTCACTCACTTTTTGCACTTATAAACTTTTATCACTGTCTCATCAGTGTTTATCACTATTAACGGGGTTTATTTTCACTTTGGGGATATTAATAATAACACCTTGCACTCAATGTTTTAAGTATTAGTGTATCGCTTACTTAAAATTCTCTTTCTCATTTTTATTTTTACAATGTCATCATCATTATAACTTACTATCTCTCACTCTATCTGGTTGGGTTATACAATTAATAGGTTTGTGTCATGTTAGTTCGATTTGTCCTAGTTTACTCTATTTGTTTGGGTTAGTGAACCCTTCTACATTTTAAGTCCTTAACAATTCAATACTTCTAACTTTTAGACTACTTGTCTGTTTTTACAATCATCGTTATTATATACAATTTATCATTGATTAGTCTTTTTTCTTGGTTTAACACTAGTTTCGTACTCTTACACTGTGTTTATTTCACTTTGCCATATTTTATATATCACTTCCTTGGTGTTGTGGCTGATTATATTTTCACACTTTCATGCTAATTATTTATTC
This sequence comes from Magicicada septendecula, assembly GCA_034769895.1. Taxonomy (NCBI): domain Eukaryota; kingdom Metazoa; phylum Arthropoda; class Insecta; order Hemiptera; family Cicadidae; genus Magicicada; species Magicicada septendecula. The sequence continues at coordinate 477,159,809 of CM068368.1, read as the reverse complement.
ATCATTATTCTTATTATTTATACACTCTTACGTTAGTGTGGTGGCTAGTTCCAGTAATCACTTACAATTGTCATAATTTATTTTATATTCTTGGTTTCTGGGGCTGGTGCTACTCTCTCACTTACCATCTATAGGGTCATTTTGATTAAATCGCCAGGTATTATCGTATTTAACATTTTGGTTCGTTGTTTGTTACTTTTTTTATTATTAGAGGTTACTTTTCTGATTACCTTAATACGTTTGACCGTGTTATTAATTATGAATCACCCATTCTTGAATCTCTGATTCATCCTTTTTTATTCTAGTTTTAATTATTTTAAATAACTTATTTTGTTATGTATCTTCATTATTGTTAGGTGAAGATATGTACCATTACATATTGCCCTGCCACTAAAATTGATTATTTCAGCAAATATCGTTCAGGTTTTTGATTGAAATTATCAATCAATATTTCATTTTTTTTTCTTAATCACTGGTTAGTTTTGAGCTATAGATTCTTATTATTTTTGAGTGCCAGTATTCTTTTTGATTTTTGTATCGTATTTTAGTTTAATGTTCTTATCCCTTTGATATCTAATTCCCTAACATTTTTCCCTAACATTATATTGAATCGGATCGGAGGGGTACTTTTGACTCCATTGCTCCTCCGTAAAATACACATTTGATTGCTGGACTTATCTACAGTCAATCATAAATGAAATCATAATAGTAGTCTTAGTGCGACTATAAAATAAATATCATTTGTAGGATTCTCCACATTATTATTATTTATTTATACAATACATTATTTCAAATTATAATCTCTTTCTTTTATTCACTCTCTTTAGCTCTTAGTGATGCGATATTATTAGTGGGTATGGTATACATGATCTTTTCATTATTATTTGTTTATTTTATTTTTTCTTACTGTTTTAACACTAGTTATTTTTTAATTGGTTTCAGGATGTTTTTCTCATTTAATAATATTTTTTCATAGAGGACTGGTTATATGTCCACTTTCTTCTTTGTGTCTTTGGGTCTACGATCTCATATGTGTTGTTTAGGTTGTCTTTACTTACTATGTAGGGCCCTGTGTAAAGTAACAATAGCTACTTTGCTATCCATTCCATGGTGCTTGGTAATCCTCTGTTTTTGGGTAATATTTGCTCTCCAATCTGATATTGTATGGGTTTCGGTTGCATTTGCTTATATTTTCGTCTGCTCTTGTCAGTCTTTTCTAGTATCTTATTGTGAAATTGCAATTGGTCAATTCCGTTACCCATGGTATTTCTCCTTTCTTCAAAATTAGTTCGTATTTGCTCAGGTCAATTATTGCTGAGTATTGGCGCAGCATATCGCAACCAATTAGCATTTGGAATGGTAATCCACTGGCTACTAAAAACGTCATTGTTACGGTTTGTCCGTTGCTTGTCAGTTCGAGTTGTACTTGTTTTCGGACGGTTCTGTTTTGTCGCTCCTACAAGAACAATGTTGCTGATGGGTAGCGTAAGTATAATTGCCTTACTCGCTTCTTGGATTTTTTGAAGTTCGATACTGTCGATTAACGAAATATTTGATCCCGTGTCTATCACAATTTGTGCTGGTACTCCGTTAACTTGTGTTGAAATATAAGCAATTTCGCTGTGTTTACTATCAGATTGGTTGTTATCTTCTTCGAGCAATTCCTCTTCAATATTTTTCAAATAATTACTTCGCACTATTGTAATTGTGCGTTCGCCGTTGGTTTGTGTAACGTTGCGATTTAACCCAATAGATTGGTTCAGTGAGGGTACAAGTAGCTTTTTCACTGCCGCTCCTAGTTTAACGTCATCTCGGACTGTTCGTTACGACCATCTTGTTGACCTGTTGGCTGACTTCCGCTCGTTGACGGTCGGGGTTCAGGCTGGTTGTAATCTTCTTCGTATCGGTCACGCCTGTACACTTCTTGGCTACGACTCCGGCCCGTGTTGGTTCTGGTGTCACGTCCGTAATTATTATTACTGTACCGGTGTCCGTATGCATTCCGGTCGGCACTTCTTCGTCCCTGATAATATGACCTATTTCTCCCGTCACTTTCGGCCCTCACATAATGCACTTGACGATAGTTACGATCGTTGTTGTTTCGATTTCTATTGTCATTTGGGTTGTTGTTGTTAAAATTTGTGACGATTTAAAGGCAATTTAAATAGCACAAATAAATTTTTTTTCTTATAACAAGTGTTCTTATAATCCACCCTCCCTCTGTACCTAGATACCTGTACCAACTTGTAAAAAGGCTAGTACGAACATGCAAAGTACACTGCTATTAAGCGAAAACTAATAATCATTCTATTTAAATAAAAGACGTAATAATAATAAATGAAATACCTAACTCCTAACTAAGAAAAGGTAGGATAAGTTATAGTAGTTAATTAATGGACAATTAATAATAATAAAAGTACGAACTACTTTTCTCTCGGCGTGTAAACTGCGCCCGCTTCCCTACTCTCTGCCGCTAAACTAACACCAGTCGACCGAGAATCTCTGACATGTAAGCAGCTTGAAAATGTGTCGTGAAGTTAAACTTACGTTTATGTTGCTAAAACGATGTAACAAGAAGTTAGTGTTTCTCAATTGCATAATCCACATGTAGCTAAAACGAAACTTAAAACTAGTAATGTAGTTCAGATGTTGAGAAAGTATCATTAATAAAAAAAAACTTAGCCGACACATCTCTTTATGAAAAGTAAATGGTAAGATATGTTCCATATCATGTAAAAGGTAACATAAGTGCTGTAAAAAAAAAAATAAATGTGAAAAGTGAACACCAACGTCAGGAGTGAAGTTACGACTACAACTGTACGAGCCCCAAGTAGCAGAATCCCAGCGTCATGACCTAGATCACAATTCTGAATCAACAAACTAAATGGAGGAACCAGAACGACAACGAACTACATCCAGGAAAAACTACTGAAGAGGATCATCAAGACGACCAGCCGCAGATTCACGTTATACTCAGGTGACACTAAATCGTAACTTCTGTGTATATATTGTTTTTAACAACCTCAACAAGAAGAACTGTAAAGTTTCTTGTAAAGACTAATTTAAATCACATAAATATTAGCATATTAATGTTTGTAGTTTCTGTAATGAGATAGTAGTAATCTGATGATGGTTAAAGCTAAAAGTTAATATGATATTACATCAGACTATTCTTCAAATAGTTTGGATGATGTTGAAGTATGTCAGAATATTATAAAGTTAGAACCCGGATCCGTGGTAATCAAAGTAATACACAGCTGTATGATTTTGAGATAATAAGAGTAACAATTTAAAGAGTATTTGATGCAGAATCTATAAGAATTTTCTTCTAAAGTAAAGTAAAAACAAAAAGATGACCATTAAAGGTATTATGTTTAAATCCGTAGTTAAGATACAATAATAAAGAGATGTTTTCGCTAATATCCAGAGAGTGAATAAATTTATGTAACCTTGAAAAAATTCCTGATATATACATTGTCCTAATTTGTTGGTAAGTAATTTTTACTAACTACGGCAGCTAGTTTAATTAACCGCAACCATCTAAACTGGTTCCCTATGTTATAATGTCTTAACAGGAGAGACGTTATAAAATGCGCCACTCTGCTAATACCTTGCTTTTGTGTAAAAAAAAAAAATTGTGTACTATCTGCTAAATTAATTAACAATAACTTGCTAAAATGCGTAAATTTATTCACTCTGAATTTGTGAACAAATAAATAGAGTTTTAATTATAAAATAATAATATTAGTATTAGGAAATCGCCGTAATAAGCACGTTCCCGCTTGTAAAAATATTCCATTTTAAACCTGTCGGTATTTACAGGCTATTTCATGTTAGATCCGTGTCGAGGAATGTATGCTCTGCCCCGTAAACAAAATAAGTTGTTTGAATGGCATTCCCAAGTGGACAACATACGACAGACCTGAACAGGAAATAATCGTGTTCCAGATTGTATGTATTCACCCTCCTTTTGTTAACAACACATTGCCAGGGTAAACAATAAGACACCCTAACGCATACAATAAGACTCCCCAACAGCTGATCTATTGTGCTAGTGTAAATACAATGAACTCTCCGTGTGAAATTTCTTTCCACTATAAAAAGGTATTATCCCTTTGTCTCGACAGATAATTGCTAGAAGTACATAAAGTTGAATTGATTGAGATAATTTAAATTTGATTAATTAGTATAAGATTCTTATTATCTATACATGTGTGTGTTTAAATGAATTCAAATTTCATAAGTGTTTAAAATAGATGATATATGATTTGCCGTACGTAATACTTAGATTATTTAAAAGTGATTATTACCACTACAATGGCTCAAGGACGAACTAAGCTATGAAGCTTTGTTACGCGGTCTCCCATAAACAAACGTAACTGTCGCGGAGCTGCGCAAAACATTACGCGAGAATAGACCAGAGAAACCCTCACTGTTGGATCGTTTAAGTGTGTTAGACTTCGAAAGTGAAAAGGAAACATGCTATCATAAATATACGGAACTTACCTCCATCGCACAAACCCTGCGAGATGAAAAATCCCCGCAGTAATTTTAAGAACCACTCAAAGGATAGAACATCTGACCTGGCGCATCACCAATTTGTTGAATTGGCCCGGTGACAAAGTTACTCCACCGGACGCGCAAAAATTCGCTGAAGAAGCATTACAACAATTACCCGAACCATTCGGAATATCACAAGGAAGTTCAGTATGTAGCAGACTGTTAGAAAAAGTATTCCATGACGTTAAATTTAAATTTGTATATCACTATCTTGACGACATAGTAGTATATAGTGAATCGATGGATCAGCATATTGATCACTTGCGTGAAGTATTATCAAGGTTAAAGAACGCTGGACTAACGGTAAATCCCAGTAAAGTTAATTTTGCAGTAACACAATTTTCTTTCTTAGGTTATATAGTATCGGCCGAAGGTAAGGTTAGTATTGACCCCGAACGCACGCGCGCAATCCGAGAATTTTTACCGCCTAGAGATTCCAAAGGTATAGCTCGATTTTTGTGTATGATAATACGCTAATAACAGAATTCTCCCTTCCATTTAAGGATATAGCACATCACCAACAACAAGATCCTAATTTGAGTAAGATAATAGAACAAATAGATAAAGAAAATTATTCTGACAGGTATACCTTGAGTAAACGAGTACTTTGTAATAAAAAGGCTAACGGAAAATCACTGAGAATAATCGCTCCGGAAATTATTAAACCCATGCTAATGGAATACTACCACTCATCAACCATTGGAGCTCATATGGGAATAAGGAAAACGATACATCGTATTCGCAAGGAATATCATTGGGAAAACATGAACAGTGAAATAACTAAGTTCGTGAAACAATGCGAAATCTGTGCCCTGAGCAAGCCAGCAAGAAACAGTCAAGTCGGAAAATTAATCTCAGAAATCCCCACAACACCCTTTTCAAAGATATACATAGAGTTTTCTGGACCTTATCCCCGTTCTAAGTCAGGAAATACTATGCTATTAATTTGCGTGGACTCCTTCACTAAATTCGTATGGATGTACCCCATGAGACGTACCTTAGCATCTACGACAATAAAGATTCTACAAGAGAGACTATTTAAAGATTACGGTACACCAGTACACCTAGTATCTGACAATGGACCTCAGTTTAAATCGAAAGAATTTAATGACATGTGTTTTAAATTAGGAATAAATCATATTACAGTCACTGAGTACCGACCGCAAAGAAACCTAGCTGAGAGATACTTGCGAAACCTAAAATCAGCCTTAATATCTTATCACGCTAAAGATCAGACAGCGTGGGATCAAAATCTATCATGGATACAATTTGCCTTCAACTCGGTGTATCATGAAGGACATAAATCAACACCATTTGATTTACTGTACAAGTATAAACCGAACCACCCGTTAACCACAAAGTGGAAAATTCATGAGTTATTGCCCCGCGAAATCAATGGGAATAAATATATGGAACGAAGCTCGCGCAAATTTGAGTGCGAATCTACAAAAATCTCGGAAATATCATGAGCAGCATAATAGGAAAATAAAGTACAAAGTAGGTGATTTAGTCATGTATAAAACTCACCCTACGAGTAAAGCTGTTGATAGGACCACTTCCAAACTATCATACCAATGGTGTGGCCCCTACAAGATTCACAAGTTCATCACCCCCGTGACAGTAGCGCTGTACGAACCCAATACAGATAATTACGTTCGCAGAAGTCACGTGTGTCAAATAAAAAATTTTTTTTCTTGTGAATATAAAGAAGCACGACTAGGAGAAAGATAGTAAACTAAAATACTACCTAAGTATTATGATTAAAATATAGGCAACATCCTATATCCTAATTGAGTCTAAACTCACACACCTCGTACGAATACTAGCGAGGCCTGATCAACCTTAGCTAATGTCCTGCGAGAATAAAATAAATAATGAGAAGTCAGCTGACGAACAACAAACCTCTACCGCAGTAAACTAAAGGTAATTCTATTGTTATTACAATACGTTATTGTTATTAAAAACCTATAACATGTTACTCCTTGCGATGAACATGATAGTAGTAATACACTAAATTGTAGTTCACGTTTGCGACTAAGAGAAAGACAAAACTAGGAAATAAGAGGAGTAGTCGACAACAACAAAGTTAAAATAATCAGCGATTCGACGCGTTGAATATTATTTTAGTTGAACATTATAAAGGTGCGACAACCCTTGTGTAAGAAAGTTAGAGAAACCTTACGCTTACAGCAATTGTGTACATCTGTAAAAATGTAAACCGATACACACGTGAATACCTGAAATATGACGAAACCTACTCATGAGTGTAACTCCTTAAAACGAGTGAAGAAACTAAGCAAAAAACCGGTAGTAGATTTAAGAAGTAGAAATAAGGTAGATTTATGTACTTGTGTATTTTATGTGTTGTATATGTATTGGATTTTAAGTATTTTGTATAGTATGTAAGATAATCGATTGATGAATCGAAATAACCTTGTGGAGAGAAATTTCAACACGAAGTTCCGTGCCAAATATAATTGTATTTCATAGATATACTTTAATACCCGCTAACGTCGCCCCGTCGTCTCCTTTAAGTGGAGGAGGATGTGACGATTTAAAGGCAATTTAAATAGCACAAATAAATTTTTGTTCTTATAACAAGTGAGAGTATAATCCACCCTCCCTCTGTACCTAGATACCTGTATCAACTTGTAAAAAGGCTAGTACGAACATGCAAATACACTGCTATTAAGCGAAAACTAATAATCATTCTATTTAAATAAAAGACGTAATAATAATAAATGAAATACCTAACTCCTAACTAAGAAAAGGTAGGATAAGTTATAGTAGTTAATTAATGGACAATTAATAATAATAAAAGTACGAACTACTTTTCTCTCGGCGTGTAAACTGCGCCCGCTTCCCTACTCTCTGCCGCTAAACTAACACCAGTCGACCGAGAATCTCTGACATGTAAGCAGCTTGAAAATGTGTCGTGAAGTTAAACTTACGTTTATGTTGCTAAAACGATGTAACAAGAAGTTAGTGGTTCTCAATTACATAATCCACATGTAGCTAAAACGAAATGAAACTTAAAACTAGTAATGCAGTTCAGATGTTGAGAAAGTATCATTGATAAAAAAAAACTTAGCCGACACATCTCTTTATGAAAAGTAAATGGTAAGATATGTTCCATATCATGTAAAAGGTAACATAAGTGCTGTAAAAAAAAAATTAAATGTGAAAAGTGAACACCAACGTCAGGAGTGAAGTTACGACTACAACTGTACGAGCCCCAAGTAGCAGAATCCCAGCGTCATGACCTAGATCACAATTCTGAAACAACAAACTAAATGGAGGAACCAGAACGACAACGAACTACATCCAGGAAAAACTACTGAAGAGGATCATCAAGACGACCAGCCGCAGATTCACGTTATACTCAGGTGACACTAAATCGTAACTTCTGTGTATATATTGTTTTTAACAACCTCAACAAAAAGAACAGTAAAGTTTCTTGTAAAGACTCATTTAAACCACATAAATATTAGCATATTAATGTTTGTAGTTTCTGTAATGAGATAGTAGTAATCTGATGATGGTTAAAGCTAAAAGTTAATATGATATTACATCAGACTATTCTTCAAATAGTTTGGATGATGTTGAAGTATGTCAGAATATTATAAAGTTAGAACCCGGATCCGTGGTAATCAAAGTAATACACAGCTGTATGATTTTGAGATAATAAGAGTAACAATTTAAAGAGTATTTGATGCAGAATCTATAAGAATTTTCTTCTAAAGTAAAGTAAAAACAAAAAGATGACCATTAAAGGTATTATGTTTAAATCCGTAGTTAAGATACAACAATAAAGAGATGTTTTCGCTAATATCGAGAGAGTGAATAAATTTATGTAACCTTGAAAAAATTCCTGATATATACATTGTTCTAATTTGTTGGTAAGTAATTTTTACTAACTACGGCAGCTACTTTAATTAACCGCAACCAATTAAACTGGTTCCCTATGTTATAATGTCTTAACAGGAGAGACGTTATAAGTTTGGCCGGTTGTAAGGTTGGGGTTATTCGGCCTATACGGTTGATGTGTATTATTTGGCCGGTTGTATTGATTATTTGGATTCTTCGGCCTACTATTATTGTTATAGCCGTTGTTTGGTTGGCTGGCCGGATTATTATTAGGTCTATTCTGCGACTCGTTAGGCGGGTTATTCACATGGTTGCGGCTGTTATAATTAGGACGGTAGTTGTTGTTATTATTTTGGTAACCGTTGCGGAAATTTTTGTTTTCGCCCCTGTCGTCCCGCTGTCGGCTCCTACGATAATAACGTTCCCTCTCGTAATCTTCCAGCAGGGCTGCCATGGATTGTATGGTTTTGATTTGGCTACCCAGCCGCGCTGTAGAGACACCCTCCTCGTAATGAAAAGCAAGTTTCGTCACCAAACTTTCTTCCGGGATTTTCGGCTCCAAGTTCCTTGCGAGGCATACTTTTCCAAGGAAATATGCCGTGAAAGTTGTCCCTCTGGTGGCGTCATATCTTCCGAAACATATACTGTCTCGCACGATGTTTTGTGTTGCCTCCGACCAGTATTTCCTTTTGAATACGTCTTTTAGTTGTTCGTAATTCGTGAGGTCGTGTCTTTTAGCCGTCCACCAGTTATCGTTTATATCACGAAAATACTCGTCTAGGTACCCTCGGATAATGGTCCACCTGTTCTCCCGAGTTTTGGCCAGCTGTTCGTCTACTCTCTCTAAAAACTCCATTGGGTTTCGCCGGTATTGTTTAAAGTTGATTACTTCCCGGTTGTCCACGTGCTGGTACTGTGTCATTATTCGCGGTCTGTTATTAATTATTTCCAGCTCCTCCCTGATTTTAGCAATCTCCCGTTGCTGGATTTCTTCAATTTTATTTTTGTTTTGCTGGCCTTGTCCACGAACCTCGCTTACGGCTGTGTCGATCTCCTGGCACTTCTCTTCAAAATCTATCCGTACCTGATTTATGTGTTGGTCGGTTGCGGTTTTTATCGACTGTATTCGGATCTGGCTGTCTTCTTCCAGGTTGGTCATCCGTTCGCCGAAGTCTTTTTTCGTTTGTTGTATTTCACGGCTCGTAATTTCCCATTTCCCGTGTATTTCGGAAATCTCCTGCTGTATACCTGTCATCTCCTCTTCGATTTTCTTATTGATCTGCTCATTATTATTTTCAATAGTTCTGCTCAACTCTTCCTTGAACTCCTCCAAGTTTTTCTGGTTGTTCTGTTTCAACTCTTCCTTTAAGTTTTCCATGTTCACTGCCATTTTCTCTTCCATGGTCTTGCTATTTTCGTTCATCTGCTGGCTGAGTTTTTGGTTGTCTCCTTTTAGTGATGCTATATTTTCATTGGTTTCTTCCCTGTTCTGGTCCAATTTTTCATTAATTTCTTCCGTATTTTTGATCATTTTATTTAATTCTCCCTTGAAATCTTTTTTTAATGATGTTATCGCCCTCATTATTTCCATGAAATTTACGTCCTCTGGTCGTGCGGGTTTCACCGGTTGGTTCTCCGGCTGCACGAATTGACTGGTTCCGTGGGAGGTAACATTTGTTCGGCGTCCTCGACCGAAGTCACTTCCTTCTCTTCTGCTCTAACTTCTTTTTCGGCCTCCTTCGTCCGCCTCAGTGATGTTGCTCTCTTCATCTTGTTTATCTTCTGTCGTACCTGCCGCTAGATATTCTGTAGTAACTCTAGCCTCACTAGTTGGTGCGCCACTTTGTAATGAAACTAGTGTCGTCTATTAGTTTTTTTTTTTTAGTTTTAGAATTGTAAGTTTTAAGTTTTAATACTGTGTTTTGCCAACGTAATTAGTGTTCGTTCGGAATCGTCTGGTAGCCTGTGTGCCTTACCTGTCCCTTCTCACTCTTTTGTAACTCCCGATAGGCGCCAAATTGTTTTCCGAGAAAACAATTAAAAGTTTTTTACCTGTATGGTTTGACAGTGTACTAGTGTAAATTTGAATCGTTCGCCGACTAGCATGAAACCGATTCTCGTTTGAGTGGGGGAAAACGTGTTGCCAACTTGAATAATGTTGGTTATGTTGACTCACTGCTATTAAACAAAACATACATAATATTCTCTATAAATAAATACTGGACAGTTATTCTCGGTACACACTTTTTTTTAGGCTCTGAATTGTTAGTTCTTGTTAACGCTTTATACAAAATGATAATTGATATAATAATTTTAGCCTCGGCAAAATATAGTCGTTCACTCAGCGGATTGTTGGGTTGGCAGTACAATGTTTCTATTAGATGCAAGACAGCGTTGGTTATTATTTACAAAATAAATCTGCCTATAGAGTCCTTTTAAGTACGACACAGAAGTTTTTATAACAAGATAACAAATTATAATATGTCACTTAATGTTCGTGGGCATTAAAATCAAACAAGGTTTACTGTAAATTCAATGTGGTTGTGTTAAAATGTGTGACAGTGTCGTTGGTGTAGTACATAGGTTATCATTTGTTCAGTGTTTACAAGTTTCTTTTTTATTTATCAATCCTTGAAAAATAATACTTAGAGTGATAGTAAGAGTTTCACGGTTAGTTATAAATTTGAAAGAGAATTTGTTTTTTAGAAATCAATGAATTCAGTAATACTTAACGTTAGTAGATAGGAGGTGTATTGTCAGTAGTCAACGTAGGTTAATTGGTTGATGTCGAGTCTTCTTTCTTCAATCTTGGGCTTCAGGGATGGCCGCGGTCTTCTTCTTGTTAAATTCCATATATTACAGTCATCTGGATTAATTTTGAGCTGGTCCTTGGTCTAGGTTGATTGGAACGTCCTTTCATCGGTTGGTCTGGTCCTTCTTCATCAAATTGTAGGCACTTATACTGTTTTAAGTCAAAACGTTTGGCCCTTCGCGGCGTGGCGTCTCTCTAGTTAAGCGTCACTACCGATTCTTCTGTTCCTAACTGAAAATTAGTCAATATTCGGTTGTTGTCATGGTAACTCAAAATTTCTGATTGGCTAAAATTGGCTTAAGACCATTGTTATGATATTTGAATTTTTATTTAAAACGGTTACCGATCTTCTGAATGTATGTAATCTTCAGTATTACCCTTTAAGTATTAAATATTATTACCACTGTTCATATTTTGGTTTAAGGATTAATTTGACATCCAATACTATTGTTTTTACTTAGGTATCAACATTTTGACAGTTTTGTTGATTTTGTTTATTTACACTGTTTTCTTAATTTGTATGATTACTATAATATTTCTGTCTTAACATGATTGTCTATTTGTATTTTATTGTTTATATGGCTTAGTCTTAAACTATATATCAGTATTGATATATCAGTATTTATATGTCAGTGTTGAATTCTCAAAATTGAAGTTTTTTGTAGTTTGACAGTTGCGAATTTGACCAGGCTTAAACTGCAATTGGCTATTTTTATTTAATTACTGATATTACATTTCATTTTCCCCTTGTGTGGGTCCTGATTGGTTTTAATACATGATTTTGGTTATTTGTTCAATGGTTTTAAGTCTGTTCTGTAATGATGTGTGATTTTACTGTTTCATATTCTAGCTTGTCTATTGTCATAACTGCTTTTTAGTGTTATTGTGTTTGTCTGTATTTATCTTGTTTCTTGTTTGGTTTTTATTTGTTTTTAACTCTTATTTCTCATTATTTATTACATAACATATAACAAGAATCTTATGGTTTAACAATTCCATAGATATAATTCTTATTCATTATAACATAATTATTTGAGACATAATTCTTATTCATTAAAACATACTTATTTACTTTTCATTACTGAAAACGTCCATTATCATTACCTACTCATACTTTTTAGTGAGTAATAATTATTACCTAGTATTAACAAACAACAAACATATAAACATTAGTTAGCTCTTTGAACGAAATTATTTTTCCTTATCACTAATCTTACTTGGCACTACGTCATTAACTTAATAATCTAATAATATTTTACTACGTTTCTACTAAAATCTTATAATGATTATTAATTGTCTTTCCCTTATCAATTTTGGGTGAATAACATTTGTTTTTGTCTTTCAGTATTTCAGAAATTCTCTATACGGTGTATTGACACTCTAATAGTCTATTTTTCTTACTCTCATGTAATAATATGAGTTGTCACTGATAATCTTAATTGATAAAATTTAAAACATGATAATTAGTCATTACTATTGATAATATAATCCTACTACTTTTAGTTTACTTTGTTACATTTTGGTGTCCACTTATATAGGCTTTTAACTATCACAGTCCTTCCTGTGTTTAGCCATTATTAGCTCTTACTCACTTTTTGCACTTATAAACTTTTATCACTGTCTTATCAGTGTTTATCACTATTAAGGGTGTTTATTTTGACTTTGGGGATATTAATAATAACACCTTGCACTCAATGTTTTAAGTGTTATTGGTGGGCAAAAATTAGTGTATTGCTTACTTAAAATTCTCTTTCTCATTTTTATTTTTACAATGTTCATCATCATTATAACTTACTATCTCTCACTCTATCTGGTTGGGTTATACAATTAATAGGTTTGTGTCGTGTTAGTTCGATTTGTCCTAGTTTACTCTATTTGTTTGGGTTAGTGTACCCTTTCTACATTTTAAGTCCTTAACAATCCAATACTTCTAACTTTTAGACTACTTGTCTGTTTTTACAATCATCGTTATTATATACAATTTATCATTGATTAGTCTTTTTTCTTGGTTTAACACTAGTTTCGTACTCTTTCACTGTGTTTATTTCACTTTGCCATATTTTATATATCACTTCCTTGGTGTTGTGGCTGATTATATTTTCACACTTTCATGCTAATTATTTATTCATCATTATTCTTATTATTTATACACTCTTACGTTAGTGTGGTGGCTAGTTCCAGTAATCACTTAAAATTGTCATAATTTATTTTATATTCTTGGTTTTTGGGGCTGGTGCTACTCTCTCACTTACCATCTATAGGGTCATTTTGATTAAATCGCCAGGTATTATCGTATTTAACATTTTGGTTCGTTGTTTGTTACTTTTTTTATTATTAGAGGTTACTTTTCTGTTTACCTTAATACGTTTGACCGTGTTATTAATTATGAATCACCCATTCTTGAATCTCTGATTCATCCTTTTTTATTCTAGTTTTAATTATTTTAAATAACTTATTTTGTTATGTATCTTCATTATTGTTAAGTGAAGATATGTACCATTACAATATATATGTGTGTATATATATTCAAACACTTTTTGCTACAGTCTATTTCTTAATGTATATGTAATATATTTAAAATTTATAATTACATTACCTCAAGATATTTTCCCTTTATTTGGGACATGTTTCAGAAAACATAATGTTCCCATCCTCAGCCTTCTTAATTTTTGTGTGTGTACCCATATCCAATAATTAAGAGGGCTGAGGATGGGAAAAATATGTTTCCTGAAACATGTCCTAAATAAAGGGAAAAATAACTTGAGGTAAAATAATTATAAATTTTTATATATATATATTGCAACATTATAATTTTTATATTTTGTGTATCTGAAGTACTCAACGTAACTATCTAATAACTTACTAGATGGGCCGTGTGATTTCTGAGTTCGTTACGTTAAGTCCCTTTTGTTGCACAATAAATTTTATGAGATAAGAGCGGAGAAAGATTTTGCGGTGTGGAAATAAGTGTTAATAAAACATTGATTTATAAAAAAAAAACAAATTCTTTAAAAATTTAAAAAAGAAATATATATTAAGAGAAGCTGTTTTACACGTATTAGTCATAGTATACACTTTGTAACTTGCACATACATAATATGCAAACAACTAAAATAAACACAGATATTACGTAAGAACATGTAAATGACAAACATAAAACTCATATATAAAAACAATTATGAAATTCAAATATTGTTAGGAAAAAAACAATTATAAAATTGTTTTAATTACTTGCGTGTCTGATATTAAATATAACATTCAATTAATTATTTTCAATGTTGCAAATCTGCAATCAATTAAATATTTATTATAAAAATAAAAAGTTTTTTTTGTAGTACCGTATTTTAACCAAACATAATATTTATTTTATTTAAATAAATATCAGTTATTATGCATCCATTTTAACTAACTAGAAACATTACTCGAAAACAGATTTTACAATTACATACTTGAATTATATTAATTATTGAAAATTTTGTAATTACACTATATAAAATATTTCTTCCACTTTTTTTATCACATTTATACTTGTTTACTGTCTTTGTTTATATTGTTTATTTTTCACCTGTTTTTCACTGTTGCGTTACCGTGGTGTGTTTGTTGTGTTGATGATGATGATGTTCCTGGTGCCGGAGTCTGTTGTCGGTTGTCCGTTGAACCGAATGTCTCCTGTATTAGAATAATTGGCGTCTGTCTTATGTTGCTGCGCAATAAGACATAGTGACCCGTGAACAAATTATTAGAGCCTGTTTTTTCGTTCAGAATAGAAACGCGGTTTTGTATTGACGGTACGCCGATAGGTTGAAGACTGTCAACGACCATGTCAGACATGTATACCTATGGGTCAGCGCTTCGGTTTTCACACATCACTTTCCCGTATTTTCGCATTCATAATTAATGTTCATGTGCAAGCTAACAGAATCTTGAGTTTCGTGATATCTTTATCTTTATTTAGATATTAATTAATTGCTCGTCACATGTTAATTATCGGAGTAATTAATTAATTTGTTTCTAGTTCGGTTATACTTTTACCTTTCACCTTCAAATTGTACCTGTACGTGGGTCACTTTGCACGTGTCAAAATGAAATCATTCACTTTGCTGTATGTATTGTCAGTGTGATACAATTTATGAAATAAACATATTTAATTCATTGAATTTTCTGCCTGTTTATACTGGCACACTACCAAAAGTTAAATACACTGGTACAGAAAGACTCTATTGTTCTCCTCCCTTGATGAGGTGGTGCAAAAAAACGCGCGCGCGCGCGCGCGTACGTACATACGTACGTCAGAAACACTGTATACAGACACACGCAGCAGTGCGCCACCCCTAAGTAACCCAGTAAAACTAGGTACAAGTAATTTTATATGTACAAATAAATTACCCTGGGCGAGAGTTATACGTAAATATATACGAGAGTTATTCAGAAAGTAAGTTCCGTTTTTAAATATTGCCGCGGTATCAATGCCGTCACGCTGTTGCGCATGCGCGGCCAGTTTGTTGATTCATTGGCAGATGGTTGGGATTGAAGCCCCACAGAACCCACCACCGCCCCTCAGGCTCGCAAGTCACGAAGACTTATTAGCCAAGGCTTCTGTCTCCGGGTTATTCCCTAAAGCGTCTTCCATCCCAAGACGTCAGAACAGTGTCGATCGACCAAACCAAACTAATTCATTGGCAAGCCAACAAAGCAATTTGTAAACAATTGTACACTGAGTAAGCTTCGTTAGACGTGTTTATAATATCGAAGAAATTCGAAACGCCCACTGCGTGTAAAAGTAGGTATGAGATTCGGTTGTTAAATGCGAAAGGCATTAAAATAATTGAAAATCACCGTCAGATTTTCTATATTTATAGAGAAGAAACAGTAAATGGTTCAATGGCACCAAGATGGATACTACTTTTTTGCTTAGTCCGATCCAGACTAAGCGACGTAGGATGCTTACCCGGGACATTGCGACGAATCACGGCACTTCCAACACACTTCACTCACACTGCCGCTGCAACGCAACATCTCCTCACATAGTTTGGCTGGCAACAATTTGATCATCCGCCTTACAACCCAGACTTCACACCAAGCGAATATCACCTTTTCAAGCAGCATGAGAAATCTTTCCTTGGCCAACGGTGTCAAACAAGCTGTTAATACATGGTTTAATCACAGGCGGGAAGTTTCTACGACGTAGGTATTACAATGCATGGTCCCTCGCTATGAAAAGTGTTTCACAAATGACGAAAACTACATAGGAAAGTAGTCTAAGGTGTGTAGGCTTACTTCAAAAAGCAATAAAAACCTGTGTTTTATTTAAAACAAAAAACAAAAATTAAAAATATATGGGCCTTCTCGTAAGTTTGCATAGAACACACTGACTGTTATAATCAGAGCATGTAATGATCACCATGTTGCGTTTATAATTATTAACCTAGTATTTATACATAATAAAATTACAATTTATTTTGCTTTGGGTGACTGACAGACATTAGGTGACAACTGACAATTAAGAATTTAACTATTTAACTGACAATTTAAAATTCTGATAATAAGGGTTTTAAAAACAAAGTCATCCTAATTGCAACAATGTGAACCCAAAGGATTATTTTAATGTTTCGCATACCAAATTAAATCTTAAATGAAAGTTCTTATTTGTTTTATTAAAAAGACTGTTATATCAGTTATACTATTTATAATTTATGCAAATTATTTATATATTTATATTTTTTTCCAAGATGCTCTATTCTACCATTATTGTGTCTGTTTTATACTGTCTTTTCATTTTAAAATAAAAAGTCCATCGTCACCTGATGCTCTCCTCTCCACCACTAAATTCTGTTGTGTGCGAGCATGATGGTCCTCCTGGTGGTTGCGAGGTTTCGTGTGTGGTCCAGCCTCGGTAGGCGTCGAGAGAGGGAGGGAGAGAGAGAGAGAGAGAGAGAGAGAGAGAGAGAGAGAGAGAGAGAGACAGACAGACAGACAGACAGACAGAGAAAAAAGAAAAACAGTGGTTTACCGAACTTGGGGTATAAGTAGGCCTGACATTACATTCCTGCCAAGATTGATTACACAGTAGTACAAATACTGTCCCGGACTACAGAGCAGTTTGGCGTCACTTTAAACAAAATACAAAGTATTTCCCTATATTTCCGATTTCCATCGTCTGTAGAACATTCTCCTCAAATACAATACTTGCTCTTGATTCACGACATTTCGCACTTCACGAGAGTGTTCTTTTGTAACTCCGTAGTTATTTGATTAACGCAGTAAGAAACAAAAAATTACTTTGCTACCTCATACGCATACGCACACTAATTCGCACCAGCGCAAGTCCATGGGTATGTAACATTGTGCATTGTAACATTGTCTTACGCACAGTTTTCGGGTAGCATAAATCAGTTTGTCAAGTTCTGCAAAAACTTGCCATTTTGGGTATCCCTCTGCACACCCGGTGCGTGTT
Source organism: Magicicada septendecula (assembly GCA_034769895.1). Lineage (NCBI taxonomy): Eukaryota > Metazoa > Arthropoda > Insecta > Hemiptera > Cicadidae > Magicicada > Magicicada septendecula. Next base: position 477,142,116 of record CM068368.1, on the reverse strand, counting down.
CGACACGTGTTTGGGTCTTACAGTTATGACGCTTCTGTAGAGGGCTATTATTAGGGATATGGCGCTCTGGATTTCCATTTGGATATCTGACTACTGATAAACGAGAGGTACCATAGGGCAGTTATTTAGTTGTTTATTAATTGCCTTGGAAAAGTGTCAATAAACTCCAGCAATCAGAAATCTTCCTCAATAACACTATCATATTCTAAGTTGTCGCCTGTTATGTTTAAAAGCGGGACAAAAAAGTACTTTAGTAGTCATTTCTCTCTTTTATTTACTTTTTATTCAATTTTTTTTCTTTTCTGTTCCAAAGTCAGTAATTAAGTTATTCATTTACAATGGTACTTAGTAATGTTATTCGTAATTCTACTCTTGTCTCTTTATTTTTGTATCTGTCCCCTTATGGGGATCGTGCTACCTAATTAGAAACGCCATTTTGGAGTTCTTGAAGTTGTACCCAACATAAACAAGTTCCGTTTCTGAACAACGTTACTGGTGACACCGTTTTGTATCAATCAATAATTGCCATTTCCGTAATTAATTCTGTAGTGCTTATTTTGGTTTCCTTCATCGTCTACTTAAAACTATTTTGCAACACGTACTATTGATCTGACTAATTGGCCTTGCGTATAAAATTTGTGTCATTATATATTTGTTATTATACACCCATCCAGATTAAACTCACTAATTTATGTAGGTTGCTCAAATATGTCTGAGATGTATTTGCACCGGTTCTCTAAGATTGACATTTATCTCATTGGTAATTTTTACATGTTGCTCGTTATAATTTAATTACGTAAAAATACTGTAATTATAATTACTGTATATCCATTGCTTATTTGAATATTCTATTTATCCTTATCGTCTTGATAATTATATGGTAAAGTATGTACATTGTAAGAAACTAAAATTTTACACCAGAGTTAAAGGTTCTATTACGTAACATATTTAACCTGCAAGTTATTAATTTTTTGCTTTGAAACTTGGGTTACGCTCCGCTCACGTCAATCGCGGACCTCGAGTTAGCTCTGAAATAGTCTTAACGGAATATTTTTGACATTTTTGCATTTTCGTAATTCTTCATAGCACGTGTTTTCTTAGAACACGTTTTTCAAATCATTTTTGAAGGATGCTCACACGTTCTTATAACATAGAGCTACTTGTTGTCACACGTAAAATATTAATTCACTTTACTAACATTAAGTTTTTCGACTTGACCAAAATTATTGGTCAAATGAAGTGATAAATGGTCTCCTTCTTCACCACTATCTGTGGGGAAGTGGTTTTCAACCCTCTCTTGAAAGAACTGGCTTGAATCGTCTTGAATCCTTTAGTAGGCCTACATTAACCAGTTTCGGAATGGAATCAACAAACAGATATAACGATACGGATATAAGAAACAACCATACAGTCTTAAAATAGTACTTAAATTTTAAAAAGTAGTATACCATAACACGAGATACTCACTTCTCATAACTCTATATTCCTGACATTACCAATAGAAAAACCGATAGTCACCTTAGTAGTCATATATTGTGCTATACAGTTAATAGATTTTCAAGCGTAGATAGACTACTCAATAGAGTAGAAATCATAAATTCTCTTGCTCTTACAGAATTTTGCTACTACCAGCAAAAAAGTAAAGAAGAAATTAAAAAATAGAGTAAACGCAATGGTAAAACACATCAAAATATTCCGACAGATATCCTATAAGATGTGGTCAATAGACCCAAACAGTGACCGAAAGACTGACAAGCGATCTTAAGTTTTCTCCTCGTATTTATTCTAAAAACATAAACGTTAAGATGGTGGTAATGATTAGAAAATCTGACAATATTCTAATGTAATTCGTCCTGCAATATAAATACGTATAAATATGAGTTCGTCATGAGACGTTGTCGTGGACGGACGTGTGTCGTCTAGTAAATAGTGATAACAAGGTCATTGTGTTCAGTGTTTATTATTATTATAAATAATGACTTAAGAATTCAATCTGTCTGTATAAGCCATAAACAAATTCTTATCTACCTCAGAGATATCAAACATACATTGTCCACTTGCGCGTGCGAGCGCCTGTGGGTGTGCCTTTGTGTGTTCTGCATACACAACCACTTATTAAGAAAATAATGCTTCCGTTTGGAACATGTCCTGGATAAAATAATACAATTCGTAGTCAACAATGTAACGATCAGCAGCTCGATATGCAGTTTCAAGCGACAACACACATCCAAGCCTTGCCGAATTCATCTCATCAATTTACACCAATCCAATAGGCTCCCACAAACTAGTTTTTACCAATGTCCCAACAAATGCAATCATCGAATATTAACTTTCCAACCGACAAACCCACGGGACTTCAATTACAAATAATGTCATCCACCAATGAGGAGGACAATGTAACTCACCCAAATCAAAACAATGAGTGGCAAGTCATAAAAGCTCCAAAAGAAGAAAAGTCCGCCATATGAAACAAACGACACCTGTGTATAAAACAGAAACAAATAATCGGTTCGCTCCATCAACCAATGCACCTGAAGTAGTTTCGCATGAGAAATCTCCAGTAGCAATGACAAAGACACCAAAGCCCCCTCCCATTTTTGTACCTGGCATTACAAAGTATAGCGACATGGTGCAACAAATTAGGAACATGCTAGAAGACAAACAATACATTCAAAATATTTGGTTAAAAATGTCAAAGTACAGTTGCCGTTCACCCGAATCTACTGTAAACTGCTCAGAAAACTGTAAAAAAAAAAGGTAAGTTCCACCATACTCACCAATTAAAAGAAGAACGGGGCAATCAGAAGAATAGTTATCAGATAGCTTATTTGTGTCAATAAATAAATGTCGCAAACATCAAACAAGGTTTAATCAACCTCGGAAAAAAGTCAGAAATTTAATTAACTCACGTCCTATAGTGACTAAGGAGCCATTAAGCACTTTTTGTATACTTTGAGGCAGCAGACAATACCAGAGACGTATGTAAAACAACAGGATTACAAAAAAAAATATATAAATTGAATCCCCGCGCTCAGTACTACCAATGTAATTCAGTGGAAACGATGCTAACAGTATGTACTCCAAATCCTACTGTACTAAACTGTTCGCTTGTGCAAAGAACCGCACAACAGAATAGACTGCAAAAAACTTAGAGAAACCCATGCAAAATGAGTATTTTGTAAAGGCAATCATCCTGCCAATTATAAAGGGTGCGAGCGTTACATAAATGTTATCCAAGTAACTAACAGAAATTTTACTGTTAAGTGTCTGTATCTAAGTACAAACAGCAGCGTTCAACGATACCACCAATAAACACAACTGCATATACACACAACTGCATATACACACAACATACAACCCAATGCTTTTCCTCAACACAAAAGTTATGCCGATGTAACGAGGCTAAACACACTTCAGGTCGATGACACAGCCATAACATTAATGACATTTTAAGGTGAATTCAGAAGCAATTACAATTAATAATTAATCAATTATTAATTGTGAAGTAAACAGTATCTAAGGATTGCACAATGGAAGGCCAATGGCATCCCCAACCATAAAGAAGAATTAAAGTTATTTCTGCAATTAAACGTAATTGACATACCCCTTACCAGCAAAACGCATTTTTCAAACAGAAGCTATTTTAACATTCCAAAATACAAACTGTACTACACAAACTACAGGAGGGAACAGCTCAAGGAGGCTCTGCGGTACTTAGAAAAGAAAACACTGAACACTTCAAGCTATGTTCGTGTTCCTACCGGTGCACCTACTTAATGATCCAAAGGCGCAAATAACATGCCGGATTTGTTAGACGTTTGGAAATTCTTCATGGATGTTTCTTCAAGTTACGATTTGTCATTGTTGTGTAACAATAAGCACAACGGTTATAACCAGTAAAACTACTCCTAGATTACACAACTACAGAACAAATTGCAACACTTACCGTCAGATAATACAGAACAATACAAATTGTTCTGTAAGATTACAAAACCTGAAGAAGGCATGAAAATGGAAACTAACAATCTAACTACCCTACTACAAAATGCAACCAAACTAGCCACTACATATTATATTGCTCTCAGCAGTCAACTAACAACATCCAATATGAAATCAAGAAACTATTAGGGGAGAAAAGAAGGGCTATGTCAATCTGACATCGAACACACACTCGAGAGCAGAACAAAGCACAGTCAACGTAGCAACAGGTTAAAATTTAAAATTTTAGAAATTAGGAACAACTATTTTCAGAAATATATAATGACTAAATGGGGCAACTCCATCTGGAAGCCCATACTTGACTCGACTACTCCAGGACCATGGGCCAAAAGCGACAAGGACAAAACAAATCTTTCTGGTGTATATTTTTAGAAGTCTTTACTCCACAGTTGACCATACAACACAATGTTCACGACCTCAAAGTTGAACAATCCTCTTCCATACCCATTCAAGTTTGTGGACGCCTAAAATTATTTACTGAAAAAGAAATAATCAATGAAGTCAATAAACTAAACCAAAAAAGACACCAGGAATCGACCTTCTTACTGCCAGGATTTTGAAAGAATTACCAAGAAACGGACTCAAACTCTCATGCACACATTCAACGCCATTTTCCGCCTTAAATATTGGCCTAAATTACTAAAAATTTCTCAAATTATTCTGACACTGAAATTAGTAAAAAATCTCATGGACATGTTATATTATCGCACAGTCAGTCTTTTGCCAATAATTGCAAAACTTCTTAAAAAACTTATGTGCGTACAGAAGAATTACAAAGGATCTAACAGATCAAGACTGAGTAGGGGTGTTATGGGGGTTCGAAACCACTATCTTCCCCATGAGTGCGAGTGAGAGCGAATGACATGTGCAATGAGTGCGAGTGAGATGGAAGATGACACCACTACCCCGCCATCCATCCCCACCCTCTACCGCAGAAGTGACTTCATACGGCCATGTTGTCGTCGTCGCCGCCTAAAGTGGGGTAATGTGTGCGTTGATTGGCGGAGGCGTGGCTATGTTCGCCGTTCGCAGTTCGCCGTTCGCCGTTGACGTCGTCGTTGACGTCGTCATCGTCGCTGGGCGGCGGCTTGGCCGCGGCCTGGTCGTGGCTTGATCGTCGCCCGTCGTGGTGGGTCGGCGGCGGCCATGTTGGAAAAGCTGCGATGTTGTCGGGTTGTGGATGTGTGTAGTGGTTAAGGTACGGCCAGGTTGCCGATTCGTGCATGTGTTATAGTGTATGGTTATGTATATGTAAGGGGTTTTTCCGGAAGTTCGGCCATGTTGGAAAAGCGTCGGTGTTGCCAACTTGTGTTGGGGTTAATCGACGTTGTCGGCTCGGTGTTATAGTGTACGGGTTGAATATATGTTTACACTGCCGCCATTGTTGCCAACGCGTTGTCAACTCGGTGTTATAGTGTACTGGTTTCGGATATATTTACACTGCCACAATTGTCTCGATATCGTCGATGTTGTGTCTATGTGTTAAGTAATTGCATTGTTGCCAACTCAGTCAAGTAGTGTAAGAGTGTGCTGGTTAAGGTTCGGCCACGTTGGCGATTCGAGCGTGTGTTATAGTGTATGGGTTTGGATATATACTGTGTTTTCCGGAAGGGCGTCCACGTTGGAAAAGCGTCGACGTTGTCAACTTGTGCATGTGTGCTGGTTCAGCGTCGGCCACGTTGTCGGCTCGTGCATGAGTTATAGTGTACAGGTTTCAGATATATTTACACTGCCACCATTGTCCGGATATCGTCGATGTGAAGAGGTGAATTGCATTGTTGCCAACTGGAGAACTGTACTGGCATCGGTCACGTTGTCGACTCATGCATGTGTTATAGTTTACGGGTTTCAGATATATTTACACTGAAACCCCATTGTCCGGATATCGTCGATGTGAATTGCATTGTTGCCAACTCGAGAACTGTACTGGCGTTGGTCACGTTGTCAACTTATGCATGTGTTATAGTGTATGGGTTTAGATATTTACACTCCTGCCGTTCGGATTTACTACTGCGGTGCAAAATTGAATATCATTTCACTTGTAAAAATTGATTATCGTGCATTTGTGCAATTGTTTTGATTGACATTTCACTTATGAAACATGCATGATGGAAGGAAAAAAGGATAGTTGAAAATAAAGAACTAAGCAAAGCAAAATTTACATATATTGTAATCAAACACACATAAAAATATACAATAAACTACACACACACACACACACACACACACACACACACACACACACACACACACACACACACACACCACACAATAACAATATATGTAATCGTACGCGACAAATGAAGATGTCCATTCGGTCCTACTGTACAATTTCTACTATGTAAGCTCTATCCTTTTCTCCACGATAAATTAAAACAATAAAAATATTAAAGCAATACTGTTTAATTACAAATAATTAAAATACATGTAATTAAAATACATAATATGTAAACGCACACAGTAGTGAAAATTACAAAATGTATACGAAATACATCTAAGTAAAACTAAGTACAAGTGCACTATGACATGACAAATATGTACAAAAAAATTAAATAAACACACACAGAAGTGACAATTAAAAAAAAGCAATACTGTTTAATTACAAATAATTAAAATACATGTAATCAAAATATATTACAATTGAAAATACATAATATGTAAACGCGCACAGTAGTGAAAATTTCAAAATATAAACATAAGCAATATGACAATGGTATACGAAATACAACTAAGTAAAACTAATTACAAGTGCACTATGACAGGACAAATATGTACAAAAAATGAAATAAACACACACACACAGTAGTGACAATTAAAAAAATACAATTGTATACAATTATATCAAATGAATTATGTGTAAGCACATTATATTTTAACATTATGTCAATATATGTAATCGTACGCGACAAATGAAGATGTCCATTCGGTCCTACTGTACAATTTCTACTATGTAAGCTCTATCCTTTTCTCCGCGATAAATTAGTTGCAGCGAACACGGTACTAAATTTTTTAATTCCTCATCTTCGAAAACGCCTGCGTATCTCTTTGGTAGATATACACGATACTTTAGTCTGGGGTCTCTGTAATCTTGGAGAGTGACGAGTACAGCTTTACCGTACTTTGCGTCTATATTCTGCATTTCTTCTATCGGATATTTTACACCGATTATCAATTCCTTTATTTTTTTATACTCAATTGCGCTAATAGTTGCAAACTTTTCAGTGAATGATGCCATTTTAAAATAAAGAATTTATAATTTCTGGCACGTCTCTCAACGAATGAACGAATAACGCTCGTGCACAGCGGAATATATAGGGAGGTAGTTGTGGAGGTGGAAACCGGAGAGGGGGGAAACCACTCAACGCACAGTAAGCGTTTATTTTTAACCGTGTGAACAGGACACGAGCTGATTTCTCACGGTTCGATGGGTAGGTGGGGAAGAGGGGAGTCGGTTATTTTTTATACGTCTAGACAGCACTCGTGCTTGTTTGAACATGTCGTCTACGCTAATTTATTTTTAGACAGATGATGTAATCGATAGAAAGGCGACGACTGTTATTTTTTACGTAAGCGCTAAACAATAATGTTAGTAATTTATCAGAAACATATTGACTATTCTAAAATCTGATACAACCCACTCGCGTAAAGCGTGTACTCTAGTATTTGTACATATTTCCGGAAATAAGCGGTGCGCGAGACAGACTGTTCCGTGTATTGATTGTAATTGATCGAGTTTGGGACAACCGAAATCTTCTAAATTTATAATATTAAAATGCATGATACGCATCTGTAGAAAATTTTTTTTGCAATCCGCTATATCGATGACTTGGACGGACTGAACTTACGACAGAGGACGATATTCCTTTCCCGTGCGGTGTACGTCGGCTTCACAGTACTTGATGTCAGCAAACTGATAATGTACGAATTTCATTATCGGTACGCTGACACCAAGTTATGCAAGCCGTTTGATACAATCGTCCGGATGTTTGCGCTGTCTCTATGCATCGAAATAATACAAAATAATACAACTTTGTATTCAATTAGTAATTTACCAGAAACTTACTACGACTCGCACTGATTAAAAAAAAATAACGAAGAGTAGGGGAGGGGGAATACCATCCAATTGGAGATGCACCCCCCTCCCATCATTCGTACTGTAGGAAAGAGGGCTGCGATTGAGAGGGTATTACGAAATTAAAGTACACGAAAATTGTTATAAATGACTACATTTATTAATATAAAAACACATACATTAAAAGTTGTGTGTACATATATTCTAAAAAGCAACATAGTATTTACAGTAAAAAAAAACAATAATATACAGCATGCGTTTAATTCTGTCTGCGCACTGTGTTGGACAGCGGATTGTATACGTTGAGAGAATCGTGCAGTATCATGCAGTAGGTCGCGGTCTGAGCGGGAAATTGCTCGTGGACTCGAACTCCAATCTGACGTCAACCGACGAAGACTTGAGCGACACGTCCTCTCTGCTACAATCGAAGACGAATAGCGGTGCTCTCGCTATGAACTCTGTTGGTGTTAGAAGTACGTTGGGTTGAGTTCTACGGTAGTACGATTTTTGAAATCGTGAATACACATCGTACAGCAGAGCGTAACGTCCGTTATCGATATCCAGGTTCAGAACATTCCCTGACCGAGGCAGGTTCTCACCAGGTGTTGCTGCGGCTGAGGCTGTGGCTGCGACTGTTGTGGATGTGACCGAAAAATAAAATATAACAACATATACAGACGTGGAAATAATAATATATGTATACATAAGATGAATAAGACCCCCCCCCCAACTAGCCCATCAAAACGTTCACACGCTGTGATAACATATGGGCAGTCAGCATCTTTTTGTAAGCGAATAAAAATAACTGCATACTCCCCCCCCGTAAAGTTCTAATGAATTTGAACTCAGTGAATTGTAATAAATAATTTTTAAACATTAAATACGAGTTTATTCTTACCGTCAGTTACTGGTCCGTGTACCTCCGCCTCTTCACGTTAGGACCAGCAGCGTCGTCGGATACCGTACGTTTACGCGTTTTGTAGTATCCGCGGTGCTCTCGCTATGAACTCTGTTGGTGTTAGAAGTGCGTTGGGTTGAGTTCTACGGTAGTACGATTTTTGAAATCGTGAATACACATCGTATAGCAGAGCGTAACGTCCGTTATCGATATCCAGGTTCAGATCATTCCCTGACCGAGGCAGGTTTCTCACCAGGTGTTGCTGCGGCTGAGGCTATGGCTGCTGCGACTGAGGCTGTGGCTGCGACTGTTGTGGATGTGACCGAAAAATAAAATATAACAACATGTACAGCCGTGGAAATAATAATATATGTATACATAAGATGAATAAGACCCCCCCCCCAACTAGCCCATCAAAACTTTCACACGCTGTGATAACATATGGGCAGTCAGCATCTTTTTGTAAGCGAATAAAAATAATTGCATACTCCCCCCCCCCGTAAAGTTCTAATGAATTTGAACTCAGTGAATTGTAATAAATAATTTTTAAACATTAAATACGAGTTTATTCTTACCGTCAGTTACTGGTCCGTGTACCTCCGCCTCTTCACGTTAGGACCAGCAGCGTCGTCAGATAGCGTACGTTTACGCGTTTTGTAGTATCCGTACGCGAGCTTTGACCGTGGCTGCAGTTGTATTTTACTGAAAAAATAAAATATAACAACATGTACACATAAGATGAATAAGACCTCCCACTTAGCCCATCAAAACGTTCACACACTGCGATAACAAATGAGCAGTCAGCATCTTGTTGTAAGTGAATAAAAATAACTGTATACTACACCCCCCCCGATCATATGTGAAGGTCTCGATGGAAGTCGAATAAATTAACCGCGACTTGCATCCTGTTTCACGCGATTAAACCACCGTCGTCTAGTCGCCTACCTCCCCCTTCCCCGTGAAGGTCAATTGAATTTGCACTGTGTGAATTGTATTACATACTTTTATACATGAAATACGAGTTTATTCTTACCGTGAGTTACTGGTCCATGTACCTCCGCCTCTTCATGTTAGGACCAGCATCGTCATCGGTTAACGTACGTTTACACGTTCTGTAGTGTCCGTACGCGAGTGTAGTTACGCCGTCGTCCAGTACGTACCTCTTATCGTCATAAGGTGACAGGGAAAGTTTCGTTACACGTTGCGTATACAGCTTATGACGATCGCTTCGTATACACTCGGCAGAGGTGAAAACCGTACGACTACCGAAAAGACACTCACTGTACAACCGATGACGTAACCTTTTTTTTATTGCCGTCCTTGGCACACCTTTCGCCACCTTTTTGTCGGTGCAGTCGGACAACAGGAGCGAGTAACATTTAGCTCTGAGTCCGACGAATTCTCTGATGGATTTCCCATTGGTTTCATCCTTGAACTTCCCCACGACCTTTTTGTTGTCGTCGCAATGACAAGGATGATCTGTGGGATAGTCCGACGTGTCGAAAAGGTGGAGATCCTCTTTCATATCAGAGTACACATCGTCAGTCCGTATGCTGTAAAGTAAACTGTCCGTGTCAGTCATTAGTAATGTCAATCGTCGTCCGTACTTGGCGACAGCGTAACGATAATGAAAATCATACATTATCAATTTGCTGACATCGAGTACTGTGAAGCCGACGTACACTGGACGGGAAAGGAATATCGTCCTCTGTCGTAAGGCCAGACCGACCAAGTCGTCAGTGTAGCGGATCATACGCTCTAGTCGTGGATTGGAAACAAGTTTCTGCAGCCGTCGTTCGTTAGAGACTAGTTGGAAGTCTATTCGTTTCCTCACGTTCTCCAGCGATTTACCATAGACAGCGTTGACCATCAGTTTGAAAAAATCCTTTTCAAAACTGTTGGTGGCTGCTGCTCTCTTTTGCGTGTTGAAATCGATAAACGGTTTCAACCACGCTCTCTGTTTAAAACTCAACACTCTATGGATCGCTTTCAATTCTAGACCAAGATTCAGATACAACTTTAAATTTCGAAAATGGAGAACGTATTTTTGCTTGTCGTCCAAAGTCGTCAGCAACTTGGGAACGGACGACGAAGGCGTTTCTGATCCGTTATACCCTTTTGTATAGTGTAGTCGTGTGTGGAGTCGTCGAGAGTACGGTGAAAGTATGTCAGGATTGACGCAGGAACGCACGGGCGCTAGTGGATAATCGGAGTGAAGGTCATGAAGTTCAGATGGATAGTGTAGGTCGACCTCAAGTATGTAGCCCATGTCACTGTCATCACTCAGAGTACGTACGTCCAGTGAGTCGATCTCGTTACGATCGAGCCATCTAAAGTCGCCGTAAGGGAGTGGTTGTGACATGGCTGCACCGTAAAGGTTGTTGCAGTCGGTGTACAATATGAAAGAGGTCGGCTTTGAAGCACCATACTGATCAGCGATTAGCGGGTTGTTGGCCTTGGCATAGCGGTTGGGTACCATGCTAACACCGCCGCGAACAGATGATTCAATGAAAAGATGCTGATCTATATCCGTCAACAGCTCCAGTCGCACACCGGTCATCTTTAACATCGCGTGCCAAGCGACGCCGGGAAGCGAGTAAAGATGAGCCGGATCGATCTGGTAGTACCGCATGGCCATCTCACGGAACGCCTCGAAGACGTCGGCCAGCAGCAGTACGTCTGTTTTAAGATAAAGATCGTGATAATCGCCCAGCGTACGGATTCCGAAAGTCTGCCACACGTTCTGCGCGTGAGCGTAATCTTCGTCCGACACGGGCGATTCACTCAGCCTGTTGAAAAAGTGTTCGCGTGCGGGCAGACGTGTTTCGTCGAACTTCTCGCTACCCGTCATGTAATCGTAAGGGTACACCCCCTTACGTAAGAGTAGCTCGAAGTGTTCTTCGAAACATTGTTTTGTTAAAGCGAATTCCGCACCGCTCGCGCACAAGTTTCCAACAAGTGTGTCCAAGGACGTGTTCAAAAATTGCAACGTGTCTACGAAACGCAGGGCACCCAACGTGACCAATACGAAGCGTTCACTAGTGGTAGCGATACAAGTGAGATTCTCATCGTTGTATTTACCCAACCCTTGTATCAAGTGATGTGCGTCGTAACCTCGTAAGTTATGGAAAAAGACGGGAATATGTTGGGGAGTCTTGCAGTTGAGGTTACATACGTTGTGAGCTGCGCCAAGGTATCGTCCAGTCAGATGACAATGGTTGCGCACCTTGTCGTCATCGGTCAGTGGTTTTTCACAGAGATGGCATACGACGGCATTCGTGAAAGATAATACGTCACGATCACTCATAGTCATGGGGACAATGGTACGCATGATCCTGTACAGTTCACGCTCTTCAACGATTAGTCTATCGAGAAAGGTTTCTATCACGTTCTCACCGCGATAAACGACGTGAGGTTTGAAAATGTTACGCTCGTGGTCGACTATGAGGTAGGAGAAACCTGAAGGAAGATGTAACGACTCCGTTGTGGTGGACGATGTGTGCGGAGGAGCGTCGCAGCGATGACAAGGCACAATGAACGATTCAAAGTCTGCATATATCGCGAAAGGGACTTTATGGCAGTAAGTGTAATTTTTGAAGCACATAACCTTCTCCTTCTCTTTCGTGGGTAAACGAATTCTTTGTTCACCGTACGGTGAACAGTGTGGGACGTGTTCGGTAAGGAGTCGTTCTTCGCAGAACCTGTGCAGACAGTAATCACAATAGAATGAACGGGCTTTGTGTTTGGCTAGTGAAGACAGTAAGCGACTCATATTTTTTATTAAACAGTAATGTTTTCGGTCGTCAGTGGTAAGAAGTAATAGATTAACGTGATGTCGTCTGCCTCTCGAAGGAGTTATTCGTAACGGGTAAATTTCTTTTTCTTCGTATCCAAAAACATTTATGGAAACTTCAGAATTGTCTCGTTCGAACTTCACAATGTCGCATAGTTGGGTTGGATAAGTTATACCAGAAGTGATGATACTGTGGAAATGTGATCTATATTTGGATACACGGTCGCTGTGCGAGTGTTGTGGAAACAGTGCCGCCAACACTGACCATACGAAACACATTTGATCGCCTTTATTGTTCACATTGATGATGGCATTAGTACGAGACAATTCGAGGGGTGTACGGATGAAACTGGAAGCGGCCAGCGGTTGGTACCGTGAGAGAACGAGTTCCAAAAAGCCGATGTGGTCCAACGCCCAACCGCTACCCTCGCGTGTGAATTTATAAATCGATTCGATAATTTTTTCGTACGAAGCTTCTAAACGGTCGGGTAACTCGTCTTTGTCACCGATCAGCGTCGTATGACATCGACCGTGAAAATAGCCTTGGGTCGTCACTTCTTCTTCCTCGTCCGTGTCAGCGTTTACGATGTACTTGACAAATCTCGCTTTAACTGTTATATGCCACTTTATAGTAAGCAATCGTGTCAGTTCGTTTAAAATGTCCGTACGTAACGTATCATGCATTTCATCGAAAAAGGTTATGACATCGTTGACACATCCTTCGTCCTCCGTAACAGGCGTGTAAACGTACGACACCAACGCGCCACGCAACGAATGTTTACAATCAACAGTAAACGAGTGCATTGTTTGAAGTAATAATCACAACAACCACATATAAGCAAAACAATTACTTGCTTGCTTGAGGAACAACAGAAGACTGAACGCTGGCGGCGATCCCCTCTCCTCTTATACTATCTATGGCGGCTGCGCGCGCAGCTATACCCTCTCCGCCCCCACCGGCTGCGCGCGCAGCTATCCTCTCTCTGCTCCCACCGACAGCGATCCCCACTACCGACTGCACTCGCAGTGATTCCTTCAGCTCTCTCCAGCGATGCAGGACGGGGGAGAATGTACTGGGGCAAACGTGCATTCTTTCTGCAGATGTATTTCACTGGTGGCAGAAGAAAAATAAAATATAACACCATGTGCAGACATGGAAATAAAATATGTACGCATAAGATGATGAAGACTTACATATGTACATTGACAACAGACAGCGATGATGACGATGCGGTCGTTATTTCGTCATCAACATTGGACTCCATATCCGAGATGGATAAATTTCTGAGTGTTCTGGACTCTGCTTCGTTGGTGTACAGGGCATTGGTGTACATGGAAACATTAGTAGTGCCGTTATCATCGCTGAAAAGAAGGGTATATCACACAAAGTAAAATTAGAATAACAATTTGTAACACACAATTTGTAGCGCACCAGTGTTCAGCAACATATTAGTTGCAAAGTTCACAGGATATCTAGCTCAACTGTCGATGCGTGCGCAACTGTTGTAAAAAAGCCGTTACGTGCATGCGCAAATAATTCCAATGCGCATGCGCAAAGGACTGAAAGAAGAGATGATTTACATATTAAAAGTACGTTTAAGCCGTAGTCATGATATTTAACGTATACGTGGTTTTTGATCTTGAAAAAACATTCGTCTACCTCCACGTAGTACATATCGTACAGAAGAGTACCGAGAATCGGTTTGTAACTTTTGGTTAACGTTTTTTCCTCTTCAAGGATCCCATGTTTTAACGCACGGTATTTCTTCCGTATGTCATCGCTGATCGTGTCGATATCATGGGCTAGTTGTTTCTCCTTCTTTTCGTTCATCTTGATAAACGGTAGTACACCGACTACATCAGTGACACCGAGACATCTGTATCTACCCGAACGATCGATGACTGTTTTAGTTAACAGTGAACAGCTGTTACGTGCATTTATGCGAACAGTCTGCAACTGTTTTCATTTTCCCAGAACATGTGTATTTACCCGAACGGTCGACGACTGTTTTAGTTTACAATCAACAGTAAACGAGTGCATTGTTTGAAGTAATAATCACAACAACCAGATGACACCACTGACTCTCAAATCTCGGATATGGAGTCCAATGTTGATGACGAAATAACGACCGCATCGTCATCATCGCTGTCTGTTGTCAATGTACATATGTAAGTCTCCATCATCTTATGCGTACATATTTTATTTCCATGTCTGCACATGGTGTTATATTTTATTTTTCTTCTGCCACCAGTGAAATACATCTGCAGAAAGAATGCACGTTTGCCCCAGTACATTCTCCCCCGTCCTGCATCGCTGGAGAGAGCTGAAGGAATCACTGCGAGTGCAGTCGGTAGTGAGGATCGCTGTCGGTGGGAGCGGAGAGAGGATAGCTGCGCGCGCAGCCGGTGGGGGCGGAGAGGGTATAGCTGCGCGCGCAGCCGCCATAGATAGTATAAGAGGAGAGGGGATCGCCGCCAGCGTTCAGTCTTCTGTTGTTCCTCAAGCAAGCAAGTAATTGTTTTGCTTATATGTGGTTGTTGTGATTATTACTTCAAACAATGCACTCGTTTACTGTTGATTGTAAACATTCGTTGCGTGGCGCGTTGGTGTCGTACGTTTACACGCCTGTTACGGAGGACGAAGGATGTGTCAACGATGTCATAACCTTTTTCGATGAAATGCATGATACGTTACGTACGGACATTTTAAACGAACTGACACGATTGCTTACTATAAAGTGGCATATAACAGTTAAAGCGAGATTTGTCAAGTACATCGTAAACGCTGACACGGACGAGGAAGAAGAAGTGACGACCCAAGGCTATTTTCACGGTCGATGTCATACGACGCTGATCGGTGACAAAGACGAGTTACCCGACCGTTTAGAAGCTTCGTACGAAAAAATTATCGAATCGATTTATAAATTCACACGCGAGGGTAGCGGTTGGGCGTTGGACCACATCGTCTTTTTGGAACTCGTTCTCTCACGGTACCAACCGCTGGCCGCTTCCAGTTTCATCCGTACACCCCTCGAATTGTCTCGTACTAATGCCATCATCAATGTGAACAATAAAGGCGATCAAATGTGTTTCGTATGGTCAGTGTTGGCGGCACTGTTTCCACAACACTCGCACAGCGACCGTGTATCCAAATATAGATCACATTTCCACAGTATCATCACTTCTGGTATAACTTATCCAACCCAACTATGCGACATTGTGAAGTTCGAACGAGACAATTCTGAAGTTTCCATAAATGTTTTTGGATACGAAGAAAAAGAAATTTACCCGTTACGAATAACTCCTTCGAGAGGCAGACGACATCACGTTAATCTATTACTTCTTACCACTGACGACCGAAAACATTACTGTTTAATAAAAAATATGAGTCGCTTACTGTCTTCACTAAACAAACACAAAGCCCGTTCATTCTATTGTGATTACTGTCTGCACAGGTTCTGCGAAGAACGACTCCTTACCGAACACGTCCCACACTGTTCACCGTACGGTGAACAAAGAATTCGTTTACCCACGAAAGAGAAGGAGAAGGTTATGTGCTTCAAAAATTACACTTACTGCCATAAAGTCCCTTTCGCGATATATGCAGACTTTGAATCGTTCATTGTGCCTTGTCATCGCTGCGACGCTCCTCCGCACACATCGTCCACCACAACGGAGTCGTTACATCTTCCTTCAGGTTTCTCCTACCTCATAGTCGACCACGAGCGTAACATTTTCAAACCTCACGTCGTTTATCGCGGTGAGAACGTGATAGAAACCTTTCTCGATAGACTAATCGTTGAAGAGCGTGAACTGTACAGGATCATGCGTACCATTGTCCCCATGACTATGAGTGATCGTGACGTATTATCTTTCACGAATGCCGTCGTATGCCATCTCTGTGAAAAACCACTGACCGATGACGACAAGGTGCGCAACCATTGTCATCTGACTGGACGATACCTTGGCGCAGCTCACAACGTATGTAACCTCAACTGCAAGACTCCCCAACATATTCCCGTCTTTTTCCATAACTTACGAGGTTACGACGCACATCACTTGATACAAGGGTTGGGTAAATACAACGATGAGAATCTCACTTGTATCGCTGCCACTAGTGAACGCTTCGTATCGGTCACGTTGGGTGCCCTGCGTTTCGTAGACACGTTGCAATTTTTGAACACGTCCTTGGACACACTTGTTGGAAACTTGCGCGCGAGCGGTGCGGAATTCGCTTTAACAAAACAATGTTTCGAAGAACATTTCGAGCTACTCTTACGTAAGGGGGTGTACCCTTACGATTACATGACGGGTAGCGAGAAGTTCGACGAAACACGTCTGCCCGCACGCGAACACTTTTTCAACAGGCTAAGTGAATCGCCCGTGTCGGACGAAGATTACGCTCACGCGCAGAACGTGTGGCAGACTTTCGGAATCCGTACGCTGGGCGATTATCACGATCTTTATCTTAAAACAGACGTACTGCTGCTGGCCGACGTCTTCGAGGCGTTCCGTGAGATGGCCATGCGGTACTACCAGATCGATCCGGCTCATCTTTACTCGCTTCCCGGCGTCGCTTGGCACGCGATGTTAAAGATGACCGGTGTGCGCCTGGAGCTGTTGACGGATATAGATCAGCATCTTTTCATTGAATCATCTGTTCGCGGCGGTGTTAGCATGGTACCCAACCGCTATGCCAAGGCCAACAACCCGCTAATCGCTGATCAGTATGATGCTTCAAAGCCGACCTCTTTCATATTGTACACCGACTGCAACAACCTTTACGGTGCAGCCATGTCACAACCACTCCCTTACGGCGACTTTAGATGGCTCGATCGTAACGAGATCGACTCACTGGACGTACGTACTCTGAGTGATGACAGTGACATGGGCTACATACTTGAGGTCGACCTACACTATCCATCTGAACTTCATGACCTTCACTCCGATTATCCACTAGCGCCCGTGCGTTCCTGCGTCAATCCTGACATACTTTCACTTTACTCTCGACGACTCCACACACGACTACACTATACAAAAGGGTATAACGGATCAGAAACGCCTTCGTCGTCCGTTCCCAAGTTGCTGACGACTTTGGACGACAAGCAAAAATACGTTCTCCATTTTCGAAATTTAAAGTTGTATCTGAATCTTGGTCTAGAATTGAAAGCGATCCATAGAGTGTTGAGTTTTAAACAGAGAGCGTGGTTGAAACCGTTTATCGATTTCAACACGCAAAAGAGAGCAGCAGCCACCAACAGTTTTGAAAAGGATTTTTTCAAACTGATGGTCAACGCTGTCTATGGTAAATCGCTGGAGAACGTGAGGAAACGAATAGACTTCCAACTAGTCTCTAACGAACGACGGCTGCAGAAACTTGTTTCCAATCCACGACTAGAGCGTATGATCCGCTACACTGACGACTTGGTCGGTCTGGCCTTACGACAAAGGACGATATTCCTTTCCCGTCCAGTGTACGTCGGCTTCACAGTACTCGATGTCAGCAAATTGATAATGTATGATTTTCATTATCGTTACGCTGTCGCCAAGTACGGACGACGATTGACATTACTAATGACTGACACGGACAGTTTACTTTACAGCATACGGACTGACGATGTGTACTCTGATATGAAAGAGGATCTCCACTTTTTCGACACGTCGGACTATCCCACAGATCATCCTTGTCATTGCGACGACAACAAAAAGGTCGTGGGGAAGTTCAAGGATGAAACCAATGGGAAACCCATCAGAGAATTCGTCGGACTCAGAGCTAAATGTTACTCGCTCCTGTTGTCCGACTGCACCGACAAAAAGGTGGCGAAAGGTGTGCCAAGGACGGCAATAAAAAAAAGGTTACGTCATCGGTTGTACAGTGAGTGTCTTTTCGGTAGTCGTACGGTTTTCACCTCTGCCGAGTGTATACGAAGCGATCGTCATAAGCTGTATACGCAACGTGTAACGAAACTTTCCCTGTCACCTTATGACGATAAGAGGTACGTACTGGACGACGGCGTAACTACACTCGCGTACGGACACTACAGAACGTGTAAACGTACGTTAACCGATGACGATGCTGGTCCTAACATGAAGAGGCGGAGGTACATGGACCAGTAACTCACGGTAAGAATAAACTCGTATTTCATGTATAAAAGTATGTAATACAATTCACACAGTGCAAATTCAATTGACCTTCACGGGGAAGGGGGAGGTAGGCGACTAGACGACGGTGGTTTAACCGCGTGAAACAGGATGCAAGTCGCGGTTAATTTATTCGACTTCCATCGAGACCTTCACATATGATCGGGGGGGGGGTGTAGTATACAGTTATTTTTATTTACTTACAACAAGATGCTGACTGCTCATTTGTTATCGCAGTGTGTGAACGTTTTGATGGGCTAAGTGGGAGGTCTTATTCATCTTATGTGTACATGTTGTTATATTTTATTTTTTCAGTAAAATACAACTGCAGCTACGGTCAAAGCTCGCGTACGGATACTACAAAACGCGTAAACGTACGCTATCTGACGACGCTGCTGGTCCTAACGTGAAGAGGCGGAGGTACACGGACCAGTAACTGACGGTAAGAATAAACTCGTATTTAATGTTTAAAAATTATTTATTACAATTCACTGAGTTCAAATTCATTAGAACTTTACGGGGGGGGGGGTATGCAATTATTTTTATTCGCTTACAAAAAGATGCTGACTGCCCATATGTTATCACAGCGTGTGAACGTTTTGATGGGCTAGTTGGGGGGGGGGTCTTATTCATCTTATGTATACATATATTATTATTTCCACGGCTGTACATGTTGTTATATTTTATTTTTCGGTCACATCCACAACAGTCGCAGCCACAGCCTCAGTCGCAGCAGCCATAGCCTCAGCCGCAGCAACACCTGGTGAGAAACCTGCCTCGGTCAGGGAATGTTCTGAACCTGGATATCGATAACGGACGTTACGCTCTGCTATACGATGTGTATTCACGATTTCAAAAATCGTACTACCGTAGAACTCAACCTAACGCACTTCTAACACCAACAGAGTTCATAGCGAGAGCACCGCGGATACTACAAAACGCGTAAACGTACGCTATCCGACGACGCTGCTGGTCCTAACGTGAAGAGGCGGAGGTACACGGACCAGTAACTGACGGTAAGAATAAACTCGTATTTAATGTTTAAAAATTATTTATTACAATTCACTGAGTTCAAATTCATTAGAACTTTACGGGGGGGGGAGTATGCAGTTATTTTTATTCGCTTACAAAAAGATGCTGACTGCCCATATGTTATCACAGCGTGTGAACGTTTTGATGGGCTAGTTGGGGGGGGGGGTCTTATTCATCTTATGTATACATATATTATTATTTCCACGTCTGTATATGTTGTTATATTTTATTTTTCGGTCACATTCACAACAGTCGCAGCCACAGCCTCAGTCGCAGCAGCCATAGCCTCAGCCGCAGCAACACCTGGTGAGAAACCTGCCTCGGTCAGGGAATGTTCTGAACCTGGATATCGATAACGGACGTTACGCTCTGCTGTACGAAGTGTATTCACGATTTCAAAAATCGTACTACCGTAGAACTCAACCCAACGTACTTCTAACACCAACAGAGTTCATAGCGAGAGCACCGCTATTCGTCTTCGATTGTAGCAGAGAGGACGTGTCGCTCAAGTCTTCGTCGGTTGACGTCAGATTGGAGTTCGAGTCCACGAGCAATTTCCCGCTCAGACCGCGACCTACTGCATGATACTGCACGATTCTCTCAATGTATACAATCCGCTGTCCAACACAGTGCGCAGACAGAATTAAACGCATGCTGTATATTATTGTTTTTTTTTTACTGTAAATACTATGTTGCTTTTTAGAATATATGTACACACAACTTTTAATGTATGTGTTTTTATATTAATAAGTGTAGTCATTTATAACAATTTTCGTGTACTTTAATTTCGTAATACCCTCTCAATCGCAGCCCTCTTTCCTACAGTACGAATGATGGGAGGGGGGTGCATCTCCAATTGGATGGTATTCCCCCTCCCCTACTCTTCGTTATTTTTTTTTAATCAGTGCGAGTCGTAGTAAGTTTCTGGTAAATTACTAATTGAATACAAAGTTGTGTTATTTTGTATTATTTCGATGCATAGAGACAGCGCAAACATCCGGACGATTGTATCAAACGGCTTGCATAACTTGGTGTCAGCGTACCGATAATGAAATTCGTACATTATCAGTTTGCTGACATCAAGTACTGTGAAGCCGACGTACACCGCACGGGAAAGGAATACCGTCCTCTGTCGTAAGTTCAGTCCGTCCAAGTCATCGATATAGCGGATCATCGAAGAAGAGCTGAATATGTCGTCTTTTTACAACGACCACCAGAAGTGGAAAAAACGACCTTTTTTTCACAATAATCGAAACGTACCTGAAGAAAGAACTAGAAGACCCGAAATTTTCTCTACGACCCAACAACAACACGTTGAAATGTGAAATTTATTGTTCATACGATATCGATTTCGGATGTACGGAACACACGATCGGTACCATGTTGGGTTTCTCCATCCTTTTAACTTCGTGTTCGTAAAAGGATTGCAAAAAAAATTTTCTACAGATGCGTATCATGCATTTTAATATTATAAATTTAGAAGATTTCGGTTGTCCCAAACTCGATCAATTACAATCAATACACGGAACAGTCTGTCTCGCGCACCGCTTATTTCCGGAAATATGTACAAATACTAGAGTACACGCTTTACGCGAGTGGGTTGTATCAGATTTTAGAATAGTCAATATGTTTCTGATAAATTACTAACATTATTGTTTAGCGCTTACGTAAAAAATAACAGTCGTCGCCTTTCTATCGATTACATCATCTGTCTAAAAATAAATTAGCGTAGACGACATGTTCAAACAAGCACATGTGCTGTCTAGACGTATAAAAATAACCGACACCCCTCTTCCTCACCTACCCATCGAACCGTGAGAAATCAAGTCGTATCCTGTTCCCACAGTTAAATACATCACCTGTCTAAAAATAAATTAGCGTCGTCGACATGCTCGAACAAGCACGAGTGCTGTCTAGACGTATAAAAAATAACCGACTCCCCTCTTCACCACCTACCCATCGAACCGTGAGAAATCAGCTCGTGTCCTGTTCACACGGTTAAAAATAAACGCTTACTGTGCGTTGAGTGGTTTCCCCCCTCTCCGGTTTCCACCTCCACAACTACCTCCCTATATATTCCGCTGTGCACGAGCGTTATTCGTTCATTCGTTGAGAGACGTGCCAGAAATTATAAATTCTTTATTTTAAAATGGCATCATTCACTGAAAAGTTTGCAACTATTAGCGCAATTGAGTATAAAAAAATAAAGGAATTGATAATCGGTGTAAAATATCCGATAGAAGAAATGCAGAATATAGACGCAAAGTACGGTAAAGCTGTACTCGTCACTCTCCAAGATTACAGAGACCCTAGACTAAAGTATCGTGTATATCTACCAAAGAGATACGCAGGCGTTTTCGAAGATGAGGAATTAAAAAATTTAGTACCGTGTTCGCTGCAACTAATTTATCGCGGAGAAAAGGATAGAGCTTACATAGTAGAAATTGTACAGTAGGACCGAATGGACATCTTCATTTGTCGCGTACGATTACATATATTGACATAATGTTAAAATATAATGTGCTTACACATAATTCATTTGATATAATTGTATACAATTGTATTTTTTTAATTGTCACTACTGTGTGTGTGTGTTTATTTCATTTTTTGTACATATTTGTCCTGTCATAGTGCACTTGTAATTAGTTTTACTTAGTTGTATTTCGTATACCATTGTCATATTGCTTATGTTTATATTTTGAAATTTTCACTACTGTGCGCGTTTACATATTATGTATTTTCAATTGTAATATATTTTGATTACATGTATTTTAATTATTTGTAATTAAACAGTATTGCTTTTTTTAATTGTCACTTCTGTGTGTGTTTATTTAATTTTTTTGTACATATTTGTCATGTCATAGTGCACTTGTACTTAGTTTTACTTAGATGTATTTCGTATACATTTTGTAATTTTCACTACTGTGTGCGTTTACATATTATGTATTTTAATTACATGTATTTTAATTATTTGTAATTAAACAGTATTGCTTTAATATTTTTATTGTTTTAATTTATCGTGGAGAAAAGGATAGAGCTTACATAGTAGAAATTGTACAGTAGGACCGAATGGACATCTTCATTTGTCGCGTACGATTACATATATTGTTATTGTGTGGTGTGTGTGTGTGTGTGTAGTTTATTGTATATTTTTATGTGTGTTTGATTACAATATATGTAAATTTTGCTTTGCTTAGTTGTTTATTTTCAACTATCCTTTTTTCCTTCCATCATGCATGTTTCATAAGTGAAATGTCAATCAAAACAATTGCACAAATGCACGATAATCAATTTTTACAAGTGAAATGATATTCAATTTTGCACCGCAGTAGTAAATCCGAACGGCAGGAGTGTAAATATCTAAACCCATACACTATAACACATGCATAAGTTGACAACGTGACCAACGCCAGTACAGTTCTCGAGTTGGCAACAATGCAATCCACATCGACGATATCCGGACAATGGGGTGGCAGTGTAAATATATCTGAAACCCGTAAACTATAACACATGCATGAGTCGACAACGTGACCGATGCCAGTACAGTTCTCCAGTTGGCAACAATGCAATTCACCTCTTCACATCGACGATATCCGGACAATGGTGGCAGTGTAAATATATCTGAAACCTGTACACTATAACTCATGCACGAGCCGACAACGTGGCCGACGCTAAACCAGCACACATGCACAAGTTGACAACGTCGACGCTTTTCCAACGTGGACGCCCTTCCGGAAAACACAGTATATATCCAAACCCATACACTATAACACACGCTCGAATCGCCAACGTGGCCGAACCTTAACCAGCACACTCTTACACTACTTAACTGAGTTGGCAACAATGCAATTACTTAACACATAGACACAACATCGACGATATCGAGACAATTGTGGCAGTGTAAATATATCCGAAACCAGTACACTATAACACCGAGTTGACAACGCGTTGGCAACAATGGCGGCAGTGTAAACATATATTCAACCCGTACACTATAACACCGAGCCGACAACGTCGATTAACCCCAACACAAGTTGGCAACACCGACGCTTTTCCAACATGGCCGAACTTCCGGAAAAACCCCTTACATATACATAACCATACACTATAACACATGCACGAATCGGCAACCTGGCCGTACCTTAACCACTACACACATCCACAACCCGACAACATCGCAGCTTTTCCAACATGGCCGCCGCCGACCCACCACGACGGGCGACGATCAAGCCACGACCAGGCCGCGGCCAAGCCGCCGCCCAGCGACGATGACGACGTCAACGACGACGTCAACGGCGAACGGCGAACGGCGAACGGCGAACATAGCCACGCCTCCGCCAATCAACGCACACATTACCCCACTTTAGGCGGCGACGACGACAACATGGCCGTATGACGTCACTTCTGCGGTAGAGGGTGGGGATGGATGGCGGGGTAGTGGTGTCATCTTCCATCTCACTCGCACTCATTGCACATGTCATTCGCTCTCACTCGCACTCATGGGGAAGATAGTGGTTTCGAACCCCCATAACACCCCTACTAGACTGGATCCCTCCTCATCAGATCGGATTCCGTCACACCCACTCAACAATACAACGATGCCATTATATAACCAATATAGTTAGTTAAGCATTAGAAGACAAACACTTTGCACAAACGCATTCCTGGATATCAGACAGGCGTTTGACAAAGTATGGTACTCAGGACTATAATACAAAATTATAAGAATCCTCCCCTCAACTTACATTAATATGCTGAAATCTTACCTGCTGTAGTTAACGAAGAAACCTCTAGTCAACTCTTCATACAATCAGGAGTACCTCGAGGCAGACTTCTTGTCCATCTACTGAATCCAGCACACTTCCTATATACCAGCCACCAGACAACAACAATCGGTACATTTTCTGATGACACAGCCATCTTTTCAACTAATAAAGATATTACAGTCACCTCATTCAATCTTCAGGAGCATCTCAATCTATTTGGAGGATGGCTACGAAAATGGAAAATCAATGCTAACCCAACCGTCACACATTACATTTACCTTACGGAGAGAAAGCTGTCCCACAGTTTATCTCTACAAACAGTAGTCAGATATCACTTAGACTCTAAACTGGCCTGGAAAAGCTGCATAAAACAGAAAATAAAAGAACTAGATTCAAGATTTAAGGAAATTCATTGGCTGTTATGCAGAAAATCTTATCATCTAGGCTATAGATAATAAACTACTTCTCAACAAAGCTTTCCTTAAACTCATGTGGACTTACGGAATCGAGCTTAGGAGCCCTACCACCAAATCTAACATTACAGACATACAGCGATGACAATGAAAAAAACCTACGATCGCGGATGCCCCGTGGTATCTGTCCAACTACACTTTGCACACAGACTTCCATATTCCATAGGTCGGTGATGTCATTTATGAACGTGGCACCAGACACCATACAAGACTTTACGATGATAGTGACCCGCTGATAATGCCACTTCTACAGTCTGAAATAAACAGAAGTATAAGATCAACAGAAGACGTTGGCCATCCGACCTTTAAGGATCACGAGGTGACACCCTCGTTGTACATTTCTTATGTGTGTACACTAATCAGCATATTAGCTTAAGAAATGTATTTTCTAATTGGTAATAAATAAATAAATTCATTAATTAAAAAGAATATATATTTAAATACGAGCATGTTTGTTTACATTCGTAATTACTTTGTACGCACTGTAGCCTTAATTCGTAATTTATTATCGTAGTGTCTCCATTAAGATATTATGTGCAGTTAGTTTTCTAAAACGAAGTATCATTTAAGACGCGTACGCTTGAAGATACTGAATAAAGCTTTTGGAAGGAACTTTAAGTGTGAAATTCTGGTTTCTTTTTAATACGTTTGGTAAACATGATAGTAATCTAATACTTAAGTAAATTTTGAAAAAAAAATTTAAAGATCGTAAAATATTTTTTTATAATAAAATAATTAGTCTTTAAAGCAAACTAAGACATAAAAAAATTTTCTATGAAGTATACTGGGACGCTGCCTCTAGGATCCAGTTTTACGTTTATAGATTATGTTTATACTATAAAAAATCTTAGAATCTGTTTAAATCTGTATTTTTGACCATATTTTGTACATACTAAAAATACTTATAAAGCAAATTAGTGAATATTGAAAACGTAACTATTAAAAAATATATATTTGCTCTGCGCATCGGGGTAACACGTATAACGCACACCCAAAAGAAACAATAATGGCATCGAAATACAGTCAACAACTGGAGCCAACTTGTACAGTTTATAAAGATTTGTAATCTGACACGTAAACCTGACATCTGACGTAACCTGACTTCCATTTACAGTCAGCTGAAAGTGCTTTGTCATGTATGCGCATCATGGTAACCAACATAATGGCTCATAAAAGCAGCCAAACTCTCTACGCGCCAGTTTAATTGGCACTTCTGTGGGAACCTAAAAACCCTTGACATTTCTACTTCTTGAACGTGTCGACTAATCTCTTATTGAACATTTGCTTAGCAGTAATCGACCGTACTTAGCAGTTACGATATACTCCTATTGAGTTTTACGCTTCGAATATTAAGGTTTGTAATAGACGTATTACTGAATACGATACATGGCTCACAAAGACTACTTAGTAGGTGTCTCATAGCATGCTTATTATAATTGGCGTTAATTTACAGATCGTAATACTTGAACAAAAACTAACATTGTTCTTGTGTTTTCCGTTTTAAACCAAAAGTTTGGGTCAGTGTAACAAAGAGTTGGAGCACAGAGAATATCGAGTAGGTTAAATTGGCACAAACAACACAAGAATTTCAAAACCGTCTCTGGATAGTTTAGTAACTGAAATCGTACTGTTAAGAATGTAGTTTTTGTGCAACTTCTAGCTGAGCAAACCACTATTGTCCCATAACTGAAAAATCAATCAGATTTCAAAATGAAAAATAAAATGTGTTTTTAATTTACTTATATGATATATCTGATATGATTTACTTATATTTACGTATCTGATATATTTTTTCAGATAATCAAATTTCTTCATTAAGTTTTATTCTAAAAAATCGCCTCGTTATATTTTAACCCTACACGTTGTCCTAATAAGTCAATATAATCATCATTGGGTTCTATTTCGTTTTGTCCATGCAAAATACTGTCTCCGAGAATTATAATCACACTTTGGTTATATCCTGCTAATTTGATTCTGCCATCTTCTTTTGATTTCTAAATCCAGCCTTGTATTGAGTTAATGTTTACTAAATGCTGTGTTTAGTTACAATGTTTCCTCTTAATTTATACTCTGATTACACTGCTTTCGTAAATTTACTCGCACAATATTGTTTTTTTTAACTGCATCGTTACTGGGTTTTCTGTCATTTTCTACTCACCCTCATCATTATCAACGTATACAACTGTTTCGACCTACGTATGGCGCCGTCACATTTGCGGCCTTACAAAGTCTCGGTGGGAAATATTACAAGTAGGCCTACACGTATTTAACATACCGATATTTCGTATGCGCAGCTGCAAATACGTCTGCACTCTTTTGTTATTCTCCTGCCTGTAGCTTTTCCATGCTAATTAGGACCCTCCGCTGAACTCTGGTGGAGAATACATTTGCTTTGATTGCGTATTGCACACACCTGACCTAGCTATCCCCAGGACAGTTATCTAGCTCTTAGACAGGGTAACTCAATTTCGCCCTACGATCCCCTTATACTGCGTCTACAAACCTAAATTAACAGACAACTTCCACTATTGGCACCAAAAGCTATTTTGCTAATAACCAACGGGTTCATCTGTAAAATCATCAAAGTCCGACAATCATCGAGCCCCTATATCCCCTTACTTAATTTCCCTCGGTCACCAAGCATTTATACCATCTTAAAGTAGATTGTACGATTATTTGGGGACCACAACGTACAAATGAAAGCGGGGATGGAGAGATAAACTAAAGAATCTCTCTGCATCTGATTGTATCACTAAAGGTGTGATAGCATCTGAGCTCCATGGATCCCTCTTGGAAAGTATACTTATACTAATCAGGATTACAATTACATACAACCCAAAAAAGTATTGTCTATTACATATAATAAAGTTCCGGAAGGGCCGGGTTTAAAAGCGATACGTCTATCTTGCAATAAAGTTCCTACTGGAACGGGAGATATTTTATACCCAGCCTTCCCGTTCTGAAACATGGTATGTACTGATTTGTGACAGGCGGATGGTAAAATATGAAATTTCCAACCCTTTCGTAGGGATATTATATGTTTAATTTTTTGCCGGTCACTTAACCTTTCGTTTTCGCATCAGCTTTAGTTATTTTGTTAAGATTTATCTCTTCACTTCAATAACTATGGAATTTATTAGCAATTGTTGGAATAATTTGGCTGATGTTTCTGAGGATTACCTTGTGTTTGGAACGGTTGACATGACGTAGTAAGGCTATGAATGTCGCCGGTGAACATCGCTGTTTCACAGTTTAGTTGAGAGGTTTGTTGAGACCATTCGTAAGTGGAAGGAGGCTCACTCCGTACAGATAACTACTCTAAAAACAGCACTTATAACTCGGCTGTAAAAACTTTCGGCTTTTTTCGTTTCTCTCTTGTTTACTGCTATGAGGTGACGTGGTATCGACCTATAAGACTCTTACCAATAATGTCTAAACTCATGGAAACATTTTTGGCGAGGAGATTAACAAAGACCATCATAGACAAGGATCTTATACCTGATCATCAGTTTGGGTTTCGAAGACAGCATTCTACGATCGAATAAGTACATGGAATAGTAGACTCAATAATGAAAATATTTGAGAAAAATATTTGATAAATAATGAAAATTCATCGGTGTTCCTTGATGTCAGCCAAGCATTCGATACAGTTTGGCATCAAGGGTTACTCTATAAACTCAAAAAACTTGTCTGAATCCATGTTTACCATATTAAAGTCGTATTTAGAAGAAAGACACTTTCGAGTACGCCACGAAAATGTAACTACCAGTTTGTTCACAGTAGTTTCCCAGGGAAGTGTTTTGGGTCCCATTCTGCATGTAATCTATACAGAAGATCTGCCAACTAGCAATAATGTGATTACTGCTACGTACGCTGATGATACTGCAATCCTTGCTGTAAACAAAAGTCCGGTGGAAGCAACCATTTTACTACAGAATTCGCTACATGCGATTAAAAAATGGGCAAAGAAGTGGAGAATACAATTAAATGAAACGAAATCTGTACACATCACCTTCACAAAATGCCACGGGACAACATCAATTGTGAAATTAAATAACAAGGCTATCACGGTAGCGGACTCTGTAAAATACTTGGGCATCCACTTGGACAAAAAACTGACTTGGCGCAACCACATTTGGATGAAGAGAAAACAACTAGACACCAAGTTTCGCAAGCATTATTGGCTCCTGGGCAGAAAATCATTACTGTCAATGCGAAACAAGCTGTTGGTGTACAACACTGTCTTCAAGCCTGTGTGGAGATACGGCTTACAGCTTTGGGGAACTGCATCTAAATCCAATATCGCCATAATGGAAAGGTTTCAGACCAAGGTGTTGCGTGCCATAACCAACGCACCATGGTTCATCAGCAACAAAGACATGTATAGAGACCTGGACCTGCCCTCAGTCAGTGAAAAAATTGCGATGTTCAGCGAAAGATATGTGAAACGGCTTGAAGAGCACACGAAACCTTTAGCCATAAATCTACTAGACAACAGCCTACAGACAAGACGTCTAAAGTTAACATTTCCTCTGGACTTACCCTGACTCTAACACTATAAATATATTATACATAATCTGTTACTTTTAAATACTCATATAGAGAACTACTCAATGGACTAGTTCTCTTCATGCCTAGTATCTCTCTTCATGGCTAGTTCTCTTCTAGTAGTCTGTAAACAATTATGCTTATTGTTATGTATTAACAGATTGCATAAATAAACGTAAAAATATCAAGAAAATTACAAATTTTCTAAGTTTTATATATCCTAATATTCTTTGCATGTCTGAAAAGAGAAAAGTATACGTATGGCTTAAAAAAGTAATTTTAACGGAAATTTAAAAAGGGAATTGGTTTCCCTCTTTTACATGGCTCGCTACTCACTTCACAAAAATTTTACTGCACTTAATTTAGTTTACTTGGACTAGTTATTTTAATACTAATAACAGTACTTTCTAATCTAATAAAATAATAACTGTAAACAGTAAATCTGTAATATGAATTCACAATACGTCAACACTGTACTAATAATATATTCGAGATTGGCCAAGTGTACACATTTACTTTGCGGGTCACGAAACGTAAGTGTCCCTACTTAAATACTGTAATTCTAAAAAAACGAAACTTGGTTGATAGAAAAGTAGAATCTTCCACCTCGCAAACTTTTTTCAATTATTTGTTGCTAGAGGAACTCGACACTACACTGTGTTTGGTCAGAACACATTTGTTAAAAACTACTGACAGTCACGTGATAACAAAATATTTTGAAACTAAATTACAAAACAAGCTTATTATATACAATGTATGTGTTCAGAATGTAGACGTGTGTACATAGGCATACCACAATTACGGTAGTCACTATGTAAACCCGTACCGCGTACATATGCTTATTTAAGATTTTTCCTAATGGAAGGAAATTTACTGTCAATAAGACGTATGTCTCGGGCTGGTATAAATAAAAATATATCAAAAGATATTTTTATAAAGTTAGATATTTGTGTAACACTCAGAAAATATTCACCGATATTATCCATATGAAACAACCTGTGTGTGTGTGTGTGTGTGTGTGTGTGTGTGTGTGTGTGTGTGTGTGTGTGTGTGTGTGTATGCGCGCGCTCTCTCACGTGTATGTCCATATCTAGTGGGGATAAGACATTGGCATAGTGAGGTTGACAATAGATGGTTTTAATTAAATAGTTGCTTTCTTTAATTATTGTTTGCAAACGTACTTTTATAAAGAATAAATAATTTGTAGATACAGACTGAAAGACGACAACATAGCTGTGAAGAATTAGTTTCATAGTAAACAGTTATTTACTTTTTATATCAGCAGTCTATTTGTAATTACCGTATTTTATTTGTATACAATTTTGTACAACCGTACAGAAATCTAACACAGCAGTGTAACATGTGAAAACAGTTGGCTTGTCTTTCAAAACTAGTGTTAATAACAACTTTTATCTGATTTTATTTTTTTAAATTAAATTAATACATTTTAAAATTTACTTGACATGAAAACTGTTTTTAATATTAATTTTAATTCATGAGTGTTACAAATAGTAAGAACCCTTTGTTTGCAGTATATCATACACAAAGTGGCCATTTCTTGGAAATTCATCTATCGATGAGAGTAATTTAAAAATAACACTTCAATCTGCTCCATGTCAGCCACGGTATTTGTTCCTTTACATCGATGACACATTTGTGGTTTGGAAATATGGGGAGGAAGACCTTGGAAAGTTTCTAGCACATCTGAATTGTACCCACCCCAGGATTCAGTTCACCATGGAAAGGGAAGAAGGCGGACAACTACCCTGCCTTCATACGCTGGTGATGAAGGGGAGAGATAGGAGGCT
The DNA here is from genome assembly GCA_034769895.1 of Magicicada septendecula. Lineage (NCBI taxonomy): Eukaryota > Metazoa > Arthropoda > Insecta > Hemiptera > Cicadidae > Magicicada > Magicicada septendecula. Next base: position 477,110,586 of record CM068368.1, on the reverse strand, counting down.
AGGTCACAAGGTGTTTCGGAAAACGACTCACACGGACTAATATCTGCACCGGGATTCCAACCAGCATTTGGGGGTAAAAATGGGCGGTTACAAAGACACTTATTGATCGAGCTTTACACATCAGCAAACCGCACTTTCTTGGGGACGAATTGAAGCACTTGGATACTGCCCTGCGAGCTAATGGATAAATGGATACTTGGTCACCGAAATCCGAAGAGCTATGCGACCGAGGAAAGCTCCCCGGTCTATTGTGTACTGAGGGTTAAACAGAAACGACAGGCTTTTCTTCCATATATTGTAACGGTACATATCTTCACCGTACATTTAAAAACAACTATAAGGAATGAAACACTCATTAAATAACACTAGAACACCCAAGAGATGAATGATAAATGAATAACAGTGTACTAAATGTTATATCCGGTCCGCGAACTGATTAAAATAATTAGATCAGAAAATGAAGAATAATAAATAATAATGAAGAAGAAAAATAGAAGACAACATAGTAATGTGATTAACCGAATAATCCAATAGATATGGTAAGTGAGAGGACAAAATCAAATTATAATGACAACAAACACTAACAAGATACAGAAGATAATATGAATAAACACGAATAAAGTGATAAGCGAAGAAGAGTTGTTAACAAATCTATTATACAATGTGCCAATACGTGTACCAAGAGATAATGAAACAAATAAAGCAAGGAGTCTACAGAGTTAAGAAACAGTAAAGACACACAGACATGGACAAATTATTACTAAAGACTTGACCATGACTAAAACTCTTTCTTCTAAGATGAAAAGATAATTAATGAACAATAAAAAACAATGAAATAAGATATTGGAATATAAGAATGAGTTAGTTATCATAGCAATAACAGAATACCATGCATGCTTTTAATACAAGTAAACCCAATTAAAATATATAAAAGGAAACCTGGTAATCACCAGTAAACATGTAAACATAACACGAAAAAATAATAAATAATGGTTAACAAGAGCAAAAGTGTAAAATAATAACCTTAAAACATTAAGATCAGGGATAAAAGCATAGACCATTGTTGTCAGACAAGGGGGTCCAAAATAACCTCAATTCCGGTACAAATTCACTTGTAATTAGAATAATCTAAGAATAAAACATTGCAAGGCTAGTTTAGGTTATGCAATAATGAAAATAGACATTATAAAGACAAACCTAGTGCTATGATTTAGTAATTAAGAGTGACATGTGTGGTGTTTAATGTAATTATACAGACTGAAATTGGACAGAAAAATATACCCATTAAACACACTCACAATTCCCACAATATTGTAAACCAGAAAAGAACAGTGACATAAATATGTACTCCAATATGTTAATATTACTATTATAGTATAAAATAATGATAATGAAATATTAAGTAAACCATAATTATGAAAAATTAAGGTAACTGTCTGACTACACTAGATGCAAGAAGTATTAGTAAATTATTCACAGTCTCACATATAATAATGGGAGGGTAACCATTATGAAACACTCTTTAGACTGTAAAGACCATTTGTACACAAAAGAACCACTTAAAATTAAGAATATCATTAAGCATGAACCAAATCATAATGACACATGGCATACTAAAACTATGAATAATAAAGAAAACTAAAAACAAGAAATTAATTATATTTGAAGACAAGCTGAGATATCCAGAAGTTGTAATGGACATCTCAGAATGACTATATCACAGTAAAAAATGGACAGAGCAAATTATTTAAATAAAAAAGAGTGAATCAAATTAATTATGCTCTAGGCCAAAGAAAGCATAGACCAAATATTGTAATTTTATTAATTTTAGTCAATTATTGTAGTAGAGATTATCATAAAAGGACTTGAGAGGAACCATATGTTTGAAATGTAATCACCATTTGTTCAATTTCCATAATTAAACATGTAAAACCATAAGAAATATGTCATAGTCGTAAGTGAAAAACATTAACTTTTTAATTAAAGCACCAACATATGTCTTGTGAGGACTTGTTTTAAACAGCAAATCAATTGTAATAATATGGTGTACCTATATAAAGTATTACTAGTAACGCAAGGACGTTAAACCAATTTAAAAGATATTCTGTTTATTTTGGGCCAAACGAGAGCGTCATAACGCTACTCTCCACACCAAAATCATTAATAATTTTATACAAATTAATTATTTCGCCGAGGGAGTGACCTCGCTCTAATGAACAGCAGCAATCTCTCAACCAATGAAATCGATCAAAATCGACAGGGGGGTATGTAATCCCAAAATTGGAACAGCGGAGAGGAACAAATTTCTACACACTTCATCTCTGACTAGCGAAGCGATGCGACGGCCATTTTCTGTGCGCGTAAAAGTCAAATTCGGAATCAAATCAGCTGTGCGAGTATAAATGTAAACATTTTGGTCAACATAAATCAAAAATTTGTTAAGTGGCGAGTTCAACGAAAAGATTCATATACAATAGCGAATCATAATTGCAGAGTGTATAATACGCTGCAATAAAGTGAATTACAGGAAGTATGGTGTTTTATTGTACGCGTACTTATTGAATTTTAACTTGGAAACAGAAATTTTTATGATTTTGACATTGAGTCATGAAATCTCATAGAGTTTAAACGTGAATAAATAAATTAATTGACATTAATTCACGAACATTAATGAACATTATATGAATGTCTTATAGAAAAATAAATATTCTTCTACCTACATTATGAAGTTTAACCAACTTAGTGAAATAGACAATGAGTTAATATGAGCTCGAGTATAGGTTATCTAACCTTATGATTATGATTGTTCCAATTCATAAACAATCATTGAATATTTTAACTAAAGCTATTTAAGCTATATACCGTAATTGTTTACCTGACCAGAGTTCAGCATTCAATGGACATGACAATTTATAACGAACATTAGATGAATTTATAATTACAATTATTTATGTATTTTGTTATGTATAGATTAAGAAATTACAGTAGTTTAGAATAGATAATACTTTGTATCAACTCAGCATGCCTGAAATAACTTTAATGTTGACGATAATCGAATTTATAATTCCATGTTAATGATTTTAAAAACTTTTAATGACGTTTTGTTTATAAATATCAGATCAGTATGCCTGAAGTAACTTTGATGTTGACAATAGTCGAATTCATAATTCTATGGTAATAATAGTAAAAAATTTTTAATGTAGTTTTGTTTATACTAATCAGTTCCAACTACTCATTTTAAACAGTAGTGCAGACATTTTCTGTTATGTATCTTGCAGTCTCAAAGGAACCACGAAAAATTTGTAAAACTAATGAACAAAGATTCAATACTATATTTAAAATTTATTTTAACCAAAAAATAGTGTAACTACCCTGAGAGTAAGAGTTAATAAACAATAATGTCAATGATTAACGAGGCAAACAGCCAGTTATAAATATCAACTAATAAATTCCAGTTTATTAAATTATGTTAATAAAATCAAATTCTGTAACAGAAAAAGAGTTGACGACTTTCATTTAATAGACAATACTGATACGTATTAGGTAACCATTAGTACTTCCACAGGTGGCACCATTTAACTCTGATACATTAAAATCGAGTTATCTATTCGCTTATTAACGTGTTTGTTAACGAACTAGACCTTCGAACTCAGCAAGTACATGGTGAGTACATAACTTGTGTTTATTTCAGCAACATTAGAATCTACGGCGAATTACACCTATCCACGTGCGCCTGCGAGGGAATCAACCCGACTAATTCGTATCTGAGCTTCGATTTAAACGAATCACTCAGTGCAAAGAAGAGCTATTAAAGAATTCGTTAACAACATCAAACTTTTTTTTTACACTTTATTAAACCATTTATAAAGAATATATAAACTTTTACAAGATAGTAGAGAAAATAAACTATTACAAATTGGGACCGCAACTTGGGGCTTTTACACGACACAAGAAAACCTTAATATTACAAAATATATTGTAATGTAACAAAATAGGAAGACTAAATAAATGTAAAACTCAAATATAAAAAAGACCTATAAAAAATAATTGAAACTAAAATAATAATAAATGACAATGAAGTACAATGCATTTAGTAAATTGAGTAATGTACCATAATATATACACAAAAAAATGTATATAAGTTTAAATTATAAGAGTGCAGTGATAACGAGCATAAATCAGTGAATAATAATGAGTAATAATCAATCAAACAAGATTGAGAAAATTAGTATCAGTGTTTAGGTGAGTTGATAAATCATCATCATAAAATCACCACAAATACACCACACCAAACTAAGTGTTTTATAAACAACGATCACAAATCAAGTGATAATATTATGTGTATGAATAACAAAGTTAATAATAATTGTTTATGTTCCCAATTCTTTACTACTATAGAAACAGGACTATATTTAAGTGAAAGGGCAACCGTTAATTATCATACCAAAAGAATGATCAATAAATAAAACGCAGCAAAATGGACTGAAAGAGACATGGTTACTATGTGTTGAACCATTATATAGTTTAATTGGAAAAAAATAGTTTAGTTATGCAAATGTTCATTAGGATCATAGCCACATGGACATGACAGTAAGTTAATATAATAATATACCTTTTGTTTGTTAAAATAAGAATACATCTTTTGTTTGTTAAAATAAGGTTATAGGAATGTAATGAAGAGTATAACTTAAATAATCCACCAGAAGGTAACAAAGTAATAAAAACAATACAGTTGGTAAAGTTAAGGCAGTATACCAAGCAATAGGCCAATACTAGTGTTTTAGGATTGGTCATATAACAAATTATGGTAAACTACAGAAATAAGAAAATGTTATGGTACGTTAAGCAGTATTTATAGTTGTTGAAAGTTAATTTAAATGTTAAAAATTTGTTAGAATATCAGTCATGGAAACATGGCATGAAGTTAAATTGTTTATGAAGTTTGTTAATGAAGAAATAGAATAAGGGTATAATAAATTTTAATACAATGTAGTAGAATTACAGAGAATGTCTGTAATTAATCATAAGACTTTAAATTAACAGGACAAATAATGATTGTAAAAGAACAAACAAGGAATTAAAGAAACAACAGGGCCTAGGCATTAAAAAGTAGTAGGCCTTAAACATTAAAAGTAGTATCAAAATTAGTTAACAAAAAATCAAACCACTGTGAATTAGTGAAAGTAAGCCAGAATTGTTCAATAGATTTTCTTTTTTATAGTAATCACAATGTAGTAATTAGTTTAAGGAATTATAACATGATTTTGTGAAAGTCAAATGACTAAATGGCCTATAAAACATGATTTTGTAAATCACAAAAAAATACTTATTAGGTCACACACACAGGTCATATCAGGTATCAAATTGTTTGTAATAAAATAAGGAAAACCATCATGTAAATTAAAATAAGTAAAATTAGGTAATAGTTAGGGAGTAATTTATACTGGAAGGTGAAAAAACCATTTATTTGAAATAATATTAGTCATATGACCCAGAGTTCAGCTGAACTGACCAATGAGGAATTAGCAAAATTTGGTCAAGACCGTTTGAAAAAGTAAGAAAACGAATTAATTGATTGTTAGACTTAAATACAAGCAGGTCACCTCTGTGAAGCGAAGAACAAAAAGTAAGTTCAAACAAGTATCAATTCCGAGTGTGTCAAAAAGAAGAAATAATTATATAAACCAAGACGTTATTAAAAAATGAAGACAATATAAATCAACAAGCATAAAATAAGAAAAGAACAAGTAATAAGTAAAGTATAAAATAGAAATAAAGTGAAATTGTTTCAACTAAATATGGTAAGTATAACCTTATTCTAAAGACACTATTAACGACCACATAACACCAAGAATAACTTCACAGACACTTTTAAACAACATCACAGTGAAAGAAAAAGAATAAATAACTGTTATTACAGTAAACGCTTAAAACAAATTCATTTATTTAAATGAAAAAATGACGGAAAAACATTCGTATTTATCAAGGTGGAACGCAGGCGGCCATCTTTAAAACAGTTCGTCATCGTTTCAAACGAGGCCAAACGACGCCAAGTTTATGAACTCTGGTTAAGCGAATTAAATAACTATTAATTTATATTTTCAAACAAAATCAACCATTTATGTATTAGTAAGTAAGATTTATAATTATTTGTAAGTATTGTACTTCTTAAATGCATTTCTGACTTTTGGTAGCAGTTAAAAAAGAACCTGACAATTAATATAATAAGAATTAGTACAAAATAAACTTTGTGGAAATCGACCAGAGATAAAGAGTCGATCCGGGAAACGACACTTTCAACTCAAGAGTCGTATAATTAAATAAAAAGAATTAATTACTACTGAATTGAGTTTTATTTGGTAAATAAATTTAGTTTAAAGGATTTTAGGTATCAAAGGAAGGAAGAATACACGTTGGTGATTGGAACGTCTTCGAGAAAGAGTGAACAAGCAGATAACCTATATTCTATGAGTCGATTCTACAATCGAACCGAACTTCCTCAAAACATTTCTTTAATTAAAATCTTACCGAACTGATGGAAACCAAATAAGCTTTGACTAATAATTTTTAACAGTTTAATCCCGAATTAATTAATTCGGACAACAAAGATAAAACAAAAATAAAGTAAAATACGAATAATTAATAAATAAATAATTAAATACTTAGAAAAAAAATTAATTTTTAAATAAAATATTTTTTTTCTATAATTACTTTAACACTATCTTTTGATAACGAAGGAAGAAGGAAAGTAGTCTTCACGTTGCAGAATGGCGCTCCAACTCGGGGCATAAAACATAAAGAAGAGTCTTAACGTTACAATATATATATATTATTACAAAATCTCGTAATCGGGTATTATTAATTTTATAAGTTGTGATAAAGATTGGTTTGTTCAATGATGAAAACCGATTGAGTAAATAGTGTATCAGTTGTTCGTGATTTATTTATGTTGCGTGTTTTGTAACGTGATTTCATATATAAGTTTTATGAAATGAATTATTCTGCCTTGTTTTAATAATCAGAATTATTATTATTTCAATTCAGCAGTTAAAACTTCAAAATTAATTCGAATGTAGCGGTCGAGTCGTCCCAAACAATTCTCAATGTTCACCTTCGACATTAGGCTTAACCTTATTCGTTAAGGTTAATCTTAGTTTTGTAGTTTATGTGATTTCAACGACTCCTCGACGTCTTCTTGGTCTTTGTAATTATAAAATAAATGTTGATCATATCTTATTTTCATGAAATAATAACGCATGGATATGATTTATTAATATTATCGTTTAATCTTTGGAATTGTAATTCAAATTGATGGAAATTTTCATTCGATACACACGTTAGTAACAATCGATAGTTATCTCAGGAGTGAATAATAAAAATAGCTTAAACATAATTCGTGGGAATTCTTGTGGCTGCTACGAAAAGTTCCAGCCATAATAGTTGTTTACATAATAAACAACAATGTAGAGTACATTACAAATCTTTCTAGTACTTATAATCTAAAAAGAGAGTTACAAAAATTATTAAGAAAAAACATACAATGTCTGATGATATTGAGTACGCCTCGTACAGAGCATGCCGGTTAGTGTGACGTCATCATCATGGCTGCCTTCGTCCGTTCCAGATAATGACTGAAGTTTTACTAATGTGTTTAAACAAATGTGTTCCTTGTACCCACTGGTTCTTATATATAATGTTTTTCACTTGTTAAAATGTTCACTAGTGATTAGTGGTAGTGTGAATTATAGTGTTGTCTAGTGGTTGTTCGTTTTGGATTAATAATATTGTCAGTTATAAAGTCGAATTATACGTTACACTTCTAGGTGATATTCGCTGTACGTCTCCTTGTTTTTGCTTGATATTTTCTTTATGGTGTTTGTTCCTGGTTAGTGAGATGATTGAAGTTAAGAAAATTTTTTATCTTCAGTGGTGGTCATAAAATTTTCTTCCACAAAACGGTTTCTGAGTTTAGATTTTTCTTTTTAATAATATCTCAGCGAGCACTCTTAAACTGTTCTCAATCACAATTAACAATAAAGGTGTCATTTCTTCTTTTTTAGTCACCGAACTGACCAAAACTTCTTAAATTCTGATTGGCCCCTTATGTACAGTTTAAGTGTTATATGACCATTACCCCTTAACTACTTTAAATTTTACAAATTACTTTTAACATATAATTTTATCATTATATTCTAATGATTCATACAATGTTTATATGATTATTAATTATACAATTACAAACAATTTGGTACTAAACATGCCTTGGTTTATACCTGTAAAACCTTAGTACTTAGTGAATTTTTCTGATAAATGATGAAACAATTTATAATGGTTGATGGTAAGTTATACCTTGACTCCATGAGATACATTGTAATAATAAATAAAAAAAAAATTGAATGTTGTTTGATGATATATTGTGAAGTATGTTGTGTAGTATGTGTTACTCCGATGCGATCAAGCCCCGCTGTTTGGGCTAGCCAATTTGTAATAAAATAAATAAATTGTAATGTAATATGTTTAATTGGTGTGTAATTGGTGTGGCTCTCGACGTCTTACTGGCCTGAAACACTTCCTTAAGTTTCCCAGCTGGTCGAGTCCCAATGGTAGCAAGACCGGTCGAGTAGCGTAAAGTTGATGAAGGAATATATATGTTCAGCTTCGCCGAAAGTTTCAAAACAAAATTTATTGTTTTGAAGGAAATTTAAAAAAAAATTATGTTTATAAAAAAAATAATTAAAAAAAAATTTAAATTTTATTAATTAATTAATTAGGATCAATTAATTAATATAGGGCTGTGAAGTTTTAGACAGTGTAATGCTCTTCTGAAAATTTTTATTAAAGTTTTAGTATATTTTAAATAAGCTATCACCACTCATAAGACTGTCTTCAAACCAATCGATACTTGTTTATCTTTTTATTTTTTAGGTTATCTTCACTTATAGGTGGTAAAGTCCTTGTAGATTATCAATTAGAATTATATTATTGATAATTAGTATTATTGAAGAAATAAAAAACTATTAAGTATTGAAAAGTATTAATGTTTTATTAAGTAATAGCAATATTGACTCTTATCGATTAGTATCGATTCTCAGGATATCGAAAAAAGTTACAAGTATATGATATAAAAATTATATAGGGTTCTTTAAACAGCCAGTTATTACCAAAATCAGAGAAATCGGGCTAATATTTAAAAAGTATAACGTTACAATCAAATTAATAGTTATTAATAAACACAGACATTGAATAATAATTTGTAAATATAATAATTGTTTTCACCAAACAGCTGATATGAACTAGGAGGAGGCACTGGGATCGTCAAAGCAAATGGCCGCCGTCAAGTTGATCAAAATGTTGCTCGTTCCTGCAGTGTTCCAAATAATGTATTTTCTGGCAATATTCCTGTTCTTATGTCTGCAAATCTCTTGTTAAATGTTGTGTAGTGATTGGTGTACTGTTTCTGAGTTGTATTTAGTGTATCCGTATAATTATTAGTTCAAACACTTTCCCCGATTCCGTCACTAATTTGGGTTAATGTATTATACAGTTTTCTAGTGTTTTGTGGTGTTTTTTCGGAGTAGATATGTATTGTTCTGTGTTATGGAGTGTTTCTTGATTGTTTCTGTTATAATATGATAGTTTTTAGAAGTATTTTACAAATCACTCGCGATTTCACAATAACGTACTATACATTCGCTTTGTATGACTATTATAGGTTAGGTTATGCACGTTACCAAACGTATGTCATGTTAACCGTTCAAATACCAATAATTAACTAACTGTTTCCTTCAGTTTCAATTAAACTCTTAGCCCATATAATATTATTCTTAACATTGTTCAAATATTTTTCATATCCTGTGCACACTTTAATATTTCACTATATAAATACCTAAACTTTGGTTATTTGTCAATTTTATTCACTAGATGTTATTTAAATTCATCTTTCAGTTCATTCAGCTTATTTTCAGATTAAATAATGCCGTTTTATAGTGTTTTCTGTCCAAAAAATAGTAATTTTACTTTCAGTTTGGTATACTCTGAAAAGTCAAAACATCAATATTTACTTCCTGTCATTATATAAATTCAGCCATTTTATCAGTTAGATTTAATATTAATAATCCTATATTGTATTAAAAGGTTCATATTCCCTTATTTTCTGGTAATTAATTGAATTAGTTGTATTCTGAAACATTATTCAGGAATATATGACTCCCATGTCCAAATTTCTGAGTTTAGTCATTTTCGTTTTTATTTATAATTCTGAATATATTTATTAAAATCTCTCTAAATGGTATGTGCAATTATATGGCATGATCTCAAGTTTATTTTGTCTAAACCCCTTTTGTTTATTTGCTTTTAAATGAGTAATTTCTCTGTTTTGATGAAGTTTGGTTTCCATTCTTTTGGCCTATGATTTTTTAACAATTTTTCTTACAAAATATTTTACAAACAATATATGATGTGTGATACCCTCTCTGACTTTTACATATAGTATTATAAATTAAACATGTTTTAAAATTACACAAAAACAATTAGTATTGGTTACAATACAAATAATAGTTAAACAAAATAAAGAATATTTTTTTAAATAAATGGTTGTCTTCAAGTCAGACATTTTGCAACAAAATCCCCATTTCCAACATGGAAACATGGTTTACAAAAAAGGTTTTTTACTAACTAACATCTTAATTACTCTCTACTATTTACAAGTGGTAACTATTTTTATAGTTCTGATGTTAGTTGTTTCAGACCCAAACAAATGGCCTTATATCTAAAACATTTTTAAACATTCTTTTACTATATACATAAAAACCTTATATTTATATTCTTATTTCTAACTATTATTATAAATAGGATTCTACAGTTTTTATACCGTCTTTTATACATTGTCTTTGGGGAATTGTACCCTGTCATTAATAAGTAAATAGTATGAATTGTTCAAAAGGTATTATGAACTCTGTCTTTCTTTTTTCATGTAAAACAAAATGTTATTTTAAACAGATTCATGTCTTATGAACAACATATTGTCACAGTACACATTTTAAGTCATTGAAAAATGCATATTTCATTGCATCCAATGTTTGTGATTGCCAAGAATGAAACACAAGGTTCATTTTTTATAATACCCAAAACTATCACTGGTTCACTTTGCACTTATATAATTATGTTAATGCTAAATGGTCGTATAGTCTTATTAACATAATAAATTGGTTAGCGTTTTTTTTTCAATGGAGATTTGTTCCATGGGTACTATATTATTGTTTCATCTTAGTTCACAGGCAACTTTTACTTTATACACTTCTCTCTCTTAAATTTATATACATGTGATTTTTATTTCGTTATACTTTTATTTTTAAATATTTATTTTGGGGATATAGGGATTTGGGTGTCTTCTATAAGAGCATGACATCTTCTTCAGGATGCTGCCTTCTTCTTCTTTCATCAGTCTTCTTTTCTCCTGCCTTCTGGGACTGGTATCTTCTCCATCTTCTTCTTGATGCCATCAGGTTTCTTGGGATCTTCTCCATCTTCTTCTTTATTTCAGAAATACACCACCTGTATTGGTTGATCTTGGCTTATTTTAGGGTTTCTATTCTATTTATTCTCCCTCGTTGTGGGTTTGGTCATATTCAGTATTGCTTTGTTATTTACTTTTTTACCTTCCTGGGTTATACCTTGAAAACCTTTTGTTATGAGACTGGTCTTGGATGACTCATCACTAGTAACTCCTTTTATTTGAACTTGTATTTTCTTTATAATAATGATTTCTTTCCACAGTTGCTATGAATTAATCTATTTATATTAAACTTAATGCTTTCTTTTAAATTTAAATATTATAACTTCATTATTCTAATGATCAATCGCCATTCAATATTATGCATACATCTGTCACGCTACAGATTGCTCCCATCCAGAAGTAATTATTTCAGACATGTTTATGGATGAAATAATTTCTTATGATAATTTCATCATTTCTTATAATTCATTTTCTTCTCCATTTTTATATCGACTTTTTTTCTATATTAGAGTTTAATTAATTTTATATATATGGTTATTTGTTTTACTACTGATCCTTTTCGGATAGTTAGTGTCTTCTGAGATATATTATTATTGTAATACATTTTCTTTCTTTATCAACTTCGTGTTGTATCCTTGGGATATTAATTCCCTAACATTCCCTATCACGTGGGCTGGGGCAGATCAGAGGGGCACTGTACGCTACTTCTCTGCTGGCCATACACCACTTCTATAAATTGAGTACAGAGGCATATCCATCCTTGCTCAAAAACATAATGCTGCTGGAATTATCTTCAGTCAGTCATCGAATAAATAAATAAAAAGTAGTCTCATTTTCGACTAATAAAAATATCTTTGGATTCTCCACTTCGTAGTCTCTCAGATTATCTCACATTTTCTATCTTAATAAACCTTCATAATCATTATTATACTCATTACATATATATTTTTTCAAAACTCTTAACTTGTCTGATATATTTAATTTAATTATGGTTGAAAACCTTTCTTTTAATAATTCTGGTTACTTTTTACAGTGTAACTCTCTTTCTTCTCCATCTGAATTCTCTTTATATTTTCTTCTGGTTATTCATAGTATTAGCATGGTCTTTATAAATAGTCTTTCGTATTCATTATTTGAATGGTCTTAATATATTATATTTAATTTTTTTAAACTTTGTATCTTTACATTAGATATACAGGTTGTTATATTGATCATTTTATTTAAACATTTTGGTTCTTTCCTTTCTCTTAGAAAGTTATTAATCTGCCTTCGCATTCATTAACATTAATTCATTTATATCATATTTCATGTGGTATTTCTTCTCTTTGCATTTCATATAGGTCTTATTATTATCATTTGTTCAAAATCATCTTCTCCATCTGTTTGGTATGAGTTGTTCTTCTTCGCTCTTAATTAACGGTTTTCATTATCGTTTCATAGGTAATTAGTCTCTTTGCTTCCAAATTTTTTCCTTCTCTGGCATATTACACTCTTTCTTGTTATTCTTCTCTACTCCTTCAAATTCTATTGTGAATGTCTAGCATTTATTCTGGATTCAAGTTAATTCTCTTTTCTGAATTAACCACTTTATTTTCTTCTCAATTCAATCATAATTGACACATAATTATTTTTTGGAACTTGGTTAGTTTTAATGTAAAGTTCAAACTATTCCTTTTATTTAATTGAAAAATATTTCTCATACATCCTTGTAATATGTTGATCTTATCTTGTTTCAAAGTTCTGACGTTCTATCAACATTCAAATTCTGTTTAATTCATTTATTCCCAGAATTGTTTCATTCAGAATTGTTTATAGCACGGTGATCTTACTATTATTTCTGAATGTTTTGGTATTTCTCCAAATTCAAATTCTTCTTAATTATTTACCATAAAGTTTTCTCACAAACTTAGTTATAGTAAGTTGGTCTTACTTCATTTTTAAATTTGTTGTATATTAACTTCAAAATTCCTTTCTTCTTATAATTCTCCAGAATGTTCTTCTCAAAATATTAGGTTGTAAGATGTACTTACATTATTTTCGAAATTTTATAATTATTAAAAATTCTTTTTCTTTTAATTCTCCAGAATGTTCTCAAAATATTAGGTTGTAAGATGTACTTACATTATTTTTGAATTTTTAAAATAAATAAATTCAAAATTCTAAAACTCACAACTCATTCTTCATAATATTTCTTCATAGAAGCTTGATTGTACACTCCTTTGATTTTTCCTGAAACGATTTCCCTCAACTCATATGTATTGTTATGCTTATCATTTACCACAACATATGGTCCGGTGTAAAGTAATAATAATTTTTTGGTTATGCCTTCTAAGGTGCTAGGCAGTTCTCTATTTTTTAGGAGGACTTTTTCACCCTCTTTATATGTTACAATTCGCCCTATTGCCTTCTGGTATTTGGCTTGCCGTTTTTCCTGATCTTCTGCTACCTTATTGTAAAACTTCAACTGGTTGAATTTCCTATTGTTGTTCGTTGGAAATTCAATGATTTGTTCAATGTCTCGGGGAGTCGGCTTCTCATACATTGCTGAGTATGGTGGAATTCCTGTAGCTGGATGGTGGGCATAATTTAGGAATGTTTCTGTCGCTGCTAGGTACTCTTGCCACTTTTTCTGTTGGTTGTGACAGTACGTGCGCAATATCCTACCCACTTCTCTTAGTACTCTCTCAGCCGGATTGCTACTTGGGTGGTAGACTGATGTCTTATACGTTTTGACCCCAAGTGCTAATAAAGTGTCTCGCCATCTCCTCCCCTTAAACTGTGTACCATGGTCGGTAATAATAGAAGATGGTCTACCGATCTCTGGGATATACAAATCAATAATCACCGCCAAAACCTTTGCTGTTGTTGCCCGATTAACCGGATATAGCTTTATATACTTGGTGTAGTGATCCATTATAATTACCAAGTATTTATATCTGTGCCGACCACCGCTACGGGGAAATGGCCCGCATATATCCAAAAACACTTTTTCCAGTTTTGTGTTGGAAGTTATTGGTATCATGATACCCTCTGTCTTTTCATTGTTTACTTTTGCACATTGGCAGATCTTACAGGACTTGATGTATGTTCTCACCTTGCGGTTGATATTCTTGATCTTACAATTTTCCTCTAGAGCTTGTATCACTTTTAACGCTCCCATGTGACCATGTCTGACTTTAATCGATGATGACATCCTTTTCGATTTGGTGTGGGATTATCACCTTCCATGTCTCATCGTCCAAGGCGGTTTTTATGAATAAAATTCCCTTGTTAAGGTGGTAATATTTAGAAATGGTTTCATCATTGGCTTCCAAACGACTCACAATGTTTTTCAGCTTAGGATCAGACTGCTGATGGATTCGGATATTTATTAACAAAGCTTGTAAATCGGCTCTGGTCGTGAATATGTTATAAATTTTTACTAAGCTCTCCTTCTCTCCCTCGAAAGTCTGATCTTCCAGATTTATACGTGACAACACATCCGCTACCACGTTCTTCTTTCCTGGAATGTATTCCCATTTCAGGTCATATTCTTGTAGGGCGAGTACCCACCTAGCCAATCGGCCGTGACTCAGTTTGCACCTACGAAGGAACGAGATGGATTTATGATCAGTTCGTACCGTGACTTGATATCCGAGAATGTACGTCCGGAACTTGCTGCATGCGAACACCACGCTCAAAAATTCCTTTTCTGTCACACTGTAGTTCTTTTCGCACTGGTTCAGTGTGCGACTAGCGAAGCTTATTACCAGATGTTGTCCCTCCTCATCTTCCTGGTATAATGTCGTTCCTAAGCTTAGATCGCTAGCGTCACAGTTTAGAAAGAACGGTTTCTTAAAATCTGGGTGACGAAGTATCACACTCTCCAGAAACTTCTCTTTTATCATTCGGAAAGTAATATCTTGAGCTACACCCCAAGTCCATTTGTTTTTGGCAGATAACTGTGGTTGAAACTTGGCGGTCAACTCGGAATATCGGCTCTGAAACTTCCTGTAATAGTTACAGAGTCCGAGGAAAGATTGCAATTGTTTCCTGTTTCTTGGTTGCGGGAACCTCTGAATTGCCTCCACTTTTTCTGCTGATGGGGTAATACCTCGGTCGTCTAGGTTGAAGCCTAAGAATTGTACCTCGCGCGCTATGAACTTGGATTTCTCCAACTTCAGTGTTATGTTGTTCTGCGCTAGTTTTTTTAGTACAAATTCCACTCTGTAACAGTGCTCCTCCCAGGTTCCGGATGTAATTAGTAAATCGTCAACATAGACGGTGGTAAATTGGAGCGCTTCTGGTCCCAAAATCTGGTCCATGCATGCCACAAATATGGCGACAGAATTGACAAGTCCGAAGGGCAGTCTCTTGAACTGGTAATTGCGCCCTTCGAAAATGAACGCTACATACTGGCGGCTTTGTGGATGCAGCTCTACCTGCCAATAACCACAGACCGTATCCCAGGTGCTAATAAATCTAGTACCATGAAAACGTTTTAAAATTTCTTCTATTTCACCGGGAGAGGTTCTGTCATTCACAATTGTCTTGTTCAACTCACGCGCATCTAAACAGAGCCGGACTTGTCCGTCTTTCTTCGGAACAGCAATAATTGGACTAGTGTAAGGTGATTGACTAATCTCAATTATGTCGTTTTCTATCATCTTGTTTATCTCTGTTCTCACGGCTTCTTTGAGCGACTGCGCTATTGGATATGACCTCCGGTTAAACTCTACGTTTTCTTTAAAACGAAGTTGGCACTGGTAGTTTTTTACCTTCCCTGGTTCATCAGAAAACACCGCCTTGTATTTCTCATATATAGCGATTAGACGATCCGCCAGATGGGTTGGTATTTTCTTGTTATCGCTTCCGCACTGGAAATTCCGTATTTCTTGGATCTTAAATCCTCTCCTCCATGATTGTATATTATGGGTTTATAAAGAGGGCTGTTTCTAATAACATTTATTTTACGAAGTTGTTGATGTATAGGGCTGGGAAGTATAGTTGCGGTCCATGTTACTCCGTCTGGGAAAAGTGATACTTTATTTAAATTAAGATCGATTACTGCCGAATATCTACGAAGAATATCGCAACCGACTAAGATGTCAAATGGTAATCCGGTGGCGATTAAAAATTCCATGTCTAAAGCTATATCACGGCTAACGACACTTAAGGAAACTTGCTTCCTGATGGTTTTATTCTGGCGGCCAGTTGCACCTACCAATACAATGTTGTTGACTGGTAACATTGGCAAAGTTTTTCCACATGTACATTGTATTCTCTCCAACTCATTGGAGTTTATTATTGAAATATTAGCTCCTGTGTCTATCATTATTTTAGCGGGAACTCCTTCCACCTCCGCTGTTATATAAATTATCTCATTATTACTGTTGCTGAGACTCTTCTCGTTCTCTTCCAAAAGTTCAGTTCGTATGTCTTTCAGATAATGGTTACTGATAATAGTGATGTTTTTATTCTGGTTTTCTTGTCGCAATTCATCCTTTTCTAACCCAGGAAGTATAAGCAGTAACGGGTCATCGTTGTTGATTACTGCCTCCTCTCGTTTAAAGTATTTTGTTCATTGTTTGTGTTATTATTGACCGAGGCATCGTTCGGGAAACTCTGGTTTGTCTCCTGACGTTCTGTACCCTGGTTGATGTTTAACGCCCTGTTCTGTTGTCTGCCAAGATCTTCCAGGCTGGTACTTCGTCTTTCCTGTTCGTATCTTGGGCCGTCTCGTTCCGCACTCCTCCATCTTCGGTCGGCGCCGTGGAAGCTGCTCCTCCTCGGTTGATAATATCTCCTGGGTCCGCGATCTTCTGCTCTTATAAAATTTACCCTAGGGCGCGACACTCGGTTATTACTATTGCTATTACTGTTATTACTAAAATTATTATTATAGTAATTTCGGTTAGGTGGGTAAGGTCTGTCAATATTATTGTTGGGATATGGATTTCTCTGACTGTATGGGACATTATGATTTTGTTGATAAAAATTGTTTCTATTATTTGGGTAGGGGTTGTTATTCCTAACGCCGTTAAAATTACTGTTAAACTGGTTATTACGCGGCGGGTTGTTAGGGCCGTCGTAATTACTGGGCTGGTTCCGGTTACTTGCATGGTTATTGCCGTTATTGGGGTAGGTAGTCGGCCTTGCTTCTGGTCTCTCATTTCTCTTTCTGCTCTGCCGATAATACTCTTCGTTCTCGTATCCCTCCAATAACTCGGTCATTCCCTGGATCGTCTTGATCTGACTACCTCTCCGGGCCCTGATAATGTCCTCATCATAGTGATAAGATATCTTATTCACTAAACATTCTTCTGGGATTGCTGGCTCAAGGTGTTTTGCCATACACACCTTCCCCAGGAAATATGCCGTCATACTGCTACCTAATTGTGACCTGTATCTTCCATTACAAATATTGTCTCGGATCAAGTTCTGGGTGGTCTCAGACCAGTATTTTGTCTGAAACATTTTCCGGAACTGTTGGTAGTCGGAAATTTCACTCCGGTTGGCCATCCACCAATTATCTGTTATGTCTCGGAAAGATTCGTCGAATATCTCCCTGCTATGGCTCCATTGGGTAATTTTATGCTTGGTCAAATATTCTTCTACCCTAGCCAGGAACTCCATCGGCTTGCGTTTGTATTGCCGGAAGTTGAGCCACTCTCGGCTTTCGTTGACGGGTAATCCGGTGAAATGAGTCGGTCTGTTTCTAATCGCTTCCATCTCCTCTCGGCTTTGTCGCACCTGACCGGTGATATTGGCCATGGTCTCTTGTATATCATTACATCGTTCTGTGACCTGGTTGCGTACTTTTCCGAATTCTTCTTGATTTTCCTTCCTCTGTTCTTCTACCTTCCTACGACTATGTTCTTCGATATTTGTGAACTTGATGTTCACCACTTCTTTAAACTCATTCACCTCCTTTTCGGTCTGGTTGCACTTTCCATCAATCTCTCGAATCTGTCGATTGACCACTATATTTTCTTCTTCCATCTTCTTATCCATCGCTTTTTTGTTAACCTTAATTTCCTTATTCAGTTCTTCTCGCAACAATTCCATTCTTTCGTCCAGTTTGTCCAAATTCTCCTGATTGACCTCTCTTAACTCTTCTCTTAATATTTGGTTGTCCTCCCTCAATTCTTCCAATTTCTCCCCCATCTTCTCTTCCAACTTCCTGTTATCTTCTTTCAACTCTTCCTTCAATTGCCGGTTGTTCTTCTCTATCTTCTTCCTGGTTTCATCGATTTTCTGATTGGTGTTCTCAATTTTATTAATCAATTCTTCTTTAGTTGATTTGAATTCTTCCTTGAACGCTTGGTTGTCTTCCTTTAAATCTTCTATGTTTTTGTTCATCCCAGTCAACTCTTCTTTTGTGGATTGATTATCCTTCTTCAATTCTTCTAACTTTCCTCCCATCCTCTCTTCCATCTTCTTGCTATTTTCGTCCATCTTCTCTTCCATCTTCTTGCTATTTTCTTCCATCTTCTCTTCCATCTTCTTGCTGTTTTCTTCTATCTTCTTATTCAGGGACTGGTTGTCTTCCTTTAAATCTTCTAACTTCTTATTTGTTTCTTCCTTACCGGATTTGATATCTTCTTTCAAAGACTGGCTATCTTCTTTCCTTTCCTTATTACTTTCGTCTATCTTCTTGTCCATTCCTTCCATTTTGGATTCTAGGTTCTTATTATTTTCATTCATTGCCTGCATCATCCGCCTGAACATTTCTTGGTTTGTCATGTCCTCTGTTTGCGACGGTCTCTCCTTTTCTGGAACATTGACTACCCCTGTCTGTGTGGGTGCCTCCGGTTGTTCAGTTTGTTTGGACAACACCGATTGTAATACCTCTTCCAACTCTACTGGCGTTGCCTCTTTGTTGTCCATATCGACTTCTTTTTCGGCCTCCGCCGCCCGTTTCTTAGATGTCGCACGTCGTTGCATTTTCCCTTGAAATTCTCTGGCTTTGTAGCTGTTGCCTAGCTCCAACTAGTGATTGGGCAGAATTTATTGGCCTTCCAATCGCTAATTAAAGCCCCTAAAGTTGTGCGCCAATTTGTAATAATAAATAAAAAAAAAAATTGAATGTTGTTTGATGATATATTGTGAAGTATGTTGTGTAGTATGTGTTACTCCGATGCGATCAAGCCCCGCTGTTTGGGCTAGCCAATTTGTAATAAAATAAATAAATTGTAATGTAATATGTTTAATTGGTGTGTAATTGGTGTGGCTCTCGACGTCTTACTGGCCTGAAACACTTCCTTAAGTTTCCCAGCTGGTCGAGTCCCAATGGTAGCAAGACCGGTCGAGTAGCGTAAAGTTGATGAAGGAATATATATGTTCAGCTTCGCCGAAAGTTTCAAAACAAAATTTATTGTTTTGAAGGAAATTTAAAAAAAAATTATGTTTATAAAAAAAATAATTAAAAAAAAATTTAAATTTTATTAATTAATTAATTAGGATCAATTAATTAATATAGGGCTGTGAAGTTTTAGACAGTGTAATGCTCTTCTGAAAATTTTTATTAAAGTTTTAGTATATTTTAAATAAGCTATCACCACTCATAAGACTGTCTTCAAACCAATCGATACTTGTTTATCTTTTTATTTTTTAGGTTATCTTCACTTATAGGTGGTAAAGTCCTTGTAGATTATCAATTAGAATTATATTATTGATAATTAGTATTATTGAAGAAATAAAAAACTATTAAGTATTGAAAAGTATTAATGTTTTATTAAGTAATAGCAATATTGACTCTTATCGATTAGTATCGATTCTCAGGATATCGAAAAAAGTTACAAGTATATGATATAAAAATTATATAGGGTTCTTTAAACAGCCAGTTATTACCAAAATCAGAGAAATCGGGCTAATATTTAAAAAGTATAACGTTACAATCAAATTAATAGTTATTAATAAACACAGACATTGAATAATAATTTGTAAATATAATAATTGTTTTCACCAAACAGCTGATATGAACTAGGAGGAGGCACTGGGATCGTCAAAGCAAATGGCCGCCGTCAAGTTGATCAAAATGTTGCTCGTTCCTGCAGTGTTCCAAATAATGTATTTTCTGGCAATATTCCTGTTCTTATGTCTGCAAATCTCTTGTTAAATGTTGTGTAGTGATTGGTGTACTGTTTCTGAGTTGTATTTAGTGTATCCGTATAATTATTAGTTCAAACACTTTCCCCGATTCCGTCACTAATTTGGGTTAATGTATTATACAGTTTTCTAGTGTTTTGTGGTGTTTTTTCGGAGTAGATATGTATTGTTCTGTGTTATGGAGTGTTTCTTGATTGTTTCTGTTATAATATGATAGTTTTTAGAAGTATTTTACAAATCACTCGCGATTTCACAATAACGTACTATACATTCGCTTTGTATGACTATTATAGGTTAGGTTATGCACGTTACCAAACGTATGTCATGTTAACCGTTCAAATACCAATAATTAACTAACTGTTTCCTTCAGTTTCAATTAAACTCTTAGCCCATATAATATTATTCTTAACATTGTTCAAATATTTTTCATATCCTGTGCACACTTTAATATTTCACTATATAAATACCTAAACTTTGGTTATTTGTCAATTTTATTCACTAGATGTTATTTAAATTCATCTTTCAGTTCATTCAGCTTATTTTCAGATTAAATAATGCCGTTTTATAGTGTTTTCTGTCCAAAAAATAGTAATTTTACTTTCAGTTTGGTATACTCTGAAAAGTCAAAACATCAATATTTACTTCCTGTCATTATATAAATTCAGCCATTTTATCAGTTAGATTTAATATTAATAATCCTATATTGTATTAAAAGGTTCATATTCCCTTATTTTCTGGTAATTAATTGAATTAGTTGTATTCTGAAACATTATTCAGGAATATATGACTCCCATGTCCAAATTTCTGAGTTTAGTCATTTTCGTTTTTATTTATAATTCTGAATATATTTATTAAAATCTCTCTAAATGGTATGTGCAATTATATGGCATGATCTCAAGTTTATTTTGTCTAAACCCCTTTTGTTTATTTGCTTTTAAATGAGTAATTTCTCTGTTTTGATGAAGTTTGGTTTCCATTCTTTTGGCCTATGATTTTTTAACAATTTTTCTTACAAAATATTTTACAAACAATATATGATGTGTGATACCCTCTCTGACTTTTACATATAGTATTATAAATTAAACATGTTTTAAAATTACACAAAAACAATTAGTATTGGTTACAATACAAATAATAGTTAAACAAAATAAAGAATATTTTTTTAAATAAATGGTTGTCTTCAAGTCAGACATTTTGCAACAAAATCCCCATTTCCAACATGGAAACATGGTTTACAAAAAAGGTTTTTTACTAACTAACATCTTAATTACTCTCTACTATTTACAAGTGGTAACTATTTTTATAGTTCTGATGTTAGTTGTTTCAGACCCAAACAAATGGCCTTATATCTAAAACATTTTTAAACATTCTTTTACTATATACATAAAAACCTTATATTTATATTCTTATTTCTAACTATTATTATAAATAGGATTCTACAGTTTTTATACCGTCTTTTATACATTGTCTTTGGGGAATTGTACCCTGTCATTAATAAGTAAATAGTATGAATTGTTCAAAAGGTATTATGAACTCTGTCTTTCTTTTTTCATGTAAAACAAAATGTTATTTTAAACAGATTCATGTCTTATGAACAACATATTGTCACAGTACACATTTTAAGTCATTGAAAAATGCATATTTCATTGCATCCAATGTTTGTGATTGCCAAGAATGAAACACAAGGTTCATTTTTTATAATACCCAAAACTATCACTGGTTCACTTTGCACTTATATAATTATGTTAATGCTAAATGGTCGTATAGTCTTATTAACATAATAAATTGGTTAGCGTTTTTTTTTCAATGGAGATTTGTTCCATGGGTACTATATTATTGTTTCATCTTAGTTCACAGGCAACTTTTACTTTATACACTTCTCTCTCTTAAATTTATATACATGTGATTTTTATTTCGTTATACTTTTATTTTTAAATATTTATTTTGGGGATATAGGGATTTGGGTGTCTTCTATAAGAGCATGACATCTTCTTCAGGATGCTGCCTTCTTCTTCTTTCATCAGTCTTCTTTTCTCCTGCCTTCTGGGACTGGTATCTTCTCCATCTTCTTCTTGATGCCATCAGGTTTCTTGGGATCTTCTCCATCTTCTTCTTTATTTCAGAAATACACCACCTGTATTGGTTGATCTTGGCTTATTTTAGGGTTTCTATTCTATTTATTCTCCCTCGTTGTGGGTTTGGTCATATTCAGTACTGCTTTGTTATTTACTTTTTTACCTTCCTGGGTTATACCTTGAAAACCTTTTGTTATGAGACTGGTCTTGGATGACTCATCACTAGTAACTCCTTTTATTTGAACTTGTATTTTCTTTATAATAATGATTTCTTTCCACAGTTGCTATGAATTAATCTATTTATATTAAACTTAATGCTTTCTTTTAAATTTAAATATTATAACTTCATTATTCTAATGATCAATCGCCATTCAATATTATGCATACATCTGTCACGCTACAACATATATTTATATTAACTAACTAATAACATGAACTCTTATAATATATCACAAGACTCTTAATAATAATACTTGGTTTGACAATTTTAGTTTATTCATACTGTTGAACAAAATTTAAAACTTGTTACAAAGTATTAAGTTCTTCTAAAATCCCATCGCTTACACACTAGACCTATAGCTTATACTACGAAAGTTAGAGGATTATATGTATGTGTATATATATTGCAAAGTTACGATTATTTCATAAATTCACACAAATACAGAACCATGTACTCAACGCAACTATTAAGTGTAGTACACCGGCCAGGTCGCAGGATTTTTGTTTCCCGTTGCTTTTAGTATATGTAGTTGCACAATAATTAAATAAATTTTAAAGAGGAGTGAGATGTTGTTGACATGAAATAATTATTTAAAACCATTTAAAAATAATCATCCTAAGGTTTATTCATTAATAGAAAAATATTCCAATATTAAAAAATTCAAACATTAGATATATCAAATATCCACTTTTATAAGTTTCACACATCTTAGGCTGTTCATAACGTCTAAAAACTAAACAATCATATACTCTTATTAACTAAACAGACATGTTAAATAAGTCATCAAAATTCTTTCATTTTTGTGTGTGTCTGTCTTTGATTCAATCTTCAAATGATAATAGCAACTCATTTAAAAAGAAACAAAAATAATATTAAACTTAAGCATAAAATTACTAGTTGCTATAGACAAAATAAACTAATTACATTTACTTTCAAACTATTATTTAACTGTATTGACACACCCAAATTTTTAACATATAACAAAAGATTTAGTAACTTTCAAATTTTCTTATAAAATTAAATTATTGACTTTAACTATTATTTACATTTAAAATTCTTAAGTCTTACTGTTCATGTAAAATTGTTTTTCTGAAAGTTCTTTTCACAACAAAATTATAAATATTTAGTCATCACCTGCATACTGCTGCCGTTACCGTTGTGTGTGTGTGTGTGTGCGTCCTGAATCCTGAGAATTTTATGATGATGATGCTGAGTTATCTGTCTCTATGGGTTGTTGTTGTTGTTGTTGTTGTTGTTGTTGTTGCTCCTCAGTTCCTCCATAGTCTTGTGTGAGTGTGGTAGTGTGTGTGTCCGTGTCGATCCCCAACGGGCAGCGTAACATCGTCTGTAGATTTCTTGAGTCTGAGAATGCCCCAAAATTGTCGGTCGTATTTATACTGGACTCAATCTGACATGTCCAGGATTGCTCTTGACATGTTAGAAATTGTAACTTTCATGCAAAGCGTCCTTTTAATTACGAATCACTTTTTTTGTTCATTTTAGCGATTTCGTAAACATACTTGTAGCATGCGCGATATCATTGTTTTCGTAAATTTTTTCTGTTCACGCACATATAACACACATGTTAATTACTTTTTAATTATACCTGTAATTAGCATTAATTACTTAGCGTCTTTAATATTGCAAATTACTGGAATATTTTATATATCACTGCATGCGTTAAGAATTCCTTAATGCAATATTGTTTTTATAATTGGCGTAACTCTTTGCTTACAGGTTTAACACAAGTAATTAGTTTATTATAATCCTGTTAAGACATGATTACAGACAAAACAATAAGTCGTTCGCATCACCCCATATTTTCATGTCGTAGCGTGCTCACACACACACACACGCTGTAACTTACGCTACCACAGCAGGTGTCCCTCTCCACAGGTTAGATATTGTCAATTCCTGCACAAAATTGTATAAAACTGTTCCTCATTCTATTTATACTAATTACAATATAAAACATACCGCCCTGGGCAAATATGCAAATATATGTGTTGTTGCAATATATTTATTAATTTATGTATTTGCAAATCTTTTAGTAAAGAAATAATATAAATAAGAAAAAAAGATAAACTGAGAGACACAGTCATAGGTTTACAGAAAACCTGACCTGTGAGTATTGGATGGGACGTGACATGTCAGCCTGGCTCGTTTATACTTCACTGAAATGAGGGTTACATTTACGACCATTAAAAACGTTCCTGCCTTGTTACGGGCGTTTTTACGGTAGAGTTCTGTTGCAACGGCTCCATGCAATGAACTGAGGATCATTATTCAGCTGGGTATATAACTTTGGTTGGTTGATTAGCTTACTTTATTATTATAATAAATACAATTTTATAATAATAATACTAATATTATATTTATTAGATAATAATTTGTTGTCATCAAGATTTGTCCATCTTTCTTTAAAATAATTATTTAAATTTTGTTGTTCACACATATTTATTAATATTTATTTTGATACGGTATGCGCCAAAATAACAGTACTGAAATTGATACAACTATGACACACTTCCGCAATGCTTTATCACTCATTGATTATTATCATGAAAAAGTATCAGTTCATGAATTTCGTAAACAGTTTCAAAAGCACTAGGCAGTAATCTGTTATCTTTGCTTCTACTAAAATGTCCGTTGCAGTGAGGCATTTTCACGCAAAACACAAAGGCTGCACCGACCATCCAGTTATTCCCATAACAAATGATAATCCTAGAGCAAATTTTACGGTCTCTAGCAAATAACTTTGAAAATTAATGTCAATTTAACTTTGCAATTCAACATTAGTGTAACATCTTCAAGAAGAGTATTCAAACAATTTTACTTCTAAAGTGTTAACTGGACAACGTTTCAGAAACATAGGCGAGGAAGCACTGGATTTTAGGTTAGTAACTGTGTACAAAGATACAGAGTTCATGTCAAATGTATGATTTTATGATAAAAACTGTATTCAGTTGAACAGATTTGTTAACCAAAAACCAACAAGTTTTCTTTCTTTTCTTTTTTTGTGAACGGCTAGGCATCGTTGTGGAGAAACCTCTGAGTGTAACAATATATTTTGCGGTGTCTGTAAACGGCCTTATTTTGTTCAATGCTTATTTTATAAGTCTAACCTAATAATAACATTTCCGTTACTAGGTGTGAAGTGCAGAAAATATTATTGCATAATTTCTGTGCCACCTGAAAAGATTTTGCCACCTCAAGAAGTCTGTCACTTCATACGTGATGAATCTAGCAGGATGGGATGGCTTGCCACACAGCGTGGAACTGTCACTTAAGGAGCCACGCAGATTCCTGTAGAACAGACTTTCCATACCCTTTTCATTTACCATATCCTTTTCATGACACCACTTGTGGCTTAAAATGTTATGATGATGTTACGTGAAAAGTTTGTGAAGTGCGTAAGATAAATGAATCAACAACATATTTTTACTATATGTCAACAACATCATGTTTTACAATATACGTGAGCATTACGGGCACTACATAAAACGCAGGGAAAACACATGGAAGATGTTTATCTCTTAGAAAACATGAGACTTGACTCTCACGTGTCACTATATTAGTGTAATTTTTGTAGTTACTCTTTTTTTTGGCGCATACTATAATATTATCATAATAAATTTTAATAAATACGTATGAATAATGAAATTAAAATGATTATTTTAACGGAAGATACACAAATCTTGAAGTTAATTGTAGTCTTTTCATCTGTTAAAGATAATTAGAATAATGTTGACAAGATTAAATGATTAATCATTTACCAAAAATTGGTTTAACCTGCAAAGCAAAATCGTCTGCCGCTTTATTGTACCCCCGCATCTAATATTTTCAACTATTACAATTTATTTACAGTATACATAATTGTTACAATATTTTATATTTTATACAGTAACCTGATTAAAGTTAATGTATTTTATTGTCTTTAGGAAATCTGAAATATAGAGTGAATGTTTCTTCAAACATACTCATCATATACTCCAAAGAGCTCACCGGCATTCTCTGTACACAAGAATTAGACCTGGTAAATAGATCTTATTAATATTAATATAGAATTCCTAAAAAGTTTGTTATATTAAACAATTTACATAATACTTTTTATAAAAGCAACGTTGGATAAAAGAAGATGGATACAATAACAAAGAACAAATACGAAAGTAAAAGGGAAGTGAAAAACGGATAAACAGAAAAGAAGGCAGCAAACGCAAACAAATAATATTCATGACTTGAAAACAATTTTCTTTTCTTAAAATAAGAACCTCTGTAAAAAAATTGCCGCCTTGTTTGGAACCGAACGATAAGCTTGAGAATCACGTTCTCTGGAGTCTAAAATTTATTCTTAGAAATCTTAAAGCTCTGATGGAATTTTACGTGACTTTTACAGTAAGTTTTGTGAAATAGTTTCCTGTAATTTATTAATAACATTGAAGTACTATTTAATAATAATAACAATTAGTATGACTGTTATTTTATTGCTATTTTATTATTTGAGTAGTAGTAGTAGTAGTAGTAGTAGTAGTAGTAGTAGTAGTAGTAGTAGTAGTAGTAGTAGTAGTAGTAGTAGTAGTAGTAGTAGTAGTAGTAGTAGTAGTAGTAGTAGTAGTAGTAGTAGTAGTAGTAGTAGTAGTAGTAGTAGTATGCAAGTTGTAGTAGTAGTCCAAGAAAATCCAATGTTATTCTCTCCAAAACATGCAGAAATTTATACGCGGAATAAATTGTCTATTTTACATGTATTGGCACAGAGAAGTTTATATTGCATATCTGAAAGTTGGTCTTGACACAGGCTCACGTGTTCCACACAGACTGTTTTACGATTCACTTCATGGAACTACACTGACTCGATTGTAAGTAGACAACTCAATTTCCTCTCTTCAAACTAGTGTTCTACGGTACGTAGAAGGCAAGAAAAATATTTCAGAGGCTGCCTTCGTCAACAATAGTTATCTTGCGAGTTAAAACTGTGATTTAATCACTATTTCCGTCACGGATTAGGCCACGTGATCATACCATTTTTCTGTGGGCGCCTTATGTCCGGTCTTTGGATGATACTCACTCGCTATTCTGACGATTTCGGACTCTTCCTTATAAATAACATGCGTTTTCTTTTTAAGTCTACACTGACATTTTGAAAATAATAGTGTTTAAAATTTTTCATAAAATAATAACTTTTAAGTTACAATTTGCCTAGTTTTACTTTTAAATGCTATGATCTACTTGAAATCTTTCAAACTATTCAAAAACAATATTTGGTGGTTGCTAAAGAGAAAGATGTGAATTTTTTGCCAAAGGCAAACTAAATATAGGTAACAAAAGAAGTCTGGAAAAGTTGTCTACAGGATTTATACAAAAAAATTCCTGACGATGACGATTTAACTATAAACTACAGTATTGCATTTATTCAGAAAATATTTCGCTTTGTTTTTCTATTTTTTTTATTTATCGGTGTTTGTATACAACTTTACTAACATTTTATGTAACATTATAACGTGACATTATTTAGTTGTTAAATGCTTTGATGACTGGGAGCCACTTTTGCTTTTAAGTGATTTGGTAGCCCTGCTGACCCGTCAAGAAACAGCAGAACCCGAGAATGTGAGCCAAGCATACCCACTGATCACATTTGATTAGTTTTGTCACAGCCTGAACTCACATGAACACAACTCCAGATGAGGGTCCGGATTGTTGCCTTGTATCGTAACAAACCTGAACGAGAAAGTTCGCTTTAAATTCTCGCTTATCCACTTAAGAAAATACGTTATGTTCAACTTAGTATGCAGGCCGATCACAGATACATCTCTACCTGTTTAAGAAATGAGGGGTGAACGTACCTGTGGCTGACGAAATCACAGATTTTGTCTTTCGTTTGACCCTTGTTGGAAAATTCTGTTTGATCAAAAAGTGTAACATTTCCTTTTCCTATTATATATAAAGTATTCACCTTTAATTGGAGAACTTTAATGTTTTATTCAACACATGTTTACTAAAACTGTATTTCATTTGTAAGATCTGGTGCGGCATTTTAGGGCTAGGTACTGGAACAGCGAAATACAGGGAAAGATCCGTGTACAGCTGCAGTTTGGAAAATATTCAAGTATGAAAGGTTCAAAAGAAAACTATTTAATCCAGCTGATATCTCGAGCCAAGTATCTGGAACCGGAAGTGACAGAAGCAGAAATGGTAAGTAAGTTAGCTCACTATTTTAGACGCGGAATTCAAATCGCGGTTATTATACAAGGGGTTAAATCCTTAGAAGAACTACTCTTGTTATTGACTAAATGAGATAATGTGGATAACCCAAGTAATAATAATAATAATGATCAATCACGTAAACAATTTCAACAACAACAACAACAACAACAACAACAACAACAACAACAACAACAGCAGTTTAAAAATAAACCAAGATTTCAAAGATTCAATCAAAGCAAAGTATCGGCAATTACCGAGACCAATGCAAATGAAGAGCAGCCAAAAAACGTGTAAGGTTGCACAGCTTGGGTCCGTGCGATAAAATTAATAATATAAATAAAAATAAGAATAAAAATACAATTAAACCATACAATAACAAACGGAAGTATCAGAAGTCATATGTTAGTAATGTATACATAATAGTTAGAAACCGTAATAGTGATAGTAATGTATACACTGCTTCTGGCTTAAACCCTGTTGATGTTAGGAATGAATTAATATATAATAATTGTTTTGATGAATGTGTGGAAAATACTAGAGTTGAGGACAATAATGACATTGTTGTGATAGCGAGAATCAATGGTTGGGTTGGTAATGCTCGATAGTGGTGCGCAAGTGTCATTAATTAATAAAAATTTATTAACAAACATAAGCACCAATTTAAGAAAACACCTATCTTACCTGTAAATAATACTATGGTTACTACGGCGACCGGAGATACACAAATTATTTGTAAACAAGCACTAAAATTGAAGTGACAGTCCTATAGTTAAAAATCTAGTATTTTATGTTATATTAGGTACTGACACTTTAAGAAAAATACACGCCACAATCGATTTCAGTAACAAAAAACTTACATGCACAATTCGAAATAAATTATACACAGTTATTGGGATGTGTTGTCAGCGACTTGAAGCAGGCCGAGCAGTGCACTAACATACAAAAGTCAGTTTTTAATCTCGTAGATAAGATAACGAGTAGCGGCCAGTTCACTGGCAATAAACTAACAGCTGATCAAGAATATGATTTTAGTATAAAATATTGCAAAGCCAGTGAAAACAAAATGGCAGATACTTTAGATACTTTAAGTAGATATCCTCCGATAATTGAAGAATAATACTCCTCAACAAGGGATGAGGTGCAGATCTTGACAATTAAGTATGTATCACCAGACATTAAAAACTAGGTTAGAAAATATAAACATCGAGCAACAGCGGGATGCTAAATTAAAGAAAATCAGCGATGATATAAGAGTACAGGACAACCCAAAGTATAAAATAGACAGTGATGTGTTATACAAGATCATAGACGGGCAGTGGAAGATATTGGTACCGGATGAACTAGTCGAGGATTTAACTTGGGCGTGCCATGAGAGTCTGGCGCACGCGGGAGCATATAAATGCTATTTAATAATGCGAGAAGACTTTGTGTGGTTAAATATGGCTATAAAAGTTAAATCTATTTTGGGTACCTGTCACATATGCCAAACTGCAAAGTACCCGAACAAACACACGTATGTAGAAATGGGCAATATTATTACTAAAAACAAAAATGAATTATTATGTATTAATTTTTTAGGTCCACCACCGCGTGCATCGAGGGGTATGAGGAATCTGGTGGTGTGCACGGATGCGTTCTCTAAACATGTATATGCAATAGGACGATCCAACACGGCGGCCGTATTAAATGTCGTCGTAAACAAATACATCCCTAAATATGGTCATGTTAAGAAAATTTTATCTGACCAGGGTAAACAGTTCACTAATAGGAAGTGGCAATCCGAATTGGAAAAGCACAATATCCAGACTGTGTTAACAGCGATCCGGAGACCGCAGGGCAACCTCGCTGAAAGGGTCAATAGAGAGTTAGGTCGATTGTTCCGTACTTATTGTAATACCAGCCAAAGTAGATGGCCGGATTATCTCGAGTTTTTCGAGCGGTCCATCAACGGAAATTACAATGACACGACAGGATTTACGCCTAACGAGTTGCAAACTGGAGAAATGCCCAAGCGCGTCTGGGATGGGAGCATCAGGAGGATTGACACGCAAAATTTGCCTATTCCGAGCGAGGTGAAACGTATAGAAGCCAGGAGACGCATTAAGAAATGTGCCGAAGAACGGTCTGAAAAATTTAATGCAGACCACAAGCTGGTAACATTTAAAGTTGGCGAGTGGGTACTCCTGAGAGCTTTGAATGTCGGTCACAGGGAAGATAACACCGCAGCCAAATTCTTTAGGTCTTGCAATGGTCCATATATCTTATCCGAGCAAGTGGGTAAAAACACCTCTATTGTTACCAACCCTAGTACTAAACGTGTGATAGGGAAATTCCACGCACGATCCCTAAGAAAGTATTATGTCAGACATAATTGTTCCTAATATGCCAGGGTATATGTGGTATGAATGTTTTAAGAAAATTATATGAAATATGAGTGTAAATTAAGAATATTAGCTGAGATGTCAGAATAAATGGTTTGATTTAACCACGTGTATTTGTTTGTATTATTACTGTCAAAGTGACATTGGAGGAATGTTTTGTTTGAAAGAAGTTTATTTCTTTATTTTGATTTGGATTTATTATGTTATTATTATGATTATTATTGGAAGAATGATGCTTTATTTATTTAGGATATGAAAAAAAATTGTATTTTTATGTAAACAATTTTTTTTTATACGTGGTGGGGTTAATCCTGCAACAAAACACAGGATGATGATCTATAATAAGAAAACCAGAGCATGGATGACGGACATGAACGTGTTTTAGATTGATTTATGCAATTTTTGTCAATTAGCTATAAGTTTTGTATTTAGTGATGGATAAGGACTTGTGTTATACCAAATGCTTTGTAAATGTTTGCTCTATAATGTCATGTACTTTGTTTGTGAATATGTGAGCGCGTTCGCGTGTGGTGAACCTTCGTGTTATATCTTCCGCGTTTGTTATCCGATAGGCATGGGACTTGGACAGTGAATTACGTATTTATGAAAATAGCTACATTTTCTATATACTCTGTTGTTCTCAGCTATGTTTTAAATGTGGTTTTATAGTAATTGAAAACTCAACTTTTGACTCTTGTAATTTTATCCAGTAATAAAAATTCTAGATAAAATCTAAGCAGGCACTCGCAGATTTATACAAAGATTCGCCTGTAACGCGTCCATCTTTTGTCTAATCTACCAGGTAGACAGTCGATTGACTAATCAGAAGCCCCTAAATTCAGTCAGATCCATCGGTTGTCAGGTGTACTTTGGAGCAGTTCATCAGAAGCCGTTGCCTAGTGAACGTGTGCTCTTCGTCAAGAATTTTTCTTGTTCGAACTGGTTTAATCTAGAGCAACTCTAAGTCTTGGGACTCTTTTCGAGTTTGTCGATTAGAACCGAGAGGGTGAACTACCAGTTATAAAATATTCAAGTGCTATTACGTGTTAGTGGATGATTTTCTGCTTAGGGAGATTTACATACCGTGATAAATCCTTATTAACGCGGAACACTTCAAGAATAGCCGGATGGTGTAAGCAATATACACCGCTTTTAAATAATATCATTCATTATCACCCTGAGTAACAATAATTAATAATAACCAATTGCGAGCGAGTAAACAAACGATTCGGAAAGTGACAACTCGTGTGTAATATCTGCATCAGTGTTATCAGCTGTTCGGCGAACCCCAGCGGAGAAAGAGAGTCAGAGAGGAGACCGGCGATCATTGCAGAGAGGAGCGTAACAGCGACGGAGCCAGTGACGTCACGCCGAGTGTAAAGGAATTCTACGTTTCAAGTAAAACCTACCAAAACTGAACTATATAAACTGTTTGAAAACAAATAAAATACTATATATGACATTTTGTTTAATTTAAATAAATCATATAAACAATTATTTACTTGTGTTATAAATAAATAATTTTTCTACACCTCCAATATAGATTGGTGCATAATTTCAACACACATAATTATCCTATGCGAAAATATTTATTTGTATCGTCGCAATGTATATAGTAACGTGATAGTTACCCTTACATGAAATATAATAATCTACCAATCTGAGAGCCTAGATTTGTGAATACAAACTAATAACCTAACTATTTAGGAATCTAAGCTAACAGAAGTACAAAATAAATATAAATAGTTAACGTTATGTATAATATTGTAAATGAAAAATTGTTCATCATTATGTCTAAAAAATTAAATGCTTACAGGTCAAGTTAGAGATCATTTTTTATATTTGTTTCCGTTAGTGAATAAGGTTTGTATTGGGTATGACAAGTAATAAGTTAGAAAGAAATGAAATACTGTTTAGAAGAATGTGTAAGACAGGAAACACGAACTGATAACTGACATTATGTTATTATTATGATTTAAATTTTTATGTATTTTAAAAGAATATAACAGTTATAAAAATTAAAGTGGTAAAATATGAATTCTAATATTTAGTTTAATGTAATTGAAGATTACTGTTGACATATTTATTTAGAATAGTTGATTTTTTGTTGTATGAAACCCGTGTTAATTTACTGTTGTAAATCTCAAACTAACTTGATGAATGTGACAAAGAATATATCTGTATTATAATTATTGTATAATGTAAACTAGCAATGTGTCTCAAAAACTAACAGTGTTATATTTTACATAAAGAAGCTTATTGTGATATGCTAAATTAAGTATAAATTTAGCAAAAATGATGTTAACATATCTCATAACAAATACTAGTATGTAAACTTGCTTAACCACCCATGTTATGTTTAAGATGTTCACAGCAAATGTTTTGTAATGTCAAGTATATTGGGGAAGACTCTTTAGGCATTAATACAGAATTTGGGTAAAAATAATAAACAAAACACACGTAACTCAGCTCACTAATAATTTGAATTAAACACACTATAGCCCACTCCACACTATAAATTTATATAACCATGTCACTGTTATTAGTTGTTTGTATTATAATTTATTGTTCTGTGTAGTAAGTAAGAAATTTATTGTGATTTGTCAAAACTGAGAAACGAAGAGTCAGTAATTTTGTCTAACATAACCATCTCATTTAGTTCAGAAGCGGGTCTACAGATTGCGCACGCCCATTAAATTTCATAACGTCATAGAGTTGAAAATAGTTCGGCGTTGTAAATTAATGTATTAAACGATTTGTAATTATTTTGTACTTCCGAAAGGCATTATCGTAGATTTAATTGTAGTCAAAAGGACTCATGTAAATTTATTTAACTTGTAATTAATTCTAAACTTATTATTTAAAGCTTAAATCCCTAAGATAAACATTGTTACCAACATTCCGACTGAGTAAATTTGTAAAGCAGAGGTATTTATTAATCATTGTTATTAAATTATTTTATGATAAAAATAATACAGAAATAAAGAAATAAAGAAGATTTATTATTTAACTTTGAAAGGCAATTGTGTACTTATTTCGACTGTTAACGAATTACGTACGTAACTACGTAAAGCCTGACCTTGTGAAGATAATTGAGGCGACACCTAGTACACATTTTATGAATTAAATAAAAAAAAAAATTGAACTGAATACCAATCGCGAACATTAATAAATCTTTTAAAAAACAACATATACTAAAATAAACCTTAATTAGGCCTACAGTTAAAACCCCAATTATTAATTCATATTAGAGATTTGGCTGTCAACAACGTGAGGCTTGTCAAAGTTTATTAATTATTACGATCAGACTAAGAAAACCAAACATTTATATTTAATTTTATATTTCAACACATACACACAGACACATACACACACACACACACACACACATATTGCAAAAGTCTAGAGTCACTGATGAAAGTAAATTCTTTAGGAAAACATACCCTATTCCACTACATCATCAGAAGCAAGTCGACGATGAAATTAAAAAAATGCTTAACAATAATATTATTGAACAATCGGACAGTAATTTTCTTAACCCCATGGTTGTGTTTAAAAGAAAAATAATGAAACCAGAATATGTTTAGACGTGCGAAATTTAAATAGCATCACGCAAATATGTTTTGATTGTGGATCTAACGCAGAAAACCTATCTATTAAATGCCAAGATGTTAGATATATGACACGTCTTGACCTTAAAAATGGATTTTGGCAAATTCCATTAGCAGAGAATAGTCGTCAGTTTACCGCTTTCCTTTACAAAAACAAATGCTACCAATTTAAAGTAGTTCCATTCGGGTTGGTTACCAGTCTCGCAGCCACGGTAAGATGCTTGGACCTGAAGTTGAGTATTTTGTCAGTGTGTTTGTTGACGATATCCTATTAATATCTAAGTCCTTTGAAGAACACCTCTAACACTTTGATATTGTGTTCAGCTAACGTCGCCATGTTTGGTAGTGAACTATGAAAAATGCAAACTTGGCAAATCCCAAAGTCACATTATATCGCCACAGGGTGTTAGTACGGATCCTGAGGAAATACAATCCATTATCGGATTTTCAACATCGAAAAAAACCAAGGACATCAGGGAATTTCTGGGTACTACCGTCGATTCACACCTGATGATTCTAAAACCATAGAACCTTCGCTGTAACTACTCAGGAAAACATCAAATTGCGATGAGAGGTGAGACACGACAATGCATTTAAGGTAGTCAAGGATTTGTTTACGAAAAATCTACACCTATTTTATCCCGAGAAGGAGGAAACATATGTGTAAAACTGCGACACATCTGATTACACTATTGGAGGAATTTTATACTAGCAAAATGATAATTGTTAATGGAATAAATCGGTTACCGTGCGCTATACACCGAAAATTGTTGTGTGCGTACTTTGTGTAGTGTAATTGTGTTTTGTGTTATGTGGATTTTAATGTTTTTAATATATTGACGACTGTGCCATCGTATGATGGTATGAAGAGACTTTTTTAAATATTCTGAGGATGGGGCAAGTGTCCCGAAACATGTCAATTGTATAAAGACATTTACTTAAGCCACAGACGGTGAGTTACATAGCGTTTAGTTGATTTTAAAATGATAATGGTGACCATAAAGTTATTGCGCATGTAAATAGATCATTGAAAGGTGGTGAACGAAATAATTTCACATCAGAAAAAAATTTTAGCTATTGTTTATTGCATAAGTAAATTTAGATGTTATTAGTAGCTCAACATTTTGAAATATTGTCTGATAATTAAGCTTTATCGTTTTTATTAAAGTGTAAACTCTCGAACGCTCGTATGTCCCGTTGTATAATGGCAATTCAGGATTATGATTTTAATATAAAATATTGTAAAGCTAGTGTCAATACAATGGCTGATACTCTGAGTCGTTATCTACCGGTGGAGTAGGAGAATTAAAAACAGTGTTTGAGAATATATGAATTTTGTTGGTATAAGAGACTGGTGTTTGAAAGTAGGTGACATGACGTCATGATTTGTTTATAATGACATCTTAGTGGGTCAGCGATAACCAAAACATCACGTGTATTTGTTTATGTTTACATTTGACACAAGGGAGCTGTCAAATTAAGTTATTAAGGAACATTTTTTAGTTTTGGAAGTATTATTTATTTAGTTTGGATGTTTTTTTTTAATGGAGGTGATATTATTTATGTGTTATATATAACACATTCTTTATATATATATAAAGAAATAAATATTTGTAAACTGTAAACACATTTTTTTTGGACGTGGAGGGGATACTCCTGCAACAGAACATTGTAGTATATCCATAATAAATGAATGTGTTATTTGTATTTTTATGAATATCTTCTATATTAATTAACATTTCGTAATGAAATTTGGACAGCATAAGCGTAATAATTAGCGCTACATTTCTTATACCCCGAACGCTCCAAACAACCAATTTTACTATGTGTTTTGAAGTGTTAACTTCTTATAGCAGAGGAGAGGGAAAACATTTACACGGGAGTGAATCGGTAGAATGTGACGTCATCAGAAAGGAATGCGTCGAGAATCCGTAACAATTTCCCCCTCTCTGCATCCCATGTTCTTTCCCACTCTTCTTATAGCAGAGGAGAGGGAAAAAATTTACACGGGAGTGAATCGGTTGAATGTGACGTCATCAGAAAGGAATGCGACGAGAATCCGTAACAATTTCCCCCTCTCTGCATCCCATGTTCTTTCCCACTCTCTCTCACGAAGCGTCTGCTTTAGTACTCTATAAAAGTTTATCACGCTCGTTATCACGCGTATAGTTCTGTGCCGTTTGTGATTAATTAAAATGTCAGATACATCAGAAGATGAATCGAATGAAAAAAAATTAAAGACATCAAGAGCAGAATATATGCGTGAATATCGAAAAAAAAGAAAAGTGAAAAATTAAGTCAATGCCAAAAACATCAAATGAAAGACGTTCGAATTCTTACAAAAGGTTACATGAGTTTAGTGAACAAATATCTAGTTCGCACCTAGTACAAAGGCAAGTATAATCATCATTTAATTTCAAATTAGCTGACTTGTACTAAAATAATGCATTATTTTAATACAAAAATAATAAAAAAGACACCCATATACAGCATGTATACAGTTTGTATATTATTCCAACGACACGTGTTCTTTCTGAATTACGTCTTTTCTCTTGTTTACGTCGGTATCTGTTTTACCTGCGCTCGGAGATACGCGACACAATTTGAAAATTAGGATGTTATTCGTTTTATTATTCAAAAATGTATATATCGTACTAATATTACGTTTTGAAAATCTTAATCCCTATTGTTATTTATTGCAAAAATAATGTTTGTAAGTTCACATTTTCGATAATTTTCGTTGAAAATTTTGCAAAATCAGCTCCAATTTGTTATTTTGGGTTCAACAATCGGAAAAAATATGAAAAAAACCCTATTGTTATTTATTGCTAATAATGTTTATAAATTAAAACGTAATAATCGAATAGTGTTGTTCCAGTTACACGCTGACTTGTTCTCGCAATATTAGATTTAAATGAGAAATAAAGTAACTTTTGTAATCGGCTTCCATCTTTCTGCCTAACCCATATGTTATATATTTAGGGATATTTCTTTGTATTTTGTTTTTTATTTTATTTGTTTTGGGAGTCATTGAACAATAATGCCAGCTGTGGGTTGTTTTTTTGTTGACTTTTTCATGTTGGATCTAATATACTGTGCAGATAATTCATGAAGCAAAAGCAATAAAAAAGCAATAATTATATGTGTATAGATTTTTTGAACAATAAAATTGCATATCAAGTAATACCAACATAAATATAGTTTGGAATGTCATTGGAATTTGAAAAATAATGTTGGTTATTTTTGGTTTCATTAAAGGGTTGAAGATAACATAATTCAACAAGCATCAACATCACGGTTAACTCAGTCAGAATTATCTAATGATTCGCAATCTATTCAATCACATCATAGCCTTTATCCAGACGTGGTTATTCAGCAACCACTTATTACACAACTTACTCCAAATATTAATGTCAGGGAGCAGCCGCCTTCTCAGCATAGCCTTCATCAAGATGAGATCATTGAACAACTATCACTACCACTAACTTCAAGTATCCAACCAACACAATTATCACAACAAACTCCATTTGTTGAACTGATGCCTAGGTTTGTATTCTATTTTATAGCCGTATTTTTTTAATTTTCTAATTTTATTTTTTAACAATACTGTTTTATCTTGAAAAAATTATGTTCTCAATTTTTAATTAAGTATATATAAGAAGTTCTATTCAATATGCAAATAATCAGCTTGCTTCTCCAGAGCCACACTTATTAGATAATGGTCAACATATACCAATACTTTCGAATACTTATACTGATTACAAAAAACATGATAATGCTCACGAAGAGTTTAAAAAGAAATTTACAACTAATTAATTTGGACATTCATGTTCTGTATGTGACAGATTATGGTTCAAAATTGACTTGAAAAATATTAATGCAAGACATGAAGAAATTCTCAGAACTATTACGGTAATTTAAAATTTTATATATATATATATATATATATATATATGTATATATGCGTAACTATATTTTTCATTAGTAATGTTGATTAAAATAATGAAATATACTTTTATGGTTTTTTGTTTGCAGAATTAGCATGAAAATATGAAGACTTGTAAAACCGCTCTTGATAAGAATAAAATACCAACTATGTCAACGTTTAATGGATTTAAATATCTTCCAATGCCAACGGATCCACCTTTACCACCACTTGATCAAGTTTCTGAAATACTGATTTCTCCTAGGTTGCCGTTTATGCAAATAAGAAGGCTTGGGCATGTTCACGGACAATTTGGTATTTACGGACAGGTTATTAATATACCAGTTGAGGTTAATACTATGGTCAATATATTGCCACGAAATATTCATGAAGAGCATAATGTCTTCGTTCATATAAAACGACAAATTACTCACAAGTCCGATTTCTTAAATGGTTACGTCAACCATTTAACACTGAGGCGGTGGTTAGAATTTTTAATACCAACACCTTTGTACAAGCATTATGGTATTACTGTAGATGAGTCATTTTTCAACAACACAACAAATAATCTTCAATTAAATTTAGATGAAATCAGTGAAGAAATACTTATAGAAGAAAGTTTAACTGCTCAACAACATACTCTATTATGGAACCCAGATCAATATTTGGCGATAGCACCAGGGCAACACAAGATTCCTACAAGCCTATTGTTTGATGAACACGCCGAGGAACTATCTTTTCCAGCTATATATCTCGGACAATTTCGAGAGTTCAAAGAAAATATTTCAGTGACACCTTTTATGATGGCATCGAGTGAATTGAGGCGCACAGACAGATGTGCAGTAACGCCGCATATTTTACTTTATATGGCTATAAAAATTATTAGAATAAGAGTTCGCGATAGCCTCAGTATTGCATTTAAACACGTTGGGACCGACACAAAAATCACTAAACAACAAATTGAATCAGAAAGTTACATACACAACTGTAGCGAAACTAACTTAGCATTTTTAAGATCTATACCTAATTCAACATGGTATTGGATAGAAAGAAAACGAGATCTTTTCGCTATGATACGACAGCTAGGAAAACCACCAATTTCCTGACAATGAGTGCCAATGAAATAGGGTGGCCAGATTTGCTTAAACTATTATTCAAGTTAAAAAATGGAGGTCTTGAAATTTCCGACGAACAACTAAAAGATCTTTCATTTATAGATAAAAGCACTTTGATTAATGAAGATTCCGTAACTTATGCTATTTATTTCAATAAAATAGTGAATGCTATCATACTCATTTTACAGTCAAAAAGATTTAGCCCGTTTGGAAAGTTTAGAATTAAACATTATTTCAAAAGAATTGAGTTCCAACATCGTGGAAGTCCACACGCATATATACTTTTGTGGCTCGAAAACGATCCTGGTGATGTTCTTGGCGAAGGTTACAATAATGCTATCGAATTGATAAATAGTTTGATTTCTGTTTCTGCAAATGAAGCATCTGGTTACATAAAACTTCAAACTCACAAACATACATTTACTTGTTACAAGAAAATTGTTGACAACAAAAAACAAAAATGTAGATTTGAGGCACCTTTCATGCCATCACGTTCGACTGTTATCTTGACTCCCATGCAAAGTTCAGAAGAGGGATTTTCAGGTTATGCGAAACGTTACACTGAAATACGCACTCAATTAGAAAATGACGACTATGACGATATTAATGATTTCTACGAAAAGAATAACATAGTTTCAGATCAAGGTTACTTGAAAATACTCAGTGCTGGTATAAAAATGCCTAGAGTTTTTATTAAACGTGAACCTAGTGAAAAGTGGCATAATGCTATCAATCCATTCACTCTCACTGTTTTAAAATCAAATATGGATATACAATTGATTACAGAAGAGTATTCTTGTGAAAATTGTGTTGCGGAATACGTTAATAAACAAACCGAGGTGTTAGTCATTTGCAACGAAAAATCATTGAAACAATGGATGAAAATCCCAGCTTTGATATTGTAGACATCACTAGAAAGTTGAGCGTCGACTTGCTCAATTCTGTGGAAATGAGTAATCAAGAAGCAGCATGGTTTTTACTCCGAGAGCCCATGTCAAAAAATTCAGTTGTTTTGTATATACCTACAGTGTGACCCATTGAACGACAAAGAATTAGAAAAACACTTAAAGAACTAAGTGAAATTGATGATGAATGCACGGAAGTATGGAAAGAGAACTGCTTTGACAAATACGAAAAGAGGCCTGAAGATTTGGAACATGTTAGCTTGGCTCAATTTGTTTCAAAATATTATAAAAACAATAAAGGTATTTACGTAGAAAGAGAAGAACCTAGAACAATCAGATATAGGAATTACGATATGGGAACAGATTTGAACGAGTATAAAAGGGAAATGATTACATTGCATTTACCATTTAGGAATGAAGATGAGGAAATTTTAAGAGACTTGAAATTTATACAATTATACAACGATAATGAAGAACTTATTTTTTCTAAAAGAAAAGAATTTGAATCAAATCTAGATATTGCAAAAACTATTGAAATTTGCCGTCAGTTATGTCGTGAAGGCGACATCGATGATGATGAAGAAGTAGACAATTTAGCCAATCAATTTCCTCAACCAAACCCTTTTGAAATACTTTATAATGATCCTGATTCAAATGTTAATAGTGATCTTCAATTCGCAGCACTAAATAAACTTGGAGCGATTGCCAAAAAAAAAGAAAATGTTCTACAACTTTCAGAATTTTGTGAATACATGAGAAAAGCGAATGGAAAACAACGCACTTTACTGCTTCATATTATCGGCCATTTACTATCTGAGAAAAAATCACTTTTGCAAATATTTTTCACTGGTCCGGCTGGGTGTGGGAAAACTTTTCTTATTAAATTAATCATGGAAATTTATAATTTATAACCGATTTTCCAATACTGATGGGTACTGCAATGCTTATATTACTTGCGCCTCAACTGGAAAAGCTGCTATTGCAATTGAAGGTACTACTGTTCACACAGCTTTAAGAATATCTCTTTCTAGATTGCTTCCTTTATCGAATGAAATCGCACAGTTATACAGATGTCTATTTAAATTTGTTAAAGTTTTGATAATTGATGAAATAAGCATGGTAAGCGCAGAACTTTTTTCACAAATTGATGCTAGATTGAAACAGATTACTGGAAATTTTCAAAGTAATTTTGGAGGTTTGGACATTGTTCTTATAGGCGATTTGCGACAGTTACATCCAGTGAGAGCTACTCCCATATATAAATCACATAAACAAAGAATGGTTGGTCCTACTTATTGGCGTGATCTAAAATTTTACGAACTTACTGAAGTGATGCGTCAAACTAATGTAATGTTTTCTTCGATCCTTACAAAAATTGGAAATGGTGATATCTTAAACGATGCTGAAATAGCTATTTCCCGTAGCTTCAATCCCGTTTTGTTACAAAAGAAGAAGCTCAACTACGATTTCCACATGGTATTCGTCTATTCCTAACTAATAATGCTGTTAATGAATACAACAATTACATCTTACATTAGACAATAGGATAATTTCAACTGCTACAGATGCATTTATTGGTTGTGCAAGTCCAGAGCAACAAGCAAATTTCACTCAGAAACTGCATAAAATGTCGGTAATTGATACTGGCAGTTTACCATAACAAATTATTTTTGTGATTAACAAATTTTATATTATTACAACAAATATTGACGTCGTGGATGGCTTAGCCAATGGTGCTGTAGGCAAATTAGTTCATATCGAACAAAATGAACAGAATGAAATAACATGTATTTGGCTTGAATTTGCTAACTCTCCGAAAACTG
The DNA here is from genome assembly GCA_034769895.1 of Magicicada septendecula. Classification (NCBI taxonomy): domain Eukaryota; kingdom Metazoa; phylum Arthropoda; class Insecta; order Hemiptera; family Cicadidae; genus Magicicada; species Magicicada septendecula. The sequence continues at coordinate 477,067,725 of CM068368.1, read as the reverse complement.
GTGAAAAATTACGAAAAAAAGCTGCTGCATTCATGGTTCTCAATAATGTACCTAGAAATGCTGTGCCCATTTCACGAAGAACAGCTACAATTCCTCTCAATAATAATAAAACCACTGTAGCAAAACGAAGTCATTTTCCATTGATTTCAGCGTGTGCATTTGATGAGATTGAGATTCAAAGGTGGCACATTTGATGAGATTGTTTATGAGTATGATACATCGCATTGTCGTCAACTATTGTATGTAGCTTTAACAACAGTTACTTCACTTCAGGGATTATTTATTGTTACTAAGAATAATAATGATTTTACTTTCTACCATGGACGAAAATCTGATGGATCAATGAAATCATTGCAAGATGAATTTCGTAGATTATCTTTGAACAGTTTAGCAACAATTGATCAACTTATGAGTGAATTTCGTAGTAAAAGTGGAGGACTTTTATTATTAACATTTAATTGTCAAAGTATTCGCGCTCATTACCAAGATATTGTTAACAAAGTTACCGAAAAGTGTGATGTTTTAGTTTTAACAGAAACTTGGTTGGATGATGATAGTGGTGTTGAGATACCTCATTTCATTTGTGTTTCACAATTGAAACGTCCAACACAACGTGCAGGAGGAGTTGCTGTTTATAGAAATATTCATGACAATAATAATGTGATTACTTACAACAATATTGATCAAGTGCATGACGTTGATATTAGTTTTTCGTCTGTAGGTGACTTATGTTCTGTCACATGTGAGACGATAGATGGAAAAACAATTATTATAGTTGCTGTATACATTTATAATAATCAGACAATTGAAAATATAATTCAATTCATACGTAAAAAACTATTCTTTTACACTAAAGAATGCATCTTTTGCATCCTTTGACTAATGCAAAAGAATGCATCTTTTGGAGATTTGACTAACGTACCACTTATCTTAACTGGAGATTTCAACGTTAATTTTGCGAACGATTCTGCACAGCCTTTGTTACATTATTTATATGATCAGTTACAATTGGGAATGGTTAATAAAAGAACTGAGGCAACAACTACATCAGGATCTACTATAGACGCTGTATTTTCAAGATTCATCAACGATATTAATTCAAAAACTTACGTTTCTTATTTTAGTTACCATAAACCTATTTTAACAGTGGTAAAATGTAATGAACCTGGCATTTCTATAACGGAAGTGTAAAAAGTGTACAATTATTTAAAAATATTATAAAACTATATTACTATTTTTATATTAATTTTTATGGAAAAAGTGTTAAATTGTTAAAAAAAAGGAAAAATAAATTTATATTATATTAATTTTTATATTAATTATTAATATTGCAGAACGGTCACTTATAAAGACAACTTATATTATTCAGTAACCATGTTATTTAAGTTAACAATTCTGTCGGCAGTCCCACGACTGCCAGATTTTTTTTTTAACTAAATTCACTTTTCTATAAACACTATCTGCAGGAAAGTCATAAAATGTTTAGATATAATCTCTACAAGCTTTTCCAGACACTAACTTAGTCGTAAGATGATGTGAAGCTATCTTTGTGAAAATCTATTACGTGTTGCAAATTTCAGTCAATCAGAGACTCCAAAATTCATTCGGTTATGTCTTTGGTCAAATGCAGATGGTCAGTTCGCTTCTAAAACTCGTCCCTTAAAGACATACCCCATGCGCGAGTTTTTGTTCATAATTTTAAGTTTTTCGTGTAAGAACACGTTTTTCTGTGAGGTCTAGTTACGAGTTACCAGTATGCTATATCGATGGTTTATAGAACTCATTAACTGAATTTGCAATTGATATTGAATAGACCATTTAACAGTGATAACTCGCGTTAGTACAAGATATCCGTTTAGGTCCAGTAGTATTTAATGGAATACTCCTGTATTAATGCGAGGACACTTTAAGATAACTGGAAGGTGTAAGCCTAATACACCATATCTATATTAAGAATTAACCCACATTTCAGAACCTGAGATATATCGATATAAACAATAACGGGCAGATAAACGGTGTGCGTGTTTGTACGAGTATCGTAGGTGACAACGCATGATCGAGGCAACGGTCAACATAGGAGCGTAACAGCCGTCTACAGGAGAAGGAATTTCTTCAAACAAGTAACAGTAAACATGTTGTTCAAGATTAACATTTAATTACTACATAAAATACATATTATTGCAGTAAAATAATTTTGTGTTTTAAAGAGAATATAACAGACAAGATTTAACATTGTTTTTAATCAAATACATTACTCAATATTCACTGCCTTTCGCCTAACAAACTACGCACGATCGGACCTAACTCTAAACTTTGCTCCATTTGGGAATACGTGTGGTCTGTATTGGAAGCTAACAGAACACCACATTTGTTTGCCTGTTCCTACGTTTACACATCAGTCTGTTGTGTAAACACTCATAAACAGTGACTGTGTATGACTTTCTGCCAAATATTGTTTCAACTCCAAAGACACCATTAACTATGGTAAGTCTCCAAAACACTCGTTACTTAAAATAAGTGGCAATAAGAAATACGAAAGTTGTAGTATTTTTAAAAATGCATTGTTCTTACTGAAATGTAACGATTTTTAAAATGCGAGAGTCGGTAATTTGTGACATACGGAATCAAACATAATAACAATCTATGTAGTTATTTTCATTCTATTTCTATTTTTAATGTTTTTTACATTCTACCATTACGCTGATAATTGTACTTACTGTCACCATACATTTCTTGAAGCTGATTTTTCCATTAATTGCAAACGTCACATGTATATTAAAAAATAATTTATATTTATTTAATTTGCATTAATTATATTTAAGTTATAATGACCTAAACGAATGTTGATTTATTGTTCCCTTACTAATTTATGTTTTCCCCGTCTTTACTTTATTCTATTATTTTGAAACAGAATAAGATATTTAATTCGTAGAACTGAGGAATGTTTGTCTCTAATCCTGTATGCGCTATATTATTTTTTGATCAAAAAGTCCACAATTCCACTTTCAGTATTAATAATTGTCCCATCGCTTTTACGTAAGGGTACAGTGTTCTGTTACCTGCGTTCCTAGTGAGAGTACAGTGTACATGTAAGTAAATAAAGATTAATTTTAACGTCGTTTGGGTGCAATGAAACGTTAGTATTCCGTTATGTTCACAAAGGAAATACATAAACATATTACATAGGTACTGTTATATCCGACGTCTACTCGCAGGTTTATCTCCATATTTGCACTTTACTTGAGCTTCATACAGTAGACGCGTTGAAAATATGAATACATTTCCATTTCAAACAAATCGTAAAATACTAGAGCCACAGTCTTGGAATAAAGTTGTACTAAATAGCTTTGTCGCTGTATGCACAGAGGTTATGTCTCTATGTAATAAATCAAATAGGTATATAAATATTATTCCTATCGTATCTGCATGGTTTTTGTGTTATGTGAACGTTTCCAAGCTTAAAATGTGTACGTCGTACGCTGTCATGACAGCCAAGTATACAAGCAACAACAGCGTACACAGGATATACTCGTAGATAAGTACGTTAGAATAATTTGTTATTATCATTATATTAATGAATTGTTATCAAATCTATTGTTTATTTGTCAGTTAATCTAATTTTTTAATGACGACTGTACGTTCAATATCAATTGTTACGTCCTAACGGGTTTTCTTTGTTCTCCGCCTGACAGGCGTACATTTCATTGTCGATTTCTACATAAAATGTAATGAAAACCACATAATTTTTTTTTAACTCCACATTCTTGCTTAAGACTGAGAATACAGATATGATTCAATAATAATTTCAATCGAGTTCTCTTCGAGGTTTATTCTAAAGATTTGTATATGTTGTTACAACATTACAGAACATTCTACGTGTTTGTCGGCTATTCCAGTAGAACCAGCTGTAATGTTGTGTGTGTACGTTATTCTTAACGCGTCAGCATCACACTAATCCAGACTTAACCGGTCCTAGCACACTGTGTTCAAGGTGGCAAGCAATTACGCGCTAGTGTTTTCTAGTAGCGCTGGCGCGTAGTATGGATTATTCTGGAATATCAGCTAGGTATAAATAAATATAGGCATTCAGCGACAGTTAGTTTAGTTTAAGTGGCGATTTATTCCAGTGCGTTTCGAAGTATTGGCCAAGTGATCCGTGATTGTGCGGGACTCTCTTAGTTGAAATTTTTATTGCGTGTGAACAATTTTTATTTTATTTGTTGTAAGAGACTATCTTGTTGATTACGAACTGTTTAATTGTGATAATTAAAGGTGGTTGTCAGTGATTTTATTGGTGTCTTGTATTTTGTTTACCACTGTTCCATACGACGATAAGTGGGACCGTCGTAACAATATGTACTGTACCAATAACTTGGTATTTCGTAATTTATTCCAATTCAAATATAATATCATTTCTTATATTTGCGTATTACGATTTATTTCTCTAGAAAACTTACATATTTATACAGAATTGCATGTTAAGGTAATAAGCATTGAGCGTCTTCAGGCCAACCTGTCTTAGTGATCAGCGTATCTTCCCAAAATATAAGAGAATATTTCACAGTTGCAAATGAACAGTAGACAATAGCCTAAACATAGAGAAGCAGCCCATGCATTCTTGTTATACAAAATGTAGTCGTGAACCTGAACTGAATCTCAAACTTCGTTTCTTTTGTCCCTACAAATCAGTTTAGCCCCTCTCATTCAATGTGATTGCTTTGTTCGCACTGAATGAAACGCTCGGCATTCCCTTGGTAACAGTTTTGTTTAATCCTGAAACATAGTTGTTCTATTTCAAGATATGTTTGCTACAAAAACTTTCAACTGTTTACTATGACCAGTTTTTATTCGGAAGCATACAGCATGAGAAAATCTTCTGTAAATCTGAGTATAACTGAAGTAAGGGTTCAAATTACAAAATAATAAATATGGGAATTTTTAGATATTTTTAAACTAAAAAGTTCGAAATGCAATAAAAAGAATAACAACGGAAACTTTGTCAATTGTTTTGAAATTGTATTCATGTACTCTGGTGACTGTTTTATTGATATATATATATTTTTTTATGGTTTCAAGTGGATATCGAGTTTCGGTCTAATAAAAATGCAGGTTTTATGCGACGTTTCAAGATTTATTTTATCTCATATTCATACCTACAACATACAAAGTAATATAATAGTGACGAGTGTTAATTATAATATATATGTTGTATGGTATTAACAATGGCGCTGTTTTGTATAGAATTACTAATAGTACTTACATATACTGTTGAGTCACAGATAAACACATACACAAAACTATACACTACACTACAATACAAAAACATGGTAAATATTATTTATATATTTTCTCACTTTGTATACTGCATAGTGGCAGTGTGTGAATCTATTTCGTGACTAGGGAAAGATCGGACGCACAAGGTAAAGGATTGTCAGGTATTAACGGTACGAGCGGAGGAGGGTGTTGATGGGGTTGTTGGCTTGTTAGGTATCTATTATTGTTTGATTTCTGGGAACGTATGAGGTTAGAATGTGGAAGAAGCTATGTCAACAAAAATATCTGCAGTAGAAAACTCAATGGAAAACATAAGAGAACAAATTAAAAGTGAAGTTGAGCAGTTTATGAAGATACAGCCAACACAAATTGCTGAACAGACTGTACCAATGATAAAGGCAGACAAAGACACAGAAGAAAAGACAATAGAGAGAATTACCTTGCCTGCGGTTGGGACAGTTCATGTCAAAGCTCCAACCTTTGACGGAAGCAATCACTGGGCAACGTACCTCCGCTAATTTGAAGCTGCTGCATGCGCAAATAATTGGACAGAGATAGACAAGGCAGTTTCACTCGTTCTCGCATTAAAAGGACCTGCGGCAGAATTACTATAGAAAGTGCCACCTAACAGCCAGAACACTTATGCCGAATTGATAATAGTTCTAGAATTACGGTATGGTGATAAACATTTGCAAGATGTGTACTGCACTCAGTTGGGAGAAAGGCGACAGCATTCCGGGGAGAGTCTTGAAGAGTTTGAAGCAAGTATAGACAGATTAATTAGACTGGCTTACCCTGAAGCGCCAGAAGATTTTCGAACGAGGTTTGCAGTGTAGACATTTACTGATGGTGTCCTAGATGATGAACTACAACAAGTGTTACGAATGGCAAGACACCAGAATAGTGCGGACACCCTGGTACACGACTTGCAATTTGAGGCCGCGAAGTCAGCGTCTGGTTGGGCAAGTCAAAAATTGCGCGCTGAAAGATCGCGTCGGCACAGACGATGAAGAAGAATAGCAAGGAACAGAGACCCAACGAGCAGCGTAAAGTAAACGGACACAGACCCACAGAGTAAAGTAAGAAAGGATGGAAGACTGAAGTGTTATCGATGTGGGAAACCTGGACATCTACAACGAGATTGTCGGGTTAAAGTTCAGCAGCAGGGAATCGAACAGTAATCGGTACAACGGGGCGTGTGCTGACTAACTGGAGGAACAAAGCCTCTAGACAATACGCAATTTCTACACCTCAGAAAAACAGCGGGAGCTTGGTGGTTACCGGATTCGTTCAAGAAAGGCCAACCTGGATTACAGTTGACACAGGCGTAACAGTTTCCATTGTGCGCCCCGACGTGGTGAAAAATCTCAAGCCAATCTGGTGCTCTTGCAGCTTGCGAACAGCTACTGGACGGCCTGTAAAATTGTTTGGAAAAATAGAGATGCACCTACGCCTTGGTCGACTTGAGTTTGATCATCAAATACTTGTTGCACACATTATGGATGAGGCAATTCTTGGTGTGGACGTTATGAACGCATATGGATTTATAGTCGACTTCAAAAACAATGTCTTGAGAATTGGAAAAGAAGAAGTAATGCTTTCCACAATGAATACATGTGAAAATCGATGGACGTGGTAAATCAAGTGGCCGTAACTGTTCTGCTAAACTCCAAGAAGATTATCATGGTACGAACCGAGGTAGATACTTGGGGCAACCAGTGTTATATATTCAAACCCCAGGTAGTCAGCACACCGGGCATATTTATTGCCAAAAATTTAGTAAAACCTGACGAAACCGGAAATGTACCTATTAGAGTGGCGAATAATTTGGATCAAGCTGACACTTTACAAAGCAAAACGCCCCTAGGCAAATTGAGATGGGAGTGGCATGGGTAACCGGAATGACGCAAGGAAGATGCAGTCTTACTGACACTTCCGAATTACCAGAGGAACCGCAGGAATTATTGAACAGATCTTCTAACGACCTCTCAAGTGGTGAGGCAAAACACTCAGACGGTTTTACATGAATTTAAAGATTCTTTGCAGTTCGGGGCCTCCTTCGAAAAACCTCTCTTGTACAACATCGCGTCAATACCGGGGACACAACACCATACGCCAACTTCCTCGAAGGCCTCCATTATCCCAGTTAGGAAATATCTCAGTTTTTATAGGACATGTTGAGAGAGGGAGTAATCGAGCCTTCGTCAAGTGCCAGTTGAGAGACTGCAGTTTACTGGGAACGTTGTTGTTGTTGTTGTTGTTGTTGTTGTTACTGTGAACATTGTGACTGTGTTTTATTACCTAACAACATGGCTTCGGCAATCGCTGAATTCGAACAGCAGCAGCAGCAGAAATCCCAACCGATACACCGCGACGTGTACTTAGGTCTAACGTACCCGTTGTCGCACAGACGATACGTAACATCCGGAGTATTTGAAGAACGCGAACACGATGTGTGCGTTTCGTTTACAAACGGTGCTCGTCCGGAACGCGTGGTATTCGATTTCACCGATTGGAACTTGTTGATTTTCTTACAGGAACGAATTACCGACGATCTTTGATATCCCTGTTCGTCCGACGTTAAGTTAGTGTTATTTCACGACAAGGACAAAGGAGGCGAAGACGACAGAATTAAAAGTGTTTACGTGAAACGCGGATGTGTACATTTGAAAGATAAAAAGAACAGTTAGAGCGTAATGAACGAAAGCGAGTGGTCGTGTTTTGTTCGGTTATTACCGATAATTAAAAAGTACGTAGCTCCTTTGTTTTACGAACAAGAGAATATTAAACTGTACGTCGATCGCGTGGTATCGAGTGCGAGAGGACGGTACGTGTGCCCACCGGACGTGTTTTGCGATATCGTGATGTACGACCGTTTGTACGATGAACTCGTATGTACGGGAAAGCGAACCGGTGATACCGGATAATACCGTAGTCGAGCTGATACGAAACCTTGAACAAGACGAAGAATGTTGAAGGAAAAAACAAAATGGCGGACTGAATATAAAACGTCACAAACGCGTTATAGCTACTTCCCATGATGTGGCCGCAGGGAGAAGACGAGGACGTTCGAACCGCTGTCGCCGAGTTTCAAGCGTTCCGTGGTGCGCAGAACGAGCACGTTGTCAAGGAGTTCGCCGCGGTAGACCTGTCTACACGATGTTTTACGGTGGCGTTTTTCGCGCCTCCTTACGAACTATCGCGTCTCACTGCGAATACGATAAGAACCAACGAATGGTTGGAACGGCGCTATCACCGGTTGTGATGGGACGACGGTTACATTCCGTACACGGACGTGTCGCGTACGATTGCACAAATCTGTTCGAATTTCACAGCGATCTACACTAAAGGGTCGGAGAAAGCCGCTTTTCTACGCGCGTACCACCACAACGTTATCGACCTCAACGAAATGAACACGCCGACGGCGAGCGACCGGTTAACGAGCTCGTTACAGTGTCCTACCGTGCAACATCGGAACGACGACGACGACGACGACGACGACGACGACAGCGATGGAACTTTCACCAGGTACGCGCTGCGTAGAGCGTTCTTCTACAACGAGTGATTGGTAAACGCGAGGAAACAACGTGCTTTTCAACGGTGTACTCTGTGCACGAACGTTATGTATAACAATATATTTTAATGCGTGTTTGTGTGTGACTTTACACTACACAATGCGATGTTGCCTATTATAAGTATGTGTATATTAGTTAAGTATATACGTTTGTGTATCTACAGGATATCGAGGTGTGTTGTCTGAGTTTTTTCACGTTATGAGAGAGAGAGAGAGAGAGAGAGAGAGAGAGAGAGGGGAGAGAGAGAGAGAGAGAGAGAGAGAGAGAGAGGGAGAGAGAGAGAGAGAGAGAGAGAGAGAGAGAGAGAGAGAGAGAGAGAGAGAGAGAGAGAAATGATTGATTGTAACCGGCTACGTCACTGTCGTGGTAGATATACTCATAAACGTAGTCGAGTTGTCTGAGACGAGTGACTGGCACGGTGGAAACACCTGTAAACTCGCCTCGATTTAACAGACTCTTTGTGTGTGTGTGTGTGTGTGTGTGTGTGTGTGTGTGTGTGTGTGTGTGTTGTAACGTCACGAGACGTCCCATAAATAAGAACACCATAAAAATTAAATTAATCACTAAAAATATAATATAGTAGAGGGTCAACTCATATAAATCACATAATTAATGTAAGTAAAAGCCATACAGCTAACTAACAACTGGTATTAAAGTATGGATTATTGACAGAACCAGTAAAAAGGACTTAAACTTTGACCATACGACACCCCATAGATTGTAGAAGTGAAATGGAAAAATTAACGGGTAATAAGAAATAACCTTTTTAAGTGACAAAATGTATGTCACAATGTTTCAAGAACTAGCTCAGAATAGGGCATAAAAACAGAATTGTTACAGAGTTATTACTCAATTTGAAACCAATGTATGTTTAAATATATCAACTAGAATTACCAAATGGCTTAGATCCATAATTAGAATAATAAAAAATTGTAAACAAATACTATAAAATTGAAATGACAAATGTGTAATGGGCATGTGATAAGCACCCAGAACAATGAAAAATCAATTATCATAAAACAAAAAGGTAATGATGTCTAAATGTCAAGTAGATAAAGATGAACGATTTATGTCAAATAAAGGAACTTTTAAAATACCTAAAAGTCAAAGCAAATATTAAAAAACGATGTCAAAAGAGTTGCAGGTACTATGCATCTAAAATGATTTAAATTATTACTAATATATTATCAAAATGCAACCAAATTCATTTTAAAAGTTGCACAAGAGTGTAAAGTCAATAGACCTAGAGATATCATTAGATAATAAACCTGAAGGTATAAGTTATATCAGAAGTTACCTGGACCATAGTGTAGACCTGTCCAGACAGACAGAGTAAATGGGTCATAATTAAAATATTTTATATTTAAAACCCTAAATTATGAGCAAATAAGATGTAAATAAATGAAATCAAACTAGAAATAACCTGCTCAGTTGATAGTAATATCAATTCAATAAGAATTATTGCAAAAATAAAGGTAATCTTGACCAAACAAAATGACCAACCCAGATGAGTAAAAAATGATGCTAACGTATAATGCTCTTAAAATACTGTATATTATGAAACAGGAGGTGGTCATGATAATGAACCAAAGCCTAAGCTAGAATTGAACACCAAGAACAACCTGTTTCATAAGATAATAATGTCACAAATTAATAATTACTAATGTAAAAATTGTTAGGCCTAAGCCAAGGTCATTGTTTATTCACAATTATTCTTATATTATGTTATTGTAAAGATATTAATTTTATTATATAATTACTCACATTATGTATCCATGTTTTAGTAAGGTGTAAGACATCTAATTATCCAAAATAAGTGGACAATGATGTATTATTGAAAATCATTACGAGGTAAGCTTATAAACTTGTATTTTTCTAAAGTTAACCTATTTGAAACCAGTCTTAACTAGTACCAAATTAATCAGTTGATTGCAAGGAATTCAATAATAATAGTCAAATTTACATTGTAAGTAGTCCTGTAAAGTTATCTGAAAAAAAAAACAGAATCAAATAGGGAATTTCTAAAATTTAATCCAAGAGGAAGAAGAAGAAACACAGACGCTATGAAAGGTTTGGCGGAAATGAAAATTGTTCTATGAGGTTCCATAAAACACGTTCTAGTAGCTTCTCGAACAAATTTTTCAATAAAACAACGGAAGTGCGTAGGGAATTAATAGGAAAATGACGTAATAAGCGTCAGGTGACACAATGCATTTGGCGAGAGTATATAAACGGCATCACCACAGGCCATCGGACCAGTTTTTTCTCAAATTTCACTCAAGGCGAAGAGTTTTTTCTGAGATTTCACTCAAGACGGAACCCACGCAGATCGACTCTACAAATTTTTAAACAAATTACCTTTGTCAAGGATTATTACTAAACCAAGTGCGGGGTAATTAAACAAAGTAAACTTTTTTATCAACGAGTGATAAATAATATACGACAACGAACTTGCAGAAGAAGAATAGATCGACGACTACCAACGAAGCACATTTGTGGTTAGGACGCCAAGTTCACAGCGACACGTGCAGATTACCAACGAAGAATAAGATTTTATCAAATCAGTGAAATGAATTGTGGAGTGTTAGTGAGCAATTTATTTAATTAAATAAATTAAATTAAAGGCAGTGAAGGAAAATAATTTCGACGGACACTGTAAGTTTTTAACAAAATATTTAAATAATGATCTGGTATATTTTTTCAAATAACTAACTACATAGCAACCATATACTTGTAACTCACAACATAATGAGGAAACAATCTTGGTAATTACTGAACTCTGACGGTTAATTAACCAAAAATATTCAGAATAATAAATCGATTGACAATACGTCATTCACCTACGAAGACTGTTCACTTATAAAGTTAATACTAGTTTAAGAAATTTTGTAAGGCATCATTTTGATAAATCTTGGTAGCTAAAAGAATTCACGACCTTGTGATATTATAAGGTAATTAAACTCGACCGATCAACTGAGCAAATTTTTAGCCGAAGTTATAATTAAGGGTTATCTAGAATATTGAACTTTGTAATTTATTGAAAAAATTTTAAAAAGTGTATCAACAGTCCTTCAGACAATTTTGAATTTAATAAATTGAATTTTTATATAATTACCACTCAACTTGTTTATCATTCATAGAAAATTATTTACAAAATTAAGAATCGATTTTTTTTTTTTTATAAATAGATTCAATAGTTTAAACTTCAGTTGATTCATTTTTCCTGGACCAGTGTTCAGGTGGCGCCCAGATTTAACATAAGTGTGTGTTATTGTATTACAGGAAACACCAATTACAGGACTCAAGGTCAGTATATTTAAACAAAAAAATAATATAATCCAAATAAAACCCCAAAGCTAGGTATCCCTTAAACTCCCTTGGTTACGAGTTGATTCTTCCCACAGGACATTTAACACCTGTGGTTGAAGGCAACAAGTGTCATAAACCATTTAAAAGAATAAATATTAACTTTTTTAATATAATAAAAAACTCCTAATAAATAATAAAAAATAAAATTTAAATTAAAGTACGTCCAGAATATTTCTTTATATTACAGTGTGTGTGTATGATACGTGAAAAAGACGCTTCTCGATATTCCAAGCGTATACGGAACTATTAGTTTAAGTGAAAAAAAAAAAATAAATAAATAAAACAAAAAATTTTTTAAATATAAAAAATTTATAATAAAAAAATAGCTTTAGTCATCATTGTGTAGTGTACGTTTGATTTTTTACCTAACACTATACACGTTAACAGCTCTGAGCGCTTAGCGTGTTAGGCGTTAGGCAACGCTGGAGTAGGCCTGTTTCGTTTGATCGTGAAACGGGGAAACCACGTAAAAAAAGCGAAGCGTATCTTGTCTCACCTCCCGAGTCGCTTGGGAATTACGAGAGTACATACCGTTGGTTTATTTATACGTAATTACCACAACGGTATGTATGGACCTGATTATAAAATTCACTACAAAATATATGTGAGTGTATTTCACAATACTCGACCGGCTACAGGAAAAGTATTGTACAACTGTTGCATCGTATCACTGTGAAACAGTATGGCGCAATTAAATCAATAGAACTGTTCCATCATATCACCGTGAAACAGTATGGTGCAATAAGTGTTGTGTAGTTAGTCGCGAGCGACGCTTCGCCCCGAGCCCGAGCCCGAGCCCAAGCCCGAACCTAGCACCGAGACGAGACCGAACTGACCGAGACCGTAATATTTTGCGAGAAATTCGCGCGCGCGCACACGATTATGTAGGGGGGTATCAAAACAGGTAGTGCGACGTCACGATCTACTCTGATGACCGGATCAACGACCTCACGATCGGCTGCTCATGACGTCACATACCTGTGACGTCACTACTTCCGGTCATCAGCTGATGGTGACGTTACACTTCCCGTTTAGATACCCCCTCCAACACACTACTCATGGAAGGTGCAGATAGTAAAGAAAAAATTTATACGACATACAGTTTGAAAAAAAATTCTTCACTCAAATGTTTGAAAAAAAAAATTAAAAAGAAACCTATTGTCGAATAACCCTAAAAGGAAAACCACACTTAAAACGCACCGAGAGCTCTACCTCAAGGATAGTGTGGAAACGAGCTTCAGCTACGGAATGCACGTACAAAACCTACAAAGAAAGCAAAACACTAGGGCATGCAAAAATAATATAGAAAGAAAATTATAGGGCATGCATTTTATAGAAATTTTTGTTAACCGTACTTGCAAGTATTGTATGGGAATTATAGTTACAATATATAAGGCATTTTTATGTAAAATTTTATGATATTTCCGATATCATATCCGACATCACTGATGATGAGGTGTGAAGCTTGAAATCGCGAATCGGAAAAAACGTTTGTAGAGCGGTGTGCAACAGTGTCATTTCTGTTTGTCATTATAACCACTAACACAACTTAATTAAATACCATTTTATGGACAACATTTTTGTTCTATGATAATGTTTCGTCTGAATAAGTTTTGAAGGCAAATGAGGGAAACAAAGATTAAGATCCGCTTTAGTGGTTGTTTTTTATCCAAAAGGTGTTGTTCCACCCGTGATTAGGGTAGGAGCTTTGTTGCCCATTATTTGTAATCCTGTTGGGAGTTCGTAACCAAAAAATCCAAAATATATATAACTAGCTGGATACCCGTGCTTCGCTACGGTGATTATAAGAAAAAAAAAAACAGAATGTAAAATCAGAAAGTAGAAATAGGTTATTTGTGAAGCTTAGATACAGATATTTTGAAACTAAGAAAAACTATTTAAGCTTAATTAATTTCCAGATGATCAAGCTTGAAGATGATCAATTTGATCAAGCTTGACCAATCAACTATTAAAACTTTAAAATTAATGAGTTGTTAAAAATGACTCTGTATTATTTAGTTAGAGAGGGTACGCTAAGTTTCTGTTAGAGATTGAAACAGTCCTTTATTGTAAGTCTAACAACAATAAAATACATGGGCTTAAGCCCTTTGATCCCTCCAGCACCCCTGGTCTTTTGTTCTACGTAGCCAGGCTAATAACTTGCTTAGCATATACTTTCAGTTCTCAAGACCTAACTGTAAACAACATTCCTGGTTTTGCTCTCTTGCTGGAGGATGACCAGGATGTCAGGTGAACTGACTCTGGAGAACGCCACGTACAACTGGCCATGGGAGAAACAGTCACTCCTCAGATCCACACCAGCCACTATCAAACTCTGCCCCTGTGCCTTATTGATGGTCATGGCGTCCTACAGGAAGGATACAACTATAAAAGCGGCATTATCAGTGTTGCGGTTTTCGCGTTTTTTCGCGAATAGGCGTTAAAGCTTTCAAAACTTTTTCTTAGTGAGCACCCAGAAGCCATGAGGAATTTATGTGTCGTGGTTATAGGTTAGATAAAATAATACTGTTTTAGTAACACCCCAAAAGCCTAAAGGAAAGTAAAAAACTAAACATTAGACTTCCAGGAAGCCTACAGTTAAAAAAAGCTGCATTATCGGTGTCACGGTTTTCGCAGTTAGGCATTAAAGTTTTCAAAACCCTTTTTTGCGAGCACCTAGAAGCCAAGAGGAACATACGTGCCGAATTTCAAGTTTGTAGGCTTTATAGTTATGGAGATTTCGTGATGAGTGAGTGTATGAATCAGTGAGTGGTATTTGGCTTTCATATATATATATATATATATATATATATATTGCAACGATACAGCCATATGCTGTATTGGAGATTGATTTAAATAAATATAAAATTTGTAGAATTATTATAAGTTGGGGTAAATGGACAGGTCTGAGATTGTAAAAATATTTCATTGTTATACTAGGGGAGAAATTAACCTGTTTCGACAGGCAAGGAACACCTGCTCGATTGTATGTGTGTTACGCGTGTATCTTGTGTGTGTTAGTGATGCATGTACAGACCAGAATCTCAGCTACCCTCCCCAAGTAATTAATAAAATAATTATTTTATTTCACTGTGTGAAAACTAATTAGTGTGTAAACAAGCCAAAGGCGCCAAAGTGTGTGTAAAATTTATAGTTATCCCCAGTGAGAAAATGACGTTAATAGGACACAGTACGCGGAGACAGTGCGAAATAAATGTGCCAAAAATACGCAAATTACCCTAAGACGCTCAAATTAATACAGTGAGTGCTTAATCAAATTAGCTATGATTTGTGCTATCTCGATTCCGTACAAAACATTGCTATTTGCAAAAAATTGCAAATATATGAAAAGGTTCGGGAGTGGGGGCTAGCATGTGATCTGCAGGTCCCGACAAGATGATTTCGGAGCCAACAGGTGCGGAATCTGGAGAGGGTATAAATTAAGGGTTCGACTGAAAACCCTTCTCTTCATTTCAAGACACAGTTGCAGTCGGACATGCTGTCCGTCGGCAGAACAGTTTTTATTTATTTATAAGTCTCATTGATGAACCAATAAAAACGTTCAGTAATTATGTTGACAATATTTCGGGAAGCGTAAAGTACCGGGACGGTTTAAGTCTACAAAGAGAATCTACGGAGAAGCTACAAGAGCGACGAGGGATGCTGGACGTTAGGAGATGTTTTTTGACGCCTAACCGACGATTGAGATCCACCTTGCAGCAGATAGCAATTCTCTGAGACGGACCACACACTGCTGGAGAACGACGTTGGATTCTGGACAGACCCAGGACCACGCCAAGCCAGGAGTAACGGAAACGTCCAGGACTCTGGACAACGCTGGACCCCGTCAATAAGTCGTAAGATAATCAAAACTCGAGGTGACATGCATAATGCATTTATAATGATATTTTTTAAAAGAGGTCATAAAGACTATATAAAAAGACAATATATTAAAACAAAGAAAAAAGTTTATAATTAGAAATAATATATTAGAATTTTAGATAAATGTTTAGTCGTAAGAATGAGCGATCTCATATAAAGAAGAAGAAAAAGAGTTTAAGTCTGAGATATTATATTTTTGTTTATCAAAGTAAATAATTAAATTGATTTGATATTTGCATTTGTAGAAAAGAATAATTTAAATTTTGAATATAAAACAAATTTCAGTCTAAAAGTAATTAATATAATTTTAAATTTAATTTTTAAACATTGGTAAAAACTGAGCAAGCTGAGGTCAGATCTGAATTAAAAGAATTCAATTCAAATTACATTTTAATTTTATTTGTTTTAGTAAATCAAATTGAATAAATGTCTAGATGTAAGAGTGTTTTAAATGTGTGTAACACCGTATAGTTTAAGAGATAAACACTTAATAATGAGTGATATCTTGACCGAAGATTATTAACGAAGTTTTATTATTTATAAGGTTTGCGAAAACAATAAATATGAATTTTTAAATACTCATAAATCTAACACTCTTATTATAGTCACACCTGGTATTGTTATAATTACGTACAACCTGCATATATAATTGTGTTGCTATATAATTTTGTTGCCCGTTAACTTCGGGCTCGGCACGCTTACATTTAATAATATGTATCGTTGTATCAAATGGCGCTCCAAGATCGTGGGGCTCCTCAAACACAAATAAATTTATATTTGCAACGTTGTATTGTTGTAATATACATATAGATAGATAGGCCTACATATAGGTGCTGTGTTCCACCAGCATTGAACCATTCGTAGTACAATCAAAACAGGATTTATTTTATTTGCTTGAACGTTTTTCGTATGCAACTGGCCAAACAGTGTCTCCGTACCCTGTTCAGAATATATGTGCCGAACTTAGAACTCAAAATAAACCCTCAACGGCACATAGGAAGGAATAGAGGGACGCGGTGAACTGTTTAGCGATTATTTTCGCGCCTCCTCGTAACTCCCCAAAAGCCTAAAGGAAAGTAAAAAAAATAAACATTAGATTTCCAGGAAGCGTACAGTTGAAAAAAACTGCATTATCGGTGTCACGGTTTTTAGCGGGTTTTCGCGTTTTTTTGCAGTTAGGCGTTAATGTTTAAAAAACCCTTTCTTAGCGAGTCCCTAAAAGCCAAGAGGAACATACGTGCCGAGTTTGTAGGCTTTATAGTTATGGAGATTTCGTTATAAGCGAGTGGTATTTTGCTTTTATATATATATATATATATAGATTTATTCTTTTATTCGGTCATTCCCATCTACTTTGTGTGGACTGTAAGTTACATCTGGTTGAAACTAGATAGACAATTTGGAAATCTTGATTTCCATAGTCTTATAAAAACCATTCAATTCCTTACATTTTGTTAAGACATTAACAATTCAAAAAAAGGTTTTATCGTTGCATAGTTGCATGACTGTGCGGTCCTTTACACATGTATCGATTTCAGTGTCATTGGCAGCACAGTCACTTCTTACTTTCAGTGCTAATATCATCTATCCCTTCATCGGATGATAGGCACCTTATGCCAAAGTTTGGAACCGCTTAGTTCAGTGGCTAGATTAGGAAAGTTACGTTAGATGAAAAAAAGGATTCAAAACTTCGTTTATAGATTTTTCAGGAAAGCCTTAGAAGAATAAGATGGTGCATATCCAAGAAAAATAATATTTTTGCTTTTTTTTCAATATTAATTTGATTTTTCTACCTTTGAGAATATGTCATTACTGTGTAAGTTAGCATTAAATGTTTCCGTCACCTGCGCAATGTGTATCATACGCAGTTAAAAATGGTCCGTAGTGGCCATTTGGATTTTATAAAATTTGGGATAATTTTTGGTTTCCGATTCTGAAAGCGTCAGGAAGATACGGTTTTGTAATCTAATATTTATAGTTAGCATTAGAGACTGGAGAAGATACAGCAGTTTTTGAAAGTAACATGATATCGTAGACTCCACCTCGAAGCTGTCGAGTCAGCGTCCATCTACATCAATTGTGATTGTCAACACAACTTGCCAAGAGCGTATCACTAACTCGCTGAGTGTAGAAATAATATAAACAAAGTTGCTCAAACACGGGAAACTAAAATCAACAGCTGCACCACGACTGAAACAGCGAACACATAATGTGGCGGCCGCTGGAGAATGAGTCTTATATTGCTGCACGTTGTCTATTGCAAGTCTACCTCGATCCCGTAAGTTATCAATGTATAGTCCTCGATCCCGTAATTTATCAATGTATAGTTTTGTATCAGATTGCCCCACTATTGCTTCTTCGTTATCAGAAGTCAATTCACATTATTCTGTTTCGTTTATAATCCTTGCCCAATTGCGTTAAATTTGGCTGTAATAACAAATAACATCCTGATGATATTACTTTTCACGGTAACATCAATAAAAATAACTTGCCCTCCCATTACAGTACAGTGCTTCCATTCTTATGTTGATCATTTAAATAACTTTAAATAAAATAGAAGCAAAAACTAAATACAGCAATATGATTTGATTATTTTTTCTGATACTGTTGATTACGAGTATGTGATGTGGCAATTGTTAAAAACATCGATTGACTCATTTACGTTTAATATACGTAATATTCCTACACGCTAATGGCAATAATAAAAACACAGTTGTGCATTCTTACAGCTCGTACTTGCAAGATATTTTTGATCGTACAGGCTACCTTTTAATAAATTATCATTGTTATTAGAATTAGGGGAAAACCAGAAAACCTGAACAGTTTGAAATCGAACCACTAAACCTGGAAATAGTTAATCAGTTTAAATATTTGGGATGTTGGATGGCAGAAGACAATGAAGAAATAAATGAAATAAGGAAAAGGATACAGGCCGCAATTAGAGCATATGCTTCGTTGACATCTATATTCAATACAAGGGATACCCACCATCAGTGCAAGGTCACATTATATAAAGTTATGATTAGACCGGTGATAACATATGGCAGCGAGACTTGGACTCTGAACAAACAAGCCGCTAACATAGTCAATACTTTTGAAAGGAGAATTTTGAGAAGAATATATGAACCGATCCAAGTCAATGGGATATGGAGAATGCATTACAATGAGGAGCTATACAAGCTGTACAAAGACAATGATCTGGCCACCACCATCCGACTGCATAGATTGCAATGGGCAGGACACATCATTAGGATGGAAGACAACCGAATACCTAGGAAGGAAAGCCGAAGACACGTTGGATTGACGCAGTGGCGAAGTATGCTGATAATTTACTTAAAATAAAACGATGGACATCTATCGCCAAGGACAGGGAAAAATGGAGGCGGATGATTATGGAGGCTAACGTTCGACTTCGAACTGTGACGCCATAGAAGAAGAAGATTAGGATTAGGGTAGTCTGATGTTTTAAAGATGTCATTAGCTTTATATTTCGATTTTTAAAACGTTTATTTGGTGTGCTCTAAGTTGTGGGCTTATTTGTTCGGAAGGTAACATTTTAAAAGTCTTGTACTTAATTTACTGTTATTAAACGATAAAGAAAACTTAGTTTATAAATATATTTTAATACTAAACTTTTATATACTGCCTTTAGAAATTGTGAAACGTTGAATTTGCACTAAACAAATAAACAAGTCAAAAAAAGATTCGGTTTTATGCTACATATGTCGTGACTCCTATAGATTTAAAAACAATATATTATAGCTCCTTCAGAAAAGAAATATAAAATAGAAGTACAAGCTTATAAATTTGTATACATTTTTCTTACTTAAATAACCCTCCTAGGGATTATTCTACTAATATACGATGTGCATTTTCACATTTATATAATTAGCTAAAAATAGCTAAACTCATATCATGTCCGTGGTTGAAAACATATATGAATGGTAATATTTTTGCTGTATTTCGCTATTTTTCATACAAGTAAAGAAAACTTGTATCACATAGTGACGCTATTATTACGTTTAAAGTGTGTGTATATAGAGAATAAAATATTTAAAACTCTTATTTTTACATAAAACATTCTCATGGGAAAACTACGCGTTTTAGTTTTAACATAGATTAAGAAGTTGCAAGCGCGGCAATTGAGCACTGTTTGACAGACGTCCGTTAGCATTTGCCGTTGGGCAGTCATTCTAGCGGATTTCTACAGCCCACTTGTACCCCCTTAATTCCGATACAGGTAGCGTTCGTTTAAACAAAATAAATTCAGACATACTCGTATTTCTACAGCTTTCCCTCTGACAAAATGTCACGACCCAAAAATAAAAACTTCTTTACAGAGTAACATTCTTGTGTCACAATTTTAAATAACTTAATGCAGCGATTGCCAACTGGCCCGTAGGTGCTTTTAAGTTAGAAGCCACTGATTTAATGAATTCTAATTAGTTACGCAGTTAGTAGATGATGATGCTATAACATTTAAATAACACTATTATCATTCGTAATTCTGTCTCTAAAAACTTATAAAATTTTAAGATTTTACTGCAGTTTTAAGCGAATGGAATGACAGTAGGCCTACATTCAAAGCGCATACATTTAAATGATTCGCCTTTTTGACGCTGATTTTCCAGTTGTATGACTAACACAATGTGCGTTTTGAGGGCACAAACTGAATTATAAAACATGTAAACAATAAGCAATTCTACATTTCGGGACAGTAGAGAAAATCTGATAAAATAAAAAATTGATATAAATTATAATTGACACAGGCACCTCAGTATCGAGCGGACTTCAGTAAGCAACCTCCAGGCTTTTCGATGTACTCGTACTTTACAGAGTGGTAGACGAGGACGTGTGAAAGTATTGGGGAAAATTATACATTTACGTGTGGTTTCTAGAGAATAATTATTTGTGTGGTTTTTAGAGATAATATCCTGAAGATATCCCAGAGAAGATAATATTTCGTATAGTTTGATGCCACAAAAATTAAGCCGACGATCACCGATAAAGTAATTAAGCGCAGACACTTCATAGGCGGTGACGCGACGTGAGTATTTGACGAGAACATTTTGTATGTTGATAATGTAAATACGGAAAGCTGTAAATAATACCACTTAACAGCGTCTTATTAATTAGACTTTATTTCGCGCTCTGTTTTAAAGTTTTTAGAGTATTTTGTTTATATTGTTTGTTTATTCAGAGTGAAATTCTTCAAGCACATGAGCATGTATAACTCATTAGTAATCAATGAAATATTCCCTTGCCAGTAGAAATAGGCCTATTACACAATTAGCAGAATTCCCTAATGACTATGTAAGTATCGAGACCATGTTCTAACTTCGTATTCATTTTTGCTTTTTCTGATTCTTAACAATAATTATGTGGTATCTATAAACCTAGTTTATTTCTTACTTAGTACAATTCAGTACCGTCATGAATTGTGATAACTTTTTGAGCTTAACTAATTCAGTAATTAATGGTTTATTAAGTCCGATTGTTACGCAGCATTCTTATGAAAATTAAAAATCCGCAGTAATCCTTTTTTTCTGAATCCACAGTGATCTTTCAATAATTCTGGTTAACTCTGTTTCAGATAATTTTGCTTGTTCACGTTATATGTACAAATCTACCGTTTAGATTTTAATTCTGTGTCATCCTTTACATTTTTCTTATGTAACACTTATTTGTAAGTATTGCCGTCAGAGCAGGTTTAAAACAGTCTACGAGGACACATTCTTTTGTATGTCACTGACGAGTTGATAAAAAAATCTTTCAATCCCACCGTCATCGTTGTAAAAATTTCTGTAATCACATAAACGGAGTCATTGCCCTGTTTTAAGACTTTATGGAAATGTATTATGGATTTAAAAATATTTAATGCTCCTGTCCTGAACAAATTTATTTTTCTCTCAATTTACTTCATTGCTACAGATAATGTGTAGAAATTACCCACATGTTTTACCAATTGAGCACGTTGTTTGTTTCTCACATACCAAAGAAAGATGCTTAGCAAGAACATACCTGTAAGGAAACTGATCAGTGACTGGAAACCTCTGTTATTAGTTTTTCACTATGAAGAAGGAAGAATTCTCCGAGTACGACAGAGCAGTAACAGTGACCACTTTCAATCGTATTTGATTTACTTAAATTCGTTTCAGAAGGGAAGTGCACCTGATCCTTCCTTGAAACAGAAGAGGTTCTCCTTGTATTTTGTTTTTTGTATGCTATTTGACAAAAATTTAAACTCTACATCTCGATAGAAGGAAAGAAACAGAATACTCTGGTGAAGAAACATTTATAAAATTCAGAAAACGAGTCAGAGATAACAATCGATGAGAAATTACCAAATCTTCAGATAAGCTGAAATTTAATAATTATTTCAGATAGTAGATAAACCAACCAGCTCTACAGGCAAGAGACTGAAGAGCTATATTTCTTGTTGACGACGTTGTTGTTGACTACGAGACGCTGCGCTCTAGTAGTCAAGTTTTGAAACTGTGATTAATTGTGGGTAAAGATTTGTTTCTTTTATAAATTGTATATAAAAACACAATACATTAAGTAATAAATAACATGGTTCTAAAAGTATATATAATTTTTATTTTATATACTGATACCCTGAGATTTAAAAGTTATTAATTCATACTATAAAACAGAAAAAGTTAAATAAAATTAAAGACCTCTCATCTGTAAAAAGATCAGTACATAAAATAAATTGGCGCCCAACAATTGTTATTTATTTTATGTTATCTTACAATTGTAAGATATTTTGTGTTAATTTAAGATATTTCTTGGAAATTTGAACCTAGCACAGAAATCTGAGCAAAGATATGAATTCAGAAGTAAGAGCGTGTCACAAGAAGAATGAGTTGATAACGAGGAACCACTAGATAGGGAAGATGCCATTGAATATTCACAGTTGATGGAAATGATGAACCAGATTATGAATGAGGTGAAAAATAGCAGAGAGGAGACGAAAAAGAGCAGAGATGAGATGAAAATAGCAGAGAGGAGGTCAGAGAGAAGATGAAAATTAGCAGGGACGAACAAAACGAAAAATTAAATCATCTTACCTATAAAATTGATAAGCAGAAAGAGGATCTGACTCAGAGCATGGATAAGCAGAGGGAGGAGATGAAAAGTAACCGGGAGAAACAAAACAAACAATTGAATCAACTTGCCAATATAACTAATAAGTAGAGAGACAAAGAGATAAAAAACTTAGACAAAGGATGGACCAACAAAGGGCAGATGTAGAACAGATGCTACATTTCTATTGTGAGCAAAATAACCAAAAATTTGAAGAAATCAAAGCATATGTAGAGGAGCTGCGACATGATTTGAATCACAAAATTAGTGATCTGGAAAGTAATCAACAGGTATTAGAACAGTCTATGGAACACCAGATTACTGAAAGATTACACGGAGGGACAGGCTAAGAAATAATGATATAAGGAACATCCTTGTGATATACAACCTAAACAAAAGAATAAAGCAATACAAACAGGATTAGACAGACCATGTTGAAAGAATACATAAGAAAGGATACCAACACAAATTTTGGCTTATAATCCGAAAGAACGGCGGAATATTGGAAGACCAAATAAGAGGTGGTCATACCTTAAAACAATGTATCTTATACTTCTATGAATCTCAAGTCTCATTTTTATTAGCGTTCATTTGATTCAATAATAACATGAAAAATTAAAACTGACAATGAATTATATCAAAAAATAAATACGAATACAAGCTGTACTTGTTTTTTTTCAACTGTTACTAACATTAAATTTTAAATTTCATAGGTATTGCAGGGAATTAAGACAAACAACACACGCTAATGACGTATTTGTACACGCTCGCAGCTGACGTAATAGAACAAAATTCAAAAAAATTATATGCAATGATTATAGAGGTATACTCTTTGACAAAAGAACCTCAATAACGTTCAAACTTAAAAATTTAATGAATTACGGTCGAATTTCGACCACTGGTATATTTAAATAGACAATATGTCTTCCACCCGGTTTATTATGGGTTAAACTGCATTTTACTACCCAAAAATATTTGCAACATAGCTTACACAAACGGGTCTTAGATCTTACTGTTTGGTACATGCGGTAGTAATAAACCTAGGTTTGTAATTCAGTAAACTTTAAAGAGGACGAGGTTGGACATTTTTCGCTAAAGTGTTGTAATAAGAAGGCTAAAATACACGCACGTGGTGAGTGTAGAGATTCTGTGTCATATCTATGCCATGAGTCGTTGATGTATGTTTAAATATACGCTTATCTCGGACTATTCTGAGTAAAAATTTATAAATTCATATTTTTTTCTCAGACTAGAATGTTTACTGAAGAAGGAACGTTTACAAAATTCAAAGAATTTCGACGAAACCGAAACATCGAAGCATGATAATGTTTTTAGGCTTTTGAAACGTATAATGTGGATTACGTTTGGTGGATTACGTAAATCATTTCCAAACCACAGACGATCATAAACAGAGCATGTAAAACCAAATTTATTCTCACTAAAACGTTTGCTGAACTCAATGTCAGCAGCGATTATTTCTGTCTTGATGCGTTTACATATCAAATTTCTAGACTGTGGGGAATCGAAAGTGTGGAAGCGTTAGGTTTTTCGATGACGATTTTTGTGGAATGACCCCCAGCCTAAAAATATTATCATGTTAAAATCATATCTGTATTCGATTTTTATTGAAAGTCAGAATAACCGTAAGTACAATTGTCATGAAGCGGTGTCAGCGTATGAAGATCGCAGACATGTGACCTACATACGAGTAGCAGCTACTGTTACAATTTATTCGTAGAGCAAAATCAAATATTGAATAGGAGGAATATTTTCATAACGTTATGTTTCAGTGCTTACCGCTTGGAGGAATTAAAGAGACCCTCTAGAACAATATTTGTTCTATATTTTAACACTTAATTGTGTATTGCTTATGAGCAATTTTTATGAAATTGTTTGTATTGAAATAATACACCTTAGATCAAAATTTATTTGTTACAGCATTAAAATGCCGTTTAAACTCGATAAACATACGTAACGACCTGCAGAACATTCCTCTAATTAGAAATATGTTAGGATTACAAAAATTGATCCGATTAGGCTTTTGCTTTAATAAGACAATTCAATAATATCAGTAAACAATAACAGTAAGTCAATAAAACAATAATACTGATATAGGCCTACAGTAATTAATTTTCTGTTTTTTTTTTTTTTAAACACATACTTATTACAAAAGCGCGCGCGTGACAGAACAACAGTTAAGTACTGAAATAACATAAAGCGGAGTTAGGAGGTATTCAAGTTACGCTTACGGCCACGATTGTCCAGTAACTGTACCTAAGTGTGACGTGAGTTACTTATTTTTACAGTATTTAAATCATTAACATGTTATTTTTCTATAAATTTGTATAAAACATTTAGCCCCCCAAGGGTTTATTATTACTTTTTTTTTATAATTTTGTGCTCTGTAGTACTGTTAAGTGTGGCTATGAGGCTTCATAGATACAAAACATTCGATAAAGGAATCACGTAGTTGCAATATTAGAATTTTCTCGAAGCTTCTGGTTTCACGAATATTTGAAATTAGAAGTTCATGGTTTGACTTGAACCAACTGCAATCATTAGCAAGCTCCTAGGATATTACAAACAATTAATGTAACGAACATGTGGCACTTAGTAAAATACCGAACGAGAATATCATTAGGAAGTAGATCAGTGCCGTTGAGAGACGTAGAACTATTTAAATAATGAAAATCACCGAGTTAATTTTTCTGAATAACTAATTTAGTCTATAACAAGACTTAACCCCTCCGTGAATTAGTCTCAACTGCTATCTCGGAGTTAGCAGTATGATATCGTATAGAGTAAGTTGTCTGCCCACTGCCAAAGTTTTATTTCGGTATAAAAGTTCCCCTACGGCAAAATCGGCTATATAAAAAAAGCAGTACATCCAAAACTAAGACCGTAGGACTAAAAGGACCCCTGTCACACATCTCAAACAGCCTCTATCACGTTCTACATCAGAGACTACAGGAAAGTAAATGCTGGGATTGTAAACATTTTAAATTAAAATATTTTCTAAAGATATTTTAATCTTTTGTTTAAAAATTAAAAAGACATCATAAAATAATATTCTAATTTTAAATTACTAACTTATTATTAAGCAGTGGCGATCTAGTTCAATTAAAAATAACTATTTTAATTGTCATCATACACATCTCAAACGTCTTATTTACGTAGTAGGCCTTATGCGATTTCATCCTATTCCTCACTCTCTCTCCCTCTGCTTACAAACACGCACGCGCATGCACGTACTTTACTGTTTCGGTCTAACATTACAGACGAGTGAGCGGTAATGAAATGTGATATCGTCTGTTTGCCTGTCACACTCAGTACAATCTACGTTTATATTAGACGTGGTGCTATAATTCCCAGACGTCGTGTCATTAATCATTTATATGATTACACTGTCTCTGGCGTTTACGCGACAGTGTGTCCCAAGGTGTCAGGTTTTCTTGTCTAAATGTATTAGTGATTACAACTTGTCTTACCACCTATGACAAATTCACGACTTACGAACATATATACCTACACCAGAATTCACCTACCTTCTACTTGATTTGTAAGGATAGTCTTTCATTGATTCACTTCTTTAAAGGCTAAATTAAAAAACCAAAAAATGGTTGGCGAAAAGAGACGTATCAAGTTTAAACATATCCGAGGCTTTGATATTTTATTTTCATCACAGTTTAGTATCTCTGCCAATATTAATATATTTGTTATGAAAATTTATTGAAAATTCTTTGACATTCTACGTTTCTAGAAACCTTTGCTTTGTATACTGAAACAGTGTATCTTCCTTAAAATAAAGTTTTTAATATTACTTTTCTCGCCCTTTAGTTTATACCCCCTTGGTCACAGTTTACTACAAGCTTCAGTACTATCTTTGAAAAAAGCTGAAGAACATACATGGAGTTTATGGTTTGGTATAGTTTTGAGTGCCTATGATTAAGAGTATGTGTTCATTGTCAAGATTATGTGTATCTCTTTCCAAAAATAAAAAGATTCCTCTTTAAGCTCAATTTGTATTATTCTGAGATACTGACAATAAGGGAGAATGGACGATATACGAGTACGATATATATATATATATATATATATATTACATTTAATATTTATAAATAAATTTACCTCAAGATATACCTTTTTCTCCTTATTAGGAACATGTTGCGGGTACCATCTTGTACCCATCTTCAGCCTTCCGGTTTTTTTGAAGATGGGTACAAAAAACCGGTAGGTTGAGGATGGGTACAAGACGGTACCCGAACCATGTTCCTAATAAGGAAAAAAGGTATATCTTGAGGTAAATTTATTTATAAATATTAAATGTATTATATACATCAAGAAACGGACTGTAGCAGAAAGTGATTGAATATATATATATAATCTTCGTCTTCTTTTTCTTCGGGTAGGAGTGGCAGTTTTACGCATACTTTCAACAGCTAAGTGTGACAAACACAGTTGCATGTTATTTTCAGAACATCCGATAGGAACACATTTCTAGTAAAGAAATGTATTTATGTTTACTGTTTACTGAACACTTGTTTGATTACTTTTTTGCTCTGTGTTACGAAATAAAAATGGCTAGTTATGACAGCTGAACTGGTGGAAAACAGTGAAGTTGTTAGCCGGCAACTAACACTATAAACGTTTTACTATTGTTAACTTCTTGCGCCTTGGTACTCATACAACATGGTGGAAGTTGTTTTATATTACGTGATGATTATTTCTGGAATTCACAGTTATTTAACCGCAGTTATTGAATCCTACATTATCTTTGTTTTATAATAATTTTTATATGATTGTGTGCACTAGAAGATTTTATAGTTTTTATTAGATAAAACAAATAGTATGCCATTTAATCTGTTAGCATTTCGAGAGCAATAACGCAGTTTATAAATACTGTGCCTAGATTCTACTACATTTTGTTTATCTGTAGAAAGGTTGGAAGGTTGATAGTGCTCAGCGTCTTTTATTAGTTAAAATTTTATCTCATCTAGTCTAGTTATCTCGTTTAGTAAGTTTGATTTGGTAAATCTAATGGCAGTTTACTATTAGATCTAATTAGTCTAATTAGTTTACTTAATCTAATTAGTTTAACTAATCTAATTAGTTTACTATTAGAGTTCTCAAAATTTTACTTACATTCAAGTCCTTTATGCAGATACTGTTTTATTGTTTTCTTTCCGTACAGGTTCGAATAACTGAAACGGGTTGCTACTAAGTAATTTAAAACTTAATACATTCGCTCTGGCATACACCGAGACAATTCACATCAATTCATCCAGGTTAAATAACAAACGTGCTTGAAACTGCTTACTTGCTCGTTTACAATCCACAACAGCTGATCCCTCTCACAGTATGCGATCGCATCACATTCTGTTAACAGCTGTTCCGCGTGTACTGATGAATACGTTGCGCTGAAACGACTCTATTGCAGGCGATTCCCGATAAACTACTATTTATTCATAAGTTGGTTTTTAGACTGTCATTTAAAATGTAAAATTAATAGTTGAAATTAAGAGAACATGTGTCAGTAATTAAAGAAATTCACTCCCCCCTTGCTCACTTTCACTTTTTTCCATTACATGTTATGAGAGCTTATTTGTCTTGTCATACTATCTGGCTGCTTTAAATCTTCTAGATGTATTTTACTCCAGCCTTAATAAACGGTTTATTTTTCACACCGTTTTAGCCTTATAAGCTACGTAAAAAATCCCCATTTTGATCACAAATATGTGTCATTTAGATCTGAGGCAGAAAGATAAAGGCTTTGCGTGTGCCTGTGTTGTAGTCATGATATTTTCAAAGTCTTTTTCAACGTCTGACCGATGGTAGGCTGTATAAAATTAATGTTGGTGCTTTATGCTTGGAACGTACATGCATGCACACAAGACGTATTACACCTTCCTCGACAAACGCATAACATAAATTAAAAAGTTATTAATTCTGATTTTTACTTGTTCCACAAGTTTATGTGTATTTTTCTGCTTTAAGCTATCATTAAGGAATGCTCCATATTTAAGGTGGACATCACATTAGTACCGGGTATTTTTTTTTTAAACGTTACCTCTGAACCACGAATTTTTCGCTGATAAGAAGTGCAGAAGCTGAACATGTTCTGATTTTTGACAAGAGAGCGAATTGTAGTTAATATTCATTTTCACGTAACAGATCTTGAGACTGAATGGTTTTTAATTTTTCTTCACGGCTGATTCTTTTTAAAGGTACAAAGATGATATGGGACTTTAAATCCAGAAATCTTTATTCTTACCAGAGAGACATCCCAAAGAATGTCTCTTTGTGCTTCACAGAATGTCCTTATAAAATATGGATGTCCTTATGCAAAATAAAGTAAATACAAATCTGTAATTACATCAACTACTGAACGGTCAAGTATTACGTAAACATTTAAAGACGGAAGGGGTTCCTTACTTTTGCTGACAAGAGATCAGAAGGATGTTTACGCAAAACAGACAAAGATCTAGGTGACACTAAAATATGCAAGAAAAAAAGACAGAATCAATTTAAAGAACAAAAACTCTGAAAAATCTTCTGCTAATATGTTCAGGACGTTCTTGATACTAGCGAGTTTCAGTTACTGGTTAGAACAGAGAGTGGTTCGGTGAAGACTGCAGTGATTACGTACTGTACACAGAGAACCTGATGAAAACCCAGTATACCAGAGATAAACATTATTGTAGTGTATTATTGCAGCTCTTAAAGGAGTACGATTTATAGGGATTATTCTTAATTACGTTTATATTTACGTAGCAATTTATCTTTAATTACGTTCATTTAACGAATTTTATCGTAGAATATTGCCGTTAAGCTAGTTCTTGGCTGGATTTATCCTACTTCACGATGACGTTTGCCCCCAGCTGCATGACCGCGTTCACAACATAAACAATCGGTTAGGGAAGTCTAACTTTTTGAAAGGTACTATAACTATAAAATGTTACGCCCCACTAGTTGCGGTGCCAAATATGACTATAAGCCCCAAGTTGTGGTGCCAAATATAACTGTAAATTGTTTTGCCCAGCGTTGTTAGGTCAAATGTAACAATAATTGTCCTAGATGTGTTTTAAATGTAATGATAATTAATTTCTTTAATTATTTTGTTGGTGTTAAGGAAAACTATCTCAAGTAATAGTGTAGTATAATCCATAAGGTTAATCTTTAAATAATAAAAAAACAATGACACATTTATCAGTCTAACCAACATATTTATTACATTTAAATTAGCTGTCATTAATATCAATCCTATATGGCTTTTATCATATTATTATCATTAATTATTTTAAACATGATTTTACCAATAAACAATTTATATGCTAAAGTCTCTATATATCAGGGTTTCTTAGATTTTGTAAACAAGCATGAATAACGTTTACATCTGATTACTTATCATATTAAAAAATACATTTATTCCAAATGGATTCATTTTAATATTTGATTAAATATTCTTAATTGAAAGTGCTTAGTTCGCTTTTATATTCGTATTGGATTACTTCAAGTTTTAATATGTAATTCATACGTAAGTTCTTTTAGAAGAACAGACAGGTGTATTGTAAATTATTAATTAGTACATAAAATTTTACTTTTGGCACGAATATTCCTGTCTACGGCGGGCTGATGTACTGTGATCCCATCTCCATCTCATTAGATCCGCTGATTAGCTGTAGATCCCTCACCTGACTCCCTTGCATATAGGATCGTTCCGATGACTCATAGTGTGGTTCACTCTCGTAGTGGATGATTGATGAACACATCTAATCACTTCACTTTTACAAGTATATCTGGCTTCTTCCGGTATTTACATTAGTGTGAGTACTGTTCACTAGTTCACAACGGTTACTTTCGTTACGATAACTTACAGTTTGCAAACGACTTATTCCGTTTCATAGCTTATATCGTTAGTAACTCATAATACGATTCGATTGTTTGTTTTTACGAGTTGCAAACTAATAAAACTCTAGTTCTCAGTTTCTCGATATTTAACTCCGTTACACAAACTGTTCGTTCGTTTTGAGTCTATGAAAATTTAGAATAGATTTCTAAATTTTCAGAAATTATTTACTCATGTTGCCTCTACGGAAATGTTAAGTAAACTATCTGAACTTTCATCGTAGACTCCGAAAATTTACAGTAGACTGCCCGAAACTTGACTACCGACTCTTTCCGATATTAAACAAAAACTTCCAATAGTTTAACGTAGACTCTTCGATCGCGCCTCAGTTCTTTGTATATATTCAATACACATATTTCCCCACTAGTTTTCCTACACTTCACTTTGCTCCGTTTCGATTGGTCCTTCTTGCTTTCTTCTAGGAAAATTCACTCCCGGAACCCACCTACATTTAAAGCTGTTTTCTAATAGGACACGTTTGTTCCCTCCTTATTTCTGGCTATGGTTCAACCACCTCTGCCACGGTTTGTCCGATTATCAGACTCGTATAACTTTCTGGCGTTTTTCTACGCCATTTAGACAGAACAACCCTTGTGTTCTCTAACGTCCAGCTGCCCTGTTAATTAGTTCACTCATATCTGCTGTAGCTTTCTTGGTAAATCTCTCTCTGGTGTTTTTCTATTCCCTTTAACCAGAACAACCCTTATTTCCTTTAAGCGTTCAGCTGCACTTGTCAAATTAGTTCAATCACCTCATGCTTGGTTTACTTGGTATTTTCTAATTGTACTCCTTTCTGGCGTCTTTCTATGCCATTCAGCCAGAACACTCTTTAGCTTCACCAAGCGTCCAGCTGCACTGTTAATTAGTTCATTCGCCTCTGTTGTGTCCTTCTCGGTAAACCTAATCGTACTACGCTTTGGCGTCCAGCTGCACTGTTAGATTTATGATAAATATATGATACATGATACACCTTGTAGCATGACAGATAATCTACATTGTTCTGAATGAAAAATGATCATAAATAAATTAAAAGTAAAATTAAATCAAAGAAAACTACATTAAAATTTAATTGAGGACCACAGTAAAGTGCAATCATAATCTGAAGAAAGAATATCAATAAATTCAAACCAACTATGAAATATATGATGAGTGATAAAAAATAATACAAAAAGCTAAGATAAAGTAAGAAAATACCCAGGTAGGATAGGAGTAAGTAAGGAAATACCCAGAAGAAACCGACATCCAGATTAAAAGGACTGCTATTGGAAGAAACCAAGTAGTAGGATAAGATAAATTAGGGAAATACCCAAAAGGAAACCAAGTAATAAAAAAATAAAAAAACCCTAAAAGAAATTGAAGGTCCCTGAAAAAGTATAACACCTAAAATAAAAACTAATGTAAAGTACATATAAGGAAAAGTGTCTAGAAGTATAATTAAAAGAGTACTAGTGCAAGTTATTTTATTATGTTAAATAAACTTCATGTGTCAGTGGTTAAATTCTTAAACTAAGTATATGTGTGCCTTTACACAACTTTAAAGGTTTTTGTATTGACTTCAGAAGTAATATTTTGTAGAATATTATTATGAAAATAGACTAAAAATATTTCTAAGTAAGTGCCACTCTTTATCTCACAACATTCATTAAAATGACAAAGGATAAACTAAGAACAGGCAATAAATAGTAAAGTGACCAAAAATACATCCATAAAATAAAACAAAACCGCCAAGACTGCACAAAAATTTGTTTTAAGAAATAATTTAAATAATGAAAGGACATATGTGTTTTGTTTATATTAAGGTCAATGAACTCAAGGCTGAAATGTCTGAGTTTGAGTACAATTTTTTGTTGTAAAATATTTGTTATGTCTTAATAGTATTAATCAATGCTAAATGTTAAATAAGTTAAGTAAGGGAATTTTAATTAAGATTGTATAAGAATAGAATGTCAGAAGGGGTATAAGCAAGCTGTCATAGTCATAAAACATTATATGTGAACAAAAGTAAAATCTGGACAAATGGTAAATCTCAACAAACTTATAATTGATAAATAAGTTAAGTAAATTAAGTAAATTGATGAAATTTATATTTAGCCACAGGTGCCTCTCTGGACTGCCCCAGCTCACGTGTTAGGGAATGTTAGGGAATGAATATCCCATGGATAAAACACAAAGTTAAGGAAAAGATAAATATAATGATAATAATAAACCTCAGATAACAATAATTATCAAGGAAGAATCAATGTAAGAAAAAAAAATGTAATAAGCTCAAGTATGAAGAAGCCGATATAGAAATGGGGAGGGAGACGAAGAATATAATAACTAAAATTTATCATAAGCAATTATTTCATACATACTCAAGGTATGGTCTGAACTAATCACTTCTGGAGGAGAGCAATCTGTAGCATTACAGATAATCCACATAGTTCTGAATGAAAAATGATCATAAATAAATTAAAAATAAAATTAAATCAAAGAAAACTACATTAAAAATTAATTGAGGACCACAGTAAAGTGTAATCATAATCTGAAGAAAGAATATCAATAAATTCAAACCAACTATGAAATATATGATGAGTGATAAAAAATAATACAAAAAGCTAAGATAAAGTAAGAAAATACCCAGATAGGATAGGAGTAAGTAAGGAAATACCCAGAAGAAACCGACATCCAGAATAAAAGGACTGCTATTGGAAGAAACCAGGTAGGATAGGAGTAAGTTAGGAAATACCAGAAGAAACCGAAATCCATAATAAAAGGACTGCTATTGGAAGAAACCAAGTAGTAGGATAAGATAAATTAGGGAAATACCCAAAAGGAAACCAAGTAATAAAAAAATAAAAAACCCCAAAAGAAACTAAAGGTCCCTAAAAAAGTATAACACCTAAAATAAAAACTAATGTAAATTACATATAAGGAAAAGTGTCTAGAAGTGTAATGAAAAGAGTACCAGTGCAAGTTATTTTATTATGTTAAATAAACTTCATGTGTCAGTGGTTACATTCTTAAACTAAGTATATGTGTTGTGCCGAGTCGATTAGGATCGGCGCGTACACTGCATTTAACGAGAACGCTGAAGAAAAATACCGTACTGTATTTAGCGGTGGTGTTCTACGTTACTGTAATGCGGTAATAACGCTGCGCCCGATTGGTGCTGCACTCTGGCGTTCGCTGCTGATCGCGAGTTGAGAAAGGCCGGAATTGCGTTTCTAAACCTGTCTTATTCTCGTCCTTCAACCAAACGCCTCGTTCTCCGACAGAGAGAAGTTTTTTTTAATTGCACCATCTTCCATCTATGGCAGGCTAGATTAAAACAGATCTGCGGTAAGTGACTGCAATATACTTCTATATATTAATTTGAAGTAATGCAAAAGGAATTTGTTTAATAAGTACAGAAATGAATGAATTCGGTTAACCTATCACGCCACGTGGCAAATTAGAGTATGTGTAAATTGTATTAATTGTATAGCAATTGTATAACAAACTGAGTAATTATATAACAGTAAATGAAGTCTTAACTAAGGCACCGTAATTCAATAATGTTAACCCAGAGGGGTAAAGTTTATAAATGTATACATGCCAAGTGGTGAATCAAGTTAGTATGAATAATTAAGTCACCCCAAATTTATTGAGAATGTTAAAGAAAGAGAGTCATAGTAAAAATATAAAGTTTTAATGGAAACAAGTGACAAACTTGTTTATCAATAGAATTGAGAATAATGTAAAGTCAGAATAATATGTAATTTAACTAAACTAAATGTTTTCCAAGATAGGGCCATATGCCCATATAACCTGTTGCAGAGTGTGTCAAACTTTCATTTCAAGTAGGCCTAAAGCCGTATTTAATGTTATAAATGGATTTTGGTGCGTGTGAGGTTTCTGGGGGAATTAGTGTTGGAACTTATCGCTGATAATATTTTGTATGCATAGGGTCCCTCGCTTCAAGTCGAGGAACAGCCCCAACCTGAACATGATCATCTAGACTCTCAACTTCATCTGCCGGAGGAGAACAGCGAGGACAGGCCACACCCACAATATAACGCTGTAGACCAGAATACCAAACTTCACACCACGGTATAAATCAGGTGACACCAAACCATATTACTTTTATACAAGGAAATGTAACCCACTAGAACTCGTGGACATATAGCTACACAACATTCAATGACTTTAAGCTTTAAACATTTTAATTGGGTCCCCAGTTAACGGGACAGAATAGTGCGCGGACTTGGGGGGGAATCTTTTGTACATTTTGTAACTCTGTTTGTATTAAATGTTAGCCCAGAGGTTGGCATGTATCTGTGGCTGATTACCATTCAGGCATGTTAAATTCTTTCTTGTTTTCAGTAGAAGGGTTACCTTAGTGCTAGTAATTCTATCATTCATCTTGTAATTTCACAGGTTTAATTTAGTTTTCAATTAATGCATTAATTTTACATATTTATATTCAGTTTGGGTCATATAATGGATAGGAGTTTCTTTTGGTAGTTCAGTCGGGTCCCCAGTTTAATCCTGTATAGGTGGATTTTCATGCAGACTTGAACATGATCCTGGGACAGGTTTAGTTATGCACGATCTTGCCTAGGAACATGTCGGCCTTTGGGCCAAATTAATTTTAAAAGGTTATAAGGCATTATGACACATTACTGTTTTCAATATTTAACAAAATTTATCATGTTTAAATTCTTTTTAATTGATTATGAGTTTACTGAATTCTAATTATATTTACTCCAAGTCTAAGTGCTCAATGTGGGAGCACTTTATAATAGTATCAGTCATTGTGCCAACTCCTGAATTTTAGTATGCCCTGGGGGCACTGGTATTACACACATATATCTTGAGTTATTTGGTATTAAGACCTTGCAATAGGTGTTGCGTGCAATGATATTTATGAATTGTAAATTATGTACCTCCTGGGGTGAAAGAGGTGTGGCAAGATTTTAGTGTTGAAAATTGTAATTGTCCTGTGATGTGGAACGTGTGTATGTGTTGTATATTGTAGACATATTTCCTTATATGTCCATTATATGTATTGTAGATTCATGTGTATTTTTGGGGGTTAAGTATAGGGCTAAGTGGGGAAAAGTAACCCCGATTGGAAATGAACATTGTATATTCATTTAATTTAAATTTTATATTTAAATTTTTAAAGCAAAAACATTTTTTTTAAGGAGACTAAAGAATATAAATTTTATATTTATTAATTTTTTCAAGTAAAATTTTTTAAAGGAGACTATAATGATTTTGTTGGGTTAAAGAGATTTAAAGTTTGTTTATAATAAATATATTTTTATTGGTTGTTAATTTTGTGAGTTTTAATTGCAAGTCCCGTCTCACTGGATCCAGCGCATTTTTCGCTTCTCTAGGCTTTGGCCTAGTTTTAATTATCTTGTGGCCCCCCTTTAGAAAAAAAAAACCCCATTTTTTTTAATGAGTCAATACAACACTTAAAGAGGGGTTACAGTGTGCCTTTACACAACTTTAAAGGTTTTTGTATTGACTTCAGAAGTAATATTTTGTAGAATATTATTATGAAAATAGACTAAAAATGTTTCTAAGTAAGTGCCACTCTTTATCTCATAACATTCATTAAAATAACAAAGGATAAACTAAGAGCAGGCAATAAATAGTGAAGTGACCAAAAATACATCCATAAAATAAAACAAAAACAGCCAAGACTGCACAAAATAAAGTTTTAAGAAATAATTTAAATAATGAAAGGACAGATGTGTTTTGTTTATATTAAGGTCAATGAACTCAAGGCTGAAATGTCTGAGTTTGAGTACAATTCTTTTGTTATAAAATATTTGTTATGTCTTAATAGTATTAATCAATGCTAAATGTTAAATAAGTTAAGTAAGGGAATTTTAATTAAGATTGTATAAGAATAGAATGTCAGAAGGGGTATAAGCAAGCTGTAATAGTCATAAAACATTATACGTGAACAAAAGTAAAATCTGGACAAATGGTAAATCTCAACAACCTTATAATTGATAAATAAGTTAAGTAAATTAAGTAAATTGATGAAATTTATATTATGTAAATCAATCACAGTGTATTCTAACTGTACCAATACTTTATAAGGATATTGAAGAAATGTATAAAAGATTATTAGAAAAAATACAAGTGTAATAACACTGTAACCTAAGGGGAATATTTAAATTAGTTAACCAAATAATAATATTGCAAGGAATTAAGGAAAAATAAACATTTTATTTCAATCAGGGATCTTGTTCAAAAATAATTAAAATTAGAAAGATTGTAAACCATTTAATGTGACAGGAAGTAAAATTTAAGGCCTACATTTAAGAATACAGTAAATATGGCATTTAGAGATGGAAAACATTGTAAAAGTATCATATTTGGTATTAAATCACGCAGAATTAAATAAAGAAAGAGATTATGTGTTAGGTATTTAATAAAATTAAATAATAGTAAAAATGTATTCAGTCATATAATGTAAAAGTCAATTATGTAAGCGGAAATGCCAGAGATTTAAAACAATGTCATTTTAATGTTAGTTTGACCAGGACGTTTCGGATGAAGAAGAAAGAAAAACAGTTGATTGTTATACGTGGAGTAGTACACATCAGAGAGAGCTCCCGCAATTAATTCACATATAACGAGAGCAGAAAAAGATGGTTGACAGAAACCAAACCTATCAAATTTAAACTCGCGAATTTTGAACTAAAACTGAAACTAAAATGCTCCAGAGAAATATTCTGCACTGTTACTCTCCTCTCTTTTCCTCTTCTTTAGCCTTCTTCTTATTCTTTTCCTTTATGTTCTTCTCTCACCTCCTTGTCAGCTTGTTGTATTCTTTACTCATCAATTTTCATCAGGCCTTCAACCATTAGGTTACCTGGCCGGAAGCCGAAGGTTTCAAGCACATTTACTTTTGCTACAGAATCATCATTAAACACAGATGACTGCATTTGTTGCTCCTAGTTTCTATACCTGATGGCCTGCAAAAACTGATTTTTGTACCGTTTGCCAAATGACTCCATTTACACTTTCATTGGGATTTTGGGTTTAGTCATGAAGGCAGCGTTTTAGTAGGTTGACATTTGATAAATCTGAATATTGGCTTCACAACATCCATAACTGCCTCTGGTAATAAATATTTATGTGTGTATTTTTCACATTTCTGTTGGGATTTATTATATTTATACCATGTTTCACTGTGGGTAGGGCATAATTGATGTTGCAGTTTCTTGTCTGATGACAATTTATGAAAGTAAGTCGCCCAAATCGTCTTCTTCATTGCTTCAACACTAATAAGGTTTTGGCTAACAAATAGTCCGTAGTACTGTTGAACTGGCCTATTTCTTGATGAGTGAGAATTGCTTTAGCTGCCAATATTTTCCTATCTTTTAGTTTTACTTCTTTCATATTTTTTTTAGCCTCCGCAGTCTAGAGCCTACACGATTTTGCATGTGCCTGACTGCAAACAATCAGCTGGTGAGTCTGCTTCTTACAGGTTAGCCAACATGAAAAATGAAATACTATTGACTTAGAAACAAAAACTCTACTACAAGTGAAAAGTACAACGGGGAATGTAGTTCGTAAGCCGCGCTAGAGTTGCACACTCAGTTCATCCCTTGCATACAACAAAACTATTCTATTCAAAACTTGTTTTATCCTATTAAATGGCGAATTAAATAGGCCTATATGATGTTATACATTTTTTGAAAAAGGAAGAAATAGAGAATTTTTTAGCATAATTTTAAAAAAATCGATTTTTTTGACCCTCCCAATGACCTGTCCCCTTCTCTTTAGTGCCAGAAGAGTCTCAGATTATCAAATTTGCCTTTATCAATTACAATAAAATCATGAGCCGTTTGCGTCATTGTGATTGATGTTAGGAGGCGGGTAGAGTACAGGAAGTAGCATCTTTGCACTCGGTAAATTGTAATAAATATATTGACTTTCCAAGATATGTTTCAAATATCATTTTATTTTTGATTACTTGAAAGTTCACGCTTGCTACTTTTAAGGTAGATTGCGTGGCGGGATGTCAATCGAGTTCCATACTTCTACAAGTAGGTACTATAACGCTAAAAAAGAAAAAAAAGGAACCCATCTGTCCGCGCTTGAAATGACATTGATGTATGGAGAGAAACTATGAGAGGAAGTTATTACAAAAAGAGTGTGACATCCTTTAACGTCGATGTGCAGGTTGTAACAAAAAAAAATTTGTTTATTTTTAAAAATATTATTTTTTGTCTTTTTTATTTATTATAAATTTTTAATTAATTATTTTAATTATATTGGTATAAATTTTATTTCTTTTATGATTGTTTTTGTCAAATTATATCACTTTGTGTAACTAGAATTATGTTCCTGCGTTAAATGGATTGTCTCCTGTACTAATCGATTAGCGATTCTTCTTTAGTCTGAGGGTGTACTCCTTCCACGTTGGTAATTTCCGCTTTTCTGGTAGTCCAGGTCTTCAATATTGTTTTATATTATTCTATTTATAAGTTTAGAAATAAATAGAAGTCAAAATTATGGAATTCCAGTGTTCATTTAACAAAATAATAATGTATCGATTTTAAATCGATTAATGAATCGATAAATTTCAGACTCGTTCTCAGGCCGAGTGAATTCATTATACAAATTATTAATATTAATTCACAGGTTCTTTGAGCCGTTATTTTATAATAGTCAGAGAAAGGGCAAAGTCTGGAAAGTATAACACTTACAATTAAAAGCTTAATGATCTAAAAATACAAAGATAATATTAATATATAATAATTAGTAATATAAATTGTTGCGAACCAATCTCGTTCTGATGACGAAGCTGGCAGTAGCTTGCAGAGAATTGGGGGAAGTCAAAATGGCCGCTCCGTGCTGCATATGTTGACTGACGCCTGCACAACGGAATTCTCTTCAAATAAATGTTCTACTCCAAGTTTTCCTCGTCCCAGCAGTAGTGATTAATTCCTCTGGTGATAGTGTAGTTGTCCTGGATCAGTGGTCAGTTATTCGTCTCGATAATCAGTGTTGAATAAAGTTCTTACTTCACTTTAGTCCATAAGGTTCATAATGGCAAATTTCGTCTCGATAAACTCGGATTTAGCGATTAATGTTTTAAAATCGTTATTGAACTTTTTATTGTTCAGTAGTGGTTTTCATTAACAGTTAAGCTGGTTTATGTCACTGAATTTAGTGTTCACTTAAGTTTTCTCAAAATTCGCGAGTTTAAATTTGATAGGTTTGGTTTCTGTCAACCATCTTTTTCTGCTCTCGTTATATGTGAATTAATTGCGGGAGCTCTCTCTGATGTGTACTACTCCACGTATAACAATCAACTGTTTTTCTTTCTTCTTCATCCGAAACGTCCTGGTCAAACTAACATTAAAATGACATTGTTTTAAATCTCTGGCATTTCCGCTTACATAATTGACTTTTACATTATATGACTGAATACATTTTTACTATTATTTAATTTTATTAAATACCTAACACATAATCTCTTTCTTTATTTAATTCTGCGTGATTTAATACCAAATATGATACTTTTACAATGTTTTCCATCTCTAAATGCCATATTTACTGTATTCTTAAATGTAGGCCTTAAATTTTACTTCCTGTCACATTAAATGGTTTACAATCTTTCTAATTTTAATTATTTTTGAACAAGATCCCTGATTGAAATAAAATGTTTATTTTTCCTTAATTCCTTGCAATATTATTATTTGGTTAACTAATTTAAATATTCCCCTTAGGTTACAGTGTTATTACACTTGTATTTTTTCTAATAATCTTTTATACATTTCTTCAATATCCTTATAAAGTATTGGTACAGTTAGAATACACTGTGATTGATTTACATAATATAAATTTCATCAATTTACTTAATTTACTTAACTTATTTATCAATTATAAGGTTGTTGAGATTTACCATTTGTCCAGATTTTACTTTTGTTCACGTATAATGTTTTATGACTATTACAGCTTGCTTATACCCCTTCTGACATTCTATTCTTATACAATCTTAATTAAAATTCCCTTACTTAACTTATTTAACATTTAGCATTGATTAATACTATTAAGACATAACAAATATTTTATAACAAAAGAATTGTACTCAAACTCAGACATTTCAGCCTTGAGTTCATTGACCTTAATATAAACAAAACACATCTGTCCTTTCATTATTTAAATTATTTCTTAAAACTTTATTTTGTGCAGTCTTGGCTGTTTTTGTTTTATTTTATGGATGTATTTTTGGTCACTTCACTATTTATTGCCTGCTCTTAGTTTATCCTTT
Source organism: Magicicada septendecula (assembly GCA_034769895.1). NCBI lineage: Eukaryota > Metazoa > Arthropoda > Insecta > Hemiptera > Cicadidae > Magicicada > Magicicada septendecula. The sequence continues at coordinate 477,026,357 of CM068368.1, read as the reverse complement.
GTTATTTTAATGAATGTTATGAGATAAAGAGTGGCACTTACTTAGAAACATTTTTAGTCTATTTTCATAATATTATTCTACAAAATATTACTTCTGAAGTCAATACAAAAACCTTTAAAGTTGTGTAAAGGCACACTGTAACCCCTATTTAAGTGTTGTATTGACTCATTAAAAAAAATGGGTTTTTTTTTTTCTAAAGGGGGGCCACAAGATAATTAAAACTAGGCCAAAGCCTAGAGAAGCGAAAAATGCGCTGGATCCAGTGAGACGGGACTTGCAATTAAAACTCACAAAATTAACAACCAATAAAAATATATTTATTATAAACAAACTTTAAATCTCTTTAACCCAATAAAATCATTATAGTCTCCTTTAAAAAATTTTACTTGAAAAAATTAATAAATATAAAATTTATATTCTTTAGTCTCCTTAAAAAAAATGTTTTTGCTTTAAAAATTTAAATATAAAATTTAAATTAAATGAATATACAATGTTCATTTCCAATCGGGGTTACTTTTCCCCACTTAGCCCTATACTTAACCCCCAAAAATACACATGAATCTACAATACATATAATGGACATATAAGGAAATATGTCTACAATATACAACACATACACACGTTCCACATCACAGGACAATTACAATTTTCAACACTAAAATCTTGCCACACCTCTTTCACCCCAGGAGGTACATAATTTACAATTCATAAATATCATTGCACGCAACACCTATTGCAAGGTCTTAATACCAAATAACTCAAGATATATGTGTGTAATACCAGTGCCCCCAGGGCATACTAAAATTCAGGAGTTGGCACAATGACTGATACTATTATAAAGTGCTCCCACATTGAGCACTTAGACTTGGAGTAAATATAATTAGAATTCAGTAAACTCATAATCAATTAAAAAGAATTTAAACATGATAAATTTTGTTAAATATTGAAAACAGTAATGTGTCATAATGCCTTATAACCTTTTAAAATTAATTTGGCCCAAAGGCCGACATGTTCCTAGGCAAGATCGTGCATAACTAAACCTGTCCCAGGATCATGTTCAAGTCTGCATGAAAATCCACTTATACAGGATTAAACTGGGGACCCGACTGAACTACCAAAAGAAACTCCTATCCATTATATGACCCAAACTGAATATAAATATGTGAAATTAATGCATTAATTGAAAACTAAATTAAACCTGTGAAATTACAAGATGAATGATAGAATTACTAGCACTAAGGTAACCCTTCTACTGAAAACAAGAAAGAATTTAACATGCCTGAATGGTAATCAGCCACAGATACATGCCAACCTCTGGGCTAACATTTAATACAAACAGAGTTACAAAATGTACAAAAGATCCCCCCCCAAGTCCGCGCACTATTCTGTCCCGTTAACTGGGGACCCAATTAAAATGTTTAAAGCTTAAAGTCATTGAATGTTGTGTAGCTATATGTCCACGAGTTCTAGTGGGTTACATTTCCTTGTATAAAAGTAATATGGTTTGGTGTCACCTGATTTATTCCGTGGTGTGAAGTTTGGTATTCTGGTCTACAGCGTTATATTTTGGGTGTGGCCTGTCCTCGCTGTTCTCCTCCGGCAGATGAAGTTGAGAGTCTAGATGATCATGTTCAGGTTGGGGCTGTTCCTCGACTTGAAGCGAGGGACCCTATGCATACAAAATATTATCAGCGATAAGTTCCAACACTAATTCCCCCAGAAACCTCACACGCACCAAAATCTATTTATAACATTAAATACGGCTTTAGGCCTACTTGAAATGAAAGTTTGACACACTCTGCAACAGGTTATATGGGCATATGGCCCTATCTTGGAAAACATTTAGTTTAGTTAAATTACATATTATTCTGACTTTACATTATTCTCAATTCTATTAAAGTTTGTCACTTGTTTCCATTAAAACTTTATATTTTTACTATGACTCTCTTTCTTTAACATTCTCAATAAATTTGGGGTGACTTAATTATTCATACTAACTTGATTCACCACTTGGCATGTATACATTTATAAACTTTACCCCTCTGGGTTAACATTATTGAATTACGGTGCCTTAGTTAAGACTTCATTTACTGTTATATAATTACTCAGTTTGTTATACAATTGCTATACAATTAATACAATTTACACATACTCTAATTTGCCACGTGGCGTGATAGGTTAACCGAATTCATTCATTTCTGTACTTATTAAACAAATTCCTTTTGCATTACTTCAAATTAATATATAGAAGTATATTGCAGTCACTTACCGCAGATCTGTTTTAATCTAGCCTGCCATAGATGGAAGATGGTGCAATTAAAAAAAACTTCTCTCTGTCGGAGAACGAGGCGTTTTGTTGAAGGACGAGAATAAGACAGGTTTAGAAACGCAATTCCGGCCTTTCTCAACTCGCGATCAGCAGCGAACGCCAGAGTGCAGCACCAATCGGGCGCAGCGTTATTACCGCATTACAGTAACGTAGAACACCACCGCTAAATACAGTACGGTATTTTTCTTCAGCGTTCTCGTTAAATGCAGTGTACGCGCCGATCCTAATCGACTCGGCACAACACATATACTTAGTTTAAGAATGTAACCACTGACACATGAAGTTTATTTAACATAATAAAATAACTTGCACTGGTACTCTTTTCATTACACTTCTAGACACTTTTCCTTATATGTACTTTACATTAGTTTTTATTTTAGGTGTTATACTTTTTTAGGGACCTTTAGTTTCTTTTGGGGTTTTTTATTTTTTTATTACTTGGTTTCCTTTTGGGTATTTCCCTAATTTATCTTATCCTACTACTTGGTTTCTTCCAATAGCAGTCCTTTAATTATGGATTTCGGTTTCTTCTGGTATTTCCTAACTTACTCCTATCCTACCTGGTTTCTTCCAATAGCAGTCCTTTTATTCTGGATGTCGGTTTCTTCTGGGTATTTCCTTACTTACTCCTATCCTATCTGGGTATTTTCTTACTTTATCTTAGCTTTTTGTATTATTTTTTATCACTCATCATATATTTCATAGTTGGTTTGAATTTATTGATATTCTTTCTTCAGATTATGATTACACTTTACTGTGGTCCTCAATTAATTTTTAATGTAGTTTTCTTTGATTTAATTTTATTTTTAATTTATTTATGATCATTTTTCATTCAGAACTATGTGGATTATCTGTAATGCTACAGATTGCTCTCCTCCAGAAGTGATTAGTTCAGACCATACCTTGAGTATGTATGAAATAATTGCTTATGATAAATTTTAGTTATTATATTCTTCGTCTCCCTCCCCATTTCTATATCGGCTTCTTCATACTTGAGCTTATTACATTTTTTTTTCTTACATTGATTCTTCCTTGATAATTATTGTTATCTGAGGTTTATTATTATCATTATATTTATCTTTTCCTTAACTTTGTGTTTTATCCATGGGATATTCATTCCCTAACATTCCCTAACACGTGAGCTGGGGCAGTCCAGAGAGGCACCTGTGGCTAAATATAAATTTCATCAATTTACTTAATTTACGTAACTTATTTATCAATTATAAGTTTGTTGAGATTTACCATTTGTCCAGATTTTACTTTTGTTCACATATAATGTTTTATGACTATGACAGCTTGCTTATACCCCTTCTGACATTCTGTTCTTATACAATCTTAATTAAAATTCCCTTACTTAACTTATTTAACATTTAGCATTGATTAATACTATTAAGACATAACAAATATTTTACAACAAAAAATTGTACTCAAACTCAGACATTTCAGCCTTGAGTTCATTGACCTTAATATAAACAAAACACATATGTCCTTTCATTATTTAAATTATTTCTTAAAACAAATTTTTGTGCAGTCTTGGCGGTTTTGTTTTATTTTATGGATGTATTTTTGGTCACTTCACTATTTATTGCCTGTTCTTAGTTTATCCTTTGTCATTTTAATGAATGTTGTGAGATAAAGAGTGGCACTTACTTAGAAATATTTTTAGTCTATTTTCATAATAATATTCTACAAAATATTACTTCTGAAGTCAATACAAAAACCTTTAAAGTTGTGTAAAGGCACACATATACTTAGTTTAAGAATTTAACCACTGACACATGAAGTTTATTTAACATAATAAAATAACTTGCACTAGTACTCTTTTAATTATACTTCTAGACACTTTTCCTTATATGTACTTTACATTAGTTTTTATTTTAGGTGTTATACTTTTTCAGGGACCTTCAATTTCTTTTAGGGTTTTTTATTTTTTTATTACTTGGTTTCCTTTTGGGTATTTCCCTAATTTATCTTATCCTACTACTTGGTTTCTTCCAATAGCAGTCCTTTTAATCTGGATGTCGGTTTCTTCTGGGTATTTCCTTACTTACTCCTATCCTACCTGGGTATTTTCTTACATTATCTTAGCTTTTTGTATTATTTTTTATCACTCATCATATATTTCATAGTTGGTTTGAATTTATTGATATTCTTTCTTCAGATTATGTTTGCACTTTACTGTGGTCCTCAATTAAATTTTAATGTAGTTTTCTTTGATTTAATTTTATTTTTAATTTATTTATGATCATTTTTCATTCAGAACAATGTAGATTATCTGTCATGCTACAAGGTGTATCATGTATCATATATTTATCATAAATCTAACAGTGCAGCTGGACGCCAAAGCGTAGTACGATTAGGTTTACCGAGAAGGACACAACAGAGGCGAATGAACTAATTAACAGTGCAGCTGGACGCTTGGTGAAGCTAAAGAGTGTTCTGGCTGAATGGCATAGAAAGACGCCAGAAAGGAGTACAATTAGAAAATACCAAGTAAACCAAGCATGAGGTGATTGAACTAATTTGACAAGTGCAGCTGAACGCTTAAAGGAAATAAGGGTTGTTCTGGTTAAAGGGAATAGAAAAACACCAGAGAGAGATTTACCAAGAAAGTTACAGCAGATATGAGTGAACTAATTAACAGGGCAGCTGGACGTTAGAGAACACAAGGGTTGTTCTGTCTAAATGTCGTAGAAAAACGCCAGAAAGTTATACGAGTCTGATAATCGGACAAACCGTGGCAGAGGTGGTTGAACCATAGCCAGAAATAAGGAGGGAACAAACGTGTCCTATTAGAAAACAGCTTTAAATGTAGGTGGGTTCCGGGAGTGAATTTTCCTAGAAGAAAGCAAGAAGGACCAATCGAAACGGAGCAAAGTGAAGTGTAGGAAAACTAGTGGGGAAATATGTGTATTGAATATATACAAAGAACTGAGGCGCGATCGAAGAGTCTACGTTAAACTATTGGAAGTCTTGGTTTAATATCGGAAAGAGTCGGTAGTCAAGTTTCGGGCAGTCTACTGTAAATTTTCGGAGTCTACGATGAAAGTTCAGATAGTTTACTTAACATTTCCGTAGAGTCAACATGAGTAAATAATTTCTGAAAATTTAGAAATCTATTCTAAATTTTCATAGACTCAAAACGAACGAACAGTTTGTGTAACGGAGTTAAATATCGAGAAACTGAGAACTAGAGTTTTATTAGTTTGCAACTCGTAAAAACAAACAATCGAATCGTATTATGAGTTACTAACGATATAAGCTATGAAACGGAATAAGTCGTTTGCAAACTGTAAGTTATCGTAACGAAAGTAACCGTTGTGAACTAGTGAACAGTACTCACACTAATGTAAATACCGGAAGAAGCCAGATATACTTGTAAAAGTGAAGTGATTAGATGTGTTCATCAATCATCCACTACGAGAGTGAACCACACTATGAGTCATCGGAACGATCCTATATGCAAGGGAGTCAGGTGAGGGATCTACAGCTAATCAGCGGATCTAATGAGATGGAGATGGGATCACAGTACATCAGCCCGCCGTAGACAGGAATATTCGTGCCAACAGTAAAATTTTATGTACTAATTAATAATTTACAATACACCTGTCTGTTCTTCTAAAAGAACTTACGTATGAATTACATATTAAAACTTGAAGTAATCCAATACGAATATAAAAGCGAACTAAGCACTTTCAATTAAGAATATTTAATCAAATATTAAAATGAATCCATTTGGAATAAATGTATTTTTTAATATGATAAGTAATCAGATGTAAACGTTATTCATGCTTGTTTACAAAATCTAAGAAACCCTGATATATAGAGACTTTAGCATATAAATTGTTTATTGGTAAAATCATGTTTAAAATAATTAATGATAATAATATGATAAAAGCCATATAGGATTGATATTAATGACAGCTAATTTAAATGTAATAAATATGTTGGTTAGACTGATAAATGTGTCATTGTTTTTTTATTATTTAAAGATTAACCTTATGGATTATACTACACTATTACTTGAGATAGTTTTCCTTAACACCAACAAAATAATTAAAGAAATTAATTATCATTACATTTAAAACACATCTAGGACAATTATTGTTACATTTGACCTAACAACGCTGGGCAAAACAATTTACAGTTATATTTGGCACCACAACTTGGGGCTTATAGTCATATTTGGCACCGCAACTAGTGGGGCGTAACATTTTATAGTTATAGTACCTTTCAAAAAGTTAGACTTCCCTAACCGATTGTTTATGTTGTGAACGCGGTCATGCAGCTGGGGGCAAACGTCATCGTGAAGTAGGATAAATCCAGCCAAGAACTAGCTTAACGGCAATATTCTACGATAAAATTCGTTAAATGAACGTAATTAAAGATAAATTGCTACGTAAATATAAACGTAATTAAGAATAATCCCTATAAATCGTACTCCTTTAAGAGCTGCAATAATACACTACAATAATGTTTATCTCTGGTATACTGGGTTTTCATCAGGTTCTCTGTGTACAGTACGTAATCACTGCAGTCTTCACCGAACCACTCTCTGTTCTAACCAGTAACTGAAACTCGCTAGTATCAAGAACGTCCTGAACATATTAGCAGAAGATTTTTCAGAGTTTTTGTTCTTTAAATTGATTCTGTCTTTTTTTCTTGCATATTTTAGTGTCACCTAGATCTTTGTCTGTTTTGCGTAAACATCCTTCTGATCTCTTGTCAGCAAAAGTAAGGAACCCCTTCCGTCTTTAAATGTTTACGTAATACTTGACCGTTCAGTAGTTGATGTAATTACAGATTTGTATTTACTTTATTTTGCATAAGGACATCCATATTTTATAAGGACATTCTGTGAAGCACAAAGAGACATTCTTTGGGATGTCTCTCTGGTAAGAATAAAGATTTCTGGATTTAAAGTCCCATATCATCTTTGTACCTTTAAAAAGAATCAGCCATGAAGAAAAATTAAAAACCATTCAGTCTCAAGATCTGTTACGTGAAAATGAATATTAACTACAATTCGCTCTCTTGTCAAAAATCAGAACATGTTCAGCTTCTGCACTTCTTATCAGCGAAAAATTCGTGGTTCAGAGGTAACGTTTAAAAAAAAAATACCCGGTACTAATGTGATGTCCACCTTAAATATGGAGCATTCCTTAATGGTAGCTTAAAGCAGAAAAATACACATAAACTTGTGGAACAAGTAAAAATCAGAATTAATAACTTTTTAATTTATGTTATGCGTTTGTCGAGGAAGGTGTAATACGTCTTGTGTGCATGCATGTACGTTCCAAGCATAAAGCACCAACATTAATTTTATACAGCCTACCATCGGTCAGACGTTGAAAAAGACTTTGAAAATATCATGACTACAACACAGGCACACGCAAAGCCTTTATCTTTCTGCCTCAGATCTAAATGACACATATTTGTGATCAAAATGGGGATTTTTTACGTAGCTTATAAGGCTAAAACGGTGTGAAAAATAAACCGTTTATTAAGGCTGGAGTAAAATACATCTAGAAGATTTAAAGCAGCCAGATAGTATGACAAGACAAATAAGCTCTCATAACATGTAATGGAAAAAAGTGAAAGTGAGCAAGGGGGGAGTGAATTTCTTTAATTACTGACACATGTTCTCTTAATTTCAACTATTAATTTTACATTTTAAATGACAGTCTAAAAACCAACTTATGAATAAATAGTAGTTTATCGGGAATCGCCTGCAATAGAGTCGTTTCAGCGCAACGTATTCATCAGTACACGCGGAACAGCTGTTAACAGAATGTGATGCGATCGCATACTGTGAGAGGGATCAGCTGTTGTGGATTGTAAACGAGCAAGTAAGCAGTTTCAAGCACGTTTGTTATTTAACCTGGATGAATTGACGTGAATTGTCTCGGTGTATGCCAGAGCGAATGTATTAAGTTTTAAATTACTTAGTAGCAACCCGTTTCAGTTATTCGAACCTGTACGGAAAGAAAACAATAAAACAGTATCTGCATAAAGGACTTGAATGTAAGTAAAATTTTGAGAACTCTAATAGTAAACTAATTAGATTAGTTAAACTAATTAGATTAAGTAAACTAATTAGACTAATTAGATCTAATAGTAAACTGCCATTAGATTTACCAAATCAAACTTACTAAACGAGATAACTAGACTAGATGAGATAAAATTTTAACTAATAAAAGACGCTGAGCACTATCAACCTTCCAACCTTTCTACAGATAAACAAAATGTAGTAGAATCTAGGCACAGTATTTATAAACTGCGTTATTGCTCTCGAAATGCTAACAGATTAAATGGCATACTATTTGTTTTATCTAATAAAAACTATAAAATCTTCTAGTGCACACAATCATATAAAAATTATTATAAAACAAAGATAATGTAGGATTCAATAACTGCGGTTAAATAACTGTGAATTCCAGAAATAATCATCACGTAATATAAAACAACTTCCACCATGTTGTATGAGTACCAAGGCGCAAGAAGTTAACAATAGTAAAACGTTTATAGTGTTAGTTGCCGGCTAACAACTTCACTGTTTTCCACCAGTTCAGCTGTCATAACTAGCCATTTTTATTTCGTAACACAGAGCAAAAAAGTAATCAAACAAGTGTTCAGTAAACAGTAAACATAAATACATTTCTTTACTAGAAATGTGTTCCTATCGGATGTTCTGAAAATAACATGCAACTGTGTTTGTCACACTTAGCTGTTGAAAGTATGCGTAAAACTGCCACTCCTACCCGAAGAAAAAGAAGACGAAGATTATATATATATATATTCAATCACTTTCTGCTACAGTCCGTTTCTTGATGTATATAATACATTTAATATTTATAAATAAATTTACCTCAAGATATACCTTTTTTTCCTTATTAGGAACATGGTTCGGGTACCATCTTGTACCCATCCTCAACCTACCGGTTTTTTGTACCCATCTTCAAAAAAACCGGAAGGCTGAAGATGGGTACAAGATGGTACCCGCAACATGTTCCTAATAAGGAGAAAAAGGTATATCTTGAGGTAAATTTATTTATAAATATTAAATGTAATATATATATATATATCGTACTCGTATATCGTCCATTCTCCCTTATTGTCAGTATCTCAGAATAATACAAATTGAGCTTAAAGAGGAATCTTTTTATTTTTGGAAAGAGATACACATAATCATGACAATGAACACATACTCTTAATCATAGGCACTCAAAACTATACCAAACCATAAACTCCATGTATGTTCTTCAGCTTTTTTCAAAGATAGTACTGAAGCTTGTAGTAAACTGTGACCAAGGGGGTATAAACTAAAGGGCGAGAAAAGTAATATTAAAAACTTTATTTTAAGGAAGATACACTGTTTCAGTATACAAAGCAAAGGTTTCTAGAAACGTAGAATGTCAAAGAATTTTCAATAAATTTTCATAACAAATATATTAATATTGGCAGAGATACTAAACTGTGATGAAAATAAAATATCAAAGCCTCGGATATGTTTAAACTTGATACGTCTCTTTTCGCCAACCATTTTTTGGTTTTTTAATTTAGCCTTTAAAGAAGTGAATCAATGAAAGACTATCCTTACAAATCAAGTAGAAGGTAGGTGAATTCTGGTGTAGGTATATATGTTCGTAAGTCGTGAATTTGTCATAGGTGGTAAGACAAGTTGTAATCACTAATACATTTAGACAAGAAAACCTGACACCTTGGGACACACTGTCGCGTAAACGCCAGAGACAGTGTAATCATATAAATGATTAATGACACGACGTCTGGGAATTATAGCACCACGTCTAATATAAACGTAGATTGTACTGAGTGTGACAGGCAAACAGACGATATCACATTTCATTACCGCTCACTCGTCTGTAATGTTAGACCGAAACAGTAAAGTACGTGCATGCGCGTGCGTGTTTGTAAGCAGAGGGAGAGAGAGTGAGGAATAGGATGAAATCGCATAAGGCCTACTACGTAAATAAGACGTTTGAGATGTGTATGATGACAATTAAAATAGTTATTTTTAATTGAACTAGATCGCCACTGCTTAATAATAAGTTAGTAATTTAAAATTAGAATATTATTTTATGATGTCTTTTTAATTTTTAAACAAAAGATTAAAATATCTTTAGAAAATATTTTAATTTAAAATGTTTACAATCCCAGCATTTACTTTCCTGTAGTCTCTGATGTAGAACGTGATAGAGGCTGTTTGAGATGTGTGACAGGGGTCCTTTTAGTCCTACGGTCTTAGTTTTGGATGTACTGCTTTTTTTATATAGCCGATTTTGCCGTAGGGGAACTTTTATACCGAAATAAAACTTTGGCAGTGGGCAGACAACTTACTCTATACGATATCATACTGCTAACTCCGAGATAGCAGTTGAGACTAATTCACGGAGGGGTTAAGTCTTGTTATAGACTAAATTAGTTATTCAGAAAAATTAACTCGGTGATTTTCATTATTTAAATAGTTCTACGTCTCTCAACGGCACTGATCTACTTCCTAATGATATTCTCGTTCGGTATTTTACTAAGTGCCACATGTTCGTTACATTAATTGTTTGTAATATCCTAGGAGCTTGCTAATGATTGCAGTTGGTTCAAGTCAAACCATGAACTTCTAATTTCAAATATTCGTGAAACCAGAAGCTTCGAGAAAATTCTAATATTGCAACTACGTGATTCCTTTATCGAATGTTTTGTATCTATGAAGCCTCATAGCCACACTTAACAGTACTACAGAGCACAAAATTATAAAAAAAAAGTAATAATAAACCCTTGGGGGGCTAAATGTTTTATACAAATTTATAGAAAAATAACATGTTAATGATTTAAATACTGTAAAAATAAGTAACTCACGTCACACTTAGGTACAGTTACTGGACAATCGTGGCCGTAAGCGTAACTTGAATATACCTCCTAACTCCGCTTTATGTTATTTCAGTACTTAACTGTTGTTCTGTCACGCGCGCGCTTTTGTAATAAGTATGTGTTTAAAAAAAAAAAAAACAGAAAATTAATTACTGTAGGCCTATATCAGTATTATTGTTTTATTGACTTACTGTTATTGTTTACTGATATTATTGAATTGTCTTATTAAAGCAAAAGCCTAATCGGATCAATTTTTGTAATCCTAACATATTTCTAATTAGAGGAATGTTCTGCAGGTCGTTACGTATGTTTATCGAGTTTAAACGGCATTTTAATGCTGTAACAAATAAATTTTGATCTAAGGTGTATTATTTCAATACAAACAATTTCATAAAAATTGCTCATAAGCAATACACAATTAAGTGTTAAAATATAGAACAAATATTGTTCTAGAGGGTCTCTTTAATTCCTCCAAGCGGTAAGCACTGAAACATAACGTTATGAAAATATTCCTCCTATTCAATATTTGATTTTGCTCTACGAATAAATTGTAACAGTAGCTGCTACTCGTATGAAGGTCACATGTCTGCGATCTTCATACGCTGACACCGCTTCATGACAACTGTACTTACGGTTATTCTGACTTTCAATAAAAATCGAATACAGATATGATTTTAACATGATAATATTTTTAGGCTGGGGGTCATTCCACAAAAATCGTCATCGAAAAACCTAACGCTTCCACACTTTCGATTCCCCACAGTCTAGAAATTTGATATGTAAACGCATCAAGACAGAAATAATCGCTGCTGACATTGAGTTCAGCAAACGTTTTAGTGAGAATAAATTTGGTTTTACATGCTCTGTTTATGATCGTCTGTGGTTTGGAAATGATTTACGTAATCCACCAAACGTAATCCACATTATACGTTTCAAAAGCCTAAAAACATTATCATGCTTCGATGTTTCGGTTTCGTCGAAATTCTTTGAATTTTGTAAACGTTCCTTCTTCAGTAAACATTCTAGTCTGAGAAAAAAATATGAATTTATAAATTTTTACTCAGAATAGTCCGAGATAAGCGTATATTTAAACATACATCAACGACTCATGGCATAGATATGACACAGAATCTCTACACTCACCACGTGCGTGTATTTTAGCCTTCTTATTACAACACTTTAGCGAAAAATGTCCAACCTCGTCCTCTTTAAAGTTTACTGAATTACAAACCTAGGTTTATTACTACCGCATGTACCAAACAGTAAGATCTAAGACCCGTTTGTGTAAGCTATGTTGCAAATATTTTTGGGTAGTAAAATGCAGTTTAACCCATAATAAACCGGGTGGAAGACATATTGTCTATTTAAATATACCAGTGGTCGAAATTCGACCGTAATTCATTAAATTTTTAAGTTTGAACGTTATTGAGGTTCTTTTGTCAAAGAGTATACCTCTATAATTATTGCATATAATTTTTTTGAATTTTGTTCTATTACGTCAGCTGCGAGCGTGTACAAATACGTCATTAGCGTGTGTTGTTTGTCTTAATTCCCTGCAATACATATGAAATTTAAAATTTAATGTTAGTAACAGTTGATAAAAACAATTACAGCTTGTATTCGTATTTATTTTTTGATATAATTCATTGTCAGTTTTAATTTTTCATGTTATTATTGAATCAAATGAACGCTAATAAAAATGAGACTTGAGATTCATAGAAGTATAAGATACATTGTTTTCAATTCCAGTGGATTACATTTCATTTTTGGTAAGGTACAAAATTCGAAAACAGTTTGAAGATTATCTGCTACAAAGCTTATATGATTTTTTAATTTTTTTTTCTATGCATTAATTTTCGAGTTATTTGAAAAATATGAAAGATAGGAAAAATGAGGTTTAGCTTGGCTAAGCCATTTTTAAAAAGCAATAACGCGTTTTTTGACATTTCCTTGGGTTTTTTTATTGCCATACTGACCAGGTTTCGCCAAGGCTACACAGTTATTTTCCCTAACTTTTCGAATTATATAAAATTTAAATAAAAAATTAATACAAAATAAAAAATGAAATAGAAAATACGTGCCTCGTATTTTTTCATATATTTTTCATTAAATCAAAAAAACCGGGCTGTTAAAATAATAAATGTTGTCCATTGTACTTAAAATAGTTTGAAAGTGAATTTAATGATTCAGAACTTCTGTGTAAACGATGTTTTTTGTAAAAACTCTTTCATCATTTGCTAAATGCCCTTGGCCATTATATTCGGAAATATAAAATCTCAAACCATCTAATGATCGAACTCTACTTGCTGCGACGTACAATTGACCATGTGTAAAAACTGGCTGCCTCAATAAAATTCCAATTTTTTCGAATGTTTGTCCTTGAGACTTATTTATTGTCATCGCAAATGCAGGTATAATTGGAAATTGAGTTCTTTGAAAGTTAAATGGTAAAACAGTACCGGAATATGTTAAATTTATACGTGGAATCAAAATTCTCTTATTGCGTGCGGTTCCAGTTAAAACTTCGCAATCAATAGCATTACGATGCATACACTGGATGGGCATTCTTGTTCCATTGACTAATGCTTCCTTTGTATTTAAGTTTCTGATCAGTAAAACGATGCAGTTAACTTTCAATACTAACTTATGTGGTGGCAAACCACTAATAGTCAAAGTATTCAAAAACTCTACTGGATAGTTATTAATTTCATTGTCATCATCACAAATTTTTTATCGTAGCTATGATATGTTTTCTGTTCACCTGGTATTCGATTAAGTATATCAGTATTAATAAAAGTACAATCATCATTTTTAGGTGCTAAAATAACTGACTTCAATATGTTATCTGAGAGTATGTTTTCGGAAATATTTCCATACACCTCATTAATAATATTATTTTCATCTCCTATTAATTGCTGAGGTATTTCAATAATATTTTCACCAAACTGAGGGAATTGTGGGGCTTCATCATTACCAATTTTTTTCAAGAATTCGACAAATTCTATTTCATTTGGTAACGCTCTCATATTTTGAGTAAACGTTACTTTATGAAAATAAACAAATTTATGCCAACTCGTGACACAATTTTCAATTAAAGTTGCACGTGATGCATGTGGGACAACTGGTAAGATTTGCCGAAAATCACCGCAGAAGTATCGTTTTCCCTCCAAATGGTTTATGTTTATCATTTTCATCGCATAGATCCTCCAATAATCTATCTATGATTTTCAACACTTGCAGTGGGCACATAGAAATTTCATCAATAATTATCAATGATGATGAATTTATGTAACGTCCATAGCTACTATTTGCGGTAATATTCGCTACAGAATTTTCCAAAATGGGTATAGGTAATTTAAACACATTGTGTAAAGTTCTACCTCCAACTAATAGAGTTGAAGCTATGCCACTGAACGCTGTTGCAATCCAACTAAGATTAAGCGTATTTAATTTGTGAAAGATTGCTGTTTGTGTGAAAGTTTTTCCACAACCTGCATGAGCGGTTAAACAAAAAACATTAGATCCAGTATCATGATGCAAAACTTCACGAATCACACGATCAATTAGATTACGCTGTTCAATATTTGCAGTTTCATAATGCTCACAAAACAGAAACTCTTGTTCTATTGGATCAATAGCATTTGCGTCGTCTGTTCTCTGCGAATACGTGGGAACTGGTAAACCAAGTTCTTGACATGACAAATTATGAACATTCAAAATATCTTCAATTTGTAATAGAGCTGTATTAAAGGATACTTCTTCGTTGTAGACGAAGATATACTTTAAATTCATTCCATAACGCCAATGCATTGGCTGGCACATTTAATGCACAAATGTAACCAAATAAATTTCGCATTTGTTTTGGTGAATGTAATTGTTTTGCTTCATTTAAACATTCGCGCCATTCATTATCATTTGAAGCAATGCCGCGAGCATGGCACGCTTCAACAAAAGAAGTGTTGTGACGATTTCATTAATTAAAAATAAAATAATTAATAAATAGGTAATGTAAAAGCTGAAAAATTTTAAATTTTAATAAATCGAACATTTAAACTAATTTTCTCGCTATATTAAATCATAATAATATTTAATAAAGAGTTTTAATAATACAATAAAAGGAATGCGAGTGTACAGATAGGGAAACCCTTGTTAATTATCCCTGCATAGACATGCGCTAACCGGAATTAACTTGAATACCGACCCCTAAACAAACTAATAATCCTTGAAAATTAATATTAAATAAATAAATAAACAAGACCACAGTAGTGTACTATAATGAAGTCTGTAATTAAGAATATCTTTGGATAATTAAAAGGTCAAACTTTATCCCCTTAAATAGAGGACAGGTACAACAATGTGTAGAAAAGTATTGCCAAATTAATGTGGTAGTAGTCTAAATGTTAAAAACCGAAATGCATAAATAACTGTGTAAGGGATGACATCTCATTTGTTTAATTTTGTGGGATGTCTGTGTTGTTTTAAATAATATGGTACGAGCTACCAAAAGTGAGAACTTTTATAAACAATAATGTGACGTGCGATTCTGCAACAAACAAGAACATTTACGGCACTTATACTACTAAAGATGTTTAACTACGAGACTTCTGAGAACATCCACGCTACTTCATTATGAACTAACCACTTCAGGAACTTCAACAGAAAAGTTAAATCCACTTAAGATCAACCGCTGACGAACACCATAAGGATCAAGGACCCTGGCTACGAGTAAACTGATGGATATGGCAGGTGACACGGAGACTTGTTCTCCGTGATTAATTGTAACCAATGAATTATTAAAGACAGTTGAAATAAAAATAAAAAAAAATAGAAAGACTTTAATGATAACCACTTTTATAAGATGTAGTATGTTTTAGAATTCAAAATATTTGTAGTACCGAATGATGCTGATGTATATGTATAGCTTCACTGATACAAATTTTTAGATTAAGTCCATTCTTCAAATGGCCCCCAGTATTATAGAATATAAATAAGCAAGCTTAACTCATAAACAAGTTTAAGGTCCCGGATCCGTGGATAACGCTAGCACTGATAAATCCGTGTGTTTTGCCCCAGTTCTTTACCAAAATCTGTTATAAATTGTAATCTTTTATTCAGAAAACCTTATATGGGAATATTTATGTAGAGCTGTTGTAGTAATGATTTAATAAAGAGATGTCGTTACTTTACACTAAAACAGTGAGTGAATAAATCATCAGACCCCCATGTAAAAGTTCCTTTAGTTATAACTACTGCTGGTTTATCTAGTAATTAAAATTTGATTACGAGTACGGCAGCCCGTGCAACTGATCAGAGGTAAGTATGCACAGGTTCCCGATGTTATAACGTAGGTGACACGTTATAAGATGCGCCACTCTGATTTATAAAAAAAATAAAAATATATAATTTTGTGAATCGTGACGCATATAAAATGCGCCACTTTGTTTTGTTTAATATGTAATTGTGTAATATTGTGACACCCTGTTGATCTATTCACTCATGTACTTTAATATATGTCTAAAATTTTAAATAAAATAAAAATGATAATAATTATTATAGTGGTATAGTAAATAGGTAACTTTAATTGTGAATTAGATATAGGAATTTACAGAATGTTAACTTAATGCCACAGGTATACGAAACAACATCAGGTACGTATTTGTCAGAAATTTCATTCATCAACGTGTGTTTGTAAACAAAATCTGACTATTTAAATTCTTGTCCACGCCTGTGTAAAACTGTCATAGTTACCTCCAGCAAAGTTGAGTTAGACAATACCCAACCCTCTTCGATTGTTCTATTGTTATGAGAAGCGTGTATCATCCTGTGCCTAGTAACCGAGAATTTCCCCCTTCGTTGAATGTATACTGACGTCTGTGTGATATTTCTCTTTCTCTGAAATTTATTTCTCTCACTACCCATGTAAATTTTAAATGTGAACTTTAATCGTTTATGTGTGAAAACAAGAAAGAGTAGTATAGAATTTAATGCGAATAGTAGATTAAGTATTTATAGTCACTCACATTTCAAAAATTGCTGTATTTAACCCCGATCAATTATTAAAAGATGAATTGTGCTACGAAGCTATTTTACGCGGTTTACCTCACGCGAACGTAACAGTCTCTGAATTGCGCAAAACATTACGCGAAAGCAGATCATATATACCCTCGCAGTTAGATAGATTACGTGAACTCGATTATGACAGCGAACGAGAAACCTGTTATGCGAAGTATAGGGAACTGACGTTGTTATCTCAAAACATTCATGACGAAAAATCACCTACTGTAATATTGCGCGTCACGCAAAGAATAGAACACTTAACCTGGCGGTTGTACAATTTATTGAACTGGCCCGACGTCACCGTAACCCCTCCCGATGTGCAAAAATTTGCGGATGAGGCATTACGTCAATTACCCACAATTATGAACGAATTGCGAAGAAAGTCAGACTCGTCTAGAATGGAAGGAATACAGCTATATTTAAAAAAAATATATATTTCCCCGGTTCAATCCCCTACTTTAGAACACCCTCCCTCCACCGCGAACCATGAATCACCCATCGTATCGAAGACACAACCGACTCATGAACAGCTACCTAGTAGAGAATTAAATACCCTCACGATATCAGAACCCCCACTGCCTAGTGATCACCATACTCGCACAAGAAAATATGCGATTACGACGCCTAACGCAGCAACGAATCCTTCGAAATGTATACCAAATATAAATTTTAATGTAGACCTCTACGGAAAGATCACACACCCAGTAGAAAAAATTATTACAGAAATTCCCTACACCGATGGCTTAAGTATTACGAAACTGTTAAATTTCATCAGATACCTCCTGCAAATAAAAGATTTACAGCAACTGAACGATTGGCAAATCCTGCAAGTAATCCTACCCAAATGTAAACCACCATTACGAGATCGTGTACTGGAATCATTAAGCTCGAATCTTCCAGTAGAAGAACTTCATACTACAATAATAAAACATTTTATTCCCACGGGAATTTACGAGGAGATTAAAAGAAATACCGTACTTCGAGTACAAGGAGCCCATGAAAGACTGGCCCACTATATTACAGATATCAGAGAATCTTCACGACTACTGCAAGTCGACTGGAGTGAGAAACAATTGGTTGATACTATTCTAGTAGGCTTATCTCCAGAAGAACGCTCTCGATTAGCACTAATAAATAGGCCCCACACTTTCGCAGATCTAGAACAATGTAGTATTCACTCTTCAAATGTATGGTACGCAGATCAGAACAGACATGCATCGCTATCCACTACACAACATAGAAAGGAAACGCAAGCCCTAATCACAGATGCAAGAACTCATCGAGGAAGACGACCATTTCGTCGACCAACCAATCTTCATGACCATGGTAAGTCCAAGGAGCCTCAACCTCGACAGGAAACCAGTGAGCCCCCACGTAAAGAAAATGTATGCTATAACTGCGGGAAGCCTGGACACATCAGTAGAAACTGTAAACGGAAACAGTACTATCAGAAAACCCATTATCCAAAAAACATGTAAGGCAGGGAGATCCGAAATCCTGTGTCTTCCGCAGCATCGTGAAAACAGGTAAACCCCTGAGAGACAACAAATTAAAACAAAATAATAATAACAAAAGAAAATTAGATTTCTATGTTAGAAAATTTATTGATAAATATAACGCTATTAATAAATGTGATTTCAGTAAGTGTCAATTACCGTATATACAAGTTGACCTCGGTGTTACATCCACCCTCGGATTAATTGATCCGGTTCAACGCGAAGTTTAATTAGTCAACAGCTAGCCGATAAATTATTTAAACACAACTTAGTTAAACGCAGTCAATCAGTGAATATTAGATGCGCTACAGCTAATAAACAAAATTTAATGATAAAACTTATCATCACGTTTAAAGTAAAAATTAAAAATCTAACGTGGTATTTTCCAATGTTGGTATGCGACGAGTTAGGACCCGAGTTAATATTGGGAGCTGATTTTATCAGTAAAACAGGAATAATTCTAGATATTCACGATAAGAAATTTTATTTTGGATTCGATCGTTCACAAAAATATAATTTGGATGATAATGCAAATAACAGAGAAAGTACTGGAACTACTTCTACACATCTAAAACATCACGAGTCTGAATTAGGTCATCTGAAAAGTAAAGATAGACGGAAAATGCAGACATTAATAGAACAGTTCTCCAACGTCCTCACCCCAAAGTTAGGACTGACGGACCTGATAGAGTACAAAATCAATTTGAGCGACAATAAAGTAATACGTTTAGCCTCATACAAGTTATCACCACCAAAAATGGAAGTAATGAGGAACCAAATTAACAAATTGTTAGAACAAGGAGTCATCGAACCCTCTACTTCATCTTATTCATCACCTGCGTTTTTAGTACCGAAAAGTAACGACAAACATAAACTAGTTGTGGACTACAGGCAACTAAATAAACGGATAGAATTCGAATCTATACCGCTTCCCGACATCCACAGTGCTTTTCATTATTTTACGAAAGCAAAAATTTTTACCATCATATATCTAAACCAGGCATTTCACCAGATACCTCTCTCGGAAGAATCAAAACGTCTAACCGCATTTGCCGTCCCTTTCAACCTGTACCAATTTACGAGGGTACCCTTTGGTATATCCCAAGGTAGTTCTGTATGTAGCAGATTATTAGAAAAATTATTTGATGATATACAATTTAAATATGTGTATCACTACTTAGATGACATCGTTATCTACAGCGAATCAATTGACCAACATCTTAAAAATCTACGTGAAGTACTATCCCGGTTGGAGAAAGCTGGATTAACCGTAAACCCCAGTAAAGTAAATTTTGCCGTCACACAATTTTCATTTTTAGGTCACATCGTAAAAGCCAACGGAAAGGTAAGCATAGACCCCGAGAGAACCCTTTGCTATCAGAGAATTTTTACCACCGCGGGATGCGAAAGGAATAGCCCGATTTTTGGGAATGATAAATTATTTCCACAAGTATATCCCACATCTAGCCGAAATTACAGCACCTCTGAATGCTTTAAGAAAGAAGGGAGTTAAATTTGAGTGGAATGTGCAACACCAAACTGCATTCGAGAAACTGAAAGAAAGCATCATATCACCCCCAGGACTACAATTAGCCGATTTTACAAAACCGTTTGTAGTGCAGACAGACAGTTCAAGTGTAGCCCTAGGTGCAGTAATATATCAGGAAGTAGATAACTCTAGACTACCTATTAGTTACGCATCACGCACCCTGACAGATCAAGAAAAGAAATACTCCGCATACGAATTAGAATGTTTAGCTATCGTTTTCGCTTTTGAGAAGTTCAAACCCTTTTTAGAACATAAAGAGTTTCTGTTAGAAACGGATAATCAAGCATTATCTTGGCTACTAAATCACCCAAAACAGTTAGGTCGTATCGGAAGATGGGTATTAAGATTAAATTGTTTCAAATTTAAAGTACAACATATTAGAGGCACCCAAAACGTAGTTGCCGATACACTGTCACGTATGTTCCAGCCGACTAGTAAAACATAAGAAAACAAGGAGAGTAGAGAAACGCCGATTATCAATACTTTAATTACCGAATTTCCTCTTGCATTTACGGACTTAGCCCAGTATCAACAACAAGACCCCCGTTTGAGACCAATTATAGAACAACTCGATAAAGGAAATAAGTGAGAAAAATGCATATTGAGTAAGAGAGTATTATGTTATAGAATAGCGAACGGAAAATATTTACGAATAGTCGCCCCTGATATTATTAAACCTATGCTGATGGAATACTACCACTCTTCCACCATTGGAGCACATATGGGAATAAATAAAGCCATACATAGAATTCGTAAAGAATATCACTGGGAAAATACGAACAGTGAGATAGCTAATTTCGTGAAAAGGTATAAGTTGTGTGCACTCAGCAAACCAGCGAGAAACAGCCAAATAAGTCAATTAATCTCAGAAATTCCTGCTACCCCGTTCTCCAAAATTTATTTAGACTTTTCAGAACCCTACCCGCGTGCTAAATCAGGAAATACCATGCTACTAATTTGCGTAGATTCTGTCAGCAAATTTGTCTGGATGTATCCCATGCGGCGAGCGTTAGCTTCGACCACAGTAAGTATATTACAGAATAGATTATTTAAAGAGTTCGGTACTCCCGTATATCTAGTGTTGGATAACGGACCCCAGTTTAAGTCAAAGGAATTCAGGAACATGTGTTTCAAATTAGGAATAGACCACATTACAGATACAGAGTATCGTCCGCAAGGTAATATAGCTGAAAGGTATTTGCGAAACCTAAAATCTGCTTTAATAGCCTACCATGCAAACGACCATACGTCTTGGGACCAGAACCTATCCTGGATACAATTCGCCTTTAATTCAGCTTATCATGAAGGACTTAAATCTACCCCATTCGAATTATTGTTTAAATAAAAACCTAACCACCCATTATCCACTAAGTGGAAAATACATGAGTTGCTACCCCTTGAAATTAGGGATAAAAATATAAAGAAAGTCTGGAATGAAGCTCGCGCTAATTTACGAGCAAACTTAGCGAAATCACGGAAATATCACGAGCGAAATAATAATAACAATGAAGTAAAGTACCAAATCTGTGACTTAGTAATGTATAAAACACACCTACGAGTAGTGCAATCGATAAGACAACCTCCAAACTATCATACCGATGGCGCGGTCCTTATCAAATTCACAAATACTTAACTCCAGTAACTGTAGCCCTGTACGAATCCTCTACTCAAAAATATGTACGAAGAACACATATTTCGCAGATAAAGCGTTGTCACAAAGAAGGAAATGGTAGAGTGCAAGCAATCTAAATGTAGTAAAAAGGTATATTTTTTGTACTCAACTGCTAAAGAGTACTTGAGTAACAATTGGCTACCTAATCGTATAAATAGGTACGAGGCCTGATCAACCTTGAATCCTATTCATCGAAAGTAGAGCAAAGTGAGAAGTCAGCTGACATCGAATATAAGTAATAATTAAGTAATAAATTACTTAAAGAGTAATTCAATAACAAGAATAATTCACAATCTAAAGAAAACCCCGGTAGTAGTCGTAAGTAGTAGATTTAAGAAGAATTTAGTATGTTTACGATATATTTTATAATGGGTGAATTTTATGTAGTATAAGAATTAGTCTGTAAGGTATTGTATATATATATATATATATATATTGATAATAAGAATAAGCAAGTCGAGAGTGACTTATGCAGCTCATAATTTTGTACAGAGAAACGAGTTAGAGAAATTTCACACGGTACTCCCCAAGCATACTCCCAGTACGTTGCTGACCAAATAACATATTTCTCCCCTCCACCCGAAGTCTGTTTTAAGCGGCGGAGTATGTGACGATTTCATTAATTACAAATAAAATAATTAATAAATAGGTAATGTAAAAGCTGAAAAATTTTAAATTTTAATAAATCGCACATTTAAACTAATTTTATCGCTATATTAAATCATAATAATATTTAATAAAGAGTTTTAATTATACAATAAAAGGAATGCGAGTGTACAGATAGGGAAACCCTTGTTAATTAACCCTGCATAGACATGCGCTAACCGGAATTAACTTGAATACCGACCCCTAAACAAACTAATAATCCTTGAAAATTAATATTAAATAAATAAATAAACAAGACCACAGTAGTGTACTATAATGAAGTCTGTAATTAAGAATATCTTTGGATAATTAAAAGGTCAAACTTTATCCCCTTAAATAGAGGACAGGTACAACAATGTGTAGAAAAGTATTGCCAAATTAATGTGGTAGTAGTCTAAATGTTAAAAACCGAAATGCATAAATAACTGTGTAAGGGATGACATCTCATTTGTTTAATTTTGTGGGATGTCTGTGTTGTTTTAAATAATATGGTACGAGCTACCAAAAGTGAGAACTTTTATAAACAATAATGTGACGTGCGATTCTGCAACAAACAAGAACATTTACGGCACTTATACTACTAAAGATGTTTAACTACGAGACTTCTGAGAACATCCACGCTACTTCATTATGAACTAACCACTTCAAGAACTTCAACAGAAAAGTTAAATCCACTTAAGATCAACCGCTGACGAACACAATAAGGATCAAGGACCCTGGCTACGAGTAAACTGATGGATATGGCAGGTGACATGGAGACTTGTTCTCCGTGATTAATTGTAACCAATGAATTATTAAAGACAGTTGAAATTAAAAAAAAAAAAAATAGAAAGACTTTAATGATAACCACTTTTATAAGATGTAGTATGTTTTAGAATTCAAAATATTTGTAGTACCGAATGATGCTGATGTATATGTATAGCTTCACTGATACAAATTTTTAGATTAAGTCCATTCTTCAAATGGCCCCCAAATAGTATTATAGAATATAAATAAGCAAGCTTAACTCATAAACAAGTTTAAGGTCCCGGATCCGTGGATAACGCTAGCACTGATAAATCCGTGTGTTTTGCCCCAGTTCTTTACCAAAATCTGTTATAAATTGTAATCTTTTATTCAGAAAACCTTATATGGGAATATTTATGTAGAGCTGTTGTAGTAATGATTTAATAAAGAGATGTCGTTACTTTACACTAAAACAGTGAGTGAATAAATCATCAGACCCCCATGTAAAAGTTCCTTTAGTTATAACTACTGCTGGTTTATCTAGTAATTAAAATTTGATTACGAGTACGGCAGCCCGTGCAATTGATCAGAGGTAAGTATGCACAGGTTCCCGATGTTATAACGTAGGTGACACGTTATAGTGTGTATAATTCCGTTGTATGTTCTAACATTCTCAAATGATTTTGGACCACAGATATGTAATAAAAGCAATCGTAAATGGAAAAGTTCGATGTCTTTTGGTGATACTACATATATGCGTGTAATGATTGTATCACCTCCACGCCTTCTCTTCTTCCATATCTTTCGGGAATCGTCCCACACATAATGCAAAGGAATTTCAATATACTTATATTCATGCGATGCTGGATCTGATCGATTCAATTCAAAAAATGCTAATAATTTTGTTTGTCTTGCATTTTCAATTGCTTGACGTTCTTGACCTTCTCGAAAGTAAACATTCTGTCTACGCGGTAAATGAATGTCAAGTCTAACGATGACATATGATTGAAAATGCATTGGTAATTCATAGATGCGCCATACAGCTTCAGTTGATCCGACATAACGGCCATTTAAAAAATTTTTAACATCATCAATTTGTATTTCTTGACCTGGTTCATTTCTCTCTGAACCTAATTCAACAGATGCACTGTCATAGCCTTTATACACGTATTTATAAATGTATTTAACACTTTTAACTGTAGTGCATATTTCAACATTTGTATGGCAATTAAATTTGGCAAGTAAATACGGATTCTATGGTACAACATAACGATTGTCGAGGCAACTACCGCGAACTTCAGCATTAATACCATTATCACGCCTTCTGTATAATGGATATCCATTTAATGATTCACATGTAAATTCATTAAATCGTTTTGGATAATCTTTAGTGCATTTTCATCTCTCATACATACAGAATTTGGATTAAGTACACCGCATGGACCATGCATCATGTGTTTTACAACATATTCATATAATGTAGGATGTTTTTGAATGTTAGGAATCTCCGCAGATACAACTTTATCAATATCGGTAGCGTTAACAATTTTATCTTGCTCATTTAAAGAGAGTAAAATGTGAGCATGAGGCAACCCTCTCTTTTGAAACTCAATTGTATAAATGAGTGCTTCAACTTTACCGACGATTTTTTTAGTGTAAGGCCCTCAATTAATGCTTTCAGTTTGGACTTGAATACACGCACAACAATATCAGGTCGAAAATTAGCTGACTCACCTACACCAATATTGCTAACTATTTCAGGCCAACTTGGATTGCAAGTCATTGTAATAAACAAAGAAGGCTTTCCGAAATGTTGTACAATTGACATTGCATCTAAATAATTCTGATACATATTTCTTGGAGATCCATTGAATGAAGATGGTAAAATTACTCTACGGCCAACATTATTGGCATTGGGGTTCAATTCTAAATAATCTGTTAAATTGTTGTAAACTTCAGACCTAAGACTTGTTTGATTTTGTCGAATGAAATGTAACCTTGTGCCCTCTATTCTCACATAGATATCAACTATCCACTGCAGAAATAATTTTTGTGAATGGTGCAACATGCTAAAATCTTCTCTAATTGCAAGTCTATAGGCTGCATACTGAAGCATGGTTAATTTATTTCTGGGCGCTCTTGAATTAGATGTAGTTGGTACATTATGAGAAATATTGATATGCCACCCAGTATCATCATTTGGAAAAAGTAATGGATACGCTAAAGGGTCCAATGATGAATCCAAAACAGAGATATTTTTAATGGTACCATTAACTTTTGAAAACGAAACCATATTTCGTTCAAAGGGTGGCTCACCATCAACTGTACTAAATATTACTGCTACATCAGTTTGAACTGCATCATTATAACGGCGTAGATCTAAATCACGATTTACTTTAATGAGCATACAAATTTCTTTATTTTGATTTTCAACTCTCTGACAATGATCTTTCATTGCAATGAGTGACCGAACGAAAGGATTAATGCGTTCCAATTCAAGAGAGATTTCGCGCATTATATTGTTATTGCATGTTTGATTATAGTGTTCACGTAATCTATAATTGACAGCAGTGTCAACATCATAAAAATATAATTGCTCATAACATGGTGAGCGACCATATCCAGCAGTCATTGGACCTGACCTGTAGTAAAAAACATCATGTATTTTAAAACGATACACTCCACGCGTAACTGTATCCGAAATTTTAGCTTCTGAGCTAACCATAGCAAATGATGAATTGTATTTACGAATGTTTTCAAAATAATTTTTTGACTTTTTTTTTATTGAAGGTTCATTTGAAGTAAGTCCATCATACAATGATTTAAAGTATTCATTTTGACTTAAGGCCGGTAATATTGCTTTACCATTATGACAACATGAAGTGAATGCAGTCCTTTCACCTAAAGTGACCTCAGATTCGAAATGTTTTGCATTGCAAAACCTGCATTGTAAATGCATTAATCCACAATCAAAGGTATTAAAATTTCTTGGAATGACATTCAGTGCGCATTTAAATGTATCCCTCAAAATAATTTCATCATTTTGTATACTATTTACACTATTTAAATTTGCATTTGGTCTATTATCATTTTGACTTTCACGCGAATATATATTCCTTCTTCTTTGTCTCTCACTCCGACCCGTCAATGTTACACTATTTACACTATTTAAATTTGCATTTAGTCTATTATCATTTTGACTTTCACGCGAATATATATGCCTTCTTCTTTGTCTCTCACTCCGACCCGTCAATGTTCTATGTCGAGGCATAATGGAAGTAGGTGCGAATATCTGAATGTAAAAAAAACGTAATGAAATTACTGAAACTAAGATTAGACAGGGTTTAATTTAAAAATAATAAAATGTACTCACTTTTTTGAAACCACCAATAATAATGAGGCGAGACTAAGTCAATTCAAATTGCTGCTACAAAATTTTCCTTTTGCAGCAGGTGTATATCAAGCAAGCTGTATTTCACTTTCAACTGCACATTAATATATAAAACAGATATCTAACATACAAAATATAAAATAAACGCTTTTTTGCCATGACATACACTCCACAGACTACTGAAAAAGGAACATTTGAAATCACACAAAATTCACAGCTCATTCAGTCAATCTGTCAGTATTAAGCAAGCTGTATTTCACTTTCAACTGCACATTAATATATAAAACACAGATATCTAATATACAAAATATAAAATAAACGCTTTTTTGCCTTGACATACACTCCACAGACTATTGTTGCCTGGCAACAAATTTATTTTATTTTTAACATTTACCATTGTTTGAAAAAGTTTAAATGAATTTTCAAGTGCAAATAAATGTTCTATTTAATTTAATTTAATGTATTTGTAACACATATTATATATAAATTTTAGCTTTCCGCACTCCTTCTCCATATAAACTTTAACTATGCCACATCTCACACTCCTCCGTGCGCGCAATATGCTTAAAAAGGGGTACAAAGTTTTCTCTTCACGTATTAATATATAAAAGATATAAAGACTATTACTCAGGTAACCCAAACTTAAATATAATTTATAAAGTAGATTAAACAAAGAAGAGACGGAAAGGTATGGAACGTGCGAAAAAGCGTTGGAGTGACCAGCTCTAATCTATCTGCTTGGAACCGGAACAAACTACTATTGGTTTAGTCCTTGTGGAAGTTGACGTTGATGAAATCTGGTAAAAGTTTAATGTAGATTTACTTGAAACAAACGTATGTGAGAAGCTACAATTTTTAACTAACTTTAAGTATTAATTTTTTGTGTGTAAAAGCTTGTAGTCACCATGATAAAGCTATTAGTGTACGTAAATTCAATCAACAGGCAAAAACCTTTAACATGACTTGCAACGGCAAGAGAATAGACAATGCATAAAAATTAAAACGCAAGGACAAAAAACTTACAACTACAAAACGTATACAAGAGAGAAGAGTAAACAATTCTAGTGAGAATAAAAACCTACTTCATATTTGCCTTTCATTTATATATTGACGGGTAACCGATTATATAAATAAGGTTGCTTAACTTAAGAAAAACTGAAGGCAACGAATTTTACGTGATAAATGACGATGTTTCACTGAACGAATGAATCCATGATGAAAATAGGCTAGGAACGATTAGAGGCTTTGATGTTGCAAGAGAATGCAGGGAAAGAAAAGACTTGGCGAACAGTACTGAAGTGAAAAATGAAATGCAATTATGCTTGTGGAAAGACTTCAAAAGAAAGAAAAACCTTTACTGAGATGTTTAATTATTCACGATAATTCGGTATTATGTACACTAATGATTGCTAAATTTCTCAAGTCAGTGAACTACTTACCCAAGTTGAAAATATCTAGTGAGCTATTTAGGCTGAACTGAAGTCGGATGATACATGTCCCTCGTTAAATACAAAGTGTTAAGTTTTCAAAGAAACATCAAATCTAAAACACATCTAATTCGACAAAATACATTTTAATAAAAATAAAAATAAAATAATTATAAATTAAAAATCGTTTATATATTTTTAAACATTTGCAAGCTCTTTAAGTAGATAAAATTTGTTGTTATCTGTTGTTTTTTATATATGATTTTTTACAATACACACAGTGAAACTGATAAAAATATTATCGAATTCGAACAGCAGTGTGGAATTAATCGTAATACTTTGAGCTCTTTAACCCCCAGACTTCATCTTCAAGGAATACCAAAGAAGCATGTACACCTTGAACGCTTAGACATTCAAATGTTCGGTAATCTACCAGTCGCGTTGTAGTTTGGCTATTTGCCCAGATGTATATGAAGGATGGCTGGGATCGTTTGCACGGCAGCTTAATGGGACTTACCGACATGTTTCCTTAATAAGAATGAATGTTCCTTTATTGCATTACCATTAACAAACATAAAGACTATGAATTAAGCGAGGTTTTGAAACAATATTAATACTGGTGGGGTCTGATATATTTTAATATTGGTTCTTATAAGGTGAACAGGTTTTTAACATTTACAGAGATTAAATCTAGCATGTGTAAGAATGCGTGAAAAAACGGTTAGGATATATAAAGAGTAAATCATAGAAAGAGTATAGGTGAGTAAAGAGAAAGGTTTATTGTTAAATGTTAAGCTTGCACAGAAATAGCATTCCAATGTTATGGATTTCATAGATGAATTAGGCGGTTGAAAGTAAAGACAAAAGTCTATGTTTTAAATTCTTGTTTTGTTTATTAAGAACATAATTTTTGTTGTGTATAAATAATTAATGACCCTTTCAAGATTTCAGAGTACAGTTAGAGGTAGTAATTTAACTAAAGAATACTACATGGCTCATCACCACCATATTCTTCATTGTTAGAGTTTAAACCAATACTTAGTTTGTTCCGCTTACTTTTCTTGCTGACACCACCTCTTTTTTCATCAGTCAGTATTTCCTCCACCATCCGACTCTTCAGTTGCAACTGTTTTGGTAGCCTTGTTCCTTTCATTCGTGTCACATGCGCTTTACAGTTTCGTCTATAATCATAATGTATTCGTTTATAGTGAATGTCTTCATTCAAGTGCGATGTCCTCACTTCCTTTCCCGTTAGAAAGTTCCTGCTATATTTCTCAGATCCATTTCTGCCAATTCTATTCTTTTCATTTGGTTCTTAGTTAACGCCAAACACCAAAATCCACATAGGGAAGTGGGTGCAGCCAATGTTGTATAAAGTTTAAGCAGTGTGTCGTATCTTGTGTTTTTTGAATTATATTTTCTAATTCTGTCTCAAATGTTTTAAAGCCTGTGTAATTTTATATCAAAATCATCATGTCTCAATTAGTAAAACAGTACAGATGAAATAGTGAAACATGAAACGGTTTGCCCAGAACGTAGTTAGGCGCATAGACGGCAGTGCAGGAAGTGGGGTGTGAGGTGACACACAACAATGTGACACACAGCTCTTCTGAACACAAAATAGTTGGACGGAAACAACGCATCAAAGCTACGCATGTGCATGTGCAAAAAGATCTTTTGACACTGCGCATTCAGACATCCGTTTCATGTCCCATACGTCACAGCACACAGGTTCTTCTAGTTCGTCAGGACAGTTTTTGCTCACACATAGTCTTTGCCCCTAAAGGTCATAACTTTAGTTTTTCTTATGGGCATGTCAAGATTAGGACATGTGTTGCTATTTTAGGTAACATTTACTGTCCCGATTTTAAATCATCTTCAGGACATTCCTCCAATTGTCTCTATCCATTGCTCGCAGACGCCACTCTCTCATCTAATGAGTTCGTAGGTCCTCTGCTATAGTATCCAAGAATCTTGTTCTTGGTCTTCCTCGTTTGCGCTGACCAAGAGGCCTCCCCAGCAAAGTTATTCTATTTGAATAGTTTTTTAGTCTTTATGCATCCACCTTATTTTACTTACTTTAATTTTTTCTAAATATTTGGCCTCTGGAACAGCCTATATAGGTCCAAGTTGTAACTTTGCTTCCACGACCCATTTGTACAACACGCTCCGTAAATTTTCCTTATTAAGTTCTCAAAATATTCCAACACTGATTGATCTCTTTTTGTGAACTATCATGTCTTACAGTACATGTCAACACTGTCAACACTGGCCTTATTAACGTTTCATACAATTTGCATTTTTTTGCTCTGGAAATGTTTTTCAATCTCAGTTGCGGCATTAAGACAAGTAGCGTCTATTCGCGGATATGATTCTAAGCTTTAATTCTGCTGATGTGTTGTTGGGACTAGCTACCAGAGATCCTAATTATGGGATCCTAAGTAAGGATTTGCAGACTTGTTGAATATTGTTCCTGTTGTACTGACACCTGAGAGTCTCATCACATTTTCCATTTTCTGTATAAGTAGATGTTAATAGCAGGACTGATCGATGCCTATGTGGGACTGGTCTTCTGGTTGGGGTAAAGTATTACCAACCCAACTCTACTAGCTGCATTTGTAATGCTCTAAAAGCCTTCGTAACACTCCGTTCTGATCTACTAATAATGTCTATGTCATCAGCACGGGCAAGGATTTGCAGACTTGTTGAATATTGTTCCTGTTGTACTGACACCTGAGAGTCTCATCACATTTTCCATTTTCTGTATAAGGCAATATTGGTAGACTTTTATAATTACCATGCCTACTTAGAAATGAAAGAAACAATCGCTTTGAAAGAAAACGTTTTTTCTTCTTGTTTCGTCGTGTTTTAGGCCATTCGATGTATTGATTTTGGACATTTAGGCCATTAGATTTTCTTTGCTTTTGTACTTGATCTCATAAATCTTTTTCTTGGCTGTCCCAGGTATCTTTGTCGTTTTGTTGATAGTCAAATACCTTTTTGAGAATATGAGTATGGTTCTTTATTTCTAAATAATTTGAAAGAAAAAAGTAATATGGGAATTTTTACTGTAATTGCTGGCAATAAATAACGTTTCCAGGCAACAAAAATTGAATGAAATTATTTAGTTTAGTATGTACAGAGAATTCGGTGGCTTGACTACAGCAGCACTGTGTCTCTAAAGGTAAAAACATGCCCATTTACCTAATGTTAGTATACTTAAGATACAAATTGGTCGCCGCGATTAAAACACGAGCAATTCACACTAACACATATATTATAACACTACGGGTAATTCCTTTCAATAACTAGTTTATGAACAATAACCCCTATCCTGGATGTATGATCGGTTTATCGTCTGTTTAAGGGGTTTCCGCTTTCTTACCTGCTGTGTGTATTCAGAAAAATCCCGATCTTTAGGCGCCAAATTGTTTTACATACAAAACAATTAAAAGAATTAATAATTGATTCTCTTTATTTTTCAATATTTTTCGCTACAATCGTATTTGCCGCCGCCTGACGTTCGAATTTGAATCGCCCTCCTCAGGTTCAGGATTGCCAACTTCAGTGTTCTTGTGTCAGCGCTATCCACTTAACTATATAAAAAGATTAACATGCATACAATTCTCTGAATACACAAGTTTTTATTTTACTGCAGGTAACTTTAATAGCAGTTTTATTAATGATTCGAATTCAAATTATATAAACAACAATAATAATATAATAATTTGCCTGGGCGGTAAAGCTTTACTGATTCAGCGGTTGGCAGGGTCGTTGTAATCCAACTTTCTTATGGCTGCTATGTTGATTTTTATATTGTTAAGGATATTGTTCTCTCTCTGGAAATATTAATATTACAAGTCCCACTGTCGTTGGTGTCAATTCTTTAAAGTCTTGAGTACTCGCTTAGTGGTGAAGATCGAGGACACGCTAATAAACAGTACCGAATCTTGCTGTTATCTGATAGTCCTTACCTGTCCTTACTCACTTGCTTTTTCTTCCCGATAGGCGCCAAATTGTTTTCAAAACAAAACAATTAAAAGTTTTACTCGGTGTCGTTTTTCCGTGCGATGTTGATAAATTCAAATTACCCACGCGGACTGGCGGGAAGTCGAATCTCGCTTGTCGTTCGACGTGTTGCCAACATAGAATTTTGGCAAGGAATTCTGTTCACCGCTAAAGTACACAAACTATATAATAAAGTTCAAATAAAAACAAAGGACAATTATTAATGATTCGTACTTGTTTATTAGTGTTTAACATTTGCTAATTTGATAACTCAAGTACAATAGAAATTATTATAATAAAAGTTTCGCTCCGACTAAAAAAATTAATTTCCACTCAGCGGATGGCAAATGTGACAGCAGTTGTGCTAGACCATAATGGCCGCTAATATTCTTTATTTACACAAATTATTCTGTCGATGAGTTCTTTGGATTACGAAAAAAGTTAACTAACAAGATGTTAATAAAGTACACCACCTTACATTTGTGGTACTAAAAAACTAAATAGGTATACATAAAATTCAAGTCTTGGTGTTTAAAAGTGTGTGTCAATTTTATAGGCTTCATACATAGGTTATTTTACAGTTACATACAGATTGAGTAAATATGATCTATTAATCCTTGAAAGAATTTAGTGTTCGGAGTTCAGAGTGAGAGTTATTGTTTGTGAAAAAAGTTAATCAGTTTTAGTTCGTAATTATTGGTAATTTAATTTATACTTAACAAAACCATGTTGTTTTTGTTATGGGTCATCAGTATTTCTTCCAGGTTGTGTGTGTACTTTCGTTAATTTTCAATGGTATGGTTTCCCTTCTCCTTCTGGCGTCTGTTTCTTATTATTCAAGTTTTATTTATTTTTTCTTGTTAAAATTTTGTTTATTATCTCTCCTTGGTTTACTGGAACTATGTTCGACTTCTTGCATCCATTTTACTTTCATCTGGATCTTATTTTCTTCTTTAATAAACTTTAATTGATACGAGTTCAGTATATCGTCTGACTCGCTGGATCGTTAATAATGGAACTCTCGTTTATAACGGTTTTTAAAATATAATAATGTTTGTTGTTATGGCAACCACCTCCACTGTCATTGGTTAAATACATTTGAATCTATTGTTATAAATCCTGGGTTTCTGTTCAAAATGAATAAATATTTTATAATGGCTTTTTTTCCTTGGTGATATTACCAATGTATGAAGTATTAACAGATATGTCCCTATTTTCTTTCAAAGATCAATTTGACATCTCACAAGGCTGGTCTAGGTCATGTATTAATGTTTTTAGACAAAATTGCTACTGTTATGTTAGTACCTAATTCACTTATTTATACTGTTTATTTCATTTTTTGACATATTACTATTGTTAGTTAATTGTAATCAAATAATTTACTTGGTCTTACTATTCAAATACAATAGTCAATTGCTTACAATTGGTTTTCTGAAGTTAGACAGTTAGGTATTTTATAGGCCTAAGCTGTAACAGTCTGGAATTTCTTATTTTGCTCTATTTAAACATTATTTATTAAATCCATACGTTCTGGTTATTGTCATTTAGTACTTATAGGTTTTTTTTTAAGTTACTTTGAAGCTGTTTTATAATCAATTAATGTTATTATAATTTACAAAATCATTTCTTATCTGATATTCTTTTCTTTTCTATTTATTTAATGATGATTAATCTTGTGCTTGTTAAGTTTATATCATTGCTAGCTTATGCCTACTACTACTCCTATCTCTTACACACCTTTTAACACTTAATTCTACTAACAAAACATAACATAGAAATAGGTTTATGGTCTGTGCCTTGTTCAGCCATATTCCTTCTTATAAACTATAATTCTTTAAATTAAACAAAATAACAATTTTGGTGAGTATTGTATCGACACCATCTATTCTATAAAGATAATCATTCTAGTGATTCTTCTAGTAATAGCAGATGTTCTCTGATGTTTTCTAGTTCTTGCACCCACAAGTACTCTGTTTCTTACAGGCTAACACAATTAAATTATTTGTCTATGAATCATTTGATTATGGTTCTGGTTTGTTACACTTGGTTACAATTCCTTTTGCTTAACATTATAAGTTGTTTATTTTAATATTCTCATCACTTCACAGTTTATTGTTATCACTCCCTACCTATCTCTCACTCTTGGATTTTTATTAGGTTTCAAAATTTTATAGTCCGTTTTTCTATATTTTATGTTCTACTTTTTCTCTCACTATAGGGCTATTAATGATACACATATTCTATTAACAAATGTTTTCCCTTAATTACTATGGGTAGTGTACTTCTTGTTCACATAATTTATATAATGCGTGTTACTATTTTTTATTTATTATTTGTGTTTTGGTATTATTTGTCTACCTTTGATTATTTTTTGTTTTTTTGTCCTATCACTGGGGTTGGGGTTTGTTTCTACCTACTCACTTACCATATCTATTGGGTTATATTGGTTCAATCGTATTGTATTGTTGTATTTCAAGTTTTGTTTAGTTGCTTGCTACATTTCTCTTATCAGAGGTTACTTTTATTATTACCTTTATATGTTTGATCGTATAATTATGTTAAATACCCATTCTTTTATCTCTGGTTCATCCCTTTTAATTTATAGTGTTAATTATTTATATTCTCCCCTTCTCATGTTGCTTCTTAAAATGCTTGTTGAAGATATGTACCCTTACAATATATATGTTGGATTACAGAGTTCTTTCGATTACAGAGAAAGATAACAAGATGTTTTGAATGTACAAACCTTTACAATATACTTATTTCTAATTGCTGAAGTTTTTAGTTTTACAAAATTCAGTTGTGAATCCTTTAGAATTGGTTAGATTTAACGTCTTACAGATAGGTTATAATTCTTTGTTACTAAATAATAACAATTTTATTTAAATAAAGTGTTGTGTGGTTAAAATTCTTACGTGAGATATTGTAATTATTCAGTGATTAATAAGGTTCGAAAATATTCTGGTTGATACCAAGTGAGGTGTAAAGTGTCGTGAATTTCAAACGTATGTTGTCTTGTAGTGAAAATATATTTTTAGTTATACTTTACAAAATTCCTTTTCATCTGTTCCTCAGTATGGTTGATTTTGATATATTGGATGTCCTTGGTTATATTTCCTTCCTTCTGGATAGTGATTTTGTACTTTTCGAAAATTTTGAATTTTCGTTAATAATTTATTTTAATTTTAGATTTTAATTTGGTCGCATTCTTCTTTTGGTAGACATATGCTTTACTTGCAATGCTTTATATTATGTTTTTTCATTTATTTTATGTTTTATACTGATTATTGTTCGGCAGCAATTAATTTCTCATACGTTCTCTTCAGAGTTCCAGAAAAAACTTGGTTGTTTGTAACGTATTTTTCGTTACTAAGCGATAAATCTGTCCTCTCATTGGTTGTTAGTTTTCTTATTACATTGTTATATTCGGCTTAATTTTCTATAAAACTGTCGAAAATGTTTCTAATTTAAATATTGAGTTTATGATACATTTAATAAACTTGTTTTGATTGTCTTTGGATTCTTTTCTTTCTATAAATTATTTTGAGACCAAACATGCTTAGTGTGTGATCTATAATTACTGAATTAACATTTTACTGTATAGGCCTTGTGTACATTTTATACTTATTTCTTTTATTAATGAGTTTTGTTAGTATTATTTGTGATTTTACTATTCTACGATCTATTTATATTATGTTTACATGCCTTTTGTTTCACTTAAATCTATTTACTGGTTACAATTTGCAATAATCTTATCTTTGATCTAGGCTTACCTAGGTTTACAATTATTAGTAATTTATACAATTTAGTCACCTTTGAGTAGTTCAATTTTATATACTATTGCTCTATTATTGTATACTTAATGAGAATTTCAACATTTTACTTTAGGCTTATTCTTATTTTTTAACAATTTCTTAATTTTGATAATTAGTTTTGCTACCTTTTGTCTACAACACTTTATATTCCTGCCCACTCATTATATAATATACTGACTCTTATTAATTCAACTTAGTTAACATTTGAACAAAATTTACTTAACTGTTAACATTCTTTATCACATAGTATAAATATAAATTAGATACTGAACTTTACTAAAATGAACATTGTAACGACGAAATCTGTATGTACTCTCTAAAAGTGTGTTTTTATCGTGTGTTAGCCTCACACGATGTAGTCGTTACTTTATGTTTACTTACTTTTTTAACTTTCCACGCTGACGATGTCCGTTGCGAACTCACGAATTACCAGTACCAATATCTCGCGAGTGTAAACCTTACCTGTCCTTTAATGAGTAATTTTAATTCCCGGGTGGCGCCAAATTATTTATAAAAACAATTAAAAATGTGAAATTGAGCGGTCGTTCTAGGCGGTGTTGACTAATTCAAATTACCCTCGCAATTGGCGGGCGTACGAATCTCGCTAGTAGTTCGCCGTGCTGCCGACGTCTAACGCTGGCAGACAATTTCGCTCGTCGCTAAAGTACACAAACTTTATAATACAATTTACAATGAAATAAAGAACGGTTATTACTACTAAGTACTAGTTTATTAACGTGAATTAGTTAGTAGTTGTTCATTTGAATACAAAATTATATACTGTTATTAAATAAAGTTGCTCCAGCAATAAATAGACAATTTTCTCAGGTTGGCTAAGATGATTTAAACGTTTCTAAATCGACATGGCTGTCGTTTTGTGCTTATTTTCTTACTGTTCGTTTAATCATGAGTTCTTTTGGTTACGAAAAAATATTAATAAGATGATAATAAAGTACACTACCTTACATCAATGGTACTTATATACTATTAGAGTTAATTACAATTCGTTTTTGAAGTGTTAAAAAGTGCGTGTTAATAATTCGTAATTTGTACA
Organism: Magicicada septendecula; assembly: GCA_034769895.1. Classification (NCBI taxonomy): domain Eukaryota; kingdom Metazoa; phylum Arthropoda; class Insecta; order Hemiptera; family Cicadidae; genus Magicicada; species Magicicada septendecula. The sequence continues at coordinate 476,989,302 of CM068368.1, read as the reverse complement.
CAGGTTATTTTCTGGTTACATACAAGTTTAGTTTTTATTTTCAATTAATCCTTGAAAGAAATTTAGTTGTCAGTTCGTAGTGAGAGTTATTTGTGTTGTGAGAAAAGTTAATTAGAATTTATTCCATAAATTCGGGTATTTCAGATATACCTAACAAATCTGTTGAATTCGGGTGAAGAGTCATTCAGTTTTTAGTTAGGTTGGTCCATATGATCATCAATCTTCCATCATTTATAATTTGGATTACGTCTGGCTTCTTTTTCGAATAATGTGGATTAAATAATTAATTTAGAATATGAAAATCTGGTCTATTGTCTCTGTTGATGGACTACTTCATCAGACTTCTTGCATCTTCATTTTATTAAATTTTGACTTCTTTTTGATTATTTTAAGTGAAAATTGAGTCGGATATGGTTTGGCTTCTGTATGTTTTGAGCGTCAATAATGAACTAATTCTTTTTAACGGAATTATATTAAATAACGTTCCGTTGTTATGGCAACTGTCTGTACTCTCATTGGCTGATCATATTTATGTCTATTGTTATAATATTTGAATTTTAATTCAAAATGCATAAATATCTTCTGATGGCTATTATTCTTCTGTGTTCTTATTTATGTATTAGATATTATCACAACTCTTTAGATTTTCTTTCAAAGATCATTTTGACATCCCACAAAGCTGGGTTTGTTTATGTATTAAAGTTTTGACAATAATGTTAATATTATGTTATTACATTTCATTCTTATTTTATGTTTTTAATCTAACTTTGACATCTTAATATGATTCACTAATTGTACTTAACTAGTTACTTGCCTTGAATTTTCTAATGCAATAGTTAATTTCTTATAATTTGTTTATTTTGGATTTATACAGTTAGGCATTTTATAGGCCTAAGTAGTAATTGGTTATATTTTCTTATGTTACACAAATTAAAGATTATTTTTCATTTACATATGTTTTGCTTGGTGTCACTTCTGACTTGTTTACATTTTGAATTAGTTTGGGCTGTTTTACAATAATTGTATGTTCTCATTACTTTGCCAAAATCATTGCTTGTCTGTTATTCTCTAATTTCTTTTCCTGTCTTTACTCTAAAGATCATTATTATGTTTGTAACATATTATTTCCTTACTTATCTATATTGCCATTTTTTGTAACTTGTCTATCATTTAATATTACTTATGAAACATAACACAAAAAATTAGGTTTATGGTCTGTTTACTTTTTTTAGCCATATTCCTTCTTATAAACTTAATTGAACAAATAACTATCTTGGTGAATAACATTATAACACCATTTATTTATCTTGCTAATTATCCCTTTGAACATTTTGATTAACATAGGATGTTTTATTTATTTTGCACTCATATTATTTAGTTTATTCTTCTTTTAACATTTACTCTCTATTTTTTACTACTTATCTATTGTAACAATAACATTCTTAATCATTATGGGATTTTTTATCCTGAATACCACTGTATTCCTAATCTACTATCACTTAATAATTATAATAACAATATTCTGGTTATTATTATTTTTTGGTATTTATCACCCTTAAACTGTAGTGTTAATCACTGGTTTAGGTGTCTTTACCTATACGTATGTTGTGTTTTCCATTTATTTTGGGTTACACTGGCACTTTCACTTTTTTACTGTACTATAGTGTTACTAGTGGTTATTCCCTAATATTGATTTCTTTTACTCACTTTCACTTCCTACCTATCTCTCACTTCTGGGTTTTTTATTTTTTTATTCACAATTATTAGTTATTATGTTAACAAATTTCATGTTCTGATTCACTTATCATTATAGAGTTATTCCTAACATATAATATCTATTTCTCTGGTTAGTGTACTTTAATTGAGATTATTTTATTTGATTTTAATATTTGTCATTTACCTTTATTATTTGTTTGTGCCTTTTTCATCATCATTTGAGTTTAATATTTCTCATTTTATTTTCTTTATTATTTGTTTGTGTCTTTTTCATATAACTTCTCATTTTATTTTATTTTATTGGGTCAATCACTTGGGTTGGGTCATAGTCATTTGTCGCGTCATATTCATTTTATTTTCTTTAGTTTAATATAGTTGATTCATTATAGTTTTTTCCCTGGTATTGGGGCGGCTTTTTGTGTTGTAACATAATGCCTCTCCATCAGAATTGATCATTTTGGTAAAACGCTAGCATAGCTTTTTATGAAATTATCAGTTATATATAATTTTTTCTTTTTCTTCTTGTTTATTTCTTCTTTCTTGTTTCTCTTTTTACTTGTTCCACTCCTTTTTATTTAGTTATCTTTTAGATCTGTTTTTTCTTATTTCCATTAGTGCGTTCTCCCTGTTTTATAATTTCCCTAACTTATAGTAGCTGGTTTCCTCCATTACTACCTTTTTTCTGAGACCAGAGGAACATCGTCTCTGCTCAGTTAATTGATTGCTGGACCTATTCTCAGTCAATCTTAAATGCCTTTTTGTCAATTAGTGACTTTCATTAATAATAATATTTTGGGGATTGTCCACTTCATTGTTCTTTAGATCATTTAAACTTATTTCTACTCATTCTTCCTTCCGCTGTACCTTTGCTATATTCTGTTATATACTCACACAGTTGATTGTTTTTATTTATTTAGTTGGTAATTTCATTAGTTCTAAACTTTAATTACCTTGTTTTTCTTTTCTTCTTGTGATCATTTTAATTATTTTAGACATCTTTTCTTTTCTTCTTCTTTGTTGATTACCCTTATTTTGCTTTAGCCACTTGTTGTATATTTGTTTTATATTTTTTCTTGTTGTACCAGTTCATTTTTTTTTCTCTGAATATTCTATATTCTTTACAATTTTATACATTTGTCTTGGCAGATCTTGCTTGGTTCTATTTTTGTTTATTTTAATTGATCTCCTTTCTAATTCTCTTGTATTATTAATTCTTGTTTTCACTTCGTTTGTTTAGTTTATTTTATCTTACATATTTTCTAAATATTAGTGTAAGTTGGATGTACTTACTAATTAGGAATTTTGTAGTTTATTCCTTTCTTTTATCTCTTATCTCATATGTTCCTAAATGGTAGTGTAAGTTGATCTTACTTATTCTTTTTGAATTTTGTAATTTATTTTTATGATTGTTCATCCTTCCTAGTAGAACTTCTTGATGAAAACTTCGTTATATACTCCTTTGATCTTTTTAGTTATTGGATTGCTTACTTCATACGTATTGTTGCCATTGTCTTTTGTTATGACATAAGGTCCTACGTATAACAATAATAGTTTCTTGGCTATACCTTCAAATGTACTAGGTAATTCACGATTTTTTATTAGGACTTTTTCTCCTAAGTGATAGTTAATTATTTTTGTCTGGTTCAGTGAATATTTGGTTTTTTGTTTTTCTATCTTCTCCGTGATCCTGTTGTAGTATTTCTTTTCTTCACACGGGTCTTCTGGGTTGGTTGGAAAGTCAATTAAATCCTGTATCTCTCTATGTGGCTTTCTTCCAAACATCATAGGATATGGGGTGTTTTCAATGAAATGGTGGTAACTTGTGTTTAAAAATTCTTCTGTTGATATTAAATATTTTTGCCTCTCTGTTTAACATGGCAGTATGTTCTCAAAATGCGTCCCACCTCTCTCAACACTCTTTCAGCGGGATTACTGCTTGGATGATATACGGACGTTTTGTATGGTTTTATATTTATTTCCAATAGTTTCTCTCTCCATCTTCTTCCTTTAAACTGTGTTCCGTGATCGGTTATTATAGTATATGGTTTTCCAACTTCAGGTATGTATTTGTTTTTAATTATTTCCAAGATTTTCTTTGTGGTTGCTCTGTTGATAGCGTATAATTTGGTGTATTTAGTGTAATGGTCATATAGAATTACAATGAACTTGAATCTATGCCTCCCTCTGCTACGTGGGAATGCTCCACATATATCAAGAAACACTTTTTCAAGTTTATTATTTGAAGTGATGGGTATCATCATTCCATCCTTTCTCTCATTATTGGTTTTAACCATTTGACATATAGTGCATGTTTTGATATTTTTAATCACCTTTCGGGTTATACTTTTAATAAACATTTCTTCTTCCAAAGCTTTGACTATTGTTGTTTTGATTGTTCATCATCATTTTTCACAGCACTAAACTTTATAGAATATTGAAACTTTCAACTTGTGAAACTTACTTGTCTTTTCTTCTCGTATGCGTTTCGGCGTGGTGTTCGCCTTCGTCAGCTTTGAGACAGACTGCCATTAATTTGTAACGGTTTTATTTTGAAAGGTACAGTGGGGGTGGTGTGTGGAGGAAGGGGATTGGCGCGTGGATCCAAATTATTGTTAGTTTTTGTATAATTGTGTCAAAAAGTGTGTGCGATTTATACTGTAATTGGTCGTTAAGTATGTTGTTTGGTTGTGTTGTGTGGTGTTTGTATATTTCACGTTGTTCTGCTGTGTTAAGTTTTCGACCTTTGGATAAGTAGTGTAATATTTCAAGATTAGTATCTATGTTAGTGTAGCTGTGGGATTTTGTGTGTATGTGTGTGGCAAACAGGGAATGTATATTGTTGTTGGATAAAGCTTTTATGTGTTCAGAGTAACGAGATGAAAAAGATCTTCCCGTCTGCCCTATGTAGAAACTATTGCAGTTATTACAATTTAATTTGTAAACACCTGTTTTGTTGTATTTGTCTATGTCCGTGTTTGTATCATTGATGTGTTTTTTGATGGTATTGTTTGTTCTGTATGCTATTTTGTACTTGTGTTTTCTGAATGTGTTGGCGAGTTTGTGTGTGTTGGAGTTATGGTATGTGAGTATGATGTATTTGGTTTGTAGTGTGTTGTTGGTATTTTGTGTTTTAATGGTACATAGCAATATTTTTTATGGTACATAGCAATACAAAACGGATACAAGCCTAATTTAATAAACAAACTACACAAACACATCATAAACAAAAACAACAAAACTCAAAAAACTCAACAACACACTACAAACCAAATACATCATACTCACATACCATAACTCCAACACACACAAACTCGCCAACACATTCAGAAAACACAAGTACAAAATAGCATACAGAACAAACAATACCATCAAAAAACACATCAATGATACAAACACGGACATAGACAAATACAACAAAACAGGTGTTTACAAATTAAATTGTAATAACTGCAATAGTTTCTACATAGAACAGACGGGAAGATCTTTTTCATCTCGTTACTCTGAACACCTAAAAGCTTTATCCAACAACAATATGCATTCCGCGTTTGTCACACACATACATACAAAATCCCACAGCTACACTAACATAGATACTAATCTTGAAATATTACACTACTTACCCAAAGGTCGAAAACTTAACACAGCAGAACAATATGAAATATACAAACACTACACAACACAACCAAACAACATACTTAACGACCAATTACAGTATAAATCACACACACTTTTTGACACAATCATACAAAAAACTGACAATAATTTGGATCCCCGCGCCAATCCCCTTCAACCACACACCACCCCCACTATACCTTTCAAAATAAAAACCGTTACAAATTAATGGCAGTCTGTCTCAAAGCTGACGAAGGCGAACACCACGCCGAAACGCGTACGAGAAGAAAAGACAAGTAAGTTTCACAAGTTGAAAGTTTCAATATTCTATAAAGCTTTGATTATTTTTAAAACTCCCATGTGTCCGTATCTGACATGGTAGTTCTTAATTAATTTATTTTCTAGAGATGTTGGAACTACTAGCTTCCAATTTCCATGATTCCTTTTGGTTTTAACGAATAACACATCCTTATGTATGCAATAAAATTTGTTAATAATTTCTTCTGATTTCATCACTCTCCTTCGTATGTTGGCTAATTTGGTATCTTATTTCTACTGTTGTACGATCTCATTGGCTATCTCTTCCAGGTCCTTTCTATCCTTTAATATATAATACACCTTGGCGATTTTCTCCTTTTCTTCTTCAAATGTCTGATTGTCAACATTTATTCTGGATAATACGTCGGCCGCTACATTCTTTCTCCCTGGAATGTATTCCCATGTGATGTGGTACTCATGCAGAGCGAGGATCCAACGGGTGAGTCTACCATGACATAATTTACATTGTTTAAGAAATGATATCGATTTATGGTCGCTTCTGACTGTGATATAGTACCCTAGGATGTACGTTCTAAATTTACCGCACGCGAACACTATACTTAACAACTCCTTTTCCGTAACGTTGTAGTTAATACGTTCGCAACTATTTAACACCCTGCTGGCAAAGCTGATGACCAGGTGGTGTCCTTCTATATCCTCTTGATATAGTTCAGCGCCCAGGCTGACGTCACTGGCGTCGCAATTCAGATAGAAGGGTTGCTCAAAGTTGGGATGATGCAGCATCACTGTTTCTAAAACTTTTTGCTTTATGAGTGTTAGTACCGCATCCTGTTCGGTTCCCCAGGTCCACTTGTCCTTAGAAGAGAGTTGTTTTGAAAATTTGGCAGTCAAATGGGAGTAGTTATTCTGAAATTTACGGTAGTAGTTGCAAATACCCAGGAAGGATTGCAACTGCTTCTTATTTTTTGGGGTAGGGAATTTCTGGATGGCTTCTACCTTTTTTTGGGATGGAGATATTCCATTCTCTGTTAGGTTAAATCCCAGGAATTTTACTTCTTCCGCTATAAACTTGGATTTATCTAGCTTCAGAGTTACATTGTTATCAGAGAGTTTATTCAGTACTTGTTCTATTCGGGCACAGTGTTCGTCCCAGTCCGATGATGTTATCAGTAGGTCATCCACATATATAGTTGTGAATTGCAGAGCCTCTTGACCTAGGACTTGGTGCATGCGCTTCACAAACAATGCGACGGAATTGATGAGGCCGAAAGGTAACCTCTTAAATTGATAATTCCTCCCGTCGAAAATGATAGCCATGTAAGCCTACTGTCTACTGTGTGGGTGCAGCTCTACCTGCCAGTACCCACATACGGTATCCCATGTACTGATGTATTTTATTCCGTAGAATTTTTTTAAGATTTCTTCAATTTCCTCTGGCGAAGTCCGGTCATTAATGATCATTTTATTTATTTCCCGGGCGTCTAAACAGATCCTGACTTTACCACTCTTTTTGGGTATAGCTACGATAGGACTTGTGTATGGGGATTGGCTATACTCAATGATGTCCTCCTCCATCATTCGATTAATCTCCGCCCTGACTTCGTTTATAAGGGAGTATGCAATAGGGTAAGATTTTCTATGAAAGTCCACAGGTTCCCGGAAATTGATTTTACACTGATACCCCTTGACCTTGCCTGGAGTGTTGGAGAAAACGTGTTGGTACTTTTGATATACTTTTATTAAATTTTCTACTTGTTTTTTGTTTATTTCCTGGTTTGGTCTATTTCTTTGAAATATTCTAATCGCCTCGATTTTCTTCTCCCACAATTCACTATTGTCATCTTCATCATTTATAATCATGGATGGTTCATGGTTTTTACGATAATAATTCTTCAAGACTGGGTCTTGGTTCAATGCTGTTGGTGTATGATTGTAGTCTACTACTTTTCCTGACCATATTCCTCTTTCTGAAGTTAAAAACACTACCCCTTGTCGTAGGTTTATTATGGCTGAGTGTTGTCGTAACACGTCGCACCCTATAAGCATATTGAATGGTAGTCCACTCGCTACCAGGAAAACAATTGGTATAGTCATGTTCTGGGTGGTTAATTCCAGTGAGACTTGCTTTCTGACAGTTTTGTTCTGTTTTCCTGTTGCTCCTATTATGATTATGTTATTAATTGGCAACGTGGGTATTGGTAGTTTGCAGTTAGTTTGGATCCGTTCTAGTTCGGTCTGGTTTATTAGGGAGATGTTTGACCCTGTGTCTATCATGATGATGGTTATCGTTCCATTTACAGTGGCCTGTATGTGAACTCTTTCATTGTTGATTCTTGGCAGCTGGTCGTCCTCTTCTTCCAGGAGTTCTTCTCTTATGTTTTTTAAATAATTATTAGAGACAATTGTTATAATTTTATTAAGATTTCGTCGCGTCATCTGTCTTAGTAACCCAAGTGATTGGTCATGTGAAAGGCGTTCCTCGGTTCTCACTGACCTTGCTAGTTTAAATTTTGTGGTTCGGTGTTGGCCCGATTATCTGACTGGTTCGTCGATGGTTCATTTACTGGCTCTGGTCGTATACTCATATTGTTTCCGGACGCTTCAGTGGTCCTATTTCCTTGGTACTGATCATTACTTGATGTGAATGCATAATAACTGGAGTTTGCCGGTGTATTCGAGCAGTACCTCCTCTGGTTTGTCTGACTTCTTCCATTTATAAAGTTGACCTGTCGCCGATCATCTCTGGTTCGGTTATTCCCGTTTCCCCTATTATACTGGTAATTCGGGTTGTAATTGTTACCTTGGTAATTACTGTTATTGGGGTGGCCGTTAGGATGTTGGTTTGGTCCATTTCCTCGGTAATTGTTGTTGTTGGGACTGTTATTCGGGTTATTCCCGTTATATGGTGGATTACCCTGGTTGTAGTTTGGGCGGTTACCCCTATATTGTTTGTTATTAAAATTCCGGTTTGGGTTATTTTGGTTGTTATTCTGGGGGTTGTTATTCGACGGATTATAGTTCGGTGGGTTTTGGTTTTCATTCCCTCGGTTGTATTTTAAATTGACCATCCTGTTACACTTGTACAGCCCGTCATTCTCATGATCTTCTAACAAGCTTGCCATGCAAGTAGAGGGAAAGTGTATGTTCGAAAACACTTCCGGGTTGCGAACGAAAACACTACCGGGTTCCAGTTCATGACGTCATAGAGGCACTGGCAGCTGGTGTCCGAGCTGTCCATGTGACGTCAACTTGTGTGTGTGTGTGTGTGTGTGTGTGTGACTGAAACACTTCCGTGTTCCAGTTCATGACATCACACAGAGGCCCTAGTCGCTGGCGTCCGCATGGCTAAAACCTGTTTCATGACGTCACGGAAGCCGTGGTTTCTGCATGTCTAAAATTTGGTAGCCGAAAACAATGTGTAGCGAATGGGGGTACCCGGAATTCGGTGGTTGCCGAGGGGCTAGACGCACAGAGGCGATGTTAGTACGACGTGTCATCGGGTACCGTTACGCGAAATTTTGGGGGCATCGGGTACCGTTACCCGAAATGTTTAAATCAACGGATGGGGGTACCCGAAAGGTGGGTACGCCCCAACCGGGTTCCAGTTTATGACATCACACAGAGGCCCTGGCAGCTGGTGTCCGAATGTTAAAACACTTCCCCGACCGGTCTGGTTTATTTTGATGTAACAAAATAATCGCTTTCTCTCTGTAGCGTATGGGGGGGGTACTCGAAATTTTTAATGTCAGAATTTTGGTACCCTAAATGATTAAAACAACGGAAGGGGGTACCCGAAATTTATGGGTACGCCCACATGACGCATGTATAAAACACTGGTTATGACGAAACAGGAGGCTGGTTTCTGTCACAGTGGATATGATAGCTGGTTCGACGACTACGTAGAGGGCGTGATGTCTGAAATTGGACACCCGAAATGTTTAAAACAACGGATGGGGGTACTCCGAAATTTTTGATGTCCAATATTTGACAACCGAAATGTTTAAAACAACGGATGGGGGTACCTGAAATCTCTTGGTGTCCGAAATTTAACACCCGAAATGTTTAAATCAACTGATGGGGGTACCCGACATGACGCATGTGTTCGACTGCGAGGCGAGACAGTTGGTTTCTGTTATGTGTAAAAACAATGGGTATATGTTACGTCATTAGTGTTTTATGATGTTAGTAGCTTATGACGTTACAGATTAATGAAGGAAGCGAAGCTGTGAAGTTGGATGAATCTGTTATATTGAACAGGTATAAAATATAACGCTTTTTTTTCGCAATAATAACTAATTATTGATATATGGTATGTCATTGGTTTATGACGAGACGGAACACATGTTCATCCTAGTGGTTGTCATATTATGATTCACTTATCATCGCGTCTATTATTCACTATCATCTCATTAGACTCATTGCGTCTAATCATTTTCTTGCATACTTAACTATTTATAGCTGCAACTTTAATGCTGTGTCAGCGAGCAATATCCTGACTTGACCGAGCGACCCAAGAGCGATGTACTAGGTTGACCTCAAAATATAAAAATTACTTCCAGTTCGAGTACTATAAATGCAGCAGCAAAATACATGTAAGTCGCTCTGTAGCCACTCAGTAGATCAAGCACGTAGGTAAGCGCTGACTCCTTGACTATTTGTTGATTATTTAATACACTTTTCATGTTGTGTAATTATTATCACTGAATAATTAGTTATTATTGTGGAAAATGTGTTATATACTTTGTATATATATTTTATAGTATAGTAATGCACTTTCAGGTTTTATATATATGTTAATTTTGTATCGAATCGTGTAAGGTAACTTGATCTATCGCGGACCATTCGACTGAACCGCTAATGCGTGTTGTAATAATACTATTCCTTTCACATTGTTACAGGTTAATCTGCAACAGTGTTATATTAAAGGTGTGACTAATACGTGTATTAAAAATAATATTTTTAAACTTTGTGTGTGTGTGTGAAACGTAACAACTGTGATAAGTACTGATTCAACTGAATAACTAGGTTGTGTGTGTATATTTTATAGTCATATGTTATATTGTTTATATTTTAATTGACGGAACGTGCAGAAGTCTGCATGTCTGTGGAATGTAGAAGTTGCTTTGCTGCAGGGCACAGAGACCGGTCTCTGCACTCGCGTTCAGTATTGTATCTGTTTTACAACGTAGCGCAGCGTTATGTATTTTATTTTGTAAAATAATGTTATATTATGGAATATGTCTGTGTCTAATACGTACCACTGTTAGTTAGTTCGTGTGTGTGTGTATGTGTTGTAATACAGTGTGACTCTAATCTGTTGTATGTTTGTGAACCAATGTTACATTTCAGGAGTTATGGAATTCATCTCCAAGTATGTATATTACCCATTGATTTATATACAGACTATATGTTTTAAATGTATAATTATAATTTGTGTGCATTATATTCTACTCTCTCACTACAGGAAAACATGTTTACCGTAATGCGTTTCTGCGCGTGTTTGTCTGTACTTAAACTTGGTGGTATTAAACAATAATAACAAAAACCATAAATTAAGCCGTGTTCACTAAGATGTCGTTGTTGTTTAAAATTGTTTAAGTAAATATATTTATTTCATACTGTGTTGTAAACAAAACAGCGTTGGCATTACAGTGCTGTGTGTGTGCGATGAAACTGGTTTTCCAAGCAAGCTGGTTTGAGACACACACGTTGAGACGGTGTATTTAAAAATAGATTATACGCTCTCTCTTTCTTCACTGTAAAATAATAGCGTGCGTACAAATGTTTACGTTTTTTTTTAACGCGCACTGTTGATTGATAAGGGTTATGTTATAAGAAATTATAAAAATAATTTATAAGAAATATGAAATCATTTTATTAATACATTAAATCCATTATTAATACATTATTAATACATTATTTGTTCGTGTTAATTTAAAAAGCGCGCGCGCACAGACTTTATATATATATATATATATATATATATATACACAAGATATGTTATATACCAACTCCTTGAGTAAAAATTAAAAATTTATTACAATCACTTTTCTGACATGACTTGTCAACTGTAACAGGATACAGAATATTTTGATTCTTCTTCGTAATGTATATATGTATATATTTTTTTTACATTGATAATTCCTTTCGTATTGTGTAATTTCGATGGTGTAGGTAGAAAGCTTGACCCCACAAGAGGATTATATTTTTTAATATTTAGTTCCAGCGCTTCCATCACGCGTGAATTAGTCCGCTCGCTAGCTATCGAATACTGTTTATCGATATCATCATACTGTGACTTACGTTCTGTACGTGATCTGAATACCTAATTACAATAAATATTTTCGGTGTTTATTAGTTTTTTAAAAGATACACGAACTGCTAAATACCACTTTATGTAATTATTTAATGCTACAGCTTCGTTACAAATCTTATCAACAACCGTGTGTTTGTAATCTGTTATTATTATTAGTTATAATCACACTTTAATACTTTCTGTGTTTAGTAGATTTTTAAAAGATACACGTGCTGTCAAATACCGTTTGATATAATTATTCAGTGACTGTATTTTTGTAATCCGTTAGTATGTTTAGTTACAATCACAATTAACAATCAGAATGATCACAGTTGCACCCCACTATGTAAAAATTATCCCAATTAGCGCTTTCAAGCTTCACAGCCCATCGTCAGATTGGAATAGACACAAAATAAGTGGAAACAACCCCTTCACCCCTCTCCCCCACCATGCTCACACACAACAAGCTATAATATAAATGACCCTTCCCCACCCCCTAAACCCTGTCCCACCATCTGTGGAGTTACATATTTTTTCTAGAAAATTCCTTGTGTTTCAGTGTTGTGTGTGTGTGTGTGTGTGTGTGTGTGTGTGTGTGTGTGTGTGTGTGTGCATCCTTTTAAACTACCCACTTCCTCTCCACACACGTGGGTCAGTCAACACCCTTATTTTAAAACATCCAAATAGTACTATGCAAAATAATTCTTAATATTATCTATCTGTCCTCTATCATTTACTTCTTAATCATGTTATAAAATATTTCTTCATTATCAAATTTAATTTTAATATTAATTAAATTGTCTAACCCTTTTTCTCTCTCTTTCAATATTTCTAACTCCTCTCTAAGCTTCCTTTCAACTGTGTTATTCACTACTTTTACAATTTCGTATTCTTCCAAAGGATTAACAAACTTATGGTTGTCTTCTATGAAATGTCTTGCATATAACGAATTGGTTGTTCTATTACCTTCTCCACGTTTGTGGTCAGACAACCTGCATACGAATTTCCGTCCTGTCTCTCCTAGGTACACCTTGTTGCAGTCTTTACATTTTAATTTATAAATTCCGCTTTTCTGTAATACTGGAATTTTTTCTATATTCTTATTCCTTATCTTATCAAATACCGTTTCACATTTTTTAATAGCTATATCTACTCCATATTTATTAAAACATTTTATAATTTTTCTAGTATGTGAACCTATGTATGTCAATGACCCTGCATAATTCTTTTGTTCTGGTTCTATTTTATCTTTTTGTATGTTAACCCTTTTCATAACTTTATCCACTATGTTGGTGTTATAGTTATTATTCCTTACAATTCCCTTTATCGTTCTTAACTCCCTATCTTTTGACTCGGTCTCTTTTAAACACTTCTGAGCTCTGTAACAAAATGAATTGATTGCCGCCATTTTATATCTATATGGGTGGTAAGACTCTCTTGGTATAATTATATCAGAATACGACTCTTTCCTAAATATCCCAAACTGTAGTTTCTCATTATCTTTAATTTCTATGTTTAAAGATGATTAAACATATTTTTAAAGATGATTAAAGATGATAATTTCTATCTTTAATTCACATGAATGATTTTGAAAAGCAATTAATAACTTCCACTAAGTATAAAAACAATATAAAATTATGGTCTAGATACGTTGATGATGTATTAGTAATTTGGGAAGGAAGCATAGAAGAAGTGCATGAGTTTATAAATGAGGTAAATAGTAAGGATAAAAACTTACAATTCAAAGAAGAGATAGGAGGTAAGAAAATAAATTACTTAGATTTAAACATAGAAATTAAAGATAATGAGAAACTACAGTTTGGGATATTTAGGAAAGAGTCGTATTCTGATATAATTATACCAAGAGAGTCTTACCACCCATATAGATATAAAATGGCGGCAATCAATTCATTTTGTTACAGAGCTCAGAAGTGTTTAAAAGAGACCGAGTCAAAAGATAGGGAGTTAAGAACGATAAAGGGAATTGTAAGGAATAATAATTATAACACCAACATAGTGGATAAAGTTATGAAAAGGGTTAACATACAAAAAGATAAAATAGAACCAGAACAAAAGAATTATGCAGGGTCATTGACATACATAGGTTCACATACTAGAAAAATTATAAAATGTTTTAATAAATATGGAGTAGATATAGCTATTAAAAAATGTGAAACGGTATTTGATAAGATAAGGAATAAGAATATAGAAAAAATTCCAGTATTACAGAAAAGCGGAATTTATAAATTAAAATGTAAAGACTGCAACAAGGTGTACCTAGGAGAGACAGGACGGAAATTAGTATGCAGGTTGTCTGACCACAAACGTGGAGAAGGTAATAGAACAACCAATTCGTTATATGCAAGACATTTCATAGAAGACAACCATAAGTTTGTTAATCCTTTGGAAGAATACGAAATTGTAAAAGTAGTGAATAACACAGTTGAAAGGAAGCTTAGAGAGGAGTTAGAAATATTGAAAGAGAGAGAAAAAGGGTTAGACAATTTAATTAATATTAAAAATTAAATTTGATAATGAAGAAATATTTTATAACATGATTAAGAAGTAAATGATAGAGGACAGATAGATAATATTAAGAATTATTTTGCATAGTACTATTTGGATGTTTTAAAATAAGGGTGTTGACTGACCCACGTGTGTGGAGAGGAAGTGGGTAGTTTAAAAGGATGCACACACACACACACACACACACACACACACACACACACACACACACACACACACACACACACACACACACACACACAACACTGAAACACAAGGAATTTGCTAGAAAAAATATGTAACTCCACAGATGGTGGGACAGGGTTTAGGGGGTGGGGAAGGGTCATTTATATTATAGCTTGTTGTGTGTGAGCATGGTGGGGGAGAGGGGTGAAGGGGTTGTTTCCACTTATTTTGTGTCTATTCCAATCTGACGATGGGCTGTGAAGCTTGAAAGCGCTAATTGGGATAATTTTTACATAGTGGGGTGCAACTGTGATCATTCTGATTGTGATTTCAACCACTAACACAAATTTCTTCATTAAATCACAATTAAAGCAAACAATTACTGAAATTTTAACATTATATCTTATCCACATTTCTATTTTAATAACAAGGAAAAATAAAACATAAATATTCATAACTGATATTCTATCATATTATAAACGTAAAAAATTGAAGTTTACAATAAATTTAAACATCACGTGTGAAAAAACTAAAATATTGTAACACACACATACGCGCGCGCGCGAGCGTGTGCTTTAATATTTCAAAACATACAAAATACTAACACACACACACACACACACATGTTACTATGCATATATAATAAAGCAAACAATTATTACTGAAATTTAAACATTATCCTACAATTCTATTTTAATAACAATGAAAAATAAAACATAAATTATCATATAAACATTAAAAATTAAAAGTTTACAATTAATATAAAATTTGTGAAACAAAAAGTGTGAAATTAATTCAAGTGTGAAACAAAGTAAATATTACAACACACACACACGCGCGCGCGCATGCTTTAATAATTCAAAACATATAAAGTTTACTAAGTTTACGTGTTACTAAGTTTAAAAATACAATCCATTACCTTATATATACGCACACACACACACACACACACACACACACACAACAATAATAATAATAGCAATTAAAATAATAATAAATATGTAATTAATAACATACAATTTTACAATGTTAATGTGTAATATGTCAATAATAACATACGAAAATTTAAACACACATCAAATGTTAATTACTAAATACATGTCTAAAATGGTACTTGAATTAAACTCTTTTCGGTATTTCCGATAAGAACAGATGTAATAACGCTTATAAAGAGTACATCCAGTGAAATTATACCTTAACCAATTATATTTCTTTTCGTGAGTAACACAGCGCGTATTACTAAAATCATAAATCGTATAGTATCTCTCCTTAACCAGTAATTATGAAATAATTCTTTTGTAGATATTCAGTATTATGATTTAAGTAAGCGGTGTTGTAAATAGTGTGAAAAAATTAACTACTAATATTACGATAAAAATAAAACACTTGTTCTTCAGAGTGTAAATTCTCTCCACTCACACGCACTCAGAATGTTACAGTGGTTACCATATGGTGGTGAACGACATACATCTCCCTCGCATTCGCACAAACACATAACATCGAAACAAGGTCTCTGTAACTATGAGAGAAATCTTTTTAAATGTTAATTAAATTATTAAAATTTAACTAACACATTACTATTATTATTAACGATTGTTCATCTTAATTTTATATGTTGTAACCACATATATTTAATAGTTTTTTATTATACAAAACAAAATGTAATTTCCTTCAATTATAATAATAATACTTGACCAAATACAAAAGAATGTAGACATATCAAATGATAGTTAGTGTGGTATTAAAAAAAAACATGTATTCTGATTGTCTTGATTATTCATCTCTTCTTTCACAGCACTAACACTTAACTAAAAATGAACTTTTTTCATGTGAAAAACTTACTATTTTATTGTACGCGTTTCGGCTTAGTATCCGCCTTCTTCAGCTTTGGTAACAGACTGCCAGCATTTTGTAACGGTTGTGTGGAAGGTGAAGTGGGGGCGGTGTGTGGAGGAAGGGGATTGGCGCGGGGATTCAACTTACTGTTTGTTTTCTGTATAATTGTGTCACCAAACAACATACTCAACGATCAATTACAATATAAATCACATACACTTTTTGACACAATTATACAGAAAACAAACAGTAAGTTGAATCCCCGCGCCAATCCCCTTCCTCCACACACCGCCCCCACTTCACCTTCCACACAACCGTTACAAAATGCTGGCAGTCTGTTACCAAAGCTGAAGAAGGCGGATACTAAGCCGAAACGTGTACAATAAAATAGTAAGTTTTTCACATGAAAAAAGTTCATTTTTAGTTAAATGTATTCTGAATTAATGTCATTTTGGTATCGTAGATAATAACAGACGCGGCAACGGTTACAAAGCAGACATCCGCTAGAGTCATGCCTTGACCACTCATATTTTTTTACCAGCGAGGTATACGCTGTACCAGTAAAATTATACATCATATAGTACATCTGATTAATCAGCTTTGTTTTAGCAATTACCACATCTTTTATTTGAAGACATTCAATATTATGGTTGTTACAATAACTAATTGGTGTTTTGAAGAGTTTGAAAAACTCATTACGAATAAATACTTTCATGTTGTTAATATTCTTTTCGTTTCGTATTGATATCCATCTACTCAGTGTCTTACGATTATTTCTAAAATTATAATCGAATTAAATCATGTCACATTGACAATATAATCTATTATTACCATTTATTTCTCTGTTTAAAAGTTTTTTTACAATATTAGATCCAAGCAACACCTTGTTCTTTCTCTGAAAATGAAACAGTTAACATTAAAAAACGACAGAAAAAAGGAGAGAAATCTACTTCAACATTTAAAAATTATTTTAATATTAACGCTATTATTACTATTATTATTATAATATATCAATCCTATTCTCGTTTATTTGGTCTGGAAAAAAAAGAGAAAAAATTAATACATAACCACTTCTGTATAAGTAAATATTAGTGGTACTGAAATATCATACTCACATAATCAATATCCGACTCTACACTCACTTTCTCGTTCGCTAGCGGTGTGTGTGAGGTTATGCATAGTGATAACACACACGGCTTCACAGCTTTCAATTGCTTCTCTGTAAATACGTCACACCATCTTTTAGGTAGGTATACATAGACCAGTTTATCCTCCAGCTGAGGACAGGCTCCGGTATCTTCCAAGTCTACTACAACTGACTCCCCGAATTTTGTTTTCACAAATTTCATGCGAATTATGTGATACTTCACTCCTAAAGTAAGACTTGACAAGTCTCGTTTCGGTAAAAATTTTTCAACGGTCCTCGCCGTTCGCAACGATTCCTTCCATGGCGAGTTCTGATGACTGCATAGGGAAACCTCTCGTATTTATTTCCTTTCCCTGACCACGTTTCTTCCTTCCAAAGCGTCATCTCCTTCGGTCACGACCAGACGACGACACGGACGCCGGTTGCAACCTAGCTTCCTACCCCGCACCTCCACCCCACACCACCACTCCGCACCGCATCGAGTCCGTCGGTCACGGTCACCGGCGACAACCTAGCTTCCTACCCCGCACCCCCACCCAACACCCAGAGCCTCACCACCAACCCGCACCTCGCCTACATATTTTGTTCAATTACTTTGTTTGTCGCTCCGCAACGACCGGGTTTACCCCACCCCGCACCCCACCTACCGCAATCGAGTCCGTCGGCGACAACCTAGCTTCCTATCCGGCACCCCTCCCCGCGTCGTCTCGGACCACCATCTGCTTTCGGTCACGACCGGACGATGACATCCTACCCCGCACCTCCACCCCACACCGCCACTCACCACCACAACGGTCATGGTTACAACTTTGCTTCCTACCCCGCACGTCCACCCCGCGGCGCCTCAGGCCACCACCTCGCACATCTGCTTGGTGTTCGACGTTTCCTGCTTTCGGTCACGACCGGTCGTACAACCCAGCCCTCCGTACCCCGCACCCTACATCCCACGGGAGGCGACTCAACGAGCGCCCTTCGGTCAAGATCGCCGGCATCCTGTACCTCGCACCTCGCCTACCTCTCGGTCACGGACACCGGCTGCAACCTAGCTCCCTACCCCGCACCACCATCCCACACCTTTACCCCGCACCCCCACCCAACACCCGCACCCCGCACCGCAACGGTCACGGACGTCGGCTTCCTACACCGCACCCCCACCCCACCCAGCCCTCCGGAACGCGCGTCATCGGTCACGACCGGACGTGACATCCTAGCCCGCACCCCCACCCCACACCTCTACCCCTCACCTCCAACACACACCGCATCGGTCACGACAACCCCGCACCTCGCCTACCGCTCGGTCACCGGCTGCCCGCACCCCACCCCGCGCAGCTGCTCCTCGCGAGCGGAGCGCGGCGACAGCGTTGCCGGTCACCGAACTGTCTATATAGGGAACCGACGACGCGAAGCCGGCCTCAGTCCTTGACGGAAATTCACAATGGCTAGCAGCAGCAGCGAACACCGTGCTATCAATGGTAATGTAATTACTATAAAATTTATGATACTTGACAATACACTAAACACACAAGCAGTATTGTTAGATTACAAACACACGGTTGTTGATAAGATTTGTAGCGAAGCCGTAGCATTAAATAATTATATAAAATGGTATTTAGCAGTTCGTGTTTCTTTTAAAAAATTAATAAACACCGAAAATATTTATTGTAATGCGGTATTCAGATCACGTACAGAACTTAAGTCACAGTATGGCGATATCGATGAACAGTATTCGATAGCTAGCGAGAAAATAATGGAATCCGTTGACAAATTCACGCGTGACGGAAGCGGGTGGGTCGAAAACGGTGTCGAGTCGGTGGAATTAAATATTACAAAATACAATCCTCTTGTGGGGTTGAGCTTTCTACCTACACCATGGAAATTGTCAAACAGTAAGAAGAAAGGAATTATTAATGTAAAAATTTAGAAGATGAAAAGTGTTTCTTGTGGTCTGTGCTCGCCTGTATACACCCGATCGCGTGTAACCCGCATCGCGTTAGCCACTACCTACCGTACGAAGAAGAAATAAACACGAAGGACATACCTTAACCCGTTGCAGTCAATAATTTAAAACGTTTTGAAAAATTAAACGAAAACATATCTTTTAACGTTTTTGCCTACGAAGGCGAGGTATATCCTTTACGTATCACTGAACACCGCAGTAGAAAGCATCACGTAAACCTACTGCTACTGTCCGACGCGAACACTACTCACTACTGCCTCATACGGAACCTTTCGCGTATGCTTTCGTCGTTGACAAAAAATTGTCGTCCATCGGTGTACTGCAACTACTGGCTACACAGATTTTCGGACAATAAAGATACTAACGCGGCGCGAAAACGAGTTGAAGAACACAAACGCAACTGTTCTCAGCACGGAGTACAGAAAGTAAAACTTCCTGACGAGGACGAAAAGTGGATGTATTTTAAAAAACACTTTGTCACTTTGTCACCGCGTACCTTATACGGTATACGCTGACTTCGAATCGTTTATTGTTCCGACCACCGGTAAGAACGTGGCACATCATATACCAGCCAGTTTCTGCTATGTGATAGTTGACTGGATGGGAAACGCCGTCAAGCAACCTGTAATATACCGCGGTAAAGACGTGGTGGACACGTTCCTTCGTGTGCTTTTAGCCGACGTTCAACAATTCGATAGAAAGTTTAATAAACCGATCCAAATGACAGCGGCCGATGAACGGTCATTCCGAAACGCCACGCACTGTCATCTGTGCAAGAAGCCGTTAACGGACGACACGGTTCGAAACCATTGCCACTTAACGGGAAACTATTTAGGTGCTGCTCACAATGCGTGTAATATAAATTACAAAATACCAACACACGTTCCGGTTTTTTTCCATAATTTAAGTGGCTATGACTAGCATCATTTGATGCAAGGTTTCGGAAAGTACAAGGAAGATGAAATAACGTCTATCGCTACTACAAGCGAACGTTATATCTCCGTTACACTCGGTCAGCTCCGGTTTCTCGATTCTCTGCGGTTCATGAACGCGTCACTTGAAAAACTCGTCTCCAACTTATCCGCGGATAAATTTAAAATCCTTAATCAATTTTACACGAGTAATGTTGATTTACTGTTGCGTAAAGGTGTGTACCCTTACGAATACGTTACGGACGATTCAAAATTTGACGAGAGGCAGTTACCGGACCCGTTACCGGAACGTTTTTACAACGGGTTAACAGAGTCGGATATAGACGAAGAAGATTACGCGCACGCTCGAGCGGTTTGGTCGGCTTTCGACATGCAAACGTTCGTTGATTATCATGACCTTTATTTAAAAACGGATGTACTACTGCCTGCTGATGTATTTGAAAACTTTCGAAACATGAGTCTGCAGTACTACGAACTCGATCCGTGTAACGTTTTTACCACCGCCGGTTTAACGTGGAACGCGATGCTGAAAATGACAGGAGTCAGGTTAGAGTTACTCCGCGATATTGACGTGCACCTGTACATCGAAAAAGGTATCCGAGGCGGTTTAGCAGCAATTTCTAATAGGTACGCCAAAGCCAACAACCCGTACATTCCCGATTATGACGCAAGCAAGCAGCACAACTATTTACTTTTCCTCGATTGTACCAACCTGTACGGAACTGCTACGACACAGCCTTTACCACTGTCCGGTTTTCGATGGTTGGAACGTACAGAGATCGATACGTTGAACGTGCACGCGTTACGCGACGATGGTGACACCGGTTATATCCTGGAAGTCGATCTGGGGTATCCACATTACCTACACGACTTACACAGTGAATACCCTTTAGCACCCGAAAAGCGTACTATTACGGACAGTATGCTTTCACCGTACTGCTATCGCATGAAGCTGTTAAAAGACTTTGTGTGTAGTAACGGTAAGGTAGAGAAACTGATAACGTCCCTCGAGGACAAGACAAAATACATTGTTCATTACAGAACATTGAAACTCTACCTCGAACTAGGAATGGAGTTGAAAGCGATTCACCGTGTGTTAGCATTCACACAGTGCGTATGGTTGAAACCTTTCATCGATTTTAATACGGAGCGACGAAAGGAAGCCAGAAACACCTTTGAAAAAGACTTTTTTAAGTTAACGAATAACGCACCGTACGGAAAATCGTTGGAAAACGTACGGAAGCGAATCGATTTCAAGTTAGTTCCAAACGAGAAGAAACTTCACAAACTAACCGCTAACCCCAGGCTACAACATTTTTTCATCTATAACGAAGACCTGGTAGATCTCACGATGAAAAAAACATCCATTACACTGAACCGACCTTTGTACGTTGGGTTCAGTGTATTGGATATTAGTAAGCTGATCATGTATCGGTTCCATTACGGATTCACGATGAATACGTACGGGTCACGTGCACGTTTATGTATGACGGACACTGACTCTCTGTTGTACGACATTCGCACCGACGATGTGTACAAAGACATGGAGGAGCATCTCGAACTCTTTCACACGTCGGAGTACCCTAAGACACATCCGTGCTATAGTGAAACAAACAAGAAAAAGTTGGGTACGTTTAAAGACGAAACAAATGGAATACCGATACTTGAATTTGTCGGGTTGCGCGCAAAATGTTATTCATTCGTTACGGCAAACGATAAAGAGAAAAAGGTAGCGAAAGGTGTGCCACGTTCCGCGATAGCTACACAGTTGAAACATCAACTTTATAAGCAATGTGTAAAGACCACTTCTCAAACTTATACTACGGCGCAGACTATCCAAAGCGAAAAACATAACATATACACAAGAAAGCTTACAAAATTATCGCTGTCACCGTACGATGACAAAAGATATGTCTTGGATGACGGTGAAACAACACTGGCGTACGGTCATTACAAACTCTGTCAACCCAGACGCAAGATAATTCAGCAAGCGAGAAAATCAGTTATAAATTATGCGTTCGATATACGTTGATATAAGACTCGCTTGCAGGAGCAACACACTGTCAGTAGCGACGATGAAGTCGGTGAGATTCAGTGAAAACGAAGCGGTATATCTCGTACCAAAATTTTGCGATTCGCGTTTCGGGTGGCGATATGGAAAACGTACGCAAAACTATTGCAAAAGAATTGCACAGACCGGTGAGGAGGAACCTTCCCAGACGTGCGGTGGAGGTGAAGGGGTTACACGATCTCTACCAAGCGGATTTGGTGGAAATAATACCGCATACCAAGTTGAACAAGGGGTACAAATATCTAATGACGGTAATAAACGCATTTACCAAGTATGCATATGCGATTCCCTTAAAAATTAATCGGGTGTTGAAGTAGCACAGGCTCTCGAACCAATAATTGTAAAAAATAAATGAAATACCTGCAAACGGATAAGGGGAAAGAGTACTTTAACACTACCGTACAAGCTTTACTAAAGAGATTCAACGTCAAACACTATTCAACGTATAGCGAGAAGAAAGCGTCCATCGTAGAGCGATTTAATCGTACGTTGAAAACGAATATGTACCGCGCGTTCAGCGAGCAAGGGCATTATCGGTGGTTGTCGCTTTTGCCTAAACTGGTGATGGAATACAACGACAGAGTGCATAGAAATATAGAGATGAAGCCGCGACAAGTCGACAAGAGCAACGAGCGAATTGTGTCGGAACGAATAAGAAAAAATACTGCACCGCGGAAAGTGAGCAAGAATCATAAGTTTAAAATAGGCGATCGAGTGCGTATCAGTAAATACAAAATCACATTCGCTAAAGGTTATACACCAAACTGGACGAACGAGATATATACAGTGCACAGAGCTCAGCCAACCGTACCGGTTACGTACTTGTTGAAAGATCACACAGGTGACGTTGTGGAAGGTGGGTTTTATGAACAAGAATTGTGTAAAACCAGCGTTGGTGATGTGTATCTCGTTGAGAAAATATTACAACGTAAAGGTGATCGCGTGCGAGTGCGCTGGCTCAGCTTTGACGGTACACAAGATTCGTGGATACATAAAAACGATCTGATATAATAACGTTACCACAGTATTTAACCGAACGTAAACGAGTTGAGATGAAGATTGAACAACAATCGTTAAAGTTAAATGTTAAGAACGTAGATTCTGCTAAGTACAACGGTGAAGTTGCATATAATAAACACAGTTCACTGTTTCCAAACACAGTTCGATGTATCGTGTGCGGCGGGTCATGTAGCGGGAAGTCAAACGTTGCCTTTAACATGTTATTCGATTCAAACGGACTGCGATTTCAGAACCTGTACGTGTTCTCCAAATCGTTATTTCAACCAAAATATCGTATGTTGGAAGAGGTTTTTAATGCTGACGAAGGAATGACGTACTTCACATACAGTGAAAACGATGAAGTACCACCTCCGCACAAAATTTTACCTAATTCAATCATGTTGTTCGATGATGTGGTATGTGAACGGCAGAATAACATACGAAAATATTTTGCTATGGGGCGGCATAGCGGCGTGGACACTTTGTACCATTGCCAAACGTATAGTCTAGTGCCAAAGCAACTGGTGCGTGATAATGCCAATTTCTTGGTTTTGTTCAGACAAGATGATCTCAATTTACGTCACGTTTACAACGATCACGTTAACACAGACATGAAATACGGAGAGTTCAAAGCGATGTGCGCCGAAGCGTGGAAGAATCGTTACAGATTCTTAGTTATCAACAAGGACTCACCGATTAACGCGGGCAGATACAGAGTGGGTTTCGATCGTTTTATACATAAATAGAATAGTTTGTGCGAGAAAGTCATCAGTGTCAAGATGGATGACAAGCAATTGACACAAGAAATCGATGCAATTAGCGACAACATAAGGCAAAAGTATCGTGCGTTGAAACATGACCTCAGAGAGAGCGATGAAGCGTTAACGAGAACGTACAAACCTCTTTTGGAACCGTTAACCCAGATTTCGGAAAAGATGAATGTCTCCGGTGATAAAATAAAAAAAAAATAAAAGTTGAAAATGAAGATACGAAGACAGCTGTCGAGATGACACCACCACCATCACAAACTCGATTCCTTAGAACGGAAGTGTTGGCACAAACACCTGATGTTAAAACACCAAACGTGACTCTTGAAGAGTTTTTAGCAACACCTCAAGGTCGACACGAAGCACAAGAATACGTTGAACAGTCTGTCGAAGGTCCGCTCGCGAGGAAATACTTACTACTCGCTTTATCTGATGATCGAGAAAAAAAGATGGATCATATGTACGGTGTCCGTAACGTTGCAGACAAATGGATGGTGGGCAATTCGGTGTTGGAGATCAATCAAGACGACAGCTTCTACATAGCTGGAAAACGATACAGGGGTACACCGGGTCTCTACGAACTTATGTTTATGAAAGTATAACCCCTCTTTCAATTTTTTTATGCTTCATAAAGAAACCAATTTTTTTTTTTTTGAAAGAGGGGCCACTAGTTAATTAAAACTAGGCGGAAGGCCTAGAGAAGCAAAAAATGCGCTGGGTCCAGTGAGACGGGACTTGCAATTAAAACTCGGTTGTTAACCAGCAATAACAATCTTTATTACAGTATTTCCAATCTTTCCAATATATTTTTTTTAATTTTTTTTTTGTCAATTCTTTAATCCCAATATAAATTTAATATAATTTAAAAATTTCATTAAAAACTTCGAATCCACTCCTTGACATCATAACATTCTTAAAATATACATATGTAACATCATAATTCATAATTCAATAATTTCTCATAAATACACATAAATACAACATCAATCGATATACTTACATGAATACACATAGAACACACACACATATATATATATACATATACCACACACTCATATTCACCTAGCCGAAAGCCTATATATATATATATATATATATTCACCATACCTCAGGAGAGTGTGGAAAACCCCTGTATCTGTCACCAAGATCCCCATCCCAAACTTCCGTAATCGGATAAAGTGCCCAGCAAGCCTTAAAAACTTTTCATTTAAGAAAACAAATCCATTAACTCGTCAGAGTATAACTGAGTTACAAAAAATGAAATAATTACAAGTATGAGAAATCGCCGAAGTCAATTTGGCAATACAACCCGAACAACTCTTAAGTTATAAGCATACAAAAATTTAGGTTTTGTTCCCCCAAATAGTAAGGTGCCATCGCAAGGTCAACATGACTGCACGGTCTTATAAAATGGATATTTCTCAGCTTCTTTTATGCTCTTACAAAAATACAAATTTGAGCAAAAAACCTAGTGGGACGTACCCACCAGAAAATAACATAGAACTGATACTGATTTTACAACTTTACATTTATAATTGAAGAAGTGAGAACCAGTAGTGTGCTCATATTAACAAAACTCAACAATTAATGCACTGGCTATGGCAGGAAAAAAAAATAATGAAAATTTACTTATTACAGAATTATTAAACAGCTAACATAAATTTTATAAAATGTATAATAAAAATTTTAATAAAAATTTTATAATGTAAAACCTAATAAAACATATTTGAGGCGTTCATAGAGAATTGGGTTGACCTCAGGCACGGCCATGCGCCCGAACCAGATCCAACAAAATTTAACATGTCAGAGACCTGTGGAGGAAGGCACCAACAGGTGACGGCCACATGTTAAAGCACCCCCAAACCTTTAAATTATTTTAAAAAACAAAACCCATATAGATCTATATATATAATCAAGAAAATCCCCCAAACAAAGTACCCCAGCACCCATGCATGAATAATTAACACCTATACGAATCAGTAAACTTCAGTTCGGCACACTTTTACAGTAAAAAGAACATCAAAATCGGCTGACGCATGACCCCGTCTGGGTTTACACTCCTTCTGGAGACGTAAGCATTCGTAAATTAAAAACTGATAAAGTTTGTCACTAGAATGTCCCACAGGACTTGTGCACCATCTAACGGGAGCCATTCTGGGAATAAATTCGCATGTTATAAATTGTAGCGGCCAAGATATTTTATAAAGGCATAAATGTCACCTGGTTATAGTCCAGCACTGACCATGAGGGTTCTGTGGTGTGTTGTCCATCTTCTCCTCCCGGCAGCCAAAACGGAAAGTTGCTAGATTAACGGCATGGGTAGCAGTTGTTCAGTCACCTCCTGGAGCGAATCAGGTCTTCGTCTTAACCAGGAACCGGAGAGTCACGTAGCGATTATCTATGCATAGTGATAGATAATTTACACAGATCAAAAATCTCAAGGCAGCCGGGAGGAACAAGAACAGTCGCCGTCAAGCGCTGGCAGTCAACTGGTTTGAGCAGCGACCGAAAAAACGTTACGCCGCACTGACCCCAGAGCGCGCGCGGATCAGCTTAGCGGAGGTAGGGCCAACATTAATATATATCGTCACTCTAATAATTAGCGAAATCAGTGCTTAAGCCGTTCGTAATTTTTTTATTTAATTAACGGAGCCGGGTTCTCGCGCAAACACGGCACAAAAGAACCCAACAAGATAGTCTACGATGAAAACTATTTAGCAGCGTACAAATCTATACTGTCGGACACTAACGCTCATAAACATTATCATTTACCCGGTGCTTGTTTGTTAAATACAAACAAAGGTGTAAAGTACAGAGAGATTATCGCCCGATTGTTCCCACCGCGCAGCGTACGTGGTATCGATTACGTACACTGGAACGATCCCAACGAACTGGTTGAACGGTTGAGACTGCTGGTAAGTTCAAGACGCGCCGGTCACACCGGACACGACAACGAAATCATCTCTGTTGTGGAGGAATTACGTGAAGCCAACATTATCGTATAAATTTTATGAACGTCGGTGTAACAACTCATTGACGTCAACACTGTCAACATGTGTGGATTAGATTTAACACCTGACTTTGAAGTCGAAAACGAGAGACTGAAAACCTTTACATCATGGCCTGTGCATTTCATCAGTCCGACCGCTATGGTTGCCGCAGGCTTTCATTACACAAATGAAATTGACAGGGTTCGATGTTCATTTTGCGGTATAGGAATCTTTCGTTGGAAAGAGGGTGACGATCCGATTGTGTTACATACGCGATGGCACAGCAGTGTCGTTACTTAAAACGGTTAGCACATCTTTTGTAGCGTGCAGTCGTACAATGGTTGTGGACAAGTTCGGGAGACATCAAAGCGCCGTGAGCGTGCGACGAGAAACAAAAAGACAATTACTCGATACTGTAGGATTTAAGATTACGAATGATGGGCATATAGATGTTGAAAACAAAAAGATCCGCAATCTGAACAAACCGGATGCAGCAAAGGATGCTGTATCCCTGTCTTATATGAAAACACATTGTCTGCTAATCGATGATGAACCTAAAAGCGTGGACGTTAAAGGGTGTAGATTGAAAAATGTTGATACTCCTGTAGAGGTTAAAGACGTAGTCAACAAGTATTACGTTGACGACAACTGTATACAACACTCGAGTCAAGAGAGAAGTGAGGTCAGCGATGCACGAGATCGATGGGTAATCAACGTTCGAAGTCCGGAACAAGCGACCGATGCGGTCAACAGAAACTACGTAGACTCGAGCACCATTAAAAGAGTATCGAACAGCTATTTCTTTGGGAAGAGCTGGTTGTCGGGAATGAGTTCACCGATTTTTTCTGATGACGCGGTTAACTTAAAATACATGTTGCAGAACACCGTTAGCTTGGGTGAAGATGGTGTTTTCAAAGCAGCGGAAAAGAGAATAACAGACGTAGCGGATTGTTTTGCGGAGAGCGATGCTGTTAACTTACAACAATTAAATGACGTGAGACGATACGTAAAGAGCGAGATGTATAAAGTCGCTAAAACATTTCAGTATCAACTGGACAACTACTTATTGAAATTGTCTAAGCCACGTAGTTCAGAAGACAAGTGGACACTCGACACGAAGGAAATAAAAAGGTTAATAGATAAATACGATAAAAACACAGAAGAGAAAGACTGGAGATCGGTTTACGATGTACAACAACGTTAAGAGGAAAAAGGGGTGGGGCGTCGGAAACGTGCTTAAAAACGTTCTACCGTCCGTTGTTTCGTCAGTTATCAATCGCGCGGTGGACGCACTACCTATCGAATTACATCTGCCGGGTTACAGATTCTGTGGACCGGGCACGAAACTCGAAGAAAGATTAGCGCGTGGTGATCGTGGAATCAATCAACTAGACGAAGCCTGTCGCGAACACGACATCGCTTACGCTCAATACAAAGACAACGAAAGTAGACGTATTGCAGATCGTAAACTCGCGGAAAAAGCGTGGGAACGAATAAAGGCTTTGGATTCGGGTATCAGCGAACGAGCTTATGCGACAGCAGTTGCAGCGGCCATGAAAGCAAAATCAGCAATAGGAAGCGGCCGACGTCGTAAAAATGAAAAGAATGTGAGTAGTCGTGGTCGTGGTGCTGGTGGTGGGATGAAGAAGAGGAGGAAGAGAACTGTCCGAACCGCTAGGAAGAAGAAGAGAACTGCGTCCGGATTGTATCTACGTCCAGTACCGAAAAAACTAATTCACATACCGCTCCGCCCGTTGTCCGAAGATGAATTACGTGTATACGCAAAAAAGCTATACATACCGTATTTTAGAGGTGTTTACATGCGCAACGCATTACCGGATACAGCGCCGTGGAAGAACGAAAACGTCATCGTAAATTTGGATGACGAGAGCGGACCGGGAACCCACTGGGTATGTTACAAGAAGCGTGGAAATCGAGTACACTATTTTGACGGGTTCGGTAATTTACGTCCACCTCTCGAGCTGATGCAATATTTTGGTGACACAGCCGACGTTCGTTACAACTATGAACGGAAGCAACCTACTAACACGGTCATCTGCGGTCATTTATGTTTAGACTTTTTATCGTCTTCTGATCAGTAAACTTCAGCATGTCGTCGCTAACGGTCACCGTGACGGGTGCCGACGCTGTGAATCTCGTGTGTCTTTTTTCCCACCTCTCGAGTTATACGGTGAATGGTACGTTGGTCTATTGGATTTTACATCGTATAATTCAATACCAAACGTTACTGAAGGAAAAAATAATGAATTTCCAGTAAAAATTTCCGAGGATCAGTGGTCCGTCATCAAGTTGCCTACCGGCACCTATGAAATCAGTGATATCGAAACGTATCTGCAGAAACAGTTAGGCGAGAGGACAATCAGTTTACGTCCAAACAACAACACATTAAAGTGTGAAATTTACTGTAAGCATGTCATCGATTTTTCGCATACACCGAATACCATTGCAAGTATGTTAGGATTCAAGGAGAATCAGCAGCTGGAAGAGTATATAACACACGAGTCGAACGTACCCGTCGACATAATCAAAGTTAACACCGTTCACGTACGGAGTAATATCGTACAGGGTGCGTATAAGGACGGCCAGGACCAGCACACGTTGCATTCGTTTTATCCGACCGTGGCACCAGGTTTCAAAATAGGTGAAATACCGACAAACCTAATATACTTACCGGTAAACGTACAACGCGTTGACAACATCCATATTGTCTCTCGTTGATCAGGACGGGGATTTAGTCGATTTTCGCGGTGAAGTTATACGATACGACTACATCTGAAAATATGGGATTGTATTTCGCACAAACGTCACCTGTAAAAAGGGAGTGTGTACGAAAGAAACATGGTAGTCGGTGTTCAACGTTGAAGCGATTGACATCAAGGAACAAGCGTTTCTTACTTTCACTTGGATTCAAATAATACGATTAAAATTATGTCGGGTGAAATTCTAGCTATCGAACGAGGAGCGGCTTTCGATAACAGAATCGTTGAGTCCGAATATCGTACGCACGCACCGTATGCTTCCACCCGATACGGTAATAACGAGGAAATACGTATACCCATCCAACAACAGGATGTTTTCACTTTACCGGCGGAGAGTTTTCTGTACATCGAAGGAACATTGTGACCAAGGTTAACGCTACCGACACAGCGTTGAACGCGAAATTAATCAACAATGCAATGGCTTTCCTGTTTGAGGAGATCCGTTACGAAGTGTGCGGTGTGGAAGTAGATCGTACGAAAAACGTTGGAATTACGAGCACTGTGAAATTGTTACTATCGAGCAATGAGCATGAAAGAAAGCATCTAATCAATGCAGGATGGGTGACGACAACCGACAAGTCGTTGACAGTACACGAGAATACCGGTGATTTTACGTTTTGTCTTCCGTTAAAAATGCTACTCGGTTTCAACGAAGACTATACACGCATCATGCTGAACGTTAAGCAAGAATTGATTCTGTTGCGTACCTCTACCGATCAGAACGCAATGGTGCTAAAAGAATCAAGTGCAACTGCAAACGGTAATCTCGTAATAAACAAAGTACACTGGAAGATGCCCTATCTGCGCGTGTCAAAAAATTACGAATACCGCTATTGGAGCACATCGAGGAGGATCATGAACTGGTGATGCCGTTCCGCAGTTGGGAATTGCACGAGTATCTCGTTCTACCGACGACAAATCGACATTCGTGGACCTTGAAGACATCGTCACAGTTGGAAAACCCACGGTATGTGATACTGATATTTCAGACGGACAGGAAGAACAATATAGCGAAAAACGCGTCGGAATTTGATCACTGCAATTTAACAAATGTCAAGCTATTTCTGAACGATAAATACTATCCGTACGATAACCTGAACCAGGACATCGATAAAAAACGTTACGCACTGTTCTACGACATGTATACACGTTTCCAAACATCATACTACGACCGTCGCAACAGAATGCCTCTTTTGACACCTAATGAATTTATAACGAAAGCAACGTTCTTTGTCATCGATTGTTCCAGACAAGAAGAACCAATCAAGTCGTCTGCCGTTGATGTGCGTTTAGAATTTGAATCCAGTAAGAATTTCCCAGATAAAACCACCGCTTACGCTTTGATTATTCACGATAGGATACTACAGTACACAGCGTTGTCGAATACTGTTCATCGTTTGTCATAAAAAACTTGTTCTCCCCTCTACCAGTTTATAAAGATAGGTATTAGCGATCTCTAGCTTGTAACAAGCTCAGTCCGTCTCAACGATGGAAAGTGACTGTGGTAGCGGCGGCATCAGCAGCAGCAGGCATTGTGAGTATAACGTTTACTTATCTCTTGCATATCCTATTAACTCTACACTAAGTTCGTTACCATCGGACTGTTTAACGAACCCAACTATGAACCGGGTGTTTTGTTTACAAAACGGAAATAAGAAACGTATATTACTTGACTTTTCTGAGTGGAATTACTTGACTTTTGTTCGTGAACAGCTACTATCCAGTATGTTATTGTACGAAGAAGGTGAAAACCGTGAAAAGAAGAAGAGTGTGATGATCAGTCGTAACTTTGGGAAAACGTTTGTTCAGATTAACGGTAGTAAGACCGAAAAATTTGTTTTCACAGAACCCGAGTGGATCCGTTTTGGTGGTTTATTAACAGTATTAAGAAATATCTTGTTCGCTTGTTTTATGATCAAGATCACTTCAAGTCGTACATTAATCAGGTAGTAGCCAAGGGGTGTTATGTACCACCATCCTTCTTTTTCCCCTCGTTTTTTCGATTGGAAAGCAGTCGTCATGACCAACAGCTAACATTTGATCGTCTTTACGATGAACTGGTTTTGGAAGGAAAAGTAGAGGGGGAATTTGAAAAAATTAACGTATTCGATGCGAACAAGTGTCACTCGGAAAAATGAACTTGAATAGGACGGTTATTGCCGAGTTTGAAGCGTTTCGTGGTGACAAAAATGAATATGTAATCAAAGAGTTCGTTGCAGTTGATATAACAACCGGACGTTTTGTTATCGTGTTGTTCGCTCCACCATACGAACGTGCACGACTGCACCTAAAATTTCAAAAAATCAATGACTGGTTGGAAACACATTATCACAGAATTCGGTGGAACGATGGTAATGTGCCGTACAAGAATATGGTACGCATCGTTACAGACTTTTTTTCAGACAGTTCTGTTGTCTATAAAAAAGGGTTTGAGAAGGCAAATTTCTTACGACAGTTGTATCACCATGGTGAGGTGATTGACTTAAACGATATTCAAGCACCTGTAGTTCCTAGATCCTTTGTACCCATCATACATTGTCTTGTTCCTCATCGTCAACCCGTTACCACTCCCCCCTTACACTGTGCATTGCGCAAAGCTTTGTTTTATGCAGAAAGGTTGCGGCAACGAAATAAAATATATTTCATTGTGTGAACATGTTTTCATCATGGTGTTGGTGTGAATGCTACGTGACAGAAATGTCTATAAACGTAGAATTAGGTACCGTAGTGTGTGCGTGTGTCGTCATCATCTGGGTCGTGTCTTCGGCAAGAATTAGGTCGGATGTTCACTGCGGAGATAGAAGTTTCTTTGGTGAAAGTAGGTGTAGATTCACGGAGGTCCTCGTCAGCGTCTTATGCATCGTACACGTGTATTTATGAAGTTTATGCAGATCACATCTTCAGGAGTGATGTTGTAATTGGATTTACCTCTTGAGAGGAGACGTCATCTTGCTTACCACTAGTTAAGTTTTTGTTTTACTTATTACATTTCCTTCTTAACACATCTTTATATTATTCATACATTACACTATGCTCTCATTGTTTAGCAGTGGTAGCTAATATTCTAAAGTTAAATAAAAAAACAAATACATTTTGGTGGAGCTCTCGCTCTTACGTCTGTACGGTGTGACGGCAACATAGCGACTCTTTCTCGATTCAACTGGCACATAACAACGGAGAGGGGCAAGTACTCCGCGACAATATAGTCCCTATTTTTATTTAAGTTAACATTCTTATTACCAAAAACCATGCATTAATTATACATATATAATTTAAGTGAGTTATTTTAACTACTATTCGTGCCTTCAAATTTCTAATTATAAACATTATGATTTTTATATCTTCCTAAATTACAGACGACTCGATAAACACGTTGAGTCCGGAATTAACAGGTCACCGCATGATGACTAGCAAAGGGTTAATTATGATAATAATAACTTTTTACAATTCCACCTTTTTTATTAGAGCTTCTGTTGATTTTCATTCACTTCTCATTCTCATACTGATTTAATACAGGGGCTTTAGGTTTAATAGTGAGATTTAATAAAACTTAATCGCTCGCAAACTTAATTTTTATTTATTTAAGATTACAGTAGAATTAAATCGTCACATACTCCACCGCTTAAGTTTCACGTTAGGGGTGTTTTGTGAGTCTAACGCACAATTGGGGACTTGGAGTATGTTTGGTGTCAGTGTGTGGAATTTCTCTCACATAGTTATTAGTAAGCGTTATATTCACTTGTTTCTTCTCCACAACACAATATACTTTTATATTTTCTTATTAACTACCTTTTTTTTACATACTATTCACACTTAATATCTACATTTTAAAACACAAAACTCTTTCTTATCTCTATCGCTTAAATCTACTACCGGTTTTTTCTTTGGTTTTGTTACTCTCTCTCTGTAGAGTAATTTTCTAAATCTTTTGCTATTTAGAATTCAGTCTAGTTTTCATTGAGTACTCATTTACTTATTTTTCGCAGAACTGGATCTCAGGTTGATCAGGCCTCATTTCCAAACTCTACGTTTAACATTTTCCACGGTTTCAGAAGTATAATATACTTCACTACCTAGTATTACCTTTTCTATTTTTGGTTATACTATTCCTTCTCTTCTTCTTATACAATTTTAGCTGCGAAATATGTGTTCGCCGCACATATTTTCGAGTCGCAGGTTCGTACAGGGCTACTGTAACTGGAGTTAGGTACTTCTGGATTTGGTAAGGGCCACACCATCGGTATGATAGTTTAGAGGTGGTCTTATCAATTGCACTACTAGTGGGGTGAGTCTTATACATTACTAAGTCACCTACTTGGTACCTAATTGAATTGTTATGAATACCTTTCTCGTGGTATTTTCTGGATTTCTCTAAGTTCGCTCTTAAATTAGAGCGGGCTTTATTCCATATTTGCTTTATCTGCTTATCCGTTATTTGCGGAGGTAGCAGGTCGTGTATTTTCCATTTTGTGGACAAGGGGTGGTTTGGTTGGTATTTGTCCAGTAACTCAAACGGGGTCGACTTGTGACCTTCGTGATAAGCTGAATTAAAGGCGTATTGAATCCAGGATAGGTTTTGGTCCCACGACGTATGATCGTTCGCATGATAGGCGATTAACGCAGATTTGAGGTTTCGTAGATACCTTTCAGCAATATTGCCTTGCGGTCGATACTCCGTAGTGGTTATATGGTCTATTCCTAACTTGAAACACATATTCTTAAATTCTTTCGCTTTAAACTGTGGTCCATTATCTGATACTATACGTACAGGTGTACCGTAGTCTTTAAATAATCTTTCCTTTAATATTTTTACAGTCGTCGACGCTAATGCTCGTCGCATGGGATACATCCAAACAAATTTGGTGAACGAATCTACACAGATGAGTAACATAGTATTACCTGATTTGGATCGTGGATATGGACCTGAAAAGTCTAAATAAAGTTTAGAGAAAGGGGTCTTAGGGATTTCTGAAATCAGTTGACTTACCTGATTATTTCGGGCCGGTTTACTGAGAGCACATAATTTACATTTCTTTACGAAACTGGCTATTTCGCTGTTCATATTGTTCCAATGATATTCCTTTCGAACACGATGTATTGTCTTAATAATTCCCATATGGGCTCCTATGGTAGATGAACGGAAGTACTCCATCAGCATGGGCTTAATTACATCAGGGGCTATTATTCTTAGTTCCTTTCCGCTTCTTATCTTATGGCATAGTACATTTTTACTCAATACGTATTTCTCGGATTTAATACCTTGCGCAAGTTGTTCTATAATAGGCTTCAGTAAGGGGTCTTGTTGTTGATACAGGGCAATGTTTGTAAAGGCAAGGGGGAACTCAGTAATTACGGCGTTAGCAAGTGCTATTTCCGGATTCTCCTTCCTTTCGGGAGTTTTAGTGGGCGACTGGAACATACGGGACAGGGTATCAGCGACTACGTTTTGTGTACCTTTAATATGCTGCACTCTGAATTTGTAGCAGTTTAACTTCAATATCCATCTTCCGATACGTCCTAACTGTTTAGGGTGATTCAGTAACCAAGATAACGCTTGATTATCAGTTTCCAAAAGGAATTCTTTATGTTCTAGGAAGGGTTTCAACTTCTCGAATGCAAAAACAATGGCTAAACATTCCAATTCATATGCGGAATACTTTCTTTCTTGGTCGCTCAAGGTTCGCAATGCATAACTAATAGGTAGTCTACTGTTTTCTATCTCTTGATATATCACTGCACCTAACGCTACACTGGAACTGTCGGTCTGCACTACGAAAGGTTTCGTGAAGTCGGCTAATTGCAAAACTGGGGGAGATATGATACTTTCTTTAAGTTGCTCAAACGCGTTTTGATGTAGTGAGCTCCATTCAAACTTCGTTCCCTTCTTTCTTAATGATTTAGGGGTGCTGCTATTTCGGCAAGATGGGGAATATATTTGTGGAAATAATTTACCATTCCCAAAAATCGGGCTATACCTTTTGCATCTCGTGGGGGTGAAAATTCTCTAATAGCGCGGGTTCGTTCGGGGTCAATGCATTCCTTTCCATTCGCTTTCACGATGTGACCTAAGAATGAAAACTGGGGGACGGCAAAATTTACCTTCTTTGGGTTAACAGTTAATCCTGCTCTTCGTAACCGAGATAACACTTCGCGTAGGTGTTTAAGATGAAGTTCCATAGTATCGCTATATATAACGATGTCGTCCAAATAGTGATACACATATTTAAATTTAATATCGTGAAATATCCTTTCTAATAGTCTACTACATACGGAACTTCCTTGAGATATTCCAAAGGGTACTCTAGTAAATTGGTACAAGTTAAAAGGAACTGCAAACGCGGTTAGACGTTTTGATTCTTCCGAAAGGGGTATTTGGTGAAAAGCTTGATTCACATCCATTACCGTAAAGGCCATAGCTTTCGTGAAGTAATGGAAAGCACTATGGATGTCTGGAAGAATAGATTCAAATGCTATTCTTTTGTTTAATTGCCTGTAGTCCACAACTAGTCTGTGTTTATCGTGACCTTTCGGTACTAAAAAGGAGGGTGATGAATATGGGGACGTAGAGGGTTCAATGACTCCTTGCTCCAACAACTTGTTGATATGGTTTCTCATCACTTCCATCTTGGGAGGCGACAACTTGTACGGAGGTAGGCGTATTACTTTCTGATCGCTCAGATTAATTTTATATTCTATTAGTTTAGTGAGTCCTAGTTTAGGTGTAAGAACTGAGGAAAATTCTTTTATTAATTTCAGTATTCTCACTCTATCTCTACCTTCTAGATGAGATAAATCTGACTCTTGGTGTATTACATGGGCAGTAGATGAACAATTTTTTTCTTTTTTCTCATTATTACAATCAAATCGATATTTCCGTGTACGGTCGAATCGGAAATAATATTTTTGCTCATAGATGTCAAGAATCATTCCCGTTTTACTAATAAAGTCTGCTCCTAATATTAAATCGGGTCCTAATTCATTACATTCTAACATTGTAAACATCCAGGTTAGGTTCTTGATTTTAACCTTGACGGTAATGCTCAGTTTTATTATTATATTTCGTTTATTGGCGGTAGCACACTTTATATTCACCGGTTGACTCCGTTTTACTAGATGGTGTTTCGCTAATTTGTCCGCTAATTCTTGGCTGATTAAAGTTCTACTAGATCCCGAATCAATTAATGCGATTGTGGAGGTAACGCCTAAGTCAACTCGTATTAAGGGTAATAGACTTTTAGTCCAGTTACATTTATTTATCGCGTTACATTTTTCACGAAATTCTCTCACTTAGGGATCTATTTCTTTAGAACTTCTTTTCCTTCCACGTTGGTTATAAAATATTTTATTTTTTTTTTTATAAGTCTCTTTATGTTCACCAGATTTCGAGTTGCTGCGGAAGACACAGGATTTCGGGTCTCCCTGCCTTACATGTTTTTTGGATCTGAGTGTTTACGTTCCAATGGCTTGCTCTTGCAGTCTTTTCTTATGTGTCCATATTTGCCGCAATTATAACAGATGGGTTTATTGCGAGGAGAGTACCTTGTTTCCGCTTTACATGGTGTTACACTTAACTTACCAGATTTGCGCACATTGTGAGGTCCATTGAATACTTGCCTTTCATGCGGG
Organism: Magicicada septendecula; assembly: GCA_034769895.1. Taxonomy (NCBI): domain Eukaryota; kingdom Metazoa; phylum Arthropoda; class Insecta; order Hemiptera; family Cicadidae; genus Magicicada; species Magicicada septendecula. The sequence goes on along the minus strand of CM068368.1, from coordinate 476,951,604 downwards.
GCTGTTACATCGGGCACTAGGGCTCGCAATTCATGTCTATTTGTTTCTGCGGGTTTCATTGTATGTCTATTTTGATCGGAGTACCATACATTTGACGAATGGATACTGCATTGCTCTAGATCTGCAATTGTGTTTGGTCTATTTATCAAAGCTAAACGAGATCTTTCCTCAGGTGACAGTCCTATTAAAATGGTGTCGACCATCTGTGTCTCATTCCAATCTACACGTAGTAGTCGAGATGACTCCCTGATGTCGGAGATGTAATGAGCTAATCTCTCCTGATTTCCTTGTACTCGGAGTACGGTCTTTCTTTTAATTTATTCATAAATACCAGTCGGAATAAAGTACTTTATTATCGAGCTATGTAGCTCTTCTACTGGAAGTGTAGAGCTTAGTGCTTCTATCACACGATTCTTTAACGGGGGTTTACATTTCGGTAGCAGAACTTGCAAAATTTGCCAGTCATTCAGCTGCTGTAGATCTTTTATCTGCAGGAGATAGTTAATGAAATTTAGTAGTTTGGAGACATTTAATCCATCGGTATAAGGGATTTCAGTTAAGATTTTTTAATGGGGTGATTGGGGTCACAGAACCCCAATTGTCTGACCAATGATTCCTCCGGTATTCTTGGTTCCAAATTTCGAGCTAAGCACACCTTGCCCAGAAAGTAAGAAGTTAGGGTGTGTCCCGCTTGTGGTTCGTACCTCCCATTACTTATATCGTTCCGTACCACGTTCTGGGTCGACTCCGACCAATACTTGTCGCGGAAATGCGTTTTGAAATCCTCTGTGTTGTTTATTTCCGGTCTTGTTGCCGTCCACCAATTGTCGTGGGTGTCCCGGAACATCTCATCAATCATGCTGCGCACCGTTGTCCATCGAGGTTCCCTATTCTTTCCTATCATTTCCTCGACTCTTTTTAAGAACTCCATCGGGTTGCGCCGGTAGCTTCGGAAGTTTATCAGCTCCCGGTTCTTGCTGGTTATTATGTGTGTGTTGTTACAGGGTTTGTCTCTCAGCGCGTCTAGCCCTTCCTGCATCTGTCTTTCTCGTTGGTTGAGTCTCTGGATCTTCTCTTTGTTTTCCTTGGTTTGCCCGTCTACTTGGTTGAGGTTGCTATATACTCGTTCCACCCTTTCACTTACATCGGTTTGTATTTCCTTATGTTTTTCTTCCAGCTTTTTGAGTACTTCTTGTTTGTTTCTGGTGCATTCTATTGTCGTGATTTGTTGAAGTTCCTCGATCCTGTTCTTGCCGTCGTCCTCGACTGCTTTGATTTTGTTTAATATTTCCTCCTTGTTTTTGTTTAATTTTTCCACCATAATCCTCATCATTTCCTGGAAATTTGTGTCCATTGATTGGGTTGTTTTCTTTGATTGATCGCAGCCTATTACTTCTACTTCAGGTGCTGGTTGGGTTGGGTTTTCTGGTTGGTCCCCTTGGGCATCCTCTTCGATCATTTCCTCGATCATTTCCATTTCTTCAACCGGTGTTGTTTCCTGTTCTTCCTTGTCGGTAACCCCAATCCTCTTCTTTGGTCTTCCCCTGGTGATCATCTTGTTGTATTTTTATTTTTTGTAACCGCCGCTAGTCTTTAATTCTAGCCACACTAGTTGATCGCCAATTTGTAACGACGAAATCTGTATGTACTCTCTAAAAGTGTGTTTTTATCGTGTGTTAGCCTCACACGATGTAGTCGTTACTTTATGTTTACTTACTTTTTTAACTTTCCACGCTGGCGATGTCCGTTGCGAACTTACGAATTACCAGTTCCAATATCTCGCGAGTGTAAACCTTACCTGTCCTTTAATGAGTAATTTTAATTTCCGGGTGGCGCCAAATTGTTTATGAAAACAATTAAAAATGTGAAATTGAGCGGTCGTTCTAGGCGGTGTTGACTAATTCAAAGTACCCTCGCAATTGGCGGGCGTACGAATCTCGCTAGTAGTTCGCCGTGCTGCCGACGTCTAACGCTGGCAGACAATTTCGCTCGTCGCTAAAGTACACAAACTTTATAATACAATTTACAATGAAATAAAGAACGGTTATTACTACTAAGTACTAGTTTATTAACGTGAACTAGTTAGTAGTTGTTCATTTGAATACAAAATTATATACTGTTATTAAATAAAGTTGCTCCAGCAATAAATAGACAACTTTCTCAGGTTGGCTAAGATGATTTAAACGTTTCTAAATCGACATGGCTGTCGTTTTGTGCTTATTTTCTTACTGTTCGTTTAATCATGAGTTCTTTTGGTTACGAAAAAATAATAATAAGATGATAATAAAGTACACTACCTTACATCAATTGTACTTACATACTATTAGAGTTAATTACAATTCGTTTTTGAAGTGTTAAAAAGTGTGTGTTAAGAATTCGTAATTTGTACACAGGTTATTTTCTGGTTACATACAAGTTTAGTTTTTCTTTTCAATTAATCCTTGAAAGAAATTTAGTTATCAGTTCGTAGTGAGAGTTATTTGTATTTCAGCCATATTCCTTCTTATAAACTTAATTGAACAAATAACTATCTTGGTGAATAACATTATAACACCATTTATTTTATCTTGCTAATTATCCCTTTGAACGTTTTGATTAACATAGTGTGTTTTATTTATTTTGCACTCATATTATTTAGTTTATTCTTCTTTTAACATTTACTCTCTATTTTTTACTACTTATCTATTGTAACAATAAAATTCTTAATCGTTATGGGATTTTTTATCCTGAATACCACTGTATTCCTAATCTACTATCACTTAATAATTATAATAACAATATTCTGGTTATTATTATTTTTTGGTAATTATCACCCTTATACTATAGTGTTAATCACTGGTTTAGGTGTCTTTACCTATACGTATGTTGTGTTTTCTATTTATTTTGGGTTACACTGGCACTTTGCACTTTTTTACTGTACTTTAGTGTTACTAGTGGTTATTCCCTAATATTGATTTCTTTTACTCACTTAACCACTTTCACTTCCTACCTATCTCTCACTTCTGGGTTTTTTATTTTTTTATTCACAATTATTAGTTATTATGTTAACAAATCACTTATCATTATAGAGTTATTTCTAACATATAATATCTATTTCTCTGGTTAGTGTACTTTAATTGAGATTATTTTATTTTATTTTAATACTTGTCATTTACCTTTATTATTTGTTTGTGCCTTTTTCATCATCATTTGAGCTTAATATTTCTCATTTTATTTTCTTTACTATTTGTTTGTGTCTTTTTCATATACCTTCTCATTTTATTTTCTTTTATTGGGTCAATCACTTGGGTTGGGTCATAGTCATTTGTCGCGTCATAGTCATTTTATTTTCTTTAGTTTAATATATTTGATTCACTATAGTTTTTTCCCTGGTATTGGGGCGGCTTTTTGAACATAATCACTTGGATAATGACTATCTTTTAACTTGGAACTTCTTGAAATTGATACTAATTACATATTTTTTCTTAACACAACTTTTGAAACATATTTATACATATAATAATATTATGATACTGTTTGTATCAAGTCTTTTGATGATCATGTAATTTTTATCTATAGTCTTAAAATTTATCACACATTTGTTGAAAATGTTTTTACAATTTATGTTAATTCACTCCATGAGTCTCCTCTTCCTTCATCAATTACAACTTTCAAATATATCATCAGTTATCATATACAATACCAAATAATTGTTATTGTTTTCTACTGATTATTGCCACTCCATGAGCCTTCTACTTATCCATCGTTTACAAAGTCAGACAAACATTATATTTTATATATAACACAAAGTTGCTGTGGATATTTTATAATATTTGTTAATTCACTTTAAGAGGCTCCTGCTTATTTATCGTTTACAAAATATAAATAAAACATCATTCATCCCTTATAGGATGTAACGTTTGTTTTGTTTTCACATGTAATTATGGGTTACACTTTGTTTATTTACGGTATTTGAATTAACTTTTACTTTAGTGTTCAATACTTTTTGTCCTTTTAGTATATGCTGTGATTGAGTATTCTCAAATAGATATTTATACACTCACTCACTCACTATTGTATATCACTTATCACAATGTTTTTGTTCACTCACTGTGTACCTACTTATCACTTGGTTTCATTGATATGATTTATGTGAATTATTTTTATAATTAACACTTATTATTTCTTCGTTATTTAACAGTATTATATTGAAGTTATACACACATTATTTTATTACATATTTAGTTAAGGTAGGTATTGTACTTTCAATGCTTGTTATAAACAAACATGTTCTCATTTTTTTCTATGAAGTTATTTGATATTGACGGTCATTATGCATGCCAATCACTTGGGGTGGGGTCTTGTCCTTGTCCTTGTCATCGTCTTGGTCATTGGTCATAACTATATTTTATTATTTTTTTATTATTCAAAATGACTGTATTTTTCTCATCTTCTGCGTTACTAACTGCGTAGTTGTTGTTAATTTTTAACGTTGTTTCATTTGTTATTCTGGTGGAGATTTAGTAGTGTAACATAATACCCCTCCATCAAACGTGATCACTTCAGAAAACACTTCTAGTTTTATATGAAATTATCCGTTGTATTACAATTATATCTTCTTACCTTCTTAAAATCAATTATTTCCGAAGTTTAAATCTTACTTCTATAATCACTCTTGTGACATTATTTATTAATTATACATTTTGGATCTGGTCTTATTTATTTATCTATATTTATTTGTGAGTTTTCCCTCTAATATTTAATTTTCCTAAACCTCCCTAACATTGTAACTGGAATCGAATCGGTCGGGCTCTATTGGCTTACCAAATACCGTCGTCCATTACATACTTTCTGAAATCAGAGGAACATCATCTCTGCCCAGTTAAATGATTGCTGGAATATTCTACAGTCAATCTTCATTAATAAACCTCGTAAGGTAGTCATCATGTGACCTTCAATAAAAATAATTAATAATAATAATACTCTAGGGATTATTCACTGTACTTTAACTCAGATCATATTATTTCTTCATATTAATTCTTCCTTCTATTATACACTTCTCATCTCCAATACTTGGCTATTTTATTGACATTTATTAATTGGCTTTCTTACTGATAGTTCTTAAATATTTGTTTTTTCTTTCTTCTTTTTCTTGTGATCCTTTTGACGGTTCTATTTTGGCTTCTTCATTCTCTTATTTTCCTTGGTTCATCTTCTTTTATTACTAATACAGCTAGTTATGAGATTTTGATTAGTGTTATACATTACATTATTTAATTATATTCTTCTGACAGAATCATTATTATTCTTTTTACATTCTAAATTATATTTCTTACTATGATATTACATCAGATACCCTGATTTTATTTTTTGGTTTTGATAAGTTTTATTAGGTTTAATCATTGTTATTTTTCTCCTTGCTAAATTATTTTTCTCAATTATCTTCCATAAGTTGTTCTTACTATTTTTTGAATTTTGGGGTTTTTATTCCTTTCTTTTCCATTAGTTGGCTTGGTCAGTAATCCGAAATCAGTCCCATTTCTCGGCGTTCATCAGCACTTAGTTTACCCATGGTCCATCATTTCATCTGCACTTGTCGTTCGGATCACTCTGGTGTACAGCACTGTTTCCGTCCTTGTGATATTGGTCTCTGCTACCTTGTACAGCAATCCTTCTAATACCATATTATAATGTCGTGACGACATTATAATATCGGGAACCTGGTTAATTGGCTCAGGTCAATTAAACAGGCTGCCATAATATTCACAAACTCATAACTATCTGAAATATAAACAAACACTAAATAGGATCCCGTGATTGCGGAATTTTTGACTGGGGTTTGTAGATCTATTCACTCACCTTTATGGACCATGACATCTCTTTATTACATACTGTTTTAGCATCATAGAAGAAAATTAGTAATGTGTATACTAATGATAAAAATATTTGCGCATTTTGTACAATTGTAATTAGTGTAAGTCGTGGGTGAACATAGCTTGTACTGTCCTCGGATCCGAGTTGTATGTTCCTGTAAATGATATTAAAAATAATAATCTTTACTTTGTGCCATCTAAAGAATGTGCTTATTTAACTTTAGCGTTTTATACTCATTAAACTCATTAAACTTAACACATCTTATTACTTATCATGAAATTACAATTTTATGGTAATTAGGTCAGTCTTTTGTGTTTTACTTTACCCTTATGTTGTTATTTAAGTGTCTTCCATATATTAGTTAAAGTTAAGTTCTGAACCACAGAAGTAGAACTTCCGCGTCACCTGTGTGTAACATATCCTCGGGGAATCGGGGCTTCTATCTGTCGTGCAGGGTGTCTGGGAGATCTTCTGTCTATTGTGTGTTGGTGAAGTTTGGTGTCATTCTTAAAGATGAGTAGTCTGCCTCTTCTGTAGATTCTTGAGGTCTGTTTCTTTGTGGTAACTTTCACTAGTGTTCACATTGTTGTACCGCACATATTGCTTATGGTTAACAGTTACATTCTAGAAGTTTAACATCACATTTAGGTGATGTTATTTATTTATAGAGATGTCATCGCCGCACACTCAAGTCATTCACAACATTCACGTCATCCGGTAATTACGTAAGTTTTACTTAGTCTACATGTTTAATATTTTCTAGCGGTCTACATAATGTGCTGTACGCTGTATCACCAGGGGAGTCTCTGATTCAACTGGACTAACTAACATTAGGGGTAATGGGGCTGTCCGCGCGCGGGTATTTTCTCAGCGCGAAAAGTAGTTCTTAATTATTATTAATTATTTTCCTTTAATTTGCTTACAATTTAATTACATCACTTTATACTTTTATTATTCTTTTTTTATGTAACGCGAGGTCGTTATGAATTTATTGAGCTTCTTAAATCTAATTTTATTAACTGATACAGCGGCAAATCTGCATGTTACTACCGGTTTGGGGCATAGAGAAAGGGTTCTTTAGTACCTTATTAAATTATTTTAGTATTATAATTTTTTATTTAATTTTATTGTGGGATTTAGGCATATTAAATCGTCACAATATGTTCATTCGTATCAATGACTGCTTCAATCACTTTATCCTTTTGTTTATTAAACAAAGAAGTTAATTGTACCTCCATCATTAATGTTATCATTGATTGTTTATACTGAATTTCTATTTCTGGTATTTTCCATTTAAATCTAGATTTGCTTAAGTTTTTACTCACTGGTTTGTTGTGAGTCCCTTCTACAATTTCTTTTAAAGTTCTCCTACAATCTTTATAATTCAGTATTTCAGTCTGGTCAGTAATTGGTAGATTAAGCACATTAGTTAGTCCATTCATCATCTCCAATTCTTCTCTTGTATTTATTAGTTTCTTTTTACGTATTTTTTCTATTTTCTTCATCTTCTTTTCCACGTATTTATTATTCCCTTTGTTGTTGTTATTTTTATTCTGAGATAACAATGTATTTTTTTTCCTATAATTCCGTTTCCTTACCACTATCTTCTATTTTCTGATATAGCGGTTCCCTGTTCTTATTCAATGTTTCTTTAATACATTCAGAAGTGCTGTCTAGTGTTGCATTCAATTGTGTGAAATCACTACTTCAAAATTCCGTGTTACTAGACATTGACATACCTCAAATCTTCGTGGACATTTTATTAAAGATTCCGCTGTCCTATGGAATTGGGATGGTTTAACATTCTGTGTTTATTATTAGGTTTCCATGTTCGTTAGTCTAGAATATCTCTAAATTACATTTTTGTTGGTAGGGGAGTGCTGTTTCAAAATTCCGTTTTTATGTGAGGAGGTATACGGGGCAACCATAATAGTAAAACTTTTCAGCTCGAATGTATTGAGAGAGGGCAAACAGCCCTGAATGTATTTACTGTAGGACACCAACACAATTGTGTGTAATAATCATTTATGTAATACGGTAAATAAATATTTTTTATAAAAGCCAAAAGTTTAATTTCTCTGTGTAATTAATCAAATAAAATATTACGATTAGGAATTATAATATTTGTAATAATTATTTGCAAACTTATACTAATGTTTTCAATAAATATTCGATAGTTAATATTCTGTTAATATTAATAATATTCAATAGAATTTATTTGCTTAATTCTTTTAATATAAGTCTACAATTAAGAGGATACAACACTGTTAATTATAATACTAGTAAGAAATATAATTTTAATGATTCAGATATGCAAGATTTGTCAGAATCCTCGGCAATTTGTTTAGCTGAAAAAATATATAAATACGATTACTCTTCACAACAATAGTCCTAAACATTTTATTACGCTACTCTTTATAGCCCGCAGCACACTAACTTAAGAAACGAAAAGCTCAAGTTTCATACTAAAAAAACCAAAACGTTAATTATAATCCTATAAATCGTCTGCATAAACAAGTAAGTTATAATAAAAGAACAATAGTCATGTAGCTGGCATGTTCTTAATTAAGTGCTACGGTGGTTATGTTCCCTTTTACGAGTAGCAGATGTAAATTCAAACGTGTTGTGAAACAAATAGTGTTAGTGTCGGCCTATTCAACATTCTTAATAACTTATTGAGAAAGACTTTTTTAAAGTACAAATACTACTTTCCAAAGTGAGAATAATATTTTATATTTTGTTTTAACAGTGATAACAACATAAAACAATTTGCAACACGCAGTTTTATAGCATACATTTTGTATTGGCTTCCTTTAAAGACAGAACTGTAATATTACATTACATTATTAAAATAATGTAACGTTACTATACATTATAATGTAATGTACTTTACAAGCAGAATTATCACTGTTGCACACCACTATATAAAAATATTCCGATATAGTGGTGTATTTTTATATAGTGGTGTGCAACAGTGATAATTCTGCTTGTGATTTTAACCACTAACACAACTTTCTTCATTAAATGTTACTTTACATTATTACATTACAAAAATTTTGTAAAGTAAATAAAAACAATTTGCTGTATGCAAATAGTAAATATTCGCGCTAAATTGATGATTGATTCAATTGTTCTTTTTTTTTAATCAGAGCGGAAGAGAAGCAAATGTTTTCAGTACGGCCAGTAGCAGTGGGTCTCCACTGGAAAATATTTCTCTATCTCTGGCGTCAACGTGCAAACTGTAGGTATAGTTGAGCAGTATCGACCTTCGTCTGCGTGAATTTACTCATCTGTTGATTACGCCGTTCTGTATCTCGTTTTCTTCGATAACGTAACTCATAAATTTACTGTTAAAGAACAGCAATAGGATAGATGCAAAAATGTTTGACATAACTTGCTCAGAATTACCTCTGTACTGCTCACAACTGAACTTGGACGTGTCCGTTAAGAATGATTGAGAATTAATGAGACGCAATTAAATAAATTACACTGGTACTCTCTGAGACGAATATCCATACTGTAGGCCGAGTTAAGGAAAACCAGAATAACTATAGTTTTTGTATGGGTACAACTGTGTAACACAATGGCAGCATTTTTGTACTATACGGTTGTAAAAATTGTCAAGATTTGGAGTAAATAAAATTTAAAGAACCGAAGCTTGTATAAGCAGGAACAAAGTTATTTATTTCGAGAAAGTTTTAGTATTTGTAGATACTATAAAACGACAGGTTAGAATTAAATCAAGAAGAAAGGAAGAGACGTTTTTAGTAAATTAAGGTAACCAGTATCCCATTGCAAATAAGAAAGTACAAACACAACAGGTTACAAGACATGAAATAGATAAATGTAGGAACAGTCTATACTGGGCCGAATACAGATGTAACACGTCGCGTCGGTTAAAATTATTACGTTTAGTATAAAGTACTTTTGTAACAATTTAACATAGGTCTATTTAGTCGGTACGCAGCAATGTTTCGCTTATGTAGACAGTACTCGTAAGGCCGAGTTGTTCTCGAGATGGTTTGTAACTATTGGTTTACAAACATCTAAACATTACGTTGTTACAAAATTTATTAACAGTTGTTGTAGTAGTAACAGGTTAACCAATAACTTGTAATGTTAAAGCTCACCCGCCGATAGCAGGATCAATACAATTAGGTGACGTAGTACAACCTGGTTGATTGCAAATTATTATGTACAATGTTGACGCAAATCTCACACAACTAGTGCGACGGAACGCAATGGCAACAGGCAATAATATATGTTTCATTTAATTTGTTGTAGTGAAAATGTTTATTAAGTACATTTCCGTTTTGTACCACATAAAATATCGATATTGACCATAACATTTTGGACATAATAAGACGTTAAGAAACATTAAGCAAATACAGGAAATATTCTTTACTACAGTAACAGAACTGAAACCGAAACACCTGCAAACAAAACGATGAATTAGAAGTCCCTGCCAGTTTGTAAACGAACGAGTGTTAACAGTACATTACAAAACAGTTAGGGGGTACAACGTTGGTAGCTTTATATATCCCGGAGGATGGTCGCAAAGAAGAATTTCATAAGATTCTACAGAATGTTGTCAACAATATAAACAGAAACGATCATAAAATAGTAGCGGGGGATTTTCATGACGTGTTGGAACCTCCCTTATAAGATCTGTAATAAAGAACAGATGTTACCTCATGGCGAAAGAACAGAAAATGGGAATGGACAACGGCTCATTGGTTTTGCAGCACTCGACAATTTTATGATTATCAACATGTTCTTTCCGCATAAAGATATGAACAGATCTACTTGGTCCGCCAGATTATTTCAGTCAATAATTGATTATGCGTTAGTAAATGTAAAAGTGTGGAATTTAGTGGACGATACAATAGATTTTAGGAGAGTGACGTTGAGTCTGACCATTTTCTCCTCATGTCAAATGTTAGTATTCCTAGTAAGTGGAGGAAGGTGCGACCCCATAGAGCGCCAGTCCCCCAAATTTTGGACATCTACTCCAAAACGATAGTGTACGACATCTGTACCAGTCTCGGCTGAGTCCGTTTGCACAACAAACAACTTTCAGTAATAATGTAAATCAAGAATGGGGCAACATGAGAACTATAATATCCCACGCAATATTAGAAGCACAGGGAACGAGACGTAAATGATACGGAAACCAAGGCTTGCATACATGAGATGAAAATATTTCACAAATAATACATGTTTAAAACGTCTAGCTTTAAAGACTGATCATACATGATCTGAATATAAGCTCTGCTGTGTCACTGACAGAAGAAAACTAAGAAAAATCCAACAAAATAGTTGGGACAAATATATATAAGTGACATATAGCAAGATGTGCAGGATAGGCATGACAGGGCTTACAAAATATCACGTAATTTAAAGCAAGGCGAAAGAGATAACCTGAAGATCAAGAATATAACAGAGAAGGAGTATCTCAGATGTTATGAGCTACTATGGACCCAGGAGTAACTAGAAGAAATAAAACTTGTAGACATGTATGAATGTGTAGCTCCACTAACTTGTAAGTAAGTAATGAATTCTTAGTTGCTTTATACTGCTGAAAAAAACAGACAATCGTCTAGCAACTATGAGCTGAATTTCGAGCGTATAAAGAATGCACAAGCCTTGATGCATGATCGTTTTAAGAAATTTATTAATCTGTGCTAGACCACTGGTCATATTTTCGAAGATCGGTATATCGCAAAGATAGCCCCCTATTTAAGAAAGGAGATTGTACTGACTGAAAATTACAAAGGGGTCAGTCTGCTTAACACGTCTTTCAAATTGTATGCATCTATCCTAGTAGAACGACCAAATTTAATAACGGAAGTTATTTTCTTGGAAGCCCAGCATGGTCTCAGGAAGGCAGATCATGTTTAGATTGCATCTTCACAATAGCCCAGGTCACCGGAAAGCACAGAGAACAATAATTGCCTACTTTACATACATAGCGTTCATCGACATTGAAAAGGCATTTAATAGAGTGAATAGGGCCAGGCTATGGGAAATAATGGCAAAGAAAGGGATCCCGCAACAGTCATACAAAGTCTTCATCCAGAATACAAACCCTTAATTGAAAAAGGAAGATGGAGCACAACTCCTGGTATGGGGCTGATCTATTGTGGAGTACGACAAGGATACCGATTATACATTCTCTTTTTAATTTGTATGTAGACAATGTCACACTCAATTGGCAGATGAACCTTCCAGAATATTTTATGATAGGTTGGCACGTTGCTATTTGCAGGATGACCAGCCTATCCTGTCGAACTCAGAAAGCGACTTGCAGATGGCTATACTCATTAAGTCGTATCGGCAAGGGTATGGAATACGGATCTCCGCATTGAAGACCAACGTGATGGGTTTTCATGAAGGTGCTCCCATACGAGGAATAATTGTTGTAGATGGTAACGTTCTGAAGCATGACAGTAATTTTGAATATCGGGACTGTAATGTGTCTTACATTATAAACAACGACATAAAGAAGTGACATAAGTCACCCCAGATGTGTAGGACCATCAGGAGAACTCTAAAATTGACGAATCAAGAAATACGCCTGAAGTTCTACAAGGCGAAGGCCCAGAGTTAGGCGTACTTCGCTCGCTTGCACATGGAGTTCGTCCAGATTCAGAAGCACGCCCCGATTACAATGAACCGGCAATCCATGTCCAGGTCCAAGTGTTTAGGGTACTAGGTTATGATGTGCCTCAGTGGTTTCAGTGTCCAGGCGGACCTGATGACTGCCTGTTGCTTCTTAGTATCTTTGTAACTGTCTAGCTCTTCCGTTGCGTGATGGGATACTACTTTTCTATTAAGGCGGAGATAAGGGAATGCAGCAGCTGTGGTGCCTGAATCTATTCGGAGGGGGGGGGACCGATGTGGTATCTACAACGGCTGAGGCGGGGAGTCTCTGGGCGACACTTCGGTTGGGGGGGGGGGCAGGTTTTATCCCCAACCAGTCGATGCACTACCGACAGCCCAGAAAAAGTCCCGAGATTTTGCCATATGACAGTACCAAAACATGGGAATGACTGGAGGGAAAGAATACGCGTATAAAAGATGGCGCTAGGCACACCAATCAGAGAGCTTATGGGGGGTTATAGAGCAAGGCTCGTAGGTGTTTGTGTTTATTGGGTGGCAGGCCTTTGTCCGTACTTTGTTCCTTGATCACAAGGAAGCGGCGGCTTTGCTGGATGGATGGATGATGCGCGGGCGCCTTGCGCTCTAATTTGTGTGCGTTGTCCAGGCCTAGGCCTGATGAACGCCAGGTGCCAACAGGTCAGCGCGGTCGTTTGCTCTGCACAAAGGAGTTATGGTGCAGTCCGCGGGTCCATGATAAATTACATGGCCACCACGGAGGCAAGCTTGAGCTTTTGCTTGAGCCAATTGTCCCGCCGAGGCGCGACACCATGGTTCCCTCAGGCTAGCCTTTGGGAACGTAGTGACGCACTGGCGAGGACAAGAGGCTTGAGCGCCCTAAGGCGTCGGCCGAAACGGTAAGGAATGACTCCGAGACAGTCAGCTTCCGCAAGGAAGGCACTTGCACAACCTCGCGGGAGCCATGTCTCAGGTCATTACCCTGCCGAATCAGCAAAGCAGGTGCTGACGAACGGCTTTGCTTTGCTTTGTTTGAGCGGAATATCTTTGGATCCGTACCATGATTGCAGCGTCTGGATCGAGCCCAATGGCTGCCAGGAGGTAATTTATTGTTGGTATAGTCAACGGGTTACTAAATTTAGGAAGAGAGACCGCCAACGGAATTAGTCACTAAATGGCGGGGGATGAAGAAGACATATATTTGGAGTCTGTTGCTGCTGAAACCGATTCAGGCAACAGCTTTCAAGCAGACATCGTGATGTGTTGGTCGCTCTCCACGAGGGAGACTGCCTGGGTGCCGGTGACCAGGGTAACAACAACAAGCAGCCTGCACAGCATGCTGGAAAGAAACATTTTTAGGAACGGAGGAAAGGACAGTTTTCAAAGGTCAACTCTGGGGCTATTAACAGAAGTTAGGCACGAGGATGGCTTTATGCCGGGTCATCAAGAATCGCCCGTATCGGTGGTGGAGGTTCTGTGGCGGTGATGGTCCTCAGGTAGAGAAAGGATGAGGTCCCAGCTGCAGCAAAGAGATTTACAACCAACTGCCGGACAAAAACATACAGTGTAGGAACTTTGAGACTTCTACGAATTACTTCATTTCTGACAAACCATGGAGATCCCGACAGGGGCGGAGGGTTTATGATTGGAATCTCTCTAGTCCACACCTGTTGGTGGTGGGTAGGAGCGACCACCAAGCGGGAGCCATATAGGTCAGTACAGACCTGAGAAATTAAAGATAAACGGAAACTTTCGTGCGCAGAGCGACACAAGAGAAATGAGAATAATTTGATTCGGACGCCGCAAGCCTTGTTGAGGGTTCCGGTCACTTGGGCGTTGAAGCATAGGCGCCGGTCATGCCGAACGCCTAAATACTTCAATGACTTTTCCAGGCGATGCGCCTTCCTTCTACAAAGAGGGACTGGGATCGAAAAATGGACTTACGTGTGAAACAGATCGTCTCGGATTTCTCCGTGTTGATCGTCACCCGCCACTTCCTTTGCCAGTCTGGAAGCAATTCAATTCCAAATGACGCTACAGCTTTGTACTTGCAAATCCTGGGGACAGGGAATTGCGGCGTAGAAAGACAACGTGACTACGGGTAAAACTGGCAGATCGTTCGTGTGCTCAAGGTACAGAACGGGGCCGAGAATCCTGCAATGCGACAGTGATAAAAAATCTGTGATTTTTGTACAAAAAATTTAACAACAGGAGGTTTGTGATGGAGAAGCCTTCAGTAGCTTTACTGAAGTGTCAGTTTCTCAGAAAAATCAAAAATATTAATGTTGAAAAAATGGTGTGCCCAAACAAAACTTGGTTGAATGAAAATGCGTACAAAGATTAAAGATGGACCAATGATTCAATAAAGGGGACCTTGAAAGCAAAAGCGACTCATAATCTGCCATGGCAGAACCCAGAAAGGTTGGATCAAAGCGGCTCCTCTTATATTTGAATCGAAGAAAACTGGCCACTACCATAAGGAAACAGAAAATAAAGTTTGGAAAACTAGTTCTTTAATATTTTGATCCAGCAATCCCTCCTGCCAGTATAATCCTAATGGATAACGATCTGTACCATTAGAGGAAGAACGACAAAGCTCCAACATCGAGTTTGACAAAAGCTACAATGATGAAGTGACTGCAGGAGAAGAACATACAGTTTCCTACAGACTTACGGAAGCCAGAGCTTTATCAACTCGTAAAGTTGCACAAACCTCCAGTCTCCACGTACGCCATTGACTCCAAAGCCACTGAATTCGGGTTCACAGTAATTCGACTTTTACGTTAACACTGCCACTATAACCCAATCGAGATTGTTTGGTCATATCTGAAGTTGTTTGTGAAAGAACGAAACAAGATCTTTAAGCTTAAAAATGTGAAAGACCTTTTTTTCGAAGCAATCGACACGATCAAACCAGCAGCTATGGTCGAAATATATCAAGCACGCGAAGAATGCAATGAATGAAGACTGGGCTAGTGAGAACTCAAATATAGCAGTCTCAAGGAGTTTAGAATAAACTTGTGCACACCGGTACTCTGAAAGCGACAGGGACAGCGACTTTGACGAGAACTCAGACGAAGACATTGGATGCTTCCTGCTGCAAGAAGGTTTTAAATATGGACTGTGGACTAATTTTTGAGGTAATCTTTGCTATTCAATACACGTTTAGTTGGTAGATGAACACGAACACATTTTCTAAGCAACGCTATTTCTTTATCAGAATATATTATGTCACAGATAAAAAATTAGTATATATTTTGAAAGAAAGTTAGTTTTTGTAAAGTAAAAACATTTTAATATGTAATGATAATGATTTTAATATGTACTGTCTTCATAAGGGAAAATACATTATTGTATATATTATAGATGTTGGTTATTACAATTGTTTTATTAGGTTTCATTATGTAGATTTTATGGTATAATTAGGTTTACTTGTAGGTTTCTATTCGTTTATTCCTAATAATGCATATTTTTCCTAAATTTATTCCAAATATTTAAAGTGTGTAAATTATTTGAAGACGTAAATTAATTATATGAGTAAATATAGTATATATAATATGTTCATAGTGTAGTATATAAAGTATATATGTAATAAAAAAGACTGGCTCTCAGGTTGCGATAAAAAAGCAGATTAGTGTAGAATCACCGCCCTAGATAACACACACACACACACACACACACAAACACACTTGACAGTGAATGTTTGACATAAGACTGTGGAATACAAAATGAAAACAACACTGGCAGCAAGAGTGGCAACAGAAAGAGAAGAAGAGGCAAGTTAACAGCTTTGTATCATAGGCAATTAGAAGACGAGGAGAGAATAGAATAAGTAATTCATCTCTGCCATCCATATTTAAAGAGTAGAAACAGCGGTTAAAACTTTGAGAAGGAGTCTGAACACCTCTATTTTCCTTTATTATGTTCACTACCTCCTCGTTACTTTATTCCTGCATTTCATTGCCTCGTAACTTTCCATACCGGCATTTTACAGTCTCCCTCTGCCTTTCTCTTTGCTGTAGTCCCCGTTTCATGTCCATATAACAGAATGCTCCAAACGTAGGACGTCGCCTCTTTTTCATTTCTAAATAAGTACTAATGCAAAATATACTCTTCTTATTATTAAATGCTTTTTAACATTTAATTGGCAAATGCATTAATTTCCTGGTCAGAATATTTCTCAAATATCTGTACTTTTTATCTGGTGCACTTGTTTTCTTCTCTAACCATGACTGTCTTCTCACAATTGTTAATTCTCATAACTATTTTTCAACCGAAATTTATCTTCATTCCTTCTCCTAACTTTCTATTTAATATTCTTTGTAGTGGTTTATCTTCATTACCTTGAACTACCATATTGTCAGACAAATTATACAATCTGCCTTTTTCCCGCCTTTTGTTCTTCGTCTTCTAAAATATTACTTACCATGTCCATAGAGTAAACGTTGAAAAGGTTGACGACAAACTACAACAGCCTTGCCTCACTTCGCTTCCCAGTTCTAGTCAATTTGTTAAACTTCCTTTATTTTTACAGCTTCTTTGTGTTAAATATAATTATTTAAACAAGCTATTGATCCTGTTGTGTACTAGTATATGTAAAATGAAATGCGAGGATTATGATTATCTTTTTATTAGATAGAAAACCTACAAAAACTTACAAGAGAGATATAAGACTGTTAATTCCAATAATACACGGAATAAAATGTTGTTAAAACTGTTAATTTAATCTTTGCTTTATACATTATCAATTATAATTATAAATATTCTAGTTTTCAAAACAACTTAAAACCGGTAGATTCTTGTAAAACGGGCTAAGCCACAGACGCACTACAAGAATTTGTCATTTACAGAGTCCCAGTAAATCAGCGTCAGTATTGTGATCAGCAGCTTGATGACAAACTTTCTTTTAAATGTAATAAGCCGTTAGATTCACTGATACTCATATTAGAACTATGTGATAAACACGAACGAGATTCATATCTGTCAGTCGCTCGCCAAATACCTGTCAGTGAGCAGATTTACGATAGGATCAGAATAGGTAATTTTCCGTTTAAATGACAGAAGTCTGATCTTTTGTGTAGCAGTTTATATATTATTGTTTCTAATAACGTACAAATAATTAAAATTTTTGTTAACAATATTCTTCCACATTTTGTTCCGTTTCATTACACTAACGTGCAGTAAATAATCAAAACAAATCTTCTGCAAATTGTCTCGTATCCTGTAGGTGTTATACATACATAAAAATTATGTTCTGTTTTCTATTTCTTTTCTGTATTTCTTTTGATTTTTTTAAATCTGTATTCTTAAAGAATCAGTGTTATACTTCCGTGTTTGTAACTTATTTACACGAAATATATTTACTTTACGTAATTTACACTAATTCTGTTCCAACTAGTATTACATCACAATATACAGATAGGCATGTCTATAGACCTATGTGTATGTGTTTGTGTGTTACAGGCCTTGAAGGCAGTCATCACTGGCAAAGTGTTTATGAAAAAACTGACTGCAACAACAGTATAGTTACCCTAACGTTACAGGTAGTATTTATTTTTTCTAAATTTACAGATACGTAATAAAATAAACTTATTAATTTGCTTATTAGTAAACATTTACTTTTCTGTAAATAGAAAGAAATAACCTTTTCCAGTTTAACTTTCTCCATCTCGCTACATTAATAAGTTTATGTCATCACACTATAGTCAGAAGATCAGATGAAGAAGAGCAGAGAAGAATTTAAAAGGGCGGTAAGCAAACCGAAGATGGGTAAAGAAACCAGTAAGGGTAATATTACCACCGAAACGATACAATATACGGAAAGACAGTGATCCGGAAATTATGGAAAATATGGAAAGCCTTTCAAAGTGTGAAGGCTGTCATACAATTGAAACAAACGGGTAGTAATCCAAAATACATACATAAGAAAGAGCGCGGTAATTATAAGTGGGGTAACAATGGCAAAATATTGCATTCCTGAAATGATATTGACATGAATCAAGGAGAGAGGGTTAAGAAGATAAATAGAAGGTAAAATTGGGGACTGTCAATTTTGGGATGGAGAGGCTTCAGGAAAGAGGGGCGTACCACTGATGGACAGATGTAATTTTTATAATACGACAATTAGTTAGAAGATACTGTAAAAGAATAAAGAGCTCCATGCTATATAAAGAGCTTTATTGACCTATAAAAATTTTTGATCTTGCTAGAAGTGAGGGTGTCTTGAAAACAATACAAAAGGGGAATCGGTGGAGACACAATTCATATTATAAAGAAACTGTACAAGAGAAATACAAATTATATGAGAATTAACAGTGTGGATTCCAAATAATCTACTGCCAAAACGGGGATGAAACAAAGTCGTATACTGAATCCCTTCCTATTTAAAATTTGTATAGATAATTAGGTGAAGAAAACAAATAGGAAGAGAAAGGTAAAATTAGAATATTGGAAAATGCAAGAGAGACAACTATCAGAGCTTTTGTATTGACACGGTAATAAGTTAGAAAGCAGGAGAATCTACAGTTTAATCTTAATATATTAAGCCAGTCTTAAATAACAATAAACATAAAGATAAATGTCGGAAAAACAAATTCCATGAAAACTGTGAATGTGGTAATAGGCATACTACTGAATTAAATGGACAGATGACACGTTGAAATAATCTGGGTAAAGAACTCGACGACAGGTCGGTGGAAAAGGAACATTATTTAGTATACTGTAAAGTGCTCTCCTGGAAAAGAGGGAAATCGCAAAAGGAATTAAAGTAGAAGTGATCAGAAGGGTTGTAAGATCAAAGTTGGAGCTTTGTAGGAGAAAACGTAAATAGAATAAACGATTAGAGATGATATTTGTAATAAAATTTGAAGGACAGACAAGGCGGTATCATATAAGAAGTGAAACAATTAAAAGCCACTTTAAGATAGAACTGGTAAATAATGGTGTTTGGATGACAATCGAGATAGTTCGGACCTGTGAGTAAGATGATGAAAATAGAAGGCGAAGAGAGTGTATGAAGGAATTGTTGAAGGAAAAATGAGATAAGGGATTCGGGAAATAAAACAAGAAGGAGAAAAGAGAGATATAAGGTGTGATAATGTTGGGTATGTAGTATGGGTAGAAATGTTTAGAGAGAGGTGGGTAAAAGAAAAAATAAATTTGGGTCATAGTGTTTGCAATGTATAAACTGATCCTACAATGTTTTAGGAGTTATGGGTAACTTTATAAGGAGATTAATATAACGCGTAGTTTCCTTATGCATTCTTTATGTACTACGGCTCAGAATGAACAATCGGCTACATGGGACTCTAGCTGTAAGACTTTATAATCTCCTAATATCAGTAAAAGAGACAAATGTGCAACAGATTCTCGCAACACGTTAATGTTGCGTACAGCCAGGTAGCCATTAATCTCATCAAAGCTAGACAGATGCTTCTACAGTATCACATAAAGGGCGAACTTTGTAGCCTGCTCTGACATATGATTCATGATCTGTCCCCACAATCACAAAGTTCACTATTGTACAGTGACAGTGAGCTATCGTTTGTAAAAAAACGTTTCTCTCTTTTGCAATGGCAAACGTTTTTTGGCAAATATCTCTAGATTTTGGAAATTTTTATTTTATTTAACGTTTTATTAACTTTAGATTTACAAATAAATTGATCTTACGTTTTGATAAATACTCTTACAGAATCGGGTCAACTTCAATTTAACAGTTTCCAAGCTTTTAAGCTTACAATTCATGTAGCTCCAAACATGTTTAACCTCGACATTGATTCTTTATTAAACTGTTATCCATATCTATTTTTCTATGTTCTACAGCTCAGCATGAAAACAATCGGTTATGGGGAACTCTAGCTGTAAGATTTTATAATTTCCTAATATCAGTAAAAAAGAGAAATGTGCCACAGAAATGTTGCATACAACAAATTCATTATTGGTTATTACAAGAATCACAAACGCACAGACACAGCTGATTCACAGTAGACGTTTGGGGCCCACTTATAACTGCAAACGAAACATTTAAATTAGTTTCGTAAATGACAAAAGAATCAGTCAGACGTTGGAATAAGTGTTTTCAAATTCTGAAAAGAGTGAAATAATTGACAAAATTATACAATAATTAGAACAAATAAAACTGTGAATGATTTGTGTTGAATATATCTACACCGTTAAAAGTTGTTCAGCTGGATAAGTGCTTCTTTTCACTTTTGACATAATTATACAACTTGTAATCTTCACTTTTGTAATAATTAGACAATATCTGATTATTGCGTTAAGACTTAAGAATAATTAGAGAATGCTTTGTAATCGGTACAGGATTGTTGTTAATTGATTACGTTCTGATTACCATTAAACAGCTAAAATAATTATAAAGGTTCTGAATTGTATCACATCCATTAATTCATTAGATATTACTTTAAACAGCAAAATAAATAACTATTTTACTTCCAGTCGGATTGTTAAATCTGCTGCTAAGCAGAGTACTGGCAGCAGAGTTGCGTTTTGTTACATGAGTTACCATAATCCTCAGAATGTGTAACGAACAAATAAGGCATCCACTGTACTATAGAACAAATTGCCACAAACGTGTGGATATTCCGTGCAGGTGGAAACGACAGTAAATTAGTACTGTAAACGACATCGACTGTACTGTAGAACAATTCGCCACAAACATGTGGATATTCCGTGCAGGTGGAAACGACAGTAAATTAGTACTCTAAACGACATCGAGTGTACTGTAGAAGAAATCGCCACAAACATGTGGATATTCCGTGCAGGTGGAAACGACAGTAAATTAGTACTCTAATCGACATCGACTGTACTGTAGAACAAATCGCCACAAACATGTGGATATTCCGTGCAGGTGGAAACGACAGTAAATTAGTACTGTAAACGACATTGACTGTACTGTAGAACAAATCGCCACAAACATGTGGATATTCCGTGCAGGTAAAAACGACAGACTTTAGTACAAATATTTTAGTACTAACCAGAACGATTTAAAGTTAGACATCTAAGGTAATAAATAGAAATTTGAGGTAATTTCTGTTGGGAACAGTTTAAGTTTTCTACATGTCTGAATGCCTTTTATTTAAAGTATGTCAGAATGATAAATTAGGGTTTATGTACTGGCGTGTGGGTTGTTAGGTTAGTGTATATAAAATTCATTATTTCATTCACTGACTTAAGATACTGTAAATAAAAGGTTAACACTATAGTTGTCAATATGGCGCACTACTGACTGAGTCAAGTGTACTCTAGAGTGTGCTAGAGCTGTGTAAACTCTGCGAATTCTGTTCAGCAAAGTAGACTATAAATACTTGAAAACACTCGGGCTGTGTGAATAGGAGTTAACAAGATTTATTGACCACTTTGTTTTTCATCCGTTTTTGTTACGGGTAAAAGGGAGAATATTACTGCTCTTGAATGTTTTGCTTAATAGGTTATACGAACTTTCGCATTGGTAAGTACCGTATGACAAGTTCCCATACAAAATAACCGACCTACTACGTACCTAAACAGAAGTCTGTTAAGGTTGCCGGTCTGTTAGGTCGTGGTCTATTGAAACAGACGTTTTGGCCCCACCATTGTAAGCCATCTTCAGTGTTACGATTTAAAAGGTAACTGTTGAACAGCGTGCCGACCGTGAAAGCCAAAGGTACCAGTTACTTTCCCGATAGTTGAAGTCTCCAGGACGCCTCTGTCCATCTATTTGTTATGTCTAAATTCAACAATCACTGGACTGATTTTGATTACGTTTTCACCACTCTATATCAAAGAATATTAAACTTAAAAACATTAAAATATATTAAATATTAAATGCATTTATGAAACATTAAACGAAGGATGTTTATGTTCATGAAACATTAAACTAAGGTAAAAGTAGCTGGACAATGTTAGTCGAAGAAAAATGGCCGTTCGAGCGGTTTCTTAGCTAAACGGGGACGTAAGTGTGAGGAACTAGAGTATGTGTTTTCGTGCGGTGAAGCGAAGATAGAGCATACAATTTTAGAGTGTTGGAGAATTTAGTAGTGTGTTGAGTATTTAGGCTGCTTTAGCGTGTCTAGTCGTTACCGTCGGGGAGAAATGAGTCATTGGCGGGGGAATGGTATGCATTGTTTAAGTGGGTCTGTGTCTTTGACGTCGGAGCAGGGGGTGGTGAGGGGGAGGGCCATTGGCTATTGTAAGGAGGCGATTTAGTAGGTAGGAAGGTCTGCTTGTGTTGCGGGTGTTTCTATTAATTAAAGGGACTATTGACTGTATGGAGGTGCGGCGGGAGGCTGTTCGGGAATACTTCCAGTTGAGCTTAACGAGGAAGGAATCTAGGTCTGGGAAGCGGGTGTTTAGCGCATACAGGGCTGCGTTGGAGGTTTTCGTGAGGCGTGGTCGGCGGTATATGAGTCTTAAGGCCCGTCGTTTTGTGACACGGTGGAGATCTATGTAGGCTGGGGAGGCGGTAAGGAGAACTGGGTGGGCATACGTGATGATGGGTCGAATACAGGTAGTGTAGATGCGGCCTAGTAAGTCGCTGGAGCAGTGGTGCGGGACGAAACCCTTTGTGTTCAAAAAGTCATAAAAACTTAAAAAATCCTCAGAAACTTTTAAAAACGAACACATGCGTTCATCGAACATTACTAAATATATAAAATTAGCAGCAGTGACCTAAAACTTTTCACATTGATTAGAATACTGAAAAACTGTGCAATACTGCAAAAATTACGTTCTGTCGCAGTAACGGTGCAGAGTGAAATAGGCACATACAAAATAAATGAAAGTAGTACAAAAGGCTCTAAACACATTTACAATTTAAACTATTTCAATCTAAAAAGCTTAAAATTAGATTAAAATAAACCATAATACAACTTATTTTTAAAAATATATTTAAACATATTTTTACTTTTTTAAATACAATTTTAACTATCTAAAAGCCACTTGTAAGCTGAAAAGAAACAGAATCGTGTAATAAATAAAACTGTAATTATTAAACTTCCTTCAAACATTTTTAATTATTACTTTTAAAACAATAAATTGGTTTAACTTTGAAATATATTTTAAATGTTCACAAAAAATTTAACAGTTTCTAATGATAAATTCAAACTTGAAAACATTCACGTCCTAATGTTTAATAACAAAATTTAATCACAGATATGCTTGTATGATATTTGTCTGACACTGATGTTGGTTGTTTGATCTAGGATCTCTAACCACAAAATTCGCAGGTATAAGATGTTTCATCATCATCACCTTCAATGCCGGCACAAGAATTGTCTGCCTGTTTATACCACTTGCTGCATGCAATCCGACTGTGAACAAAATTCACTGCAATAAAGCCACTCCGAGTCATGATCTTTTCCTCCTGATGAAGCTTCATCAGAGATGAAGTGCTTTGATCTCTTCTCTGCCTTTCTCCGTTCAGGCATATTTTTCAGTAGTTTTCTCCAGCTCTTGTAAGCTCGACTGACCCTGGTAAGAGTCCTTTTCTAACTTCTTTCCTGTTTCCCCACAAATTTAAGCAGTTAAATCATCTTTTTAGGGTGATGAATTTATAACGTATACCTGTAAATAATATTATTTCTGATGAATTATTTATACCTTATATTGCTAATACATATTTTTATTGAAAAAGTAAATAGAAATGAAAAATGACAGTGAAAAGGCGATAAACTGAAAAAGAGATAAAAATAAAAAACTAAGAATTCTGGAGCAGAATGGAACACTAGTCCATTCTGCCCCTGAGTACAGGTTATTTTTAATACTGAATACTTAAGCATGGCCTTGACAATATGTAACGGTAAGTTCATATAAAGAATGCTAATATAACACATTTACACTTACAAAGAATAATACTGCATAAGGCAAAAGCGTTTTCTTACCTCAGTTGTTTAAATTTCTTCAAATAATACAACTTCCAACGTAAAAACCATTGAAGCACTATGTATAATGCTTACACTGAAAGCAATGTGGCGAAATAGCTCGGCTGGCTTTCCTTCTTTTTAATGTTTAGTTTTATGAAGTCCAACTAGTCTACGACACCATACAGACAAAGTAAATGAGGGATTCCGTCCCGTTCCACCCCGGGTTCCGCTACACAGTAAAGTGCCCTATTAGCATCTGTCTATTTTTTTGGAGCAATCTTGAGAACCGTTAGTCGAGAACCGAGAAAGTTAAGCAGGTGGATAAAACAATACCGACTGTGTATTTTAAGACCACCAATAATACAATAACAGTTTCTCAGCCACTTAGGTTATTTATTTTAGACTTGATGTACTCCGAGTGGTTTGTGTGGACAGTTTGGTGGAATATGAATACTCAAGTCCTATTGTAACTAATGCAACACTGTACATGCGTAAGACAAGATGTATATTTAACAATTTTCAATTATTAACGCAATACTTATAGTCTACTTCCTTCTATACTTTTCTTGTTTCCGTCTTAGTTTTTTTAGATAGAATAGAACCGCCTTCCCCAAAATAAGAAAGGTATCCATAAAAGATATACATGTCTGGCACAAGAAACCAAATAACTTAAGTCTACAATTGCTTACAACATAACAGGGCAAACGGCACAGTATAACATTTGTGATGCATATTATTATACAGAGACGCAGAATGTGGATCAGATCCACCATCTTTAAAGAACAAATTTATTCACCGCATGTAAGCAGGGCTCAATAAAAAAAAAAACACAAATTAGAAATGGATAAAAATAAACATTGACAAGTATCAAACAGACTAGCTACAAGAAGCTATATCAGTTTTGATAAAAACAATAAAAATTAGTGGATAGTAAAGAATGTAGATGTATATATGCTGTTTCCGTTTTTAGTTTAATCCTGATGTAAACAAACCCACGTGGCTCACCTGAAACGCTATTGATCAGGGGGCGTTGACATTTTTCACACAGTAATGTGTTACGGGCATGTGCAGAAAGTCTGTACAGTCATGTGAGAGTTGTCTTTACTGCGACAAGTGGTTTTTGATTACGTTTAATCATCTTTATGAATACATAGTAGAACGTTATCGCTGCTAGCAAAATGAACATGCATTTAAAAATTTTTATTAAAAGATATTACCGAAAAACCGGGGCACGCCGTTTTAAGACGTCTTCCTTATTACTGTATTCTGAATTCCATTGAATTAATATGGGGCCAGTTGAAAGGATATGTTGCCCGTCACAACACAACATATAAGCTGCATGATGTAAAACAACTGAGAGACAGCGGCAAATGAAATAACGACGGACAAGTGGAGTCGTTGTGTGGAGCATGTATTCAAGGAAAACGATAAGCTATGGGAATTCGACCAAATTACCGACGCCGTAGTGGACAATCTTATCATTAACACTGCTGACTCAAGTGGTGATTCAAGTTCCGACACAGACATGGAAGGCATTGAATTACTCTCTGACAACAACTGATAATACACAGGTACACTGGTAAGTAATTATCACAGCTTCTACTTTCGCTTTAAATATAGAACTACTTTATTTTTTCTTGCGATATTCAAACATTAAATAAAAAATCCATTAACTCTGCGTGTTATAAAATATATCATTTTCGCTCTGACAGTCACACAAATATTACTTTGCTCCAGAATGTAAAAAGTATTACAATTTGCATGTGTTTATAGAGTATCAATATTATATGTACCCTGTCTGTACTCCTTCTGTCAGAGTGACACGCCTCTAACTCAAGCAACAAATAGCTTTTCAGACGCCTGTTTGTTTACATCAGGATTGTAGCATGACAGATGATGCCAATAATTCTGAATGGTAAAATGATCATGAAAATAAAATAAAAACATTCTTTAAAATCCGAGAAAGCAAAATAAATTAATTAATTAAGAACCACCGTGAAGTACAATCATAGATTAAAGGAAAAGTTCATTTAAAACCAATGTTACAATGAATGATGAATCATCAAAATTAATTTAAAAAACTAAATATGAAAAAAGGTAATACCCAGGTAGGATAGGAGTAGGTGATGAAGAAACCCAGAAAATGACTAAATCCACAACAAGGAAAGGAAATATTTTGTAAGAAACAAGAAGAGTAGGTAAGGAAGAAACCCAAAACATGATGACATCCACAAGAAGATGAACGAAATACTTTTATAAGAAACAAGAAGAATAGAAGGAATCAATGAGGAAAACCAGAACGAACGAGACAGCATCCAAAAGAAGAAGGAGTGCTCTTATACAAAACCCCAAACCCCAAAAGAAACTAATAAAAATAATAATAAATGAAAGTATAACAAACGATCAAATGTAGAAACCAAATGTAAAATAAATGTAAGCCAAAAAGTGTATAAAGTAGAATTGAAAGTGAACCAATGTGAAATAATTATAATGCCAAAAAACAAACCTTCATTATCTTCTGTAAATAGATTTCTTGATTTAATAAAACTATAAAACTATTTAGAAATAAATTCCAAGAATGAAAAGGGGATCAGTGCAAGTTTTTGTGTTATAATAAATAAACCTTATGTGTAAATATTGCAGTTCACAAACTAAGTAGATTATGAAATATTACAACTTTGAAGTGCTTATATTGTGTCTGTGAATAATGTAAAATAAAGTATTATCATGACAGGTAATACATGTGTTTTTAAATAACTGCCACTCTTAATTATACAACATTCAATAGAATGAACCAAAATAAAACAAGAGCAGGCTATATAAGAAAGTGAAGTGATAAAGTTTCGTTACCCCAAAATACAACAAAAAACAGATAAAAACTGATAATAAAACCTAGTGTAAGAAATATAGTATAAGATTATGATAATTATGTTTTGTTTATTTAGTATAAGTTACTAGAGATAAGTCAATTTTAAAATGTCAGAATCAATAACATTCATTACTTATGAAATATTTATTATGTGTTATTGACAATAATTAAGTTATAAGATGTCAGAGTTAAATGACATTCTATATTTATAATATATTTATTGTGTATTACAAAAAATGGTTAAGTATAAAATGTCTGAGTTTGAAAGACCAATGTTAATTTGAATTATGTGTTATGTATTTAGAGTATAAATGATATACTAATTGTTCTTTTGTTTAGATAAGAAAATGTTAATTAATATTATGTCAAAAAGAAAGTCAGAGAGAGTATAAACCAACATGTATTATTTAAAAAACTTTGTATGTAAAAACTGTTAGAAATCTAGGCCAAATGTTAAAAACTAAACATCATCAAAATTGATGAAATAAGTACAGAGAAACAATTAAACTGAAGGAATTTATATAAGGTAAATTAGTAATAAAGTCATGTAATTGGAAATATATTTAAGAAAGATTTTGTAAAAAGATAGCCAGAATTATAGTTAAAAATACAAATGTAAAAAATCAAAATTCAGATAGGGGAGTCATATATAGATGTATAATATTTTAAAACATAACCAATTAATCTAATTACAAGAAATTAAGGGAAGATAAACCTTTTATTACAAACTGAGATTTAATACAACCATTTAAAATAACTTGAAAAATGGCATCATTTTGGAAAAGGACAGGAAGTGCATTTTAAAACTTACAATTTTCAAAATGAGGTAAAAAATGCCAATTTAGATCAAAAACGTAATAAAAACTACATTATTTGGTATCAAATTAAGCAGAATGAACTGAAGAAGAAGATTATGTATTTAATAGTTAATAAATTTGAATAATGACAAAAATATATTCAGTTATATAATGTAAAATTCTCACATGCACAGGATGCAAATAATTTTGAAACAATGGATTAATTTGGCTAAGACTTTAGTCGAAGACGGAGGAAGTAAATTAGTTCATTATTAGATCTCGGGAAGCATACTTGACACGAGCTATTAAGCAGTTTAACCTAATTGCTGATACATTAATGGCGCATATTTTCTAAGCCAAGTGTGATTCGAAAAACACGAGTTTTGTGAAAATACATTTTAAACGCAAACACAGTGAAACAAACATCAACAAACATTAAAACAACTTCAAATAAGAACAGAACAAAGTGAATACACCAATTAAACGATTAAAACAATAATTAAACACTACGAAACGGAAAGTGCAATTTTCGGCCCATACACTACAGTGGAACATAACTATTTACAACACATTTTAACGAAGTGGTACACTAACATTCAACAAGGAACACTCCACAAACATTTAAAGGAAGAATCACAGCCACAGGAACGAAAAATCGCAGTCAAAGCAGTTTTATTGAACGCAGAAATAGCGAGGTGTATTCGTCTTTCTGAACTCGGAGCGGCCATCATTGATTTCCCACAATCCAACGCGACACAGTCTACTCAACAGAACGGTTTGAAAGCATCTTACTTAACATTATATATTGAATGAAATATATGTATTTTAATTTTTAAGTGGATATATTTTGTAATGTTATACTTTTAATACTTTGCCCTATTTCTCTGACTATCTCTGAAATAACTGTTAGAAGAACCCGATATTAAATAATTGTGCACTATTGATACCCTGAGAATCGATTTATAAATCGATAGAGAGTCGATAAAATAAATATTTGTTAATAAAATTCAGTAATTATTATAAAATTGAATCTTGTTCATTCCTATTTAATAATTAGTATAAAATATAACTTTAATTGAACAGAGACGACCAGAATTTCACCACTAAGAAGGAAGATAACCTCCAACTAGGAAAGTGCACCTATTGATTGTTATCGGAGACAATCTTATTAACTGACGAGAGGGTTTTAAAATACAGAAAAGCAGTTAAATTAATTAAAACAATTAACAAAGAATTCGGAACAATACAGAACATAATTAATTAATTAAATTTAATTAATTTTAAAACAAAAAACATTTTTACAAACAAAAAATTTTTACACAAACACTTATAAATTAAACAAATTAATCTCATTATTTGTAATTTGTTACAAATTGGCGACCAACTGATGGGCTTTAATTAGTGATTGACAGGCCACTACAATTTGCCCAATCCCTAATTAAAGCTTGGCAGCAGCTATAAAGTCAGAAAAAAGGGAAAATGCAACGACGAGCAGCCTCAAAGAAACGGGCGGCGGAGGCCGAAAAGGAAATTGAAATCAGTATGGAGGACAAAGAGGCGACGCCGGTAGAAGACGTAGAAAGGTTATTACCCCCAGCGGAACCGAAACAACCCGCACGACCAAAGGAACAACCGGAAATCCCCACACAGACTGGGGAAATCAATGTCCGGGAAGAACGGTTAGAACAACCCGAGAAACCATCACGAACGGAGAATGGGAACATACAAGAGATGTTCAGGATAATGCTGGAGAAACTAGATGATCAGAATAAGAAAATGGAAGAAAATGGCAAGAAGATGGAGAAGGACAACCAAGCAACAAAGGAAGAATTATGCAAGAAAATGGATTCTACAAAAGAAGAATCAAGTAAAGAAAGGAAGGAAGACAACCATTCCTTAAATAAAAAGTTGGAAGATTTGAAGGAGGACAACCAGTCTTTAAAGGAAGAATTCATAACAACCAAAGAAGAATTGAGTAACAAAATTGAAAACACCAATCAGAAAATTGATGAAACTAGGAAGAAGATAGAAAATGACAACCAACAATTGAAGGAAGGAAGAGTTGAGGGAGAATAGCAAGAAAATGGAAGAAAAATTGGAGGAAAATAACAGGAAAACGGAGGAGAAGATGGGGGAGAAGTTGGAATAATTGAGAGAGGATAACCAACTATTAAGAGAAGAATTAAGGGAGGTTAACCAAGAGTATCTGGACAAGTTAGACGAAAGGATGGAGTTGTTAAGAGAAGAAATGAACAAGGAACTCAACGATAATAAGAAATCTATAAATAAAAAATTGGAAGAAGAAACCATAATAATGAACCAACAAATCAGGGAAATTGACGGAAAATGTAACCAAACCGAGAGGGAAGTACAGGAATTTAAGGAAGTGGTAAATATCAAGTTTACTAATATTGAAGAGCATAGTCGCAGGAAAGTGGAAGAACAACGGAAGGAAACTCAGCAAGAATTCGGGAGAGTACGGAGCCATGTCGCGGAACGGTGTGACGGAATGGAAGAGGCCATGACCAATATCACGGGTCAAGTACGGCAGAGCCAAGAAGAAATGGAAGTCTTGAGAAATCGACCCACTAATTTTACCGGGATACCCATCAATGAAAACCGGGAATGGTTGAATTTCCGGCAGTACAAGAGAAAACCAATGGAGTACCTGGCCCGGATAGAAGAGTACTTTGCCAATCATAGAGGGAGCAGATGGAATAATAACCGGGAGATATTGGACGAGTCGTTCAGGGAAATGACCGATAACTGGTGGATGGCGAACCGAAGCGAGATTGCGGACTACCAACAGTTCAGGAACCTGTTTAAAGCTAAATACTGGTCAGAAACAACTCAGAACCTGATTAGAGATAATATTTGCCATGGACGATACAGGGCCCAACTAGGAAGCACCATGACGGCCTATTTCTTAGGGAAGGTGTGTCTGGCAAAACATCTAGAACCGGCAATACCTGAAGAATGCCTAGTGAACAAATTATCCTATCACTATGACGAAGATATTATCAGAGCAAGGAGAGGTAGCCAGATGAAAACAGTGCAGGCCATGACCGAGTTACTGGAAAGCTACGAAAACGAAGAATACTACCGTCAGAGTAGAAGGAGGAACGATAGACCAGAGGTGAGAAGTAACCAGTACCCCAGTAACGGTAATAACTATCAAGGAAACCGCAACCAGCAAAATAGTTACAACGGCAATAATAACCCGCCGAACAATAATAATAACTTCAATAGCAATCAAAATAGTAATAGGAATAACAACCAATACCCAAATAACCGTAATAATTATTATCAACCCCCTAACAATTCCTATAGTCAGAGAAACTCCTACCCCGGTAATAATGAACGGTATTACCAAAACAATAGGAATTGCAATACTAACTATAACAATAATAACAGAGTTTCCCGTCCACGAGTTAATTTTATAAGAGCCGAAGATCGAGGGCCAAGAAGATACAACCGTCAACGAAGGAATAGTTTCCACGATGGAGATCGCCGGCGAAGAAGCGAAGAACGTGATGGTCCGAGGTACGAACCAAGAAGAAGGAGTACCAGTCTAGATGATCCTGGCCGACAACAAACCAGAGAACAAACATTCGAACAGGATACAGAGCGGCAGGAACCGACGCAAGGTTTCCAAAACGACGCCTCGGTCAATCTGAATGCCAACAATGAAAACAATAATTTAAACGGGAGGAGGCAGTGATAAACTATCACGACCCGTTAATGCTCCTATCTCCTGGGTATAAAAACGAGTTGCAAGAGGCAACCGACTCAAAAAACATCACCATCATTAGCAACAACTATTTGAAGAATATAAGAACTGAACTATTGGAGGAAAACGAAACGAGCCTCGATAGTCAGAACAATGAAATATTGTATATACAACCGGAAGTAGAAGGAATCCTCGCAAAAATCATGATTGATACCGGTGCTAATATATCAATAATAAATGTAATCGAACTGGAAAGAATCCAGAAAGAATGTGGTAAAACTTTGCCTATGTTACCAGTAAATAATATTGTCTTAATAGGTGCAACTGGCCGCCAGAACAAAACTATTAGAAAACAAGTTTCCGTAAATGTCGTTAGCCGTGGTATAGCTTTGAATATGGTATTTTTGATCGCCACCGGACTGCCATTCAATATATTGGTAGGTTGCGATATTTTAAGAAGGAACTCCGCCATTATCGATCTGAACTAAGAAAAAGTATCACTATTTTTAGACGGAATAACGTGGACAGCAGATTTAGTAGGGGGCGAGAATATACTTCCCAGTAATATACACCAACAACTTCGTAAGATAAATTTTTTAGAGAACAGCTTCCTGAATAAACCGATAATATAAAATAACGGAGGAGAGGATTTATGGTCAGTGAAGATACAAGAAATACGGGACTTCCAGTGCGGAACCAACAACGAGAAAATACCCATACACCAAGCAAATCGTTTAATAAGAGTGTACGAAAAATACAAATTAGTATTTTCAGATGAACCAGGTAAAGTCAAGAACTACCAGTGTAAACTTGAGTTTAAGGAAAACGTGGAATTTAACCGGAGGTCATATCCAATCGCGCATTCACTGAAAGAGGCCGTGAGAACGGAAATTAATAAGATGATCAGCAGTGACATAATTGAGATTAGTCAATCTCCATACACTAGTCCAATCATTGCTGTTCCCAAAAAAGACGGACAAGTCCGGCTTTGTTTGGATGCGCGCGAGCTAAATAAAACTATTGTTAATGACCGAACATCACCCGGTGAAATAGAGGAGATATTGAAACGATTTCACGGCACCAAGTTTATCAGTACATGGGACACTGTGTGTGGTTACTGGCAAGTGGAGTTGCATCCACACAGTCGTCAGTATGTGGCGTTCATTTTCGAAGGGCGCAATTACCAGTTCAAGAGATTGCCCTTCGGACTTGTAAATTCAGTAGCCATCTTTGTGGCCTCAATGGACCAAATACTTGGAAAGGAAGCACTCCAATTTACCACAGTCTATGTAGACGATCTGCTGATTACTTCGGAAACCTGGGAGGAACACTGTTACCGAGTAGAACATGTATTCGAGAAGCTAGCCAAGAATAATATAACTCTCAAATTGGAGAAATCCAAATTCATTGTTCGAGAAGTACAGTTCTTAGGTTTTAACCTAGATGATCAAGGTATAACCCCATCATCAGAAAAAGTGGAGGCTATTCAGAAGTTCCCTAAACCAAAGAACAGGAAACAGTTACAATCTTTCCTCGGACTCTGTAACTATTACAGAAAGTTTCAGCACCAATATTCCGAGCTGACAGCCAAGTTTCAACCGCAATTGTCTGCAAAGAACAAATGGACCTGGGGTGAAGAACAGGATGTTACTTTCCAACGGATCAAAGAAAAGTTCTTAGAGAGTGTTATACTTCGTCACCCGGATTTTTATGAAACCTTTCTTTTTGAGTTGTGATGCTAGCAACATCAGCTTAGGAACAACTTAATATCAGGAAGATGAGGAGGGTCACCATCTGGTGATAAGCTTTGCTAGTCGTACCCTGAATCAATGCGAGAAAAACTACAATGTGACCGAGAAAGAATTGCTTAGCGTAGTATTCGCATGTAGCAAATTCCGGACATATATTATCGGGTATCCAGTTACCATCCGCACTGATCATAAATCCATCTCATTTCTACGTAGGTGCAAGTTGAGTCACGGCCGATTGGCTAGATGGGTACTCGCCCTACAAGAATACAACCTACAATGGGAGTACATCCCGGGGAAAAAGAATGTTGTAGCCGATGTGCTGTCACGCATTAATTTGGAAGACCAGACCTTCGAGGGAGAGAAGGAGAGCTTAGTCAAAATCTACAACCTGATTAAAACAAGATCAGATTTAGAAGCTTTGTTGATAAACATCCGCATCCGCCAACAGTCTGACCCTAAACTAAAAAACATTATTAATCGATTGGAAGCAGACGATGACACAGTTTATAAATATTACCATATTAACAAAGGTATACTATTCGTTAAAACAGCCTTGAATAAAGAAACATGGAAGGTGATTATTGCAAACCACATCGAGAAAGAAATTATAATCGATTACCATATAAGGTATGGCCATATGGGAGCGCTGAAAGTGATACAGGCTTTAAATGAGAATTGTCAGATAAAAAACATTAACCGAAAGGTAAGAAATTACCTGAAATCTTGTAATATTTGCCAGTGCGTTAAAGTTAATAACAAAAAGAAGGAAGGTATAATGATACCAATAACATCTAAAGCGAAACTGGAAAAAGTGTTTTTGACATCTGCGGACCATTTCCCCGCAGTGGCGGTCGACACAGATACAAATACTTAATCATAATTATGGACCATTTTACAAAGTACGTAAAGCTATATCCGGTTAATCGGGCAACCACAGTAAAAGTTCTTGGAGTCATAACGGAGTTGTATGTGCCACAAATAGGAAGACCAGCTTCAATCATTACTGACCATGGTACACAGTTTAAAGGGAGAAGATGGCGGGACACATTATTATCACTTGGGATTAAAACATATAAGACGTCAGTCTACCACCCAAGTAGTAATCCGGCAGAGAGGGTAGTGAGAGAAGTGGGGAGAATCTTGCGAACGTACTGTCACAACCAAGAGAAAAAGTGGCAAGAGTACTTAGCAGCAACAGAGAAATTCCTAAATTTCGCCCACCATCCAGCTATAGGAATTACCCCTTACTCCACCATGTACGAGAAACCAACCCCCCGAGAGATTGAAGAGATAATAGAGTTCCCGATGAACGATGGTCGTAAGTTTGACAGAATGAAGTTCTATAACAAGGTGGCCGAAGACAAAGAGAAACGGCAAGCCAAATGTCAAAAGGCAATCGGACGAGTAATAGCTTATAAACAGGGAGAAAAAGTTCTGTTAAAAAACCGAGAACTACCCAGCACCCTAGAAGGGATAACAAAAAAACTATTATTACTATATACTGGACCATACGTCGTTGCCAAAAATAATAACAACAATACGTACGAACTGAAAGAAATAGTTTCCGGAAAAGTCAAAAGAGTATACAACCGAACCTCCATAAAGAAATATTACGAAGATTGAAGTTAGAATATTTTGTATGAAATCGTCAAAATTCAAAAATATAAATAAGGTCAACTTATAAATGATTTAAAGAATATAATTTGTGATTAATTAAAATAAGAAGAATTTTGGAAAAAAATATCAAAATTCTAAAATAAAAGTAACACCAGCTTACACAAACAATTTTGAAAGAAAAATTTGAGACTAATTAAAAAGAAGAATTTGACTTTAGAATGTAAACACCTAAATTCGAAAAATAGTAAGACCAGCTTACACAAATAATTTCGAAAGAAAATGATTTGGAAATATTAAAGAAATATAAAGAAGAGAATTTTGAATAAGATAAAAAGAAAAATATGAATTTTGTATAAAACTAACAAAATTCTAAAGATAAATAAGATCCACTTATAAATAAATTTAGAAGAAAATAATGTGATTAATTAATGAGAAATTTAAAAATAATCCAGAATAAATGTGAATATCTAACATTTGAAGGAGTAGAGAAGAAAAACAAAAAAGAGTGTGATATACAAGAGAAAGGCAATAATTTGGAAACAAAGAGAAGAATCTGTTATTATAATAAAATTATAAAAATCTAAAAAAGAAAAACAATAATATAATAAGAACGACCTATGACTAACTATTTATGAAACAATTATGGAAACAGATAATCGAGAAAGATGATTATAATATTACACAGTTCTGAAAAAACAAAGAAGAACTGAAAGAACTCATACCAATCATATGAAGAAGATGATTTTGACAAGAAAATAATAAGACATTTATGAAACGCAAAGAGAAACAAGTACCACATGAAATATAATATTAATAAATTAATTTTAATGAATACAAAAGCGGATTAATAACTTTCTGAGAAAGAGAAAAGAAAGAAAAATATGTTTAAATAATATGATCATAATAACAAATTGAAAATCAATTACAAAGAAACCAATTGAAAAATTAACTGATATAAAATAATACCATTCAAATAATTAATAAACACCAAAGAGAAAATAATATATATATAAAAAAGTATGCTATCAATGTAAATAATCAGAAGAAAATATAATGAGAATTCAGATAAAGAAGGAAAAGTTACACCATAACTAGTAAAAAAAAATATTAACAAAGTTTCCAACCATAATAAAAATGAATATATCAGACGACCTAACAAATTAGAAGAATATAAAATGAGAATAATAAATATTAAGAAGAATAACTAAGATAGAAAATGTGAGATAATCTGAGAAACAACCAAGTAAAGTATCCAAAGATATTTTTATTAGTCGACAATGAGACTATTTTATGTGTAATTTTTATTCGATGACTGTCTGTAGATAATTCCAGCAGCATTATGTTTTTGAGCAGAGATGATTTGCCTCTGGACTCAATTTGAAGTGATGTATGGCCAGCAGAGTATATGTAGCCACAAGTGCCTCTCTGGACTGCCCCAGCTCACATGTTAGGGAACGTTAGGGAATTAATATCCCAGGGATAAAACACGAAGTTTAGAAAAGAAAGTATATAATAATAATAATAATGTATCTCAGAAAACACTAACTATCCAAGAAGAATCAAAGTCAGATAAGTGACTATAAAGTTTATTAAGCTCAAATATGAAGAAGTCGATATAGAAATGGAGAGGAAAATGAAGAATAAAAAAATAATAAAATTATCACAAGCAATTATTTCATCCATAATCAAGTCAGAAATAATCACTTCTGGAGGAGAGCAATATGTAGCATGACATATGATACCAATAATTCTAAATGGTAAAATGATCATGAAAATAAAATAAAAACATTGTTTAAAATCCGAGAAAGCAAAATAAATTAATTAATTAAGAACCACCGTGAAGTACAATCATAGATTAAAGCAAAAGTTCATTTAAAACCAATGTTACAATGAATGATGAATCATCAAAATAAATTTAAAAAACTAAATATGGAAAAAGGTAATACCCAGGTAGGATAGGAGTAGGCGATGAAGAAACCCAGAAAATGACTAAATCCACAACAAGGAAAGGAAATATTTTGTAAGAACAAGAAGAGTAGGTAAGGAAGAAACCCAAAACATGATGACATCCACAAGAAGATGAACGAAATACTTTTATAAGAAACAAGAAGAATAGAAGGAATCAATGAGGAAAACCAGAACGAACGAGACAGCATCCAAAAGAAGAAGGAGTGCTCTTATACAAAACCCCAAACCCCAAAAGAAACTAATAAAAATAATAATAAATGAAAGTATAACAAACGATCAAATGTAGAAACCAAATGTAAAATAAATGTAAGCCAAAAAGTGTATAAAGTAGAATTGAAAGTGAACCAATGTGAAATAATTATAATGCCAAAAAACAAACCTTCATTATCTTCTGTAAATAGATTTCTTGATTTAATAAAACTATAAAACTATTTAGAAATAAATTCCAAGAATGAAAAGGGGATCAGTGCAAGTTTTTGTGTTATAATAAATAAACCTTATGTGTAAATATTGCAGTTCACAAACTAAGTAGATTATGAAATATTACAACTTTGAAGTGCTTATATTGTGTCTGTGAATAATGTAAAATAAAGTATTATCATGACAGGTAATACATGTGTTTTTAAATAACTGCCACTCTTAATTATACAACATTCAATAGAAGGAACCAAAATAAAACAAGAGCAGGCTATATAAGAAAGTGAAGTGATAAAGTTTCGTTACCCCAAAATACAACAAAAAACAGATAAAAACTGATAATAAAACCTAGTGTAAGAAATATAGTATAAGATTATGATAATTATGTTTTGTTTATTTAGTATAAGTTACTAGAGATAAGTCAATTTTAAAATGTCAGAATCAATAACATTCATTATTTATGAAATATTTATTATGTGTTATTGACAATAATTAAGTTATAAGATGTCAGAGTTAAATGACATTCTATATTTAAAATATATTTATTGTACATTACAAAAAATGGTTAAGTATAAAATGTCTGAGTTTGAAAGACCAATGTTAATTTGAATTATGTGTTATGTATTTAGAGTATAAATGATATACTAATTGTTCTTTTGTTTAGATAAGAAAATGTTAATTAATATTATGTCAAAAAGAAAGTCAGAGAGAGTATAAACCAACATGTATTATTTAAAAAACTTTGTATGTAAAAACTGTTAGAAATCTAGGCCAAATGTTAAAAATTAACATCATCAAAATTGATGAAATAAGTACAGAGAAACAATTAAACTGAAGGAATTTATATAAGGTAAATTAGTAATAAAGTCATGTAATTGGAAATATATTTAAGAAAGATTTTGTAAAAAGATAGCCAGAATTATAGTTAAAAATACAAATGTAAAAAATCAAAATTCAGATAGGGGAGCCATATATAGATGTATAATATTTTAAAACATAACCAATTAATCTAATTACAAGAAATTAAGGGAAGATAAACCTTTTATTACAAACTGAGATTTAATACAACCATTTAAAATAACTTGAAAAATGGCATCATTTTGGAAAAGGACAGGAAGTGCATTTTAAAACTTACAATTTTCAAAATGAGGTAAAAAATGCCAATTTAGATCAAAAACGTAATAAAACTACATTATTTGGTATCAAATTAAGCAGAATGAACTGAAGAAGAAGATTATGTATTTAATAGTTAATAAATTTGAATAATGACAAAAATATATTCAGTTATATAATGTAAAATTCTCACATGCACAGGATGCAAATAATTTTGAAACAATGGATTAATTTGGCTAAGACTTTAGTCGAAGACGGAGGAAGTAAATTAGTTCATTATTAGATCTCGGGAAGCATACTTGACACGAGCTATTAAGCAGTTTAACTTAATTGCTGATACATTAATGGCGCATATTTTCTAAGCCAAGTCTGATTCGAAAAACACGAGTTTTGTGAAAATACATTTTAAACGCAAACACAGTGAAACAAACATCAACAAACATTAAAACAACTTCAAATAAGAACAGAACAAAGTGAATACACCAATTAAACGATTAAAACAATAATTAAACACTACGAAACGGAAAGTGCAATTTTCGACCCATACACTAAAGTGGAACATAACTA
Source organism: Magicicada septendecula (assembly GCA_034769895.1). NCBI lineage: Eukaryota > Metazoa > Arthropoda > Insecta > Hemiptera > Cicadidae > Magicicada > Magicicada septendecula. The sequence goes on along the minus strand of CM068368.1, from coordinate 476,912,446 downwards.
TTTACAACACATTTTAACGAAGTGGTACACTAACATTCAACAAGGAACACTCCACAAAAATTTAAAGGAAGAATCACAGCCACAGGAACGAAAAATCGCAGTCAAAGCAGTTTTATTGAACGCAGAAATAGCGAGGTGTATTCGTCTTTCTGAACTCGGAGCGGCCATCATTGATTTCCCACAATCCAACGCGACACAGTCTACTCAACAGAACGGTTTGAAAGCATCTTACTTAACATTATATATTGAATGAAATATATGTATTTTAATTTTTAAGTGGATATATTTTGTAATGTTATACTTTTAATACTTTGCCCTATTTCTCTGACTATCTCTGAAATAACTGTTAGAAGAACCCAATATTAAATAATTGTGCACTATTGATACCCTGAGAATCGATTTATAAATCGATAGAGAGTCGATAAAATAAATATTTGTTAATAAAATTCAGTAATTATTATAAAATTGAATCTTGTTCATTCCTATTTAATAATTAGTATAAAATATAACTTTAATTGAACAGAGACGACCAGAATTTCACCACTAAGAAGGAAGATAACCTCCAACTAGGAAAGTGCACCTATTGATTGTTATCGGAGACAATCTTATTAACTGACGAGAGGGTTTTAAAATACAGAAAAGCAGTTAAATTAATTAAAACAATTAACAAAGAATTCGGAACAATACAGAACATAATTAATTAATTAAATTTAATTAATTTTAAAACAAAAAACATTTTTACAAACAAAAAATTTTTACACAAACACTTATAAATTAAACAAATTAATCTCATTATTTGTAATTTGTTACAAATTGGCGACCAACTGATGGGCTTTAATTAGTGATTGACAGGCCACTAAAATTTGCCCAATCCCTAATTAAAGCTTGGCAGCAGCTATAAAGTCAGAAAAAAGGGAAAATGCAACGACGAGCAGCCTCAAAGAAACGGGCGGCGGAGGCCGAAAAGGAAATTGAAATCAGTATGGAGGACAAAGAGGCGACGCCGGTAGAAGACGTAGAAAGGTTATTACCCCCAACGGAACCGAAACAATCCGCACGACCAAAGGAACAACCGGAAATCCCCACACAGACTGGGGAAATCAATGTCCGGGAGGAACGGTTAGAACAACCCGAGAAACCATCACGAACGGAGAATGGGAACATACAAGAGATGTTCAGGATAATGCTGGAGAAACTAGATGATCAGAATAAGAAAATAGAAGAAAACGGCAAGAAGATGGAGAAGGACAACCAAGCAACAAAGGAAGAATTAAGCAAGAAAATGGATTCTACAAAAGAAGAATCAAGTAAAGAAAGGAAGGAAGACAACCATTCCTTAAATAAAAAGTTGGAAGATTTGAAGAAGGACAACCAGTCTTTAAAGGAAGAATTCATAACAACCAAAGAAGAATTGAGTAACAAAATTGAAAACACCAATCAGAAAATTGATGAAACTAGGAAGAAGATAGAAAATGACAACCAACATGTGAAGGAAGGAAGAGTTGAGGGAGAATAGCAAGAAAATGGAAGAAAAATTGGAGGAAAATAACAGGAAAACGGAGGAGAAGATGCGGGAGAAGTTGGAATAATTGAGAGAGGATAACCAACTATTAAGAGAAGAATTAAGGGAGGTTAACCAAGAGTATCTGGACAAGTTAGACGAAAGGATGGAGTTGTTAAGAGAAGAAATGAACAAGGAACTCAACGATAATAAGAAATCTATAAATAAAAAATTGGAAGAAGAAACCATAATAATGAACCAACAAATCAGGGAAATTGACGGAAAATGTAACCAAACCGAGAGGGAAGTACAGGAATTTAAGGAAGTGGTAAATATCAATTTTACTAATATTGAAGAGCATAGTCGCAGGAAAGTGGAAGAACAACGGAAGGAAACTCAGGAAGAATTCGGGAGAGTACGGAGCCATGTCGAGGAACGGTGTGACGGAATGGAAGAGGCCATGACCAATATCACGGGTCAAGTACGGCAGAGCCAAGAAGAAATGGAAGTCTTGAGAAATCGACCCACTAATTTTACCGGGATACCCATCAATGAAAACTGGGAATGGTTGAATTTCCGGCAGTACAAGAGAAAACCAATGGAGTACCTGGCCCGGATAGAAGAGTACTTTGCCAATCATAGAGGGAGCAGATGGAATAATAACCGGGAGATATTGGACGAGTCGTTCAGGGAAATGACCGATAACTGGTGGATGGCGAACCGAAGCGAGATTGCGGACTACCAACAGTTCAGGAACCTGTTTAAAGCTAAATACTGGTCAGAAACAACTCAGAACCTGATTAGAGATAATATTTGCCATGGACGATACAGGGCCCAACTAGGAAGCACCATGACGGCCTATTTCTTAGGGAAGGTGTGTCTGGCAAAACATCTAGAACCGGCAATACCTGAAGAATGCCTAGTGAACAAATTATCCTATCACTATGACGAAGATATTATCAGAGCAAGGAGAGGTAGCCAGATGAAAACAGTGCAGGCCATGACCGAGTTACTGGAAAGCTACGAAAACGAAGAATACTACCGTCAGAGTAGAAGGAGGAACGATAGACCAGAGGTGAGAAGTAACCAGTACCCCAGTAACGGTAATAACTATCAAGGAAACCGCAACCAGCAAAATAGTTACAACGGCAATAATAACCCGCCGAACAATAATAATAACTTCAATAGCAATCAAAATAGTAATAGGAATAACAACCAATACCCAAATAACCGTAATAATTATTATCAACCCCCTAACAATTCCTATAGTCAGAGAAACCCCTACCCCGGTAATAATGAACGGTATTACCAAAACAATAGGAATTACAATACTAACTATAACAATAATAACAGAGTTTATACTACGAAAAATATAATGTAAAATTCTCACATGCACAGGATGCAAATAATTTTTAAACAATGGATTAATTTGGCTAAGACTTTAGTCGAAGACGGAGGAAGTAAATTAGTTCATTATTAGATCTCGGGAAGCATACTTGACACGAGCTATTAAGCAGTTTAACCTAATTGCTGATACATTAATGGCGCATATTTTCTAAGCCAAGTCTGATTCGAAAAACGCGAGTTTTGTGAAAATACATTTTAAACGCAAACACAGTGAAACAAACATCAACAAACATTAAAACAACTTCAAATAAGAACAGAACAAAGTGAATACACCAATTAAACGATTAAAACAATAATTAAACACCACGAAACGGTAAGTGGAATTTTCGACCCATACACTAAAGTGGAACATAACTATTTACAACACATTTTAACGAAGTGGTACACAAACAAGGAACACTCCACAAAAATTTAAAGGAAGAATCACAGCCACAGGAACGAAAAATAGCAGTCAAAGCAGTTTTATTGAACGCAGAAATAGCGAGGTGTATTCGTCTTTCTGAACTCGGAGCGGCCATCATTGATTTCCCACAATCCAACGCGACACAGTCTACTCAACAGAACGGTTTGAAAGCATCTTACTTAACATTATATATTGAATGAAATATATGTATTTTAATTTTTAAGTGGATACATTTTGTAATGTTATACTTTTAATACTTTGCCCTATTTCTCTGACTATCTCTGAAATAACTGTTAGAAGAACCCGATATTAAATAATTGTGCACTATTGATACCCTGAGAATCGATTTATAAATCGATAGAGAGTCGATAAAATAAATATTTGTTAATAAAATTCAGTAATTATTATAAAATTGAATCTCGTTCATTCCTATTTAATAATTAGTATAAAATATAACTTTAATTGAACAGAGACGACCAGAGTTTCACCACTAAGAAGGAAGATAACCTTCAAATAGGAAAGTACACCTATCGATTGTTATTGGAAACAATCTTATTAACTGGCGAGAGGATTTTAAAATACAGAAAAGCAGTTAAATTAATTAAAACAATTAACAAAAAATTCGGAACACATTCAGAATATAATTAATTAATTAAATTTAATTATAAAAAAAAATTAGAAACAAAACATTTTTACACAAACATTTATAAATTAAACAAATTAATCTCATTATTAGTAAGTTGTTACAGGATTAAGCTAAGAACGGAAACATTATACACACACACATTGACAGTGTATATGAACATATTAATAAACTCTATGCGAATGAGAGTGTAAAGCGTTAGAAGAAATAAAAAAAATATAAGAAAGGAATACTTATGAATTGAAAATTGTTTGTAGGAAGTAATAGAATAGTAAAAAAGGGGTGGCATAAACTAAACAACAAATCTGGAGTAAGTCTATGGGGAGTACTGAGGTGAGAGAAGCACAGATAGTACAGAGATAACTAATATAACAATAATTAACAGGTACCAGTGTAGAGAATACTATGGAAAACTGATAATGGAGAAGAGAGATGCCTGTAAACAAATGGTATGTCAGGAGTGAGAGACATACAGAATGTTTTTTTAACAATAAAAGTCTCGACAAAGAGGATTGCAACAATTATAGAAGTCAGCATAATCAGCTCATTAAGACGGTAGCATGATAGAATTTTAAAAGCAAATATTTATGGAAAAATAGATAATACTGAAGAACAGAGCGGATTCAGAATAAAAAGTTTGTGCATGTACAGTCTCATTACGTCAGCTAATAGAAAGACGAATAGACAAAATTTAGAGTTTCACTTGATATTTTGAGAGATAGAAAGGCATTCGACAACGTCGGACAATAGTTCGCTGAGGCGGGTAATATAGCCTATAGAAATATACTGAAGTACTACAGTAAAGAGAGGGTAGAGGAGCGTTCACAAGACAGGACGTGAACCACCAAACCATATCCGAAGAATGTATCAGTGGCTTTGAAGAGAACGACCTAGAAATCGTCCGTTCCCTGTTGAATTCTCGGTAATCGTACCGCTATTGCCATCGTAAAAAAATTATAAGAGTTCAAGTTTAAGAATGTGAATGCTCTTTCCTGACAACTAACAACTAATAACACAAATAGTTAGTAGTCTCAAATAAAGTATAAACATAAAGTATTACACTATTATAAACGCGAATTTAATTTTAATACAGAACTCTTTAGACGTTTATAACGTCGAAGGTGACCTCAGCATGAAAGTCTTGGGTTACTTTGATTTGAAAGAAAATATCTTATTATATCTTAAAATATAAGAAAAATGTATTAATGCCATGCAGTATACAATGAAGGCACTCTTTTATGGTGTCTGAGAGGAACGAGAGACGTATCGATGCCTTGTCAGATGTGCTGATGATGGAAGAGGCTGAAGTAGGTCAGTAGCAGTAGGCATAAGATTTATGTAGATATCGTTAGTGGATCAGCGCCTCGCCAGGAAGCCGAATCCACTATACGCCGTAGTTAGTATATATTAGTGCTGGAAAAACATTTTAAACTTCCAGTTACACTTATAGAAACGTGTTGGTATAGTCTTATTGACAATAGTTGTAATCGTCTTGCTGGTAAACTAGTCAGAGTGACAATGGATACAGCCAGATCAGCATGATCGCCAACAGCCACTCCCAAATAAAAACAATTTTAAGAAATTTTTAACACAGATTATACGCTGTCACATGAACAACAGATAGGCGAGATGATAATCCATACCTCCTAACAAGAATATAACTGTCTCACGCAATGTTGGGTCTGTTCTCTCCAGTGTATGAGCTACACCACGTAATCTTATTTCCACGTTTTATTTTAAGCAGATGCTAAGTTTTATTTAAATCAGATGCTAATGTTGATGATTAACACACACACACACACACACACACACACACACACACACACACACACACACACACACACACACACACAAACACACATTATATAAGTAATCTATGTGAGACAACGTTGAGTGACAAAATCATTTTGTCATTTAGGTTCCGAAAGATGCAAAACCATTTCCGATTGTTTTGAACTAAAATCTTTAGAACAGGTTTAGGTTTTACAATTCGTTAATTCGTGGCTTACTTTAAAGTTACAAAATTAATTATTTTCTCTATGTGAAGAGAACTATGGGGTAACAAAGAAGTAAGAAATCAGCATAGCTTTTACAGTAGGTGGTACTGCCACACGTCACTGATCGGGCACTGTAGACGTATACACATACTGTAGGTATATCTGTATATATACACACAGCTCATCTGACAATGTATTCATTAGAGTACGAGGTAATCCAATTTGTGATTTTACATTTTACAATTAAATGTTATCTAATGCGAGTATAATCAGGATACACATTACTGTTGTACTAATTCTTCTTCTTCACTTCAAGGATTAGATTATATAAACCTGTTCAGGCACCCAACTCATCCTCGGACGACCCACGTCTCTTCTATCAATGGCTTTATAGTTCAGTGCCGCTTTCGGGACATCGATCCTCTGTCATCTTTTGCAAATGATCCCACCAGTGTCTTCTATAAGCTGAAATAATTTCATTTATGTCCTCTGCTTCGAGTTCTGCTCTTGTCCTTATTCTCGAGTTCTGTCCGCATTCCTTATTCTGTCTTGCAATGTAGAGTTTAAAGTATTTCGAAGAAACTCCATTTCAGCACTCGGAATTCTGCCGCATTCCTTTTTTGTCATGACTCACTTGCATATGTCAATGTGGGTGTTACAATTGTCTTATAAAATTTAATCCTTGTGCTGTATCTTGTTTTATTTTTAAAATATCTATGAATCGTTCCACAAATATTCCTAAGTTTATTTAATTTTTCTTTTATATCATATTCAGATATGATACGGCTTACCGCACATTAGAGACATTTAAAACTGCTCACTTGTACTAAAGTGCTATTGTTTATAACTATCTTAGTCCTCACTGAATACTTATTTTTAAAGGCCATTGTTTTAGTCTTTTTCACTGAAATTATAAGTGAGTATTTTCTTGCTACTTCTTGTAATTGAAACATAGGTCTTTGTAAATTATTCTCACTTTTTCGAATAATAACTATGTCGTCTGCATATAGCAGGGAACCCATTCAAATTGATTTGTTAAGCTGTATTCCCGAAGTCACTCTGGATTTCCATGTTCCCAACATGTCGTCTATATATATATTGCGACAGTACAAACAGATACGGTACTGTGCATTGCAAAAATAAATAAATAATTAATACAAATAAATAAAGCTATGGAATAGACATGATTCAGATTGCAAGCTGGATTGTTAAAAAAATAGGGAACGCACAATTCATGCATGTACACGCACCTCTGGCCACCTGTCGCTATCGTTGTATACACGTGTATTTGATTTGTGTGTGTGAAGCCTGTCCGTGCATGGACGGTAACAACCCTTATTCAAATGATGTTAAATTTTAGGTAGCATTTTAATTATAAGAACAATAGATATGATAATGTAAAATAAAAGACACCAAAGTGTGGAGGTTATAAAAATGCACAAAGGGTAAAAAAACCATTTGAAAGTGACATAAAATAAAACTACAGTGAATTAAAAAGTGAATAACTCCAAATAATTATAACACAAAAGTGTAAGTTACGTATAATAAACATGTGAAAATTAGCGATCGATTGAGTACCGCATAGTGTAAAATAAACTTCGCAATTCGCGAAATAAGCGAAATAAGAGAATTGAACGAGAGTGGGGAAAAGACGCACGATTCGAGTTTTGCACGATGTGGCTATAAATACCAGGTCGCGCTAATAAAACTTCTTCTTCTATATTCAACCGTTGCCGTAGGAGGCTGTCAGTCAACTACGCGATCGTAAATCTACAGTAAGCGTCACCTGACGACTTGTGAGGCAGAACAGAGGTTCGATGGACACACCTACAACCCATGATGTGAGCAGAGCCAACAACAACTAAGAAAGACAAGCAGTGGAAGCCTGGAAGAGGACCCAAGGACACGAGGGACTGGAGCAAGGACTAGAAGAGGACCCTAGGACCGGAGGAGGACACACTGAAGTTGCCACATCAAACGAGGTGATAACAAACCATAATAATAAATAGACAATTGAAAGACAATAATTGAAACTAGAATGAAAGACATTTCAACTGTTGCTAACAGAATTTAAATTGTACATATAATGTAAAGTCTTATTGGTATTTAGAATAATGTCTCACGTTGAGAAAGCAATAGTGGAATAATGTAAATGCTATGAGAGAGCAATGCTTGATTTTTAAATTGAAGAATAATTAAAATTAGAATAATTAGTAGAGTCTTTAATTCTTAAAGAATAATGCATATGCTATAAATTTAAAAGAGAATTAAAGCCAAGTAAAAATTAAAGAAATAATTGAAACAAAAGTAAATTCTATTTCTTTTATAAAATTGCTAAACTGCTACAATTTTTTGTTCAGACAAAGCTTTTCGTCATCTCTGACATCATCAGGTCATGAACAACGACTAGGTTAGCAATTTAGCAGTTTAGCAATTTTATAAAAGGAATAGTAAGGATGGTTGCTAATTCAAATAATACGAAGAATAAAAGTAAATTCATTGTAAATTGATAAGCAATTGCAAAAGATGGCCACACTAAATGAGTAAGCCGAGAACAGAAATAGATAATTAAGAGTAGATAATAAGATTTGTGTATAAACTGTTTAGACATAAATTGTTCACGTAAATCGCATACATAAGGTCGCACAAGCGATGAATAATGAATATTTTTTTTGTATTGCCGAAATAAGTAAAGAGGTTGATAATTAAATTATGTAAACATTTAAAAACTTTATAACACTGTCTTGTTATTACAATTACACCCAAACCAAACAAGTAAAAGTTGTTATGTTATATAACTTGTCTCTCCAAAAGCTTGGGGCTTCCCAAATTAAATAAATTTGGGGTTTGTTATGTTACAATATATATAAAGCCAAAGTTGGGTAAATACGATACCCCCGCCTAACTCCCTTATTTATTGGAATGTCACCTGAGAACTAGCATTCAGATATACACAGGACTACAGATATACTTTTGTAAAGGATTTTGACTGAATTTATTAAATGCTGTGGATATCCTCTTCTATCCATAATATTCCGTAACTTTTGACGGTGTGTATTATCAAATGCTTTTTCCAGATCAACAAAAGCGATATGCATTTCCTGGTTATAATCCCGCCTTATCTCTATTATCTGTCGTAATACAAACAGTGCATCTACATTCGACCTACTCTTTCTAAAACCCATTTGCTCTTCACGACGTAATGCATCTGTAATGATTCTGATTGAAAATTCTTGTATATATTTTGTACGTATATTGAGTCCAGCAAGCTTATTCCTCTGTAATTATTTGCATCTGTTTTGTCTCATTTTTTATATAACAAAATCACTTTTGCCCGCCTCCATTCTTTTGGAATTATGTTTTCCATCCATATGTTATTTAGAAAATGGAAAATTCGTAAATCCAATAACGTACCACCATTAATTTCCTTAAGTCCTCGTCCCTTTCTAATTTTCATTCTATTCATTGCTTGTTGGAGTTCTTCTATTGTTAACTAATCTAGACATTTTGATCTGGCCGAAGAAAAAGTCAACAGGTCTGGTCAAGACGAACCTTTCCTATTCCAGGCGGAAATGGAAGATGAACTAGCAGAGGAAGTACAAATACGTGAAACGGTAAAAGAAGTGACAGGAAAGCCAATTATGGGTGTCAAGGAAAACCCCTTGAGTTAATAGAAGCGCCCGGGGGAAAAGTTGCTGAAGATGAAGTTAGGCAAGAGGTTATTGACGAGAACCAAAGAGACTTGGATCAGCCAGTGGTGTTTATGTCGTCAGTACATGATGTAACGGGAGTGATTCCTGCAAAACTAGCGGTTGAGCCGAAGTCTCGTAATCCTGGAAATTTGATGTTCAGATCACACGAGACTGAATTTCGAACAGGAGAATTATCTTTCACAAAGACGTCAACCTAGATCGCCTGGCCAAGTTTTACTTCAGAGACGGTTTGCCAGTTCGGAACGAACAAGCTTCAGGAGGGGGCAGTGTTACGAGAAGCCTACCGAAGAACCCAGAACATTCTCCACTCCCCCCGTCCAGTGTGGCAGCTGTTGCGTCATTCAAGTAGGTGGTTCTAGTGTGTTCCAGGAACACTTGAGATACGCATTTAGCCGCCGGCGTGCAGTAAGGAGGGAAAGCTGTACTGCACCTCTGCGGGGCCTATTAAAGCCATAGCAGCCGGGGTGCCAGTTCAGTTACGTGAGAGATTTTCGCTAGTGCAGATTGAGTGTTTCTCGAAGTGAAGTAGTATTGTGTTAATAATAATTTGTGAAACTCTTTTAATAGACATTGTTATTGCTTGTGGACAAATATAACTGGAAATATTTTATGAGTCAATTACAAACTGTGTAATTGTGATAATTAAAGCTGGTGATTAGTGACGTAATTGGTGTCTTGTATTTTGTTGTCCACCGTACCATACGGCGATCAGTTAGACCGTCGTAACAATATGATATCGTTTGTAAATAAAGTTTCTCTCTGTTCCAGTATTTTCCTATTAAGTATTTCCACGTTTTGAAAATTGTAATTTTTTGTACGTTTTTCAGCTTAACCTTTACAACTAAAAGCCACAACATGTGTAGACTGGCTAATGTTAAACGCAAGGGATTTGATTGTACAACTCTGTCTTTTCCTTTACCATCGGAATAACTTCACTTCAACATAGCAGTTTCCATGATTCTAAGCCTATAAACCACTTAGCCACAATCGTGTTTAGCCTTGACACTAATTCGTTTTGGTTATCTATCCTTTCCTCAATATTATTTGCTCTTTGCAAGTGTCATCACATACGCAGCTGACTGATAGCAAAAGCTAAGCTTCCAATTACATCTGAATATGAAATCTTTACATTACTTCTAGTGTAAAGTAAGGATGATAAACTTACGAATACGAATACTAGACCAACTTATCCAATAATCATAATAAATGAAACGAGAATGATTTATTGTTAGTACGTCGTCAACGTTGCCGTAATAAGTAAGTGCTGCTCTTATATAAGTAAGTGCTGCTCATATATAAGTAAGTGCTGCTCTTACATAAGTAAGCGCTACTCTTCTTTTCACTTTTGACATGAATACAGTACTTCTTTTCACTTTTGATAATTTGTAATCTTCACTTTTGTAATAATTAGACACTATGTAATTACTGTGTTATAAATAATCATAAAATGTTTGTTTCGGAAGTATTGTTAATGTTTACGTCTGCTTACCTTAAATAGTTTAAATAATCATATCAAACACATAAAAGCTGTGAAGTGTCATACGTCCATTAGATATCAATTTCAACAACAAAGTAATTAATTAATTTACTTTCAGTTAGATTGTAAAATAGTTTAAGCAGTGTACTGACAGCAGAAGTGCGTTTCTTTACAAGAATCATCATAAACGACGGAATGTGTAACGAGCAAATGAGACATCGACCTTATTATAGAACACAAATGAGAAATAAGTGGAAATTCTATGCAGATGGTAAAGGCAGTGACTATTTTCACAACAATATATTTTAATATTAACCAGAACGACTTAAAGTTGTTAGAAATCTGAGGAAATGAATCGATATTATTTCTATTATTAAATAGTTTAAGGTCGCAACAAGTCTCAGAGTACTTAAAGTATGTTACGAGGATAACTTCCACTTTGTATAATGATAGGTAATTTGTTAGGTATAGTATATACAATATACACTATTTCATTCGCCGAATTCAGATACCTGCAAATAAAAGCTTAAGACTATATTTGTCTACATGGCGCATTACTGACTGAGTCAAGTGTACTCTAGAGTGTGCTGTAAGCGCTGCGAGTTTGGTTCAACAAAGTAGACTGTAAATATTTAACACACACTCGGCTGTGTGAGTAGGAGTTTACAAGATTTATTGGCCATTTTGTTTTTCAACTGTTATCGTTAACGACTATAAGGGAGAATATTGCTGCCCTCGTATGCTTCTTTAATATACAAACTACAGTCTCATTACTAATAAATTACGACGATTTGGACTCCTCAGACCAGGAATCGTATTTCATGTAAAACATAAGCCTAATTATACAAAAGCAGAAAATACAAAAACACTCTATTACACTAATTATTTTACATTTAAATCTACCAAAATTAAATTTTGTTATAGACGGTTGAACGAGTGAAGTGAGTTCTCGATTATAACTCGACCGTTTAGTATTTGTCTCTTTCTGTCCCTCTGTTATGTCTGTTTGTGGTACGTCTCAAGAAAGTATTGAAGTCATCAACCGATTTCAATAAAACTTGGTATACATGTTCATCCTTTTACCCTACAGCCCACTATTGAGTTTTTAGATTAATCCACCTCAAAAATAGACAAAAACGTAGAGCTCAAAATTGTAAAAAAAAAAGTAGCAAAAATGTATGTAGACATCAAATTAAAGATAATTTTAACCACAATTTGAATATAGTGTTTTAAAAAATTTTTGCATGCTGGGGCTCAAAAAGTGGGTTTAGGGTATGATAAAATAGCAAAAATCTTTAACGAATTAAAGATAATTTACTCAGAATCTAAGGTAAAAGTTGTGACATTCAGAAGCTTTGGAACTCCTGGGTTCTAAGAAAATCATTCAAAATTGACAATATATAAAAATCAGATTAAAAGAGACTTAATTCAAATCCGAATGTAGGTTTTATGTGAAAAGCTTTTAACGTTAGGGGAACCCAGGGCAAAAATTGAAGTAAAAACTTTATGAAAAATTATAAAAGTCTATTGAAAGATCAACTTATTAGGAATTTTATTCAAAATATAAACTGGGTATGTTTATTAATTTGACAGAATTGATATCTCTCAACATACCTAGGAAATTTTTGATTTACAGTAAAATGTTTTTGTTATTATTTACAAATAAACTTTATTTTATATTGTTTTCAGTTATGTAGGCCTATATTTGCAAAACTTATTATACGGGGCCAATAGATACCTATGGAAACATATAGAAATTTACAAACTACGATTAAATTATTGGTTATTTAAGCACTTTGGTTATACGATTCTTAAAAGCAGAAGTCGATGGGATGCTATTGTTATAATAATAATAATAATAATAATAATATTAGTAGTAGTAGTAGTAGTAGTAGTAGTAGCAGTAGTAGCAGCAGCAGCAGCAGCAGCAGCAGCAGCAGCAGTAGTAGTAGTAGTAATAGTAGCAGCAGCAGCAGCAGTAGTAGTAGTAGTAGTAGTAGTAGTAGTAGTAGTAGTAGTAATAGTAATAGTCATAGTAATAATAATACGGAATATATAGATACGAACAAGATCATTCGTTTCAAAAGAGGTGAAAACACAACGTTTCAATCTCAGAAAATCTGAGGTCACCTTCATGGGTAAGATAAATTACTACAACGTTAAATCTATCAATACTACATAGATATCGTCACAACATAATAAAAAGATTGATTAAATAATAAAAAGAAACATTGTACAGATAAAATAGAAAGACGTGAAACGGTTCGCGCAGATCGTAGTGGTGGCAGGTAAGGCGGTGCTGGAGTGGGGTGTGAGGTGACAAACCGCGACACACAACCATGTGACACACCAATAATGCAGCTGTTCTGAACACAAAATAATTGATCCTAAAACAACGCGTTAAAATTAATCATGCAGAATGAGATGCATTGTTCATACGCATCTTTTGATACAGTGCAATTTGACACCGTTTCATGTGTATTATTTTAGCTATACTTACCAAGAAGGCCGTTCCACTGAATCGCGGGGGTTCCACCTCTGGTCACAATAGAAAATGGAAAGCTAACTTGGATGAGCTAAGATCCAAAATAAACATAAATATACCCAACTATTGCAGTGATGAGAGGGTATGATGGAGTCCCAAGAAATACGCAGGAAGGAACCAAACTCTAGTAGAAGAAAGTAGTATTTTGAACGCACAACCATCGGAAGAAAGTATCGCGGGGAACGAAATAGAAACCATCGGAGCCCCGTTCTATTCTCGGACGTACACTGATGGCCGCAATCGGCATCGCACAATAATAATGTAATCGTTCAAGTATAAGAGCGTACACTAAAACCGATAACCGGTAACACAAAATAGTGTCTCGGGGATTTGTAACAATAAATGGACCAATCCAATGCTTCGTATACATATCATGAGTTCAATCCGGTGTCCAATTCTTATCTTTAACAAACATAAACGTAATAATGTTAAAGTATAAAAACACTTAACTTAATTTAAATAATTAATACTAAACTCTTTAGATGGTTATGACTACAAATCTGTTCTCAGCGTCAAAATCTTGGATTACTCTGATTACAAGAGTAGCATGCCGTCTAAGATACTAAAATCTAGTAATTCCATGCAGTGTATTGAAAAATATACAATTGAAGAAGTCATGGTAGTCGCAGAAGTGGACTGTACTAGACTCCAAAGACAGTACTGGAAACGCCGTTGAAGACGTCACTGGGCCGTAGAGAGGACATTGAAAGTCCATATTAAACTTCAAAATACGAGATAAGATTAAATAAAGTCACAATTTATGAGTCATACAACCACTATTGTAGCACAACTATGATATAAATATTTTCATTATAATACGTTAACATAAGGTTACAATTACATACAATTGTAGCTCACATATAACTAACACATCACACAATTTGAGTTTATTCATGTATAATCGATAAGCGTGTTTATGTGCTTCAGTTGCTTAGATATCGTAAAAATAAGTAAACTTCAAACCGACTGCTGAAATCCACCCTCATGATACTGTCGTTACCTAAGGAGGGTATATTTTTAAACTTTTAAAAATTTGCTACATACTTTCTTAATTTGAAAAATACATGCTACAGCTACACATATGCTTATCTTATGTTTAAGTTGTTTCTGATGCTTTCTCTTGTGCGACATGCGTTACGGGATACTATCCGAGAAACCAACAACACTTGTGCTCGTGTGTGTGTGTTGTTATGTAATATTTAATACGCTCTTTAATTCTGCAATTTTTAAGATTTATTTTCACTGTTTCCTAAAAGGATATGAAGTGAATGCATGCTTTCTGAGAAGAGAAACTTAAATGTCAATACTTCAGCACCTTCATCAATTTGATGATTCACTCTGTTATGCCGACTATTCTATTTCTGGCTGGCGCAACCATCCGTGCGAGTACGACGGTGAACTGACAATATAAGGCTTTCTTTTACGATCTTAGCAGCAGGCAGGCAGGGCCTTGGAACGCGTCAGGAACAGAGGAAACCTACTGTCGGCGCAGAAACTATGTGCACTTGAGTTTGAACCTTAATTTCAAGTTAACGGTTACACTAACCTTAAATAAAATTACTCCAATATTTAGCTTATTTCATTGTGTGTTGAATGGTGGTAATCAAACATTTTTGATTGTTTGACCAATATAAAAACAATTGCTCTTACTTAAAGGATCTCAGGCGATTTTAATAATTTATAAATTAAATGTGACTCGGATACCAATAACAACATGTATGTCAAATTGGAAGCTAAGTCAAGCATATATGGTATTTAAATATCAAAACATTAAAATCCAACTACCTAACTTACACCTTACAGTTAATAAATTTTGCTTAGAAAAAAATTTAGTACCACAATATATTATTGTAAATATCAATTCATTCTCTAAAACAGCTAAAGCAACAAAACAACATGCTGAAATATTCCGTATTAAAGGAGAAATTAAATCATTATATGCTAAAAATCAACTCTTAACACACAGCTATTTAAATCATATTTGTAAATCCCTAAAAATATTGATCCTGCTATTTTAGACAATGTTATGGATTCGGTACACAAATACGCCTCTGATGTCACTCGGAAAGCACATTTGAAACATACACATAAAATTCAGGTTTGAAAAGTAAACATCGCCGTGAAACCGATATATCTTGTAAACACACACACACACACACACACACACACACACACACACACACACACACACACACACACACACACACAACGATATCTTTTAATGAAGACAAGATGAACAGTCATAATAAGAGCATAAAATATAATCAACCTCTTAACAATAAGACCCATATTATCCACGAGATTTTCAGCGCCGAAGCTGCAGTAAAAGCAGTTTCTGATCTAAAACTACAAAAAATAATTTACTTCATCTTTCACAAAAAAATGTAAGATGTTACAAAAAAGTTATAAGAACTTTTAATAAATTAAAGATATTAAAGCAGATAAAGATTAAACTAATGCTCTTATCACTAAGCCAGATAAAGATAATACGCTTGTTATTATAGCAGTAACGTAAGAAAATAAACTCTGATACCACTGACACTTATGTCAAGAATTTAAATAACAAAATTAATAAATGTGTAAACTTATTTAATGAACGCACACGACGTTACTTGAAGCCAAGTAACGCAAGAGCTTGTGAACTTACTGGCTTACCGAAAATTCATAAAAGTAACTTGGGAGTTAGACCTCTTGTCAATTTTTAAAACCGGTTTCGAAACGGCCAAGAAACCAGTCAAAATGATTAGAGAAAACATACAGTTAAAAAATAACCACGGCATTATAAACAATATTAATTTTGTAAATAAAATCAAGACCGTAAACTTTCTACCTAATTATAAATTAGCATCCTAATACAAGTAAATTTGTATACCAACATACCGATTAAGGCAATTTTCGATAAATTAAATTTTGCAATTTATAGGAAACATAACACCACTGATGCGGTTATACATGAGAAATCTCATCATCCATTTTTACAGAAGATGGCGGCATTTAATTGTTGCATACATGGATTGTGATCAATATCTCTCAACGCGAATGATTTCCTTGATGAGTTAAACACTATAAAATATATAGTGTAACGACGGAACTCTCTCGAACAGTCTAAGAGTGGCGTTCTACGCGCTCCTCGACTAGCCCAGCGTGCCCCGTCTGTATCAAGTGTGCCGTGTTTTGTTGAAAACCCGGCCGTCTATAAACGTGAATAAACAAGGGTCTTACGGCAGAAAAAATTATTTATGTAATTACTCGTATGCGCGCGTATGGTGATTACGCGTAAGGGTTTGCGCTGGATACTGTCGCTACCTGACGGCGTAGCGTGGAGTTACGTTTTCCACATGTGGTTTTCATACAAAGGTCGCATTCGGTGCTAGTCAGCAGTTACGCACAGATCTGGACGTTCCCCCAGCCGCTCCAAGTTGCCTTGATCTACATATTACTATCATCTATGTTTGAGTAAAGGCTAAAGCGATCCCCGGGTTTTCGTCCAGCAAGGGGGCTCAACCCGTTCCAGCGCATGGCTGTCCACCTGCCATAATGCAACAAACAACCAGACAAGATGTTGGCTGCCGCTAGAGGAGCGTCCGCATATCCTGCCAAAGGTGCCCATGAGACATACCCCGGACAATTGAAGGTGATATTTGAACTTTTTATATTCATTAGGCCACATCAACAAATCTCCAGTGCGTGACAATGTCTGAAGTTAACAAGTTCTACGATGGTGCTCGCGTCTAGCTAGACATAATTTGGGGGGGGGATAAATTTTATTTACAAGGAATTCAGTATGTAATACGTCCCAAGGTAATTGTAGATCTGGCCGAGGGGCTCGTGTCCGGCTAGCAGTTTTTATATATATATCTATTTAAGATTAAAAGTTGAAGTCGTAAAAGTATACAAATCTGAAATCTTGTCAGGTAGGTGGGTTGGTTATTATTTAATATTCATTAATAAGCGTTTGTTCTAATAGGGGTTTGGAAGTCTTAAGGGATTATATTGTTTTCTTACTTTTTAACTGATTCAGGCACCTGTGCGGGGCAGTTTTATACAGGTACCGGACGTGTTGTGTAGTGTCCGATCAGGCCGGACACGTGTCATCGGCCGGATCAATTCAGGTTGCTGTAAATGTCTATACATTTATATATATATACAGATATATATATGTTTGCACGGTTTAATTAAAGGAATTTAGCAGTTTTATGAATTTATTCAGCAAGTACCGCGACTTAAATCTTTATTACTGCCATTGTCGCTTCAGGATGTGTTAGACTTTTATATACCCTTATAAGAGTATTTTTCTTATTACTTCACTCAAAGTTTCTAGGGTTATAAAATTAGCTTCAGTTTTTTTTTATTGAGTTTGCTGGTTGTCAGTTCCACTGAGAAATTCATTAAAATCTTGTACCTTTTGTTACAAAGGTACAAAGGGAGGTAACAAATGTTACTATCTTATAATTCATTTCAGTCTTGTTAACTTTGTAACGGTATACTACTAAGAGGGGCTTATTCCAGAATTTCGTTTTTGTAACCTCTTATCCTGATGTTTATTCAGTTGTTTTTTTTAATTTCTTTTCACTGATTACTGAGTTAAGGGGTCCGGATGATCCGTCCATATGTCTCTCCTTGCACGCATGGGTACGTGGGGAATGTTCAGGCTGGCTTCCCGAATTAACGTGATGTATGATATCATGCTGTGTGTGTGATATGTATTTATGTATATCTGTATGTGTATTTATATCTGTATTTATGTGAAAGTATGTGTTGTAATATTGAGTAGTGTAAAGGGGCATTTATATAAGTTATACGATAGGTTTAAGGAACTCGAATGATTATAGTATTATGTAAACGATGTAGATATTTGTGCTTATGATGTCGAGAATATTTTAAACACTATGAGGTTATACGTATGTACAGATATTAAGAAGATTTTAGAGTGATGAGGAATTTAAATTTTGAAGTTTGCATTTTGCGTTTGAAATCAAAGTAATGAAAATCTAAACCTTAAATTTAAGTTTCAACATTGAATGAATTTAAAAGTGATATTTTACAGAATTTAGAATTGAACTATGGAGAATCTAAACCTCATACTTGTATTCACATTGAACTAAAATTCGAAGGTTTTATTTTATATTAAATTTGAATGATGGAAAATCTAAAATTATATTTTGTATTAACATGAACTCAAGTTTAAAGTTACACTTTGTATTGCAATTGGATTATAAAAAAAATTTAAAATTCAGATTTTGTATTAAGGTAGAATTATTGGATTTGTAAGTAATATGCACGACAACTTAGAAAATAAAAATAACGTTGTTATTGTTCAACAGCTGAGTTTAATTGCAAGTCCCGTCTCACTGGACCCATCGCATATTTGGCTTCTCTAGGACCTCTGCCTAGTTTTAAATATCTGGTGGCCCCTCTTTAACAAAAACACAAAAAAAAATTTCAAAATTGTTTTTTATAAAGCTAAAAAATTTTAAAGAGGGGTTACACAAGGTCGGACACTCACGTAGCACTGAAGTGCCTTTCAGAGTGTTCTGGAGAGCACTTGAAATACGGATTATGGTGGCACGCTGCGGTAAGGGTGGAAAATTATTCTGAAACCTCAACGCGACCTATATAAGCGACAGGTCTGGCTTTGTCAGTCTGTTACCATGGGCGATTTCCTTAATGCGGATCGAGTGTGTGTTGGAAAATGATTATTGTGTTAAGACGGTGTTATTACGGTATTCCTCTATTACTTAAAGGTATTATTGCGTGTGGACAAATTTAACTTGAATTATTGTACGAAAGTACATTGTTGAATAAAACTGGTAGTTAGTAACTTCATTGGTGTATGTGTTTTGCTTTCTACTGTACCATACGACGACAGGGAGTCCGTTGTAACAATAGCTTTGGGTAATGGTTACAAGAACTCATTAGTTGATAACCTTCTCAAAAAACGTAAAAATAGGAGGTTAAAACCCCAATTAGGAAAAGACGCTAAGCCAACGGTTGTTGCAACCACTTATACTGACATAATGCCAAAATTTTAACCTCCACGTTAAGTAAAATTAACATCACTATAATTTTCAAGACAAATAACAATATATTGTAAATACTCCGCCATAATAATATCACAACATTAGAGAGGAAAACATGTGTATACCTATAACTTGTTGTGTAATGATTGCAATTGTTTTTATATTGGTCAAACCGGGAGGGGGTTTCTAAAGTAATTTATCGAACACACACCAAGTCATAATTTTAAAAATCATATATCACTAAATAACATACAAACTAACTACGCAAGACATTTAATTTCAAGCAATCGTGCTTACATATCTTGATTTCACATCTAGGGCCTAATTTAAAGCCCTTACATATTTGCAATAAAGGCCAATACATTTACGCTTTGAAGGAATTAGAAATGTATAAAGCTTAAAATAACATACACAGTCGAGGTTTTGTAGTAAATGATCATTTGAACTTTAAGTCGAACCCGCTGTATGATACAGCACTGAACTTGCACAAACATTCATAGATGACTTCAGTATTCGATCGGGCTTGAAAGGGTCCGCACCCATACGAACGTGAGCGAGTATAAAAGTTGGTGATGTGATTTTAACAATTAACGACCTCCACTGAGCGGTTTATGTCTGAAGATGGAACATATGTTTTGAAACACGTCATTTTAACGCAAGAACGAAGTCCCACGACGGATCTCAGGTGATCTTATTACTTATTAAAATTTACTGTTGTTATTGTACATTTTCCATCTGCTTTAATAATGAGGGCTTTGGATCTCTAACGAAAAAAGTTTTGATTACCACCATTTAATGCACAATGAAGTAAGCTAAACGTTGGTGTGATTTGATTTAACATTAGTGTAACCGTTAACTTGGAATTAATGTTCAATCTCGAGTGCACATAGTTTCTGCGCCAACAGTAGTTCCTGATCTGGAATCAGGCTGCTTTGCTGAGTATGCTGGTGAGGAGCCTGAAGAAGATCAGTAGCAGCGCGCACACAGTTTATTGAAATATCGTCTATGATTCAGTCTTCAGTACGCCGAACCAATGTAAACTGAATTCAGTAAGCGATTTCTTGACAATCACTTAACACATCCAATTACCTTTTCTGTAATCGTTTCATATATATTAATAATAGTTACAAATCGCCTTGCTAGGAACAAACTATTACTATTTATAGTTGATGAAGCTAATTTCTAGGCCAGAATAGTCGCTAACAGTTACGCCCAAAGAAAAACAAGTAAAAGTAAATTTAACACAGGGTATACGCTGTCACATGCACAACAGATAAGCGGGATGCTAATCCAAAACCCCCTAACGAGAATATAACTGTCTCACGCAACGTTGGTTCTCCCTAGTGTATTGAACGACACCAACTAATCTTATTTCCACGTTTTATTTAAATAATATGCTAATGCTCTTAATAATGAATATTATATATGCAAAAACTCTCACACGCGCACGTGCCTCACCCACACACAAACCTATAAAAGTGCAAAATCTAATTTACTTATGTGACTTAATGTGAATTAGGTTCTGAAAGATACAAAACTATTTAATGTTGTTTTGAACCAAACTCTCTGGATCTAGATTGTTTTTTTTTACAATTGTCTATATCCACGGCCTTTTTTAAAAATTTTAAATTAGGCCTAATTAATTTTTTTAATGTGAAGAGATCTATGGTGTAAAAAGGAGTAACTAATTAGCGGAGTTTTACCGTTTGTGGTAACTGCTATAGAACACTGTATCATTACAGAACGGGCATTAGGGACACGCCCCCCACACACACATACACACACTCAAACACGCAGCTATTGCACATAACCATGAACTCGTCCGACAATGTATTCATTACAGGACGAGGTAATCCAATTTCTGGCTTTACATTTTATAATCAGATCTGAACGTCAAAATTGTACTCACTAATACTGTGCTAATAAGTATTATATTCATTCAGGAAATTTGGATATATATTTTAATAAAGTATGCACACTTGCCCATTATCGCTGCAATACAGATTAGACTATTCTACAATCTATTAGACTACAGTATAATCTATACTGTGTAATATCAGAGACGTGACCAGGGAGAGAGCTGGAATACTCGTTCTGATATTTTAAGGAAGAGTTTTGTTAGTTTAAAAGAAGGGTTTTTAAGACTTAAGCAACATTATAGCAAATATAGCTCTTAATAAATACTTATTTGTATGGAATGCCGAAAATTATTGATAAGTATGATTATTTTGTTTATGTAAAGACTAGTTGTAAACATTTAATTCGAAAGTGACATTTTGAATAACTTTATTACACACAGTATTACGTTTACACCCCAACCACAGTAACAGTTTCGACCATTTGAAAACTTTTCCTGGCCAGATGAATCAATCAATTTTCCTTACCACTTATGTACGAACGTAATTCACGTATTAATATAGTAGAACGGATGTCATTTAATAGAATGATATCGTTCAATATTACAGAATATAATGACTCAAAAAGCTGGAATACAAAAAATTAACATGTTTTATTTGAGATTTAAATAAGGTCGTCTAGCGTCACCGTCTCGCACAATATACCTCACGTTGTCAGAACAAATGGAGTTGTACATATTTATTAAAATTTGTAAAGTGAAATTTGTTAAGTAAGCAAACAAACAAAAGCGTTCACATTAGAGAAACACTTAACCTCCCGCCTGGAAGTAATGGCGTCAGGGTCAAAACAGTTTCTAATAAATTTAATTTATATGAATTAATCTTTGAGTCTTGGTTAAATAAATTTTTGTTACTATGGAGATCAAAACAGATCATGTGTGGGCATACCAGTCTTAAATCGTGTGGTATAAGACATCAAGGTCGACGACAAAAGTCTATTACGTCCTTTATTGTCAATATCGTTGCAGATGTTTCAGAATTATGGGGTTAAAGTACAAGGTTGGGTGTCAGTAAAGCAGACAAAGATCAGAACAGGTAGGCCAAGGAAGAAATGGAGTGACGATATAGGTAAATAGGCAAAGGAAGGAAGGACATGGAGTTAGTAAACGACCAACGGATCCACCAATCCGAAGAACATAAATATGTGTGTGTGTGTGTGAGAGAGAGAGAGAGAGAGAGAGAGAGAGAGAGAGAGAGAGAAAGAGAGATAGAGAGAGGGGGTGTAAATTATAGATATTTTAATAGATATGTTTTTAATAGACGTGTTATGCACATTTTCAGAAAAAATTACTAATTTTCTATTACTAGAAATATGTACATGTGTGCGTGCGTCTGTGTGTGTGTGTGTGTGTGTGTGTGTGTGTGTGTGTGTGTGTGTGTGTGTTCGTGTATATTAATTTCTACAGTGTTATACATTTCAAAATACTGTATATATTTTATTCATGTGACGCAGTAAAAACAAAACTTTTTCTGTGTTCACATTAACTCCATATTGGAATATAAAATACAATTAAATGTAGTTATCATTAGCAATCATAACGTTTTCACTCGCGACTTCGATGATGCAGCAGAAACAAAAATGAATTTTTTTTTGAGTCGTAACATAAAGTACAAATATACATTATTATCTTTTTCCTATTATTTCCTTTAAAATGTGAGAGAAAAGTACTACATATAAACTATTTACAAAATTATTTAATTTACACACCTACATATTTGATTATTTTATTTAATAATCTACTAGTAACTTTTTACATAATTTTTTACTTTGCATTATTCTAAAGATTGGTGATTAAAAAAACATTTTTACTGTCCCATCACGAGGACAAACACTGACATTATTATATTTGCATACTCTTTATCACGTTACACATGGCTGTCTGTCAGAGAATGTTAGTATTTCTAAATTGAAAGTTATAAACCCTCAAATTAACACACTACAGCCTTTTAAAATGCTATCGGATATAAACAGTAGAGGGAAAGTGAGCGTTTGAAAACACTGGACTTGGTGGTGGGGGGTAATGACGAAAACACTGGACGTGTGGTGTGGTGGGTAATGACGTCACACAGGCCGAGATAGTGGGTAAAAACAATGTGGGTCATGGGGTACTTCCACACAACGTTTGGCTCTTGACGGAGGGGGGTAATGACGAGGCAGCTGGTTTCCTACTCCACTCTGTGTGTAAAACACTGGCTCTGATGTCACTTGACGGTGCGGTGAGGTGGGTAATGACATCACGGAGGCGAAGGTAGTTGGTTTCTGTCTACAGCACTGGTTCTGACGTCACTAGGCGGTGACGTGGGTAATGACGTCACGGAGGCGAAAGTAGTTGGTTTCTGTGTACATTACTGGCTCTGACGTCACAGACACGAGGGAGCTGGTTTCTGTGTGTATCACACTGGCTCTGACGTGGTGATTAATGAAGACGAGGCAGATGGTTTCCGCACCAAACACTGGATTGGGTACGAATCAAAATAAATTATGGTCCCTCCGGAATTTGAACCCGGATCTCAGGTACCCAAATCCGACATGCTAACCACTACACCTAGAGACCGTTGTTGTTTCACAGAAATTATTTCTATACTTGTGACGTCACAAGGACAGTTTCTACACTGCATAGAGCAACGCACTGAACCAGGACCAAACCCTCTACTTCTCATCACTTCCTAGCAGTCTGAGGCGGATGAGAGTCGCTACGCTTTTTTAAACGTGGTTTCCCCAATTTTACGGACACGTAAAACAGGCCTAGTCCACTTTATCTAACGCTGTACTATTGACTAGCACAACGGTAGATAAGAGCAATGTGTAAAACCACTATATTTTTTTTATTTTATTTTTTTACTTTTATTTATTTTCTTTATTTAATCAAATTTTTTAATTTTCATTACTTTTTTATGTGAATATGTCGTTCACACGTGATGGATATTCACATTTTCTGTACCGTGATGAGTAATTTCCACACTCACACGTATCCTTGACGAGTTTACAGGTATATCTACCGTGCCAGTGACCCGTCTCGGACTACCTGACTGCTTTTATGAGTATTTCTACAGCGACAGTGACGTAGTCACGGTTATCACTCACGCACTCACCACGGTACCAGCCTGATTCTACGTTTATGGGTATTTCTACCACGACAGTGACGTAGAGTAGGTATCATTCACGCCAAGACCATGATGAAAACATATTCACAAACCAATTATGTTTTATATCGCTCCCGCAACCGTTCTCCGTAAAATAGTGGTTTAACGCAATGAACAATGTAAGGGAGGAGTGGTGACGGGTTGACGATGAGAAACAGAACATTGTACGATGGGTACAAAGGAGGTAGGAACTATAGGTGCTCCGATATCGTTCACGTCAATCAACTCACCGTGGTGGTACAACTGACGTAAGAAATGTGTCTGCTCAAAATATTTTGTAAAGACCGCAGAACATTTTGAACAAATGTCTGCAACGATGCGTACCATATCGGTACATTGCCATCGTTCCACCATATCCTATGATGGTGAGTTTCCAACCAGTCGTTGATTTTTCGAATTTTCAGGCGTAGTCGTGCACGTTCGTACGGTGGAGCGAACAACACGATAACAAAACATCCGGTTGTTACGTCAACTGCAACGAACTCTTTGAATATATATTCATATTTGACACCGCAGAACGCTTCAAAGTCGGCAACAACCATACTATTCAATTTCATTTTTCCGAGTGACACGTGTTTGCATCGACTAAGTTATTTTGAAATTCCCCCTCTACTTTTCCTTCCAACACTAGTTCATCGTAAAGACAATCAAATGTTAGCTGTTGGCCGTGACGACTGCTTTCACCTCGAAAAAACGAGGGGAAAAGAAGGTTGGTGGTACATAACACCCCTTGGTTAGTAGCTGATTAATATATAATTTCAAGTGATCTTGATCATAAAACAAGCGAACAATATATTTCTTTATTACGGTTAATAAACAAGCAAAACGCATCCACTCGGGTTCCGTAAAAACAATGTTTTCATTATTACTACTACCGTTAATATAAATAAAAGCTCTTCCAAAATTACGACTGATCATCACACTCTTTTCATTTTTACATCCTTCATCTTCTTCACACAATAACATACTGGATAGTGTTTGTTCACGAAAGATCGTCATGTAATTCCATTCAGTAAAGTCAAGTATTATACGTTTCTTTTTTCCGTTTGTAAACAAAACACCCGGTTCATAGTTGAGTTCTTTAAACAGTCCGACGGTAATGAATTTAGAGTACGAGTTGATCGGATATGCAAGAGACAAGTAAACGTTATACTCACAATCGCTGCTGCTGCTGCCTGCGTCACCTTCCATCGTTGAAAGAGACTGAGGTCGTTGCATGACTGTGATCGGTTAATACCGGTCTTTAGAAACCGGAAGAGGGGAGAACTAGTTTTCATGACAAACGATAAACAGTATTCGACAAAGCTGTGTACTGTACTATCCTATCGTGAATAATCAAAGCGTAAGCGCTGGTTTTAGCCGGAAAAGTTTTACTGGTCTCAAATTCTAACCGCACATCGACGGCGGACGAGTTGATTGGTTCTTCTTGTCTGGAACACTCGATGACAAATAACGGTGCTTTCGTTATAAATTCATTAGGTGACAAAAGAGGCGTTCTGTTGCGACGGTCATAGTATGACTTTTGGAAACGTGTATACATGTCGTAGAACAGTGCATAACGATCTTTATCGATATCCTGGTTCAGGTTATCGTACGAATAGTATTTATCGTTCAGAAAGAGCCTGACATTCGTTAAATTGCAGTGATCAAATTCGGACGCGTTTTTAGCTATATTGTTCTTATAGAGGGAAAGTGAGTGTTTGAAAACACTTTACTGGGGGGGGGGTAATGACGGAAACACTGGATTGGTGTGATGGTGGGTAATGACGTCACAGAGGCCATGGTAGTTTGTTTCTGTGTGTGTTTGTATGACGTGTAATCGGGTACCGTTACGCAAAATTGGTCGGTTGAAATTTGGGGCATCGGGTACCTGACAAGACAGCTGCACTCTATGTGTAAAACACTACATTTTTTTATGGTAACGGATACGAGTCAGCTGGTTTTTGATGGCTTATGCCGTTACAGATGAATGAAGAGGGACAGCTGCCGTTACGAATAAGAAATAAATTATGGTCCCTCTAAAACCTCCATACACACAAAAACGGCTTACGGTTATGGAACCTCCGGTACTCAAAACCGGCATGCAACCACTACACCAAGGAGCCGTTGTTGTTTAACCGTACTCATTTCCGTTGTTTATTTTCTTTTAAAAATAGCTGTATTATAACACAGTATATCAGTCATATACAGTAAAACATAGATATATACCAATTATAGGAAATAAAGATTTTATATCATTAGATAAATGATAGATTATATATATCATATGTAGTACACCACTGATAAGTAACTATTGCAAATATTTACTTTAAATTATATTATGCATATCTTTGAACTTGAGTGCACTGATCCTTTGTATAGATCAACGCATTCCTCTGAGCGTAGAACAACTTCTTTGTACAGATCAACGCACTACATTGACCGTAAGTTTAAAAAATTGAACAGGACGTACTTGACTTTAGAGTCTGAGTATAACCACTAACACAGCTTTCTTCATTAAACTTCTGATAAATGTTTCTAGGAATAGATGTGTTGTCATTGAAAATACAATTATTCAAGCAGTTTGTGTGTCACTGAAATCGTTTTAAGTGTATAAAGTTTAAATAAATATATTTACTCCGGAGTCGCATTGTAAACAAAATAGCGCTGGCACGCGGTGTGTGTGTCAACCAGCTCTGAAACTGGTTTTGTAAGCGAGCTGTGCCTGCTATTTATTTTTTCGTGTACTTATAATCTTCGTATGTGTTTGTAGTGAATTGTGCCTTATTACATGTGTAATTTGTGTATGTATAAGAAGGTTTTGCAAGAAAATATATTAAGTACATTATTTTGTATTTAATGACATTATAGTAATATTGTGTAAGTTACAATGTTTGTGTTGAATAGATAGGTATGTATATATATATATATATATATATATATATATATATATATATATATATATATGTATACACCGAAGGATTATTTTTCTGCGAATCTAACCCCTTATACGTTTTTCAGCGAATCAGTGTAATATTTCATGCGTTATAGAATTTGCCTATGTGTTCCTAGACAGATAAGTATTGCAACGATACGTTTAGCATAAGTCTATGTATCAATGTATATTTACGAACATAAATAGTAAAAAATAATGTAATAATTAAGCGTTAGGTATAAGAGATAATAAAAGAAATAAACGTATTAATTAATTTTAAATAAATAAATAATTGTAAGTGAGCCTGCATATGGAATTAAAAGCCTAGTTGGTTTTAAACGCAGCGAAGGGAGAAAGAAACGCGCCGACCGGCAAGGGTGACGTCATAGCGACAGGCAGCCGCATGTGTATCAGTCTGCGTGTTTGTGTCAGTGGTAGTGTGTGTAAATGAAGAACAAGTTGAATTATGCATACTATTGTGGAAAATTTTACACAGTTTTTTAAGTACTGAACGAAAACCAGAAGCCACACGAATCAGAGACATATGTAAAAATAAAGCTGGCGCCTGGCGCTACAATTAGACATTAAGTGGTCTATGATCGTGGGAACCGTTCAGTTACCGTGTGAAATTTTGCCATAACTTACATAGTTTACACACCTTAATGTTCATAAGTTACATAAGTTAAGTTTAATAATGTACCTAACGATTTGTAAAAGAATATTTATAAAAAAGTGTGCGCTTCATAGAAAGACGCGTAGGTTGTAATTAGCAATTAAATCGACGCGCGGACCTGTACAATTTTGTCCAAACAGTTTCCAACAGGAATGGAACGACGGCAGGAGTATAAAACCCCAGCGAGCGACACACGCTTTCTCAGCTCATCAACAGACAGTACATGAAATCCACGCATCTCGCAACCGCGAATTTTACCAAAGTTAAGTAATGTTTTTAAACTGTATTAGGTAACTTGAAGTGCGATAGAACCGGCAGTACGTCGGTGAAAGTATTATTGATACACAATTTATTTTAAAAGACTATAATATCGTAATCTACGAGGAGTCGTAATGTCGTCGATGAACTTCAAAAAGTCCACGTAGAACTTCGAGACATCCACGAGGGACAAGACGAAGAGAGGAGAGGAACCAGAGCAAGATACTAGAGGACGCAGGGACAGCCACATGCAGCTACATCCAACCGTACAACATCACGACCAGAGGTCCACGTCAGAACTCAGCATCCAGTAGACGGAGAGAGTAATTTCAACGACGCAGAGACAGAGAAGGTGATACCCGAATAGGATCCCAAACTCGAGAGTCCAGGTGACGGTAACGACACAGTTAAATGGTTTCAGAAATATGCAGGTGAAGTCAGACATTTATTTAATATTATAAATTACCCTGAGGTCTATCGAAAGAAGGCTCTAGATTCCATATACCTACAAGTTTACATAAACTTTATTATATTTTTATTTTTCATAATGAATAATCAATAAATGTTCAAAGAATAATAATTGATAACAGAAAATATAAATTTATTACTCTCATAAATAAATGGTCAGTATAGAGACCATATTAATTTATATTTTTATATTTTATTAGATAATTAAATTCAAGTATGAGAGTTACGTTAAGTGAAGATTTTTAATTAATTGAAACATTAGTAATATAATTAAATAAAGTAATAAAATGGTCTCTATTAGTATCTTTAATAAATATTTTATTAAATAATTTTTTAATTAAGTGGTATATAATAAAAACCACACTTACTAAGACAAGATGAATATTCAATTTCGTACGTGTTAATCACGTATTATAATAATATGTGTTGTGTATTATATGTCTGTGTAAATATTCCAGGTCATATATTGTAAGCCCTCTTTCAACTTTTAGACTTTATAAAAAAGGAACCCTTTTTTTTTTTTTTTTTTTTTTTTTAAGAGGGGCCACTAGTTATTTAAAACTAGGCAAGAGCCTAGGGAAGCCAAAGCTGCGCTGGGTCCAGTATGACGGGACTTGCAATTAAACTCGTCGTTAAGCAACAATAACAATTTTATTCAGCCATTTCAAATATCATGTAAGTATCACTCCCAGTATACAATATACTTTTATAGAATTGAAAAAAACATTTGTTACAAACTATTACTCCCCTCCCTGTCATTACAATCCTGTGAAAATATGCACGTGTAATCTCATAAAATTAGAATACATGTAAACATCAGCATAATAATATCTCCCAAATATAAATAAATAGAACATCAATCAATATAAATACATAAACACACATAAATAAATAGTTACATAAATACACATAGCGCACACATATCTATATACACACATATATACTACACACATGTTCACCTGGCAGGCAGCCCATATACATTTCACCATGCTTCCGAAGAATACAATCCTCAGTATCCGTGACCTAGACCCCCATCCCAAACTACTGTAAACGGGTAAAGTGCCCAGCCACCATAAAAAACTTTTCATAAACCAATCCATTAACCCGTCCGGTTATGACTGCTTGCAACCAATGAAATTATTACAAGTATTCAAAGTTTAAAAAAGTTCCCCCCAGATAGGAATGTGCCATCGCCAGGTCAACATGGCTGCACGGCAGTACAAAATGTATAACAGAATTTATGGTTGGAAGTAAGAACCAATAGTGTGCCCATTTTAACAACTGAACTAGTAATACACTGGCTATGGCAGTAAAAGAAAATGAATGAAATTTCACTTATACTGAATTATTACAGAGTTAAGATAATTTTTATAAAATATATATATAATGACAATTTTAATAAAAACTTTATAACATCAGCCCCTAATAAAACACATTTGAGGTGTTCCTACAGAATTGGCTTGGCCACAGGCGAGGCCATGCGCACCACCAGATCCAGCAACCTAAAACATGCTATAGACCTGTAGCTAACGGCACCGACAGGTGACGTCCACAGGTTACAGCACCTCCCCAAACCTTTAAATCTACTAAAAAAACCAAACCCATATAGCTATGAATACCCTTAATCAATGCAAGCATAATTCACCCCCCTATAAATCAGTAATCTTAAGTCACCCACACTTTTACCCTAAAAGAAAATTTCGCAGCAAAATTCGGTAACGCATGACCCCGTCCGGGCTCACACTTACTCAGGGGGGGCTTAAGCCTTAGTAAAATACACTGACAAAATTTACAAGCACTAATTGTCTCGCTGGACTTGTGTCCCAACAACTTTAACTGGAGATGTTCCAGGAAGAGAATAAGATGTTCTACATTGTAGAGGCCAAAATATATATAAATGGGTTAAATGTCACCTGGTATAATCCGGCACAAAACCTGAGGTACTCATGATGTATTGTCCATTTCTTCCTCCCGACGGCACAGACGGAGAATCACTCGTGTAATACCATTGGTGACAGATGTTCGGCCACCCGCTGAAGTGAATCGGGAATCGTGTTAGGTCGGGAACCCTGAACAATTATATATATTGACAATTACTCAAATGTTACCCAATTCACGATCCCCCTAATATTCATGACTCCAGCATAATTCACACACTACCACATGCTCAGATTAAAGGAAAATTTTGACATTTTAAGAAAGCACAGAAATTACCTTCAGTAAAAAAATTTAGAATTAAATGTCCAGTATTTATAGACAGTTCGTCAACTGAATAATCCCTTATTACAATTTCGAGATGAGTTGCAAACTTAAAGAGTTTCATAATACATATACAGTTTCATATACCTCTACATTTAGTTAAAAAAAAAATTCTCTTACGCCCCCCTTTGATTATAATGAAATTATTATGATATAATTAGGAAAAATACACAGCCATAATTACTTTATAAATACTTTAGCTCAGCCAGTGTTAACTTTCAAGACATGCATACACAGAATTTAACCCGCGCTTGCCACGTGGTGACTTTCGTATATATATCGCATTGCATCGGCATTAATTTAAGCTAAATTACAATTCTTTTATTAAATAATAAGTAAGTTACCTTGAACAGACTTACCGGAGAGCCGCGTAGTCGATTATCTAATCATGATAGATTTTAGCAGACAAAAATTCAAACTGGTCGCCGCCGGAAGAGAGAATGGTTGCTGCGTCGCGTTCGGCTGCCTGGTGAGTACTGCTCAGAGCAGTGACAAGTAAAACGCTGCGTATCACTCCCCACAGAGCGCGCGCGTATCGGCAACAAAGCATGCAGATAACAGCGTATACTCCGCTCAAATAATTAATTCACAAACCCCCGCAATGGCAGTCACATAATTAACTGGGAAAGGGCCGAGTATTCCAAAACTCGGCACACCCCCACTCCAAAAGGGCAATATTGTTGCCCCAACTGGAACTCAGTGGTACCCTGCAGTGTACAACGCTTATATTCCATACTCGAGTTGGTATCGGCTTTCCCACCAGTCATGGCTCCCAGAACAGAGAAACCTCGCAACTGCGTCCAGTCCCCATGCGACCCTCTCCGCCCTGCCAACCCCACGGGACCGCCCCAACACGTCACCCTCTCCGGTGACCATCACCTACTCCCACCGGTCCCACTCACATATCCGTCCTAAGACCAAACAAGGTATCTCCCACCTTGGTATGTGAGTGACCGTACTACTTCTCGTCCATCTCTTGGACCGACCAGCCACATGCACTAACAAGACATCTCCATCCTTGCCACATGGCTGGCCCACATCCCTACACAAGGGTGGACGGCCCCGCCTAGCCAGGCAGAGAAGACCGCATCAAGGGCTCGCGAACATTAATCTCAACTCTTACTTTTTCAAAAACAGCGTAACTATCAGGGGGGGTCACTTTTCCACCGACGTCGATACAAAATAAATACAATTCTCTCTCTCAACAAAAACACCCGGGAAACAACCGGAGAATGCGGCATGGCACGACCCTACAACGATCAACAAACAAATTCAATTACTATAAATAACGAAACAACAGCACGCTATCACTCTCCATCATAACTTTCAGAACCAAAACAGGGGAACTTACAATCTCCAAGACCACGACTATCTAAGGGCACTCTCCAACTCTCTAACTTTCTCCATGATAACCTTCCAGAACAGGGTAAACTGACAATCTCGAGGACCACAATCTAATCACTTCCGGCAAGTCTCTCTAACTCCTTATTGATAGTTTTTTTTTTTTTTTTTTAGAGGAGGGATAGGAAAATCGGAAAGATGAAACGGGGCAAGGATCATTTGGCGGTCAATAGTTAGGACTAAGGGTAAGGACCTGGTTCTCTCCGAAAAGGAGAATCACTGGAGAAAACCAAGGCTCGCGTGGGCAGGGGCGCAACCCTGAAGTAGACGAACACCACTGGGACTGTTGGGAACATCTAACCGCTACCCGTTAACCGCTTCTCCTCCCCTTTCTATGGCGAACTTTAGGTACTCGTTCCTTTTGGACACAACTCTCTGAGAAATTACATCGTGTTGAGCTGTACGGATTTGTTTCCTCTGAATCAGAATCAAAGCAACTGTCCTCACTACTTTCACCCCGATTTGGATTACCCTCATCATCTAACTCCTCTGCTTCTGCCTTCCCTGCTTCTCGTTCTTCCACTTCTTCCTCTTCCGCAATTTCCCCTTTTTCGTCCCCATAATCCAAATCAACCTCATGACACTGCACCTCCTCACCACCTTCCAGTTGCTCGCCTGATCCATCTTCCACCGCATCTTATCCCAGCTCCTCACCGATTTCTGCATCACCCTCGTCACCTGCTCCTTCGCAAACTTCTTCACCAACTTCTTCTCCAATCTCGTTGACATCCTCCTTTTCATCAACACGTTCATCATCAACATCATCGCCATCACGTCCACTACCACCATTCGAACACTGCACATCTTCATCATCTAGTTGCTCATCTGTTCCACCTGGAACTTCTTTCCGTTCTTCGGAATCCTCAACACTACTTACAGAAGGCGTCTGTACATCTTCACACACTACCTCATTCTCACTCACACACTCCACAACGCTGCCACCAAATTTCTTCTCAACTTCTACCTCATCTCCTTCCACCACACTTGCGGCATGGACATCCCCTTGTCCATCCGCAACCTCAGAAACACTTGCAGCCTGGACATCACCGGGTCCACCCGCAAACTCAGACTCTTCAGTCTCTCCAACACCTACAACTATACTTCCCGGTGCAGCATCTGCAGACCGCTCTTCTGCCTCTTCCTCCGATTCCTCTCCTTCACCACTCTCAGCAACTACAACGTTCTCAACATTTTTCACCCTGGAATCCAGCTGTCCAGGTTCATGTGCAATGACTAAATTAATTTCTACTGGCAATGGTAAAGCGACACTCTCAAGTGACTTCTCACATCCCTGCGTAGACGATGATGATGTCACAGGATCTGGATCTCTCACGAACCGAGATGGAGATACCGGAACAAATTCTGCGGCCTCTGGATTCAACCATGACGCCCTCTTCGAGCCCTTTAATTCAGTATCAACAGACGTTTTCTCGTCGTCTTGTATTAATCCACAGAAGTTATTCCGCTTTTCTTCTTTCTCTTCACCTTCTTCATCCACAACTCTATTAGGCACTGGTACTTCCTCTGGAACCCTTAAAGTTTCCTTACTCTCCAAATAGGAATAACTTGCTACCGGCTCCCTACTTGCCGATGTTTGTTTACTAACATAATTTCTTCTTCCCCTGTTAATTTCACCCTTCTTTGTTTTCTGTGCTGTAGCTGTTGTTACCGTCTTCTCACTTGCCACCCCCTTGTAGCCTTCATTACTTCCGGAATATACAGTTTTTCTGACTGTCTCTTGTGTTCTCCACCGAACACCATGTTTGTCCTTTTCAGCTCTTCCTAATAAACTACTTGAATATTGGATATCTTTGGCAGCTCTTCCCCCCCGGGACTCATCATTCGCCTGGACAGTCCTGGCATGCGCACACCACCGGTCCAGGTCCGCAAAAGAACGTGGAGGCTCTGCGAAAACCAGCCGGGATCTCTCTTGGGGAGTCAGACTTTCTCGTATTACCTGTATGACTTCCGTCTCGGGCAACCCCAGTCTTAATATACGGGCAGCTTTCCTTACATCATGCACGAAGTCCCCCAATGCCTCTCCATTGGCCTGTAGACGATAGAATAACTTAAACTTCAACTGGTCTTGTCGTCGACGGGGTATGAAGAAGTCCAACACCTCCGCATGGAAAGTGTCGACACTGCAGCCCTGACGCAGAATGCTGGTGACCAGCCATGCCAATGAACCCCGGCAATACGGGTATATAAGGGACAAGACCTCCTCATCGGACACACCCGGGAAATCTGCCAACTGCAGGACCAGGTCCAAGAAGACCAACAACCTGTCCTCATCTACTCCATCCAAAACCGAAAATTTCTGGAGAACTCCGGAAAGGGGGTGGGGCAATTTCTGGTAGCATACCCCCGCCAGAATTGCACAATTCAAAACACACAACAACAAACATAAATTCCCACGAAACACCTAACACAAAAACATGACTTACTAAAGGAAAATCTTGAGTACTCTCTCTTTCATCAAGAGGACCCCCGGGTTCCCTAGCGCTGCGAAAACCCGATCCACTCCAGAACCAACTCTCCGTCAGCCGCCAGACTCAAAAGAAGAAACGACATCAGACACTAACACTAACATACAATCCACACCACCGAACAACTACCACAACATATAATAATTCAACAAGACATTTATTATAACTTCCGCGACTAAGTCGGGTCAATGACAGTACCGACTTCCGGTCAGGCCATACCGCATCCAGTTAACCTCTCGCGCTATTACTTCATAACTATTTATATAAGGCAGCCCATTCCCCCGGCAATCCCCCGCGCTCTCCGGCAAGGTCCAATCTCAACAACAACAAAAACCGCAACTAAAACGCATGCCACGTGGCGGCACCAGGTTTACAATTGAAATCCCATAGCAATAATTCATACCTCATACCTATATACATACATACAATATCAAACCTACCATAGCATCTACCAATTTTCATTTTCAAATATTGCTGATGTTTGATGTTCTTTCCAAATTATTTCCGAGTTTGCAAGCCCCGTCACACCAAAGGACTCAAGGGTTCGACCAAAGAATCGATCGCGCTCTGCTACCATTTGTAACCCCTCTTTCAACTTTTAGACTTTATAAAAAAAACAACCCTTTTTTTTTTTGAAAGAGGGGCCACTAGTTATTTAAAACTAGGCAAGAGCCTAGGGAAGCCAAAACTGCGCTGGGTCCAGTATGACGGGACTTGAAATTAAACTCGTTGTTAAGCAACAATAACAATTTTATTCAGCCATTTCAAATAACATGTAAGTATCACTCCCAGTATACAATATACTTTTATAGAATTAAAAAAACATTTGTTACAAACTTTTACTTCCCTCCCTGTCATTACAATCCTGTGAAAATATGCACGTGTAATCTCATAAAATTAGAATACATGTAAACATCAGCATAATAATATCTCCCAAATATAAATAAATAGAACATCAATCAATATAAATACATAAATACACATAAAAAATAGTTACATAAATACATATACACACATATATACTACACACATGTTCACCTGGCAGGCAGCCCATACACATTTCACCATGCTTCCGAAGAATACAATCCTCAGTATCCGTGACCTAGACCCCCATCCCAAACTACTGTAAAAGGGTAAAGTGCCCAGCCTCCATAAAAAACTTTTCATAAACCAATCCATTAACCCGTCCGGTTATGACTGCTTGCAACCAATAAAATTATTACAAGTATTCAAAATTTTAGAAAGGTTCCCCCCAGATAGGAATGTGCCATCGCCAGGTCAACATGGCTGCACGGCAGTACAAAATGTATAACAGAATTTATGGTTGGAAGTAAGAATCAATAGTGTGCTCATTTTAACAACTGAACTAGTAATACACTGGCTATGGCAGTAAAAGTAAATGAATGACATTTCACTTATACTGAATTATTATAGAGTTAAGATAAATTTTACAAAATATATATAATAAGGTTTATGATTGAAAAGTAAGAACCAATAGTGTGCTCATTTTAACAACTGAACTAGTAATACACTGGCTATGGCAGTAAAAGAAAATGAATGAAATTTCACTTATACTGAATTATTACAGAGTTAAGATAATTTTTATAAAATATATATATAATGACAATTTTAATAAAAACTTTATAACATCAGCCCCTAATAAAACACATTTGAGGTGTTCCTACAGAATTGGCTTGGCCACAGGCGAGGCCATGCGCACCACCAGATCCAGCAACCTAAAACATGCTATAGACCTGTAGCTAACGGCACCGACAGGTGACGTCCACAGGTTACAGCACCTCCCCAAATCTTTAAATCTACTAAAAAAACAAAACCCATATAGCTATGAATACCCTTAATCAATGCAAGCATAATTCACCCCCCTATAAATCAGTAATCTTAAGTCACCCACACTTTTACCCTAAAAGAAAATTTCGCAGCAAAATTCGGTAACGCATGACCCCGTCCGGGCTCACACTTACTCAGGGGGGGCTTAAGCCTTAGTAAAATACACTGACAAAATTTACAAGCACTAATTGTCTCGCTGGACTTGTGTCCCAACAACTTTAACTGGAGATATTCCAGGAAGAGAATAAGATGTTCTACATTGTAGAGGCCAAAAATATATATAAATGGGTTAAATGTCACCTGGTATAATCCGGCACAAAACCTGAGGTACTCATGATGTATTGTCCATTTCTTCCTCCCGACGGCACAGACGGAGAATCACTTGTGTAATACCATTGGTGGCAGATGTTCGGCCACCCGCTGAAGTGAATCGGGAATCGTCTTAGGTCGGGAACCCTGAACAATTATATATATTGACAATTACTCAAATGTTACCCAATTCACGATCCCCCTAATATTCATGACTCCAGCATAATTCACACACTACCACATGCTCAGATTAAAGGAAAATTTTGACATTTTAAGAAAGCACAGAAATTACCTTCAGTAAAAAAATTTAGAATTAAATGTCCAGTATTTATAGACAGTTCGTCAACTGAATAATCCCTTATTACAATTTCGAGATGAGTTGCAAACTTAAAGAGATTCATAATACATATACAGTTTCATATACCTCTACATTTAGTTAAAAAAAAAATTCTCTTACGCCCCCCTTTGATTATAATGAAATTATTATGATATAATTAGGAAAAATACACAGCCATAATTACTTTATAAATACTTTAGCTCAGCCAGTGTTAACTTTCAAGACATGCATACACAGAATTTAACCCGCGCTTGCCACGTGGTGACTTTCGTATATATATCGCATTGCATCGGCATTAATTTAAGCTAAATTACAATTCTTTTATTAAATAATAAGTAAGTTACCTTGAACAGACTTACCGGAGAGCCGCGTAGTCGATTATCTAATCATGATAGATTTTAGCAGACAAAAATTCAAACTGGTCGCCGCCGGAAGAGAGAATGGTTGCTGCGTCGCGTTCGGCTGCCTGGTGAGTACTGCTCAGAGCAGTGACAAGTAAAACGCTGCGTATCACTCCCCACAGAGCGCGCGCGTATCGGCAGCAAAGCATGCAGATAACAGCGTATACTCCGCTCAAATAATTATTTCACAAACCCCCGCAATGACAGTCACATAATTAACTGGGAAAGGGCCGAGTATTCCAAAACTCGGCACACCCCCACTCCAAAAGGGCAACATTGTTGCCCCAACTGGAACTCAGTGGTACCCTGCAGTGTACCACGCTTATATTCCATACTCGAGTTGGTATCGGCTTTCCCACCAGTCATGGCTCCCAGAACAGAGAAACCTCACAACTGCGTCCAGTCCCCATGCGACCCTCTCCGCCCTGCCAACCCCACGGGACCGCCCCAACACGTCACCCTCTCCGGTGACCATCACCTACTCCCACCGGTCCCACTCACATACCCGTCCTAAGACCAAACAAGGTATCTCCCACCTTGGTATGTGAGTGACCGTACTACTTCTCGTCCATCTCTTGGACCGACCAGCCACATGCACTAACAAGACATCTCCATCCTTGCCACATGGCTGGCCCACATCCCTACACAAGGGTGGACGGCCCCGCCTAGCCAGGCAGAGAAGACCGCATCAAGGGCTCGCGAACATTAATCCCAACTCTTACTATTTCAAAAACAGCGTAACTATCAGGGGGGGTCACTTTTCCACCGACGTCGATACAAAATAAATACAATTCTCTCTCTCAACAAAAACACCCGGGAAACAACCGGAGAATGCGGCATGGCACGACCCTACAACGTTCAACAAACAAATTCAATTACTATAAATAACGAAACAACAGCACGCTATCACTCTCCATCATAACTTTCAGAACCAAAACAGGGGAACTTACAATCTCCAAGACCACGACTATCTAAGGGCACTCTCCAACTCTCTAACTTTCTCCATGATAACCTTCCAGAACAGGGTAAACTGACAATCTCGAGGACTACAATCTAATCACTTCCGGCAAGTCTCTCTAACTCCTTATTGATAGTTTTTTTTTTTTTTTTTAGAGGAGGGATAGGAAAATCGGAAAGATGAAACGGGGCAAGGATCATTTGGCGGTCAATAGTTAGGACTAAGGGTAAGGACCTGGTTCTCTCCGAAAAGGAGAATCACTGGAGAAAACCAAGGCTCGCGTGGGCAGGGGCGCAACCCTGAAGTAGACGAACACCACTGGGACTGTTGGGAACATCTAACCGCTACCCGTTAACCGCTTCTCCTCCCCTTTCTATGGCGAACTTTAGGTACTCGTTCCTTTTGGACACAACTCTCTGAGAAATTACATCGTGTTGAGCTGTACGGATTTGTTTCCTCTGAATCAGAATCAAAGCAACTGTCCTCACTACTTTCACCCCGATTTGGATTACCCTCATCATCTAACTCCTCTGCTTCTGCCTTCCCTGCTTCTCGTTCTTCCACTTCTTCCTCTTCCGCAATTTCCCCTTTTTCGTCCCCATAATCCAAATCAACCTCATGACACTGCACCTCCTCACCACCTTCCAGTTGCTCGCCTGATCCATCTTCCACCGCATCTTATCCCAGCTCCTCACCGATTTCTGCATCACCCTCGTCACCTGCTCCTTCGCAAACTTCTTCACCAACTTCTTCTCCAATCTCGTTGACATCCTCCTTTTCATCAACACGTTCATCATCAACATCATCGCCATCACGTCCACTACCACCATTCGAACACTGCACATCTTCATCATCTAGTTGCTCATCTGTTCCACCTGGAACTTCTTTCCGTTCTTCGGAATCCTCAACACTACTTACAGAAGGCGTCTGTACATCTTCACACACTACCTCATTCTCACTCACACACT
Source organism: Magicicada septendecula (assembly GCA_034769895.1). Taxonomy (NCBI): domain Eukaryota; kingdom Metazoa; phylum Arthropoda; class Insecta; order Hemiptera; family Cicadidae; genus Magicicada; species Magicicada septendecula. Next base: position 476,872,400 of record CM068368.1, on the reverse strand, counting down.
CCACAACGCTGCCACCAAATTTCTTCTCAACTTCTACCTCATCTCCTTCCACCACACTTGCGGCATGGACATCCCCTTGTCCATCCGCAACCTCAGAAACACTTGCAGCCTGGACATCACCGGGTCCACCCGCAAACTCAGACTCTTCAGTCTCTCCAACACCTACAACTATACTTCCCGGTGCAGCATCTGCAGACCGCTCTTCTGCCTCTTCCTCCGATTCCTCTCCTTCACCACTCTCAGCAACTACAACGTTCTCAACATTTTTCACCCTGGAATCCAGCTGTCCAGGTTCATGTGCAATGACTAAATTAATTTCTACTGGCAATGGTAAAGCGACACTCTCAAGTGACTTCTCACATCCCTGCGTAGACGATGATGATGTCACAGGATCTGGATCTCTCACGAACCGAGATGGAGATACCGGAACAAATTCTGCGGCCTCTGGATTCAACCATGACGCCCTCTTCGAGCCCTTTAATTCAGTATCAACAGACGTTTTCTCGTCGTCTTGTATTAATCCACAGAAGTTATTCCGCTTTTCTTCTTTCTCTTCACCTTCTTCATCCACAACTCTATTAGGCACTGGTACTTCCTCTGGAACCTTTAAAGTTTCGTTACTCTCCAAATAGGAATAACTTGCTACCGGCTCCCTACTTGCCGATGTTTGTTTACTAACATAATTTCTTCTTCCCCTGTTAATTTCACCCTTCTTTGTTTTCTGTGCTGTAGCTGTTGTTACCGTCTTCTCACTTGCCACCCCCTTGTAGCCTTCATTACTTCCGGAATATACAGTTTTTCTGACTGTCTCTTGTGTTCTCCACCGAACACCATGTTTGTCCTTTTCAGCTCTTCCTAATAAACTACTTGAATATTGGATATCTTTGGCAGCTCTTCCCCCCCGGGACTCATCATTCGCCTGGACAGTCCTGGCATGCGCACACCACCGGTCCAGGTCCGCAAAAGAACGTGGAGGCTCTGCGAAAACCAGCCGGGATCTCTCTTGGGGAGTCAGACTTTCTCGTATTACCTGTATGACTTCCGTCTCGGGCAACCCCAGTCTTAATATACGGGCAGCTTTCCTTACATCATGCACGAAGTCCCCCAATGCCTCTCCATTGGCCTGTAGACGATAGAATAACTTAAACTTCAACTGGTCTTGTCGTCGACGGGGTATGAAGAAGTCCAACACCTCCGCATGGAAAGTGTCGACACTGCAGCCCTGACGCAGAATGCTGGTGACCAGCCATGCCAATGAACCCCGGCAATACGGGTATATAAGGGACAAGACCTCCTCATCGGACACACCCGGGAAATCTGCCAACTGCAGGACCAGGTCCAAGAAGACCAACAACCTGTCCTCATCTACTCCATCCAAAACCGAAAATTTCTGGAGAACTCCGGAAAGGGGGTGGGGCAATTTCTGGTAGCATACCCCCGCCAGAATTGCACAATTCAAAACACACAACAACAAACATAAATTCCCACGAAACACCTAACACAAAAACATGACTTACTAAAGGAAAATCTTGAGTACTCTCTCTTTCATCAAGAGGACCCCCGGGTTCCCTAGCGCTGCGAAAACCCGATCCACTCCAGAACCAACTCTCCGTCAGCCGCCAGACTCAAAAGAAGAAACGACATCAGACACTAACACTAACATACAATCCACACCACCGAACAACTACCACAACATATAATAATTCAACAAGACATTTATTATAACTTCCGCGACTAAGTCGGGTCAATGACAGTACCGACTTCCGGTCAGGCCATACCGCATCCAGTTAACCTCTCGCGCTATTACTTCATAACTATTTATATAAGGCAGCCCATTCCCCCGGCAATCCCCCGCGCTCTCCGGCAAGGTCCAATCTCAACAACAACAAAAACCGCAACTAAAACGCATGCCACGTGGCGGCACCAGGTTTACAATTGAAATCCCATAGCAATAATTCATACCTCATACCTATATACATACATACAATATCAAACCTACCATAGCATCTACCAATTTTCATTTTCAAATATTGCTGATGTTTGATGTTCTTTCCAAATTATTTCCGAGTTTGCAAGCCCCGTCACACCAAAGGACTCAAGGGTTCGACCAAAGAATCGATCGCGCTCTGCTACCATTTGTAACCCCTCTTTCAACTTTTAGACTTTATAAAAAAAACAACCCTTTTTTTTTTTGAAAGAGGGGCCACTAGTTATTTAAAACTAGGCAAGAGCCTAGGGAAGCCAAAACTGCGCTGGGTCCAGTATGACGGGACTTGAAATTAAACTCGTTGTTAAGCAACAATAACAATTTTATTCAGCCATTTCAAATAACATGTAAGTATCACTCCCAGTATACAATATACTTTTATAGAATTAAAAAAACATTTGTTACAAACTTTTACTTCCCTCCCTGTCATTACAATCCTGTGAAAATATGCACGTGTAATCTCATAAAATTAGAATACATGTAAACATCAGCATAATAATATCTCCCAAATATAAATAAATAGAACATCAATCAATATAAATACATAAATACACATAAAAAATAGTTACATAAATACATATACACACATATATACTACACACATGTTCACCTGGCAGGCAGCCCATACACATTTCACCATGCTTCCGAAGAATACAATCCTCAGTATCCGTGACCTAGACCCCCATCCCAAACTACTGTAAAAGGGTAAAGTGCCCAGCCTCCATAAAAAACTTTTCATAAACCAATCCATTAACCCGTCCGGTTATGACTGCTTGCAACCAATAAAATTATTACAAGTATTCAAAATTTTAGAAAGGTTCCCCCCAGATAGGAACGTGCCATCGCCAGGTCAACATGGCTGCACGGCAGTACAAAATGTATAACAGAATTTATGGTTGGAAGTAAGAATCAATAGTGTGCTCATTTTAACAACTGAACTAGTAATACACTGGCTATGGCAGTAAAAGTAAATGAATGACATTTCACTTATACTGAATTATTATAGAGTTAAGATAAATTTTACAAAATATATATAATAAGGTTTATGATTGAAAAGTAAGAACCAATAGTGTGCTCATTTTAACAACTGAACTAGTAATACACTGGCTATGGCAGTAAAAGAAAATGAATGAAATTTCACTTATACTGAATTATTACAGAGTTAAGATAATTTTTATAAAATATATATATAATGACAATTTTAATAAAAACTTTATAACATCAGCCCCTAATAAAACACATTTGAGGTGTTCCTACAGAATTGGCTTGGCCACAGGCGAGGCCATGCGCACCACCAGATCCAGCAACCTAAAACATGCTATAGACCTGTAGCTAACGGCACCGACAGGTGACGTCCACAGGTTACAGCACCTCCCCAAATCTTTAAATCTACTAAAAAAACAAAACCCATATAGCTATGAATACCCTTAATCAATGCAAGCATAATTCACCCCCCTATAAATCAGTAATCTTAAGTCACCCACACTTTTACCCTAAAAGAAAATTTCGCAGCAAAATTCGGTAACGCATGACCCCGTCCGGGCTCACACTTACTCAGGGGGGGCTTAAGCCTTAGTAAAATACACTGACAAAATTTACAAGCACTAATTGTCTCGCTGGACTTGTGTCCCAACAACTTTAACTGGAGATATTCCAGGAAGAGAATAAGATGTTCTACATTGTAGAGGCCAAAAATATATATAAATGGGTTAAATGTCACCTGGTATAATCCGGCACAAAACCTGAGGTACTCATGATGTATTGTCCATTTCTTCCTCCCGACGGCACAGACGGAGAATCACTTGTGTAATACCATTGGTGGCAGATGTTCGGCCACCCGCTGAAGTGAATCGGGAATCGTCTTAGGTCGGGAACCCTGAACAATTATATATATTGACAATTACTCAAATGTTACCCAATTCACGATCCCCCTAATATTCATGACTCCAGCATAATTCACACACTACCACATGCTCAGATTAAAGGAAAATTTTGACATTTTAAGAAAGCACAGAAATTACCTTCAGTAAAAAAATTTAGAATTAAATGTCCAGTATTTATAGACAGTTCGTCAACTGAATAATCCCTTATTACAATTTCGAGATGAGTTGCAAACTTAAAGAGATTCATAATACATATACAGTTTCATATACCTCTACATTTAGTTAAAAAAAAAATTCTCTTACGCCCCCCTTTGATTATAATGAAATTATTATGATATAATTAGGAAAAATACACAGCCATAATTACTTTATAAATACTTTAGCTCAGCCAGTGTTAACTTTCAAGACATGCATACACAGAATTTAACCCGCGCTTGCCACGTGGTGACTTTCGTATATATATCGCATTGCATCGGCATTAATTTAAGCTAAATTACAATTCTTTTATTAAATAATAAGTAAGTTACCTTGAACAGACTTACCGGAGAGCCGCGTAGTCGATTATCTAATCATGATAGATTTTAGCAGACAAAAATTCAAACTGGTCGCCGCCGGAAGAGAGAATGGTTGCTGCGTCGCGTTCGGCTGCCTGGTGAGTACTGCTCAGAGCAGTGACAAGTAAAACGCTGCGTATCACTCCCCACAGAGCGCGCGCGTATCGGCAGCAAAGCATGCAGATAACAGCGTATACTCCGCTCAAATAATTATTTCACAAACCCCCGCAATGACAGTCACATAATTAACTGGGAAAGGGCCGAGTATTCCAAAACTCGGCACACCCCCACTCCAAAAGGGCAACATTGTTGCCCCAACTGGAACTCAGTGGTACCCTGCAGTGTACCACGCTTATATTCCATACTCGAGTTGGTATCGGCTTTCCCACCAGTCATGGCTCCCAGAACAGAGAAACCTCACAACTGCGTCCAGTCCCCATGCGACCCTCTCCGCCCTGCCAACCCCACGGGACCGCCCCAACACGTCACCCTCTCCGGTGACCATCACCTACTCCCACCGGTCCCACTCACATACCCGTCCTAAGACCAAACAAGGTATCTCCCACCTTGGTATGTGAGTGACCGTACTACTTCTCGTCCATCTCTTGGACCGACCAGCCACATGCACTAACAAGACATCTCCATCCTTGCCACATGGCTGGCCCACATCCCTACACAAGGGTGGACGGCCCCGCCTAGCCAGGCAGAGAAGACCGCATCAAGGGCTCGCGAACATTAATCCCAACTCTTACTTTTTCAAAAACAGCGTAACTATCAGGGGGGGTCAATTTTCCACCGACGTCGATACAAAATAAATACAATTCTCTCTCTCAACAAAAACACCCGGGAAACAACCGGAGAATGCGGCATGGCACGACCCTACAACGTTCAACAAACAAATTCAATTACTATAAATAACGAAACAACAGCACGCTATCACTCTCCATCATAACTTTCAGAACCAAAACAGGGGAACTTACAATCTCCAAGACCACGACTATCTAAGGGCACTCTCCAACTCTCTAACTTTCTCCATGATAACCTTCCAGAACAGGGTAAACTGACAATCTCGAGGACTACAATCTAATCACTTCCGGCAAGTCTCTCTAACTCCTTATTGATAGTTTTTTTTTTTTTTTTTAGAGGAGGGATAGGAAAATCGGAAAGATGAAACGGGGCAAGGATCATTTGGCGGTCAATAGTTAGGACTAAGGGTAAGGACCTGGTTCTCTCCGAAAAGGAGAATCACTGGAGAAAACCAAGGCTCGCGTGGGCAGGGGCGCAACCCTGAAGTAGACGAACACCACTGGGACTGTTGGGAACATCTAACCGCTACCCGTTAACCGCTTCTCCTCCCCTTTCTATGGCGAACTTTAGGTACTCGTTCCTTTTGGACACAACTCTCTGAGAAATTACATCGTGTTGAGCTGTACGGATTTGTTTCCTCTGAATCAGAATCAAAGCAACTGTCCTCACTACTTTCACCCCGATTTGGATTACCCTCATCATCTAACTCCTCTGCTTCTGCCTTCCCTGCTTCTCGTTCTTCCACTTCTTCCTCTTCCGCAATTTCCCCTTTTTCGTCCCCATAATCCAAATCAACCTCATGACACTGCACCTCCTCACCACCTTCCAGTTGCTCGCCTGATCCATCTTCCACCGCATCTTATCCCAGCTCCTCACCGATTTCTGCATCACCCTCGTCACCTGCTCCTTCGCAAACTTCTTCACCAACTTCTTCTCCAATCTCGTTGACATCCTCCTTTTCATCAACACGTTCATCATCAACATCATCGCCATCACGTCCACTACCACCATTCGAACACTGCACATCTTCATCATCTAGTTGCTCATCTGTTCCACCTGGAACTTCTTTCCGTTCTTCGGAATCCTCAACACTACTTACAGAAGGCGTCTGTACATCTTCACACACTACCTCATTCTCACTCACACACTCCACAACGCTGCCACCAAATTTCTTCTCAACTTCTACCTCATCTCCTTCCACCACACTTGCGGCATGGACATCCCCTTGTCCATCCGCAACCTCAGAAACACTTGCAGCCTGGACATCACCGGGTCCACCCGCAAACTCAGACTCTTCAGTCTCTCCAACACCTACAACTATACTTCCCGGTGCAGCATCTGCAGACCGCTCTTCTGCCTCTTCCTCCGATTCCTCTCCTTCACCACTCTCAGCAACTACAACGTTCTCAACATTTTTCACCCTGGAATCCAGCTGTCCAGGTTCATGTGCAATGACTAAATTAATTTCTACTGGCAATGGTAAAGCGACACTCTCAAGTGACTTCTCACATCCCTGCGTAGACGATGATGATGTCACAGGATCTGGATCTCTCACGAACCGAGATGGAGATACCGGAACAAATTCTGCGGCCTCTGGATTCAACCATGACGCCCTCTTCGAGCCCTTTAATTCAGTATCAACAGACGTTTTCTCGTCGTCTTGTATTAATCCACAGAAGTTATTCCGCTTTTCTTCTTTCTCTTCACCTTCTTCATCCACAACTCTATTAGGCACTGGTACTTCCTCTGGAACCTTTAAAGTTTCCTTACTCTCCAAATAGGAATAACTTGCTACCGGCTCCCTACTTGCCGATGTTTGTTTACTAACATAATTTCTTCTTCCCCTGTTAATTTCACCCTTCTTTGTTTTCTGTGCTGTAGCTGTTGTTACCGTCTTCTCACTTGCCACCCCCTTGTAGCCTTCATTACTTCCGGAATATACAGTTTTTCTGACTGTCTCTTGTGTTCTCCACCGAACACCATGTTTGTCCTTTTCAGCTCTTCCTAATAAACTACTTGAATATTGGATATCTTTGGCAGCTCTTCCCCCCCGGGACTCATCATTCGCCTGGACAGTCCTGGCATGCGCACACCACCGGTCCAGGTCCGCAAAAGAACGTGGAGGCTCTGCGAAAACCAGCCGGGATCTCTCTTGGGGAGTCAGACTTTCTCGTATTACCTGTATGACTTCCGTCTCGGGCAACCCCAGTCTTAATATACGGGCAGCTTTCCTTACATCATGCACGAAGTCCCCCAATGCCTCTCCATTGGCCTGTAGACGATAGAATAACTTAAACTTCAACTGGTCTTGCCGTCGACGGGGTATGAAGAAGTCCAACACCTCCGCATGGAAAGTGTCGACACTGCAGCCCTGACGCAGAATGCTGGTGACCAGCCATGCCAATGAACCCCGGCAATACGGGTATATAAGGGACAAGACCTCCTCATCGGACACACCCGGGAAATCTGCCAACTGCAGGACCAGGTCCAAGAAGACCAACAACCTGTCCTCATCTACTCCATCCAAAACCGAAAATTTCTGGAGAACTCCGGAAAGGGGGTGGGGCAATTTCTGGTAGCATACCCCCGCCAGAATTGCACAATTCAAAACACACAACAACAAACATAAATTCCCACGAAACACCTAACACAAAAACATGACTTACTAAAGGAAAATCTTGAGTACTCTCTCTTTCATCAAGAGGACCCCCGGGTTCCCTAGCGCTGCGAAAACCCGATCCACTCCAGAACCAACTCTCCGTCAGCCGCCAGACTCAAAAGAAGAAACGACATCAGACACTAACACTAACATACAATCCACACCACCGAACAACTACCACAACATATAATAATTCAACAAGACATTTATTATAACTTCCGCGACTAAGTCGGGTCAATGACAGTACCGACTTCCGGTCAGGCCATACCGCATCCAGTTAACCTCTCGCGCTATTACTTCATAACTATTTATATAAGGCAGCCCATTCCCCCGGCAATCCCCCCGCGCTCTCCGGCAAGGTCCAATCTCAACAACAACAAAAACCGCAACTAAAACGCATGCCACGTGGCGGCACCAGGTTTACAATTGAAATCCCATAGCAATAATTCATACCTCATACCTATATACATACATACAATATCAAACCTACCATAGCATCTACCAATTTTCATTTTCAAATATTGCTGATGTTTGATGTTCTTTCCAAATTATTTCCGAGTTTGCAAGCCCCGTCACACCAAAGGACTCAAGGGTTCGACCAAAGAATCGATCGCGCTCTGCTACCATTTGTAACCCCTCTTTCAACTTTTAGACTTTATAAAAAAACAACCCTTTTTTTTTTTTGAAAGATTGGCCACTAGTTATTTAAAACTAGGCAAGAGCCTAGGGAAGCCAAAACTGCGCTGGGTCCAGTATGACGGGACTTGAAATTAAACTCGTTGTTAAGCAACAATAACAATTTTATTCAGCCATTTCAAATAACATGTAAGTATCACTCCCAGTATACAATATACTTTTATAGAATTAAAAAAACATTTGTTACAAACTTTTACTCCCCTCCCTGTCATTACAATCCTGTGAAAATATGCACGTGTAATCTCATAAAATTAGAATACATGTAAACATCAGCATAATAATATCTCCCAAATATAAATAAATAGAACATCAATCAATATAAATACATAAATACACATAAAAAATAGTTACATAAATACATATACACACATATATACTACACACATGTTCACCTGGCAGGCAGCCCATATACATTTCACCATGCTTCCGAAGAATACAATCCTCAGTATCCGTGACCTAGACCCCCATCCCAAACTACTGTAAAAGGGTAAAGTGCCCAGCCTCCATAAAAAACTTTTCATAAACCAATCCATTAACCCGTCCGGTTATGACTGCTTGCAACCAATAAAATTATTACAAGTATTCAAAATTTTAGAAAGGTTCCCCCCAGATAGGAATGTGCCATCGCCAGGTCAACATGGCTGCACGGCAGTACAAAATGTATAACAGAATTTATGGTTGGAAGTAAGAATCAATAGTGTGCTCATTTTAACAACTGAACTAGTAATACACTGGCTATGGCAGTAAAAGAAAATGAATGAAATTTCACTTATACTGAATTATTACAGAGTTAAGATAAATTTTACAAAATATATATAATAAGGTTTATGATTGAAAAGTAAGAACCAATAGTGTGCTCATTTTAACAACTGAACTATACACTGGCTATGGCAGTAAAAGAAAATGAATGAAATTTCACTTATACTGAATTATTACAGAGTTAAGATAATTTTTATAAAATATATATATAATGACAATTTTAATAAAAACTTTATAACATCAGCCCCTAATAAAACACATTTGAGGTGTTCCTACAGAATTGGCTTGGCCACAGGCGAGGCCATGCGCACCACCAGATCCAGCAACCTAAAACATGCTATAGACCTGTAGCTAACGGCACCGACAGGTGACGTCCACAGGTTACAGCACCTCCCCAAATCTTTAAATCTACTAAAAAAACAAAACCCATATAGCTATGAATACCCTTAATCAATGCAAGCATAATTCACCCCCCTATAAATCAGTAATCTTAAGTCACCCACACTTTTACCCTAAAAGAAAATTTCGCAGCAAAATTCGGTAACGCATGACCCCGTCCGGGCTCACACTTACTCAGGGGGGGCTTAAGCCTTAGTAAAATACACTGACAAAATTTACAAGCACTAATTGTCTCGCTGGACTTGTGTCCCAACAACTTTAACTGGAGATATTCCAGGAAGAGAATAAGATGTTCTACATTGTAGAGGCCAAAAATATATATAAATGGGTTAAATGTCACCTGGTATAATCCGGCACAAAACCTGAGGTACTCATGATGTATTGTCCATTTCTTCCTCCCGACGGCACAGACGGAGAATCACTCGTGTAATACCATTGGTGGCAGATGTTCGGCCACCCGCTGAAGTGAATCGGGAATCGTCTTAGGTCGGGAACCCTGAACAATTATATATATTGACAATTACTCAAATGTTACCCAATTCACGATCCCCCTAATATTCATGACTCCAGCATAATTCACACACTACCACATGCTCAGATTAAAGGAAAATTTTGACATTTTAAGAAAGCACAGAAATTACCTTCAGTAAAAAAAATTTAGAATTAAATGACCAGTATTTATAGACAGTTCGTCAACTGAATAATCCCTTATTACAATTTCGAGATGAGTTGCAAGCTTAAACAGGTTCATAATGCATATACAGTTTCATATACCTCTACATTTAGTTAATAAAACATTCTCTTACGCCCCCCTTTGATTATAATGAAATTATTATGATATAATTAGGAAAAATACACAGCCATAATTACTTTATAAATACTTTAGCTCAGCCAGTGTTAACTTTCAAGACATGCATACACAGAATTTAACCCGCGCTTGCCACGTGGTGACTTTCGTATATATATCGCATTGCATCGGCATTAATTTAAGCTAAATTACAATTCTTTTATTAAATAATAAGTAAGTTACCTTGAACAGACTTACTGGAGAGCCGCGTAGTCGATTATCTAATCATGATAGATTTAGCAGACAAAAATTCAAACTGGTCGCCGCCGGAAGAGAGAATGGTTGCTGCGTCGCGTTCGGCTGCCTGGTGAGTACTGCTCAGAGCAGTGACAAGTAAAACGCTGCGTATCACTCCCCACAGAGCGCGCGCGTATCGGCAACAAAGCATGCAGATAACAGCGTATACTCCGCTCAAATAATTAATTCACAAACCCCCGCAATGACAGTCACATAATTAACTGGGAAAGGGCCGAGTATTCCAAAACTCTGCACAATATGTCTTATGTTTTTCTTAGAATATAAGAGATAAGATTTTAACCACGTTATAATTATATTATATTCGTATCGAATATAAGGGTTCCAATAGTAATTAACCCGCACAACAATTAATAATATCATAATTTGGATTATTTTAAATAATAAACAAAATTAATATGATTTTATTAACAAAGTCGTACTAATTTCACAACCAATACTAAATCCTCTGTACTATTTACTTGTATTACAATTGTATAACGATATTCACGTGCTTATCCACACTCAATCAACCACCAAAGTCTGCGACCTAGCTGGGAAACATCAAGGTAAATACTGCAGAAGAAGATTGTACCTTCGAGACGTGGGTAAGTGCGCACAAATGAGTAACAGCATATGTGCAAAAGTAAGTGTCTAAGAGTATCGTTCTAGTATGTATATTACTAATTGACTAGTATTTTAAGTGTACACTAAATTTTTATTTTCCTGAGAATGGGACAAACTATTCGTTTTAAGTTGTATAATTATAAATTATATATAAACACTATACTTATTCATTCATGTATACATTACATAAAATTCACAAAAATACAATATATTTATACTTACATAAAATTTACAAAAACACAATTTATTTATAATTTTTAACTTATTATAAAATTTAAGTTTACAGTTAGCGTTACACTTTACAATTAAGGTTTACAATTACTGAAATTTAAACATAATATATTACCACACAATTCTATTTATACATCAAGGTGTGACAAATAAAACTTAAAAGTTCATAAATAATTACAATACATTTTATATATCTGTTATTCATGGTTTAAAAAAACAGTAATTAGCAGAACACCGACAGACCCTGCCACAATTCTTACTATCCCACCAATATATCTTATAACATTCCTCTTTATAAAATAGTGGTGTCCAGTTTGATGAATAACGGGTAAAATCGTGTTTCATGTAATACATATTTTGAAACCACTTTTGTCTAGATAATACATGTTTATTATAAGGAATGTATTTTATATTGTGGTATTTGCAGTATGTAATTGGAATTTCTATTAAAAACGGAAACAATGTGTAAAATTGTTTATTGATGAATTCATTAAAAGCTTTCCTCATTTTCACAATATTTTTAGTAAACTTCATATATTTCCAACATTATAAACTTCATACATTTCAGTTTATAATGATCATTTAACGGAATCTCAAACTGTTCACAACATGTGAATGTAATTTAATTAAATCACATTGACAATGAAGTCGTTTACTTTTAGGGCTATATCCCAATTCTCTACTCAGATCTTTTAGAGTAACGTTACATCCAACATATTCTCTTGTCTTTTTTCTTTTTCTGAAAAAAAATGAAATTAAATTGTATTTTATATATAGTCTGTAAATCTATGTAAACAATAGTTGCACTACACCGATGCGTCGCGACGTTTTGTCAATGTCGAAAGTACATCTAAAAGGTTTCTTATCAGACAATAGTGCGTAGTGTCATCGACGTCGGACAATAAAAGAAGATTCACGTGATTGTTTCTACCGCGAAATTCGTATCCAAATACGTTGACCGATATGTTTTCATTTAGTTTCTTGAACCGCGTAATCTTAGTTACTTTCACTGGGTACGTAATACCGTTCATGTACAGTTCGTTCTCGTACGGTAAGTAATGGCTAACGTGATGAGGGTTACTGGCGATCGGGTGTATAGCGGGCAGCACGGACCACAAGAAACACTTTTCGTCATATCTATTTTTTACATTTACAATTCCATTAGTTCTAAGTAATTTCAAAGGCGTCAGTAGAAAACTCGATGCTACAAGCGGATTATATTTTGTTACATTTAATTCCAGTGTCTCGACACCTTTCTGGACCAACCGCTACCATTACGTGTGAAATTTTCAACGCTCTCGATTATTTTCTCACAGCTTGTAGAATACTGTTCATCGATGTCGTCAACAAGTAATTTTCGTTCAGTTCGAAATCTAAATACTGCCGTGCAAGAAACGCTTTCACTTTCAATGAACTTTCTGAAAGAGATGCGTGCGGCCAAATACGTTGTTATTTAACGCGGCGGCTTCCTACATATTCTGTCCATAATTGTGTCTTTGTATTGTGGTAACAGAGTATGTGTATGTATATATAGGTTGTGTGTGTGTGTGTGTGTGTGTGTGTGTGTGTATAAAACAGTTCATGATTACATTCTGGTTTTGTTCTTCTCTCTCTCACCCTCCCCATACCCATACTCTATTAAATTCACACTCACTTACTACATCCCAATGTCTATTATTTGGAGGTGTACGACAAACAAGGTGCGGCAAGTAAAACTTAAATGTTCATAAAAAATTAAGTTATTAATTTAATACATTTTATATATCTGTTATTCATGGTTTAAAAAAACAGTAATTAGCAGAACAGCACCAGACCCTGCCACAATTCTTACTATCCCACCAATATCTTGTTTTCGTATAACATGTCTGATTAAAAAATTTTGGTGTCCAATTTGGCATGTAATAGGTAAAATCGTGTTTCAAATATTACATCTTCCCAAACCACTTTTGTCTGGATAATACACGTGTATTTTAATGAAGGTATTTTATATTGTGTTATTTGCAGTATGTAATTGGAATTTCTATTAAGAATGGAAACAATGTGTATGTGTATGTGTGTGTGTGTTTATTGAAGAATTCATTAAAAGCACTCTTCATTTTCTCGATATTTTAGTAAACTCCGTACATTTCCAACGATTCAGTTTATAATGATCATTTAACGGAATCTCAAACTGTTCATAGTTAACATGTGAATGTAAATTAATTAAATCACATTGACAATAAAGTCTTTTACTTTTAGGGCTATATCCCAATTCTCTATTCAGAACTTTTAGAGTAACGTTACATCCAACATATTCTCTTGTCTTGTTTCTTTTTCTGAAAAATGAAAATAAAATTGGATATATAAAACAAACAGTTCATGATTACATTCAGGTTTTGTTCTCTCTCTCTCTCTCTCTCTCTCTCTCTCTCTCTCTCTCTCTCTCTCTCTCTCTCTCTCTCTCTCTCTCTTCCTCCCCATATCCATACTCTATTAAATTCACACTCACTTCCTACATCACAGTGTCTATTATATGGTAGTGTACGACATATATCACCCTCACTCTCGCACAAGCAATTTGCCACAAAGCATCTGTTCGTCTCTCTGTAACTATAGAATAAAATCAATTTATATATATACTTATACTTTTTTCCATTACCAACGTGTACAAGGAACTGTACACGTCCGTATGGAGATCAAAGTGGTGTTCCACAAAGTTAAACATAAATTAAAAGAGTATTACCCTACACCAACATATATATAATGTAGATATATAGTAATGGAGATCAAAGTTGTATTCCACAAAGTGAAATTAAATTAAAAGCATGTATGTGCACACACACACACACACACACACACACACACACATAATTCTTGTAAAACTTTATACAACCAGGTTTTGTTCTTCTCTCACCATACTCAATTTAACTTGCTACATCACAATGTCCTCACACAACGTATGACATAAAGCTTATTACCCTACACCATCCATATTAATGTCTGAAAATTACTTTGTCTGAAAAAAAGAAATTAATACACTGTCACTTGTATACATATATGTGTGTGTGTGTGTGTGTGTGTGTGTGTGTGTGTGTGTGTGTGTGTGTGTGTGTGTGTTTATACGACAAACATACTCACATAATGGATGTCCAGTTGGAGGCTAGTTTTCTCGTTCGGTAGTGGGATGTGCGATGTGATGCAAATTGCCAAAAGTGACAGCACACACGGTTTGATTGCTTTCAGTTGATCTTCCGTGAATACGTCGGTTCATCTTTTTGGAAGATAAACGTAAATCCGATTCTCTTCCGGCTGCGGGCAAGGCGCATCGTCTTCTAGGTCCACGACAACAGACTCTCCAAATCTTGTAGATACGGATTTCATTCGCAAAATGTGATACTTCACGTTCAACTTCAGGCTTGATAAGTCCCGTTTTGGGAGAAATTTCGGTACAGATTTCGCGTTACTCACTATGGCTTCCATTGCGAGTACTGATGGCTGGCTAGGGAAACATTGGTGTATTTATTCTGTTTCCCCCGACCACTAGGAGTACGTTCCTTCCTTCCAAAGCGTCATCTCCTTCGGTCACGGCCGGTCATAGACTCCTCGCTGCCTCGGGCTACCAAATCGTCGTGAACACCGGCTACGAAAGCGTTACCATGCCGACAACCCTCCGACCCCATTCCGACCCGAACCTCTGCTCCGTTCGAGCTTGCATCTGCGATGCCTCCGACTACTACTGCGTTCCAACGCATCGCTTACCTCTCGCTCCGCACCATCTAATTCATCACGGCACCGCAAATGCATCGTTTACCTTTCGCTCCGCATCCCGCACCCCACCATCAAACGCGTCGCCTATCTGTCGCTCCGCACCCCGCACCGCCTACTTCACCACGAGCTTGAGAATGCGACGACCGGTGAACGATTTGTTTACCTTTTGCACCCCACCCCGCACCGCTTAAACCTGTCGCTCCGCACACCGCACCGCCTACTTCACCTTGAGCCCAAGAATGCAACGATCGGTGAACTATTCTTTTACCTTTTGCACCCCACCCCGCACCCCCTAAATCTGTCGCACCCCATTCCGCACCGCCCAAACCTATCGCTCCGCATCCTGCACCGCCTACTTCACCTTGAGCCCTTGAATGCAACGTCCGGTCAACGCGTCGCGTCGGGCCAAAAAAGCGTTACCACTACCCTGCAATCCCACCCCGCACCCTCATCACACACCCCACCCCGCACCATCACTTGCACCACTACCCCGCATAGCTGGTCTTCTCAACCTTTCCGACATTTTGCACCCCCGCTCTACGCGAGGCGACTCAACGAGCGCGCTTTGATCAAGGTCGCAGCGACAGCGTCAACCTGCAAGTCAAAGTTCGAGGTCGGCATCTTCGTTGCCTCCGGCTACGGTCACAAGCGGTCGTGGACTCCACTCGCACTCCCGCCTGCACCGGTTACGACGCTCGTAGTCACGAATATAGTGTACAATCGTTCTGGATCATCTCGCAGTGCGCGAACGAACGTTGCAGAGTGAGCACAATGGAACAGCGTGCGATCAAAGGTAATGTAGTCAACATTACGTTTTCTTTCTCACAAAATACTTTTGACATACACACACTGTTACCACAATACAAATACACAATTATGGACAGAATATGTAAGGAAGCCGCCAAGTCAAATAACAACATTAAATGGTATTTGGCCGCACGCATCTCTTTCTGAAAGTTCATTGAAAGTGGCAGCGTTTCTTGCATGGCAGTATTTAGATCTTGAACAGAACGAAAATCACTTGTTGACGACATCGATGAACAGTATTCTACAAGTTGTGAGAAAATAATCGAGAGCGTTGAAAATTTTACACGTAATGGTAGCGGTTGGTCCAGAAAGGTGTCGAGACACTGGAATTAAATGTAACAAAATATAATCCGCTTGTAGCATCGAGTTTTCTACCGACGCCTTTGAAATTACTTAGAACTAATGGAATTGTAAATGTAAAAAATAGATACGACGGAAAGCGTTTCTTGTGGTCCGTGCTAGTCGCTATACACGCGATCGCCAGTAACCCTCATCGTGTTAGCCACTAGTTACCGTAAGAGAACGAACTGAACATGAACGGTATTACGTACCCAGTGGAAGTAAATAAGATTACGCTGTTAGAGAAACTAAATAAAACATATCGGTCAACGTACGTATTTGGATACGAAAACGAGATATATCTTATACGTATCACTGAACATCGCGGTAGAAACAATCACGTGAATCTTCTTTTATTGTCCGAAGCCGATAACACTACCCACTATTGTCTGGTAAGAAACCTTTCGCGTGTACTTTCGACATTGAAAAAACGTCACGGCGCATCGGTGTACTGCAACTATTGTTTACATAGATCTTCAGACAATAGAAATTTGAACGCGGCCCAACAACGGTGTAAAGAACACGAGATACACTATTCAAATTACGGTGCAGAAAAAGTAAAACTTCCTGCGAAGAGGATAAATGGATCTATTTTACAAATTTGCATTGTGTCACCGGGTACCGTATACAGTATACGCTGATTTTGGATCGTTTGTCGTACCTATCCAGAAAACGACAGGTAACCAGTCGGAAAACGTAGCACACCATGTACCGGCTAGTTTCTGCTATCTAATAGTAGATTGGACGGGGAAAGCTGTCATCGAACCGGTACTTTACCGCGGTAAGGACGTGATAGACACGTTTCTGAGTATGCTATTAGCGGACATTCAAGGATTAAATACAAATTTTAATAAACCAATTATTATGACGGCGGAGAACGAATGCGGATTTCAGGACGCTACACAGTGTTATCTGTACAAGAAACCTATACCATATGAGAAGGTTCGCAACCACTGTCATATAACGGGACAGTACTTGGGTGCAGCACACAATGCGTGCAATATAAATTTTAAAGTACCTACACATCTACCGGTATTCTTTCATAATTTGAGCGGGTACGACAGTCATCATCTTATTCAAGGGTTCGGAAAGTAAAAAGATGAAGAATTAAAATTCATAGCCACTAGCAGTGAACGTTACATCTCGATATCACTAGGCCCGCTCCGCTTTCTCGATTCGCTTCGCTTTATGAACGAGTCTCTAGAAAAGCTTGTCTCTAACCTTTCGACAGATAAATTTAAAATACTTCGTCAGTTTCACACAAACACTGTAGACCTCCTACTATGTAAAGGCTATATCCCTACGAATACGTCACGGACGAAACAAAATTTAACGATACGCAATTACAGGATCGTAAATATTTTTACAATGGGTTGACAGAGACAGCCGTAGCGGAAGAGGATTACTCGCACGCGCAAGCGGTTTAGTCGGCTTTCAACATGCGGTCGTTCGGGGAGTATTACGATCTATATTTAAGAACCGACGTTCTTTTCTTTGCTGATGTTTTTGAAAACTTTCAGAACATGAGCATTCAGTACTATGAAGTCGATCCCTGCAACGTGTTGACCGCCACCGGTTTAGCGTGGAACGCGATGTTGAAGATGGCGGGTGTATACTTGGAGTTACTGACCGACCCTGACCAACACATATACGTCGAGAATGCAATCAAAGGCGGGTATGCGATGGTGTCTAATCGATATGCAAAAGCCAACAACCCGTATGTACCGGACTATGACGCTACTAAACCCCATAACTACATCTTTTATCTCGACTGTACCAACTTGTACTGGACGGCTACGACACAGGCTTTACCCATATCCGGTTTTCGTTGGTTAGAGAGTGACGAGATCGATGCGTTAGACGTGCACGCGTTAGGTGACAACAACGCGACCGGTTACATCCTCGAACTAGATCTTAAATATTCTGAAAACCTACACGACTTACACAGTGACTATTCTTTAGCACCCATAAAGCGTACTGTCACGGACGATATGCTCTCCCCGTACTCTTGTCATATGAAGTTGTTGAAGGATTTCGTTTGTTCCAATGGAAAAGTAGAGAAACTAGTAACCACACTAGAGGACAAGAAGAAATATACCGTGCATTACAGATCCCTACAACTCTACCTTGAACTAGTTATGGAATTGACAGCAATTCACCGGATGATGTCGTTTAATCAATCACCTTGTTTGAAACCTTTCATCGAGTTCAACACGGCAAGGCAAAAGGAAGCAAGAAATACCTTTGAAAAAGTCTTTTATAAATTAATGAATAACGCGCCTTATGGGAAGTTGTTGGATTTCAAATAATGGCTGTCAAATAACGCGCACCGTATCGCAAGCGACAACAATATACGGCCGACCGATTTTGAAACAGCTCTTTTCCACTCGGCTGAACAATTTCTACCGTTTTTACATTGTAAAAAATTATTCTTTTTATTTAGATACATTTACGACTAAATACAGCAAATTCTGAACTAGACATTAAGCTTGTAGGTCTACAGAATACATGGCATTGCGACTTACATCTACAACAGTATACATGTAAGAACGTGACTTGTGGCTTCTGGAATAACTGCTTCATGCATACATATAACCCCTCAAACAAAATAGGGCCGAAAAAGAGACTACTAAATAGGTAAGGTTTAATTTTTTCACGGTCTGGATCCAAATAGCGCCAAAAAGAGATGTCACTGTTTTAAACAAAATTATTCCCTTAAAGTTAAATGCTCCCAAAGTTATCTAAAATAAGCCTGATGCCTACTTTAATTTTATGTTTTCAGCAGAATAAAAGATAAAAAAGGATCAGGAAAAGAAGAAGAAGAAATAAGAAGTACATGAAGGAAAAGCATGATCATCATGATCATCATCATTTTCAGCAAGGATTAAAGAAAAAATAGTTTGTTCCGGTCCCAAACAGATAGACTTGGCCACACCTCTCCGTCATTTTGGTTTATAATTCAAAAGTTGTTTGGGGATGCGGCAGTCTTCCATTCGGTTAAGATATTCCAACCATTTTATCCGATATTAGTCAACCCTATATACTCATAATATTCAATTCCTGTCGTCCATATACATTTCTTCTGCGATATGAGTAATCTCATTTCGGCCGCTTGAATACGACTGGTCTTTGATTTCTTTAAAGTACAATTCTCAGAATCATAGAGAAGAGTGGGGAAGGCCATCACTTTGTAGAACTTTAGACATGTTTCTTTACTCGTTGAGTTTAGAGTTCACCTGATAGTTTCACGCAGTGGTTGAACTAATGTAGTTTCTTCACTACTTCATTGTTTGTAACACAGATATTCAAAATTACTGACCTGCTACAGAATAGTACCATATAAAATAACTTTTGCTTGTACGTGATCAGCCCTCTGAAAAACCATCACCTTGATCTTGAATGTGGAGATCTGTAACCCGATATCCTTGCACATACAACTCAGTGAGTGTATAGCCATCTGCAAGCCGCTTTCCGAGTTCGACAGGATAGCCTGGTCATCAGCAAAAACCAACGTGTCAACTGCAGAGCTGCCTATCATAAAATGTTCTGGAAGTTTAATCTACAAGTTGTGAATGACATCGTCTGTATATAATTTAAAAAAGAGAACATTTAGAAAAAGTCCGTCTTACAGGTAGGCCTAACATACAATTTGTAAGCGGTGTTAAGCAGGCTGACCCCTCTGTAGTTATTACAGGCATTACGATCTCCTGTCTTGAATTTAGAAATTTGTGCAAGTGTAGTCTTTTGTTGTCCCTCTGCCAACCTTTGCTAACTGCCAATCCTCAGGAATATGAACAGTGATCCAGAACCAATTGGTAAAGTTTAATAAACGATCGTGCGCATAATTTAATAATTTATAAGCTGAAGTTAGCCCAGACAAACCCAGACAAAGCCCAGAATAGGGTGGGACGTTAAGCCCAAAAACAGCAGTCCCAACATCTTACCATGCGATATACTAGTAACGTATCTAGGGGATATATTAATTATTAACTTTTGCAAGAAATATACAACCGAACGGACCAAACGTTGTCGACCACAGCTATGAAGGAAAAGCGAACATAAGAAGTACGTTGTTATATGAACTAATGTATACAGCAATTGTTATTTATTTTTAAATTTATCGATCCTTGTCCGTTTTAACATAATCACTCTCTACAAAGAAAATTCCTTTCAGAACTCTTCCACCCTTTCACAGACATCGCCTACGTCAAACAGAAGATTGAGAATTTCCACTTGGATTACAAAATGTTACATGTATAGATGAAACACAAAATATTAGCTAATTTATTTACAAAACAACAAAAAGTTATAAAACATTTTTACTTATATTTCATTTTTTAGTATACAAAATATTTATTCTGCAAATTTCTGCATACTATTTCTGTTGTGCAGTGCAACGTTTTAATATGAAAGGGCCAAAAATCTCTTCGTCATTTACAGAATGGCACACATTGCCTGAAAATCTAGACTGAAAATTTGAATCCACAATTACATGATGATTATAGTCATAAATTTAATGTGTGTCTCCAGTAATTTAATTTTTATTTAATTATATATTTGTATTTAAAATTTAGAGATAATTTGTGTTTATAAGACCAAAATTCTATTTCAATCGTTTTTTCAAAAAATTCTCATTATCCTGATTGATTCGTGTTAATGTGATATGGGTTAAGTGCATAAACTTTTCAGTGGAAATGCAAGAGATCCAATAACGACTTAGTTGTTCTACACGCACAGCCCTAGGCCTTAAGGTACACTGTACAAATTTTAACAACTTGCTTCAGAATGTATTCTTAAAGACTTGCACTTCCTTAAATGCATATTGAATCTTAACGATAAACTGACCATAAATATAAAATTAAAAATATTCTTCAGTCAGTTGAACGTAGTCTCAATTAAATTCTGTAAAGGTATTTCTAGGCAACGTATTATATGACTAACTAGTGTATGACAAACACTAAATTTTCATGAATTCTATGTAATTGAATGCACAGCATTCTACTAATGAGGCGAGTCCAACACGTTTGGCTAGGGCATTGTGCTGTGCAGCATACATCTGGGAACGGATTAACGGGAATCACTGCATACTTTTAAAACTGCTGATTGCGGATGAACCAATTTTTGCCTGTGTTGGTATCAATCCAAAATTCTCACTGATGCTGCAGTGGCGTCAAATTTTCAGCAACGATTTGCAGTCAACGTGTGGTCACAGTATACGAAAACCAGTTACTTGGCCCTTTCTTTTTAAAACACTGCACGGCACTGCAAAATACACAAAAATTCACAATATTAAGTGGTTGTCTTGTGAAACAAAAAATAAACTATTTTATAACATTTTATACGTTTACAAATAAAACAGCTGCTATTTTCAATTTGATTCAGAAACTTAACATTTTTGAAGTTGCGTCCTGTCTGGCCTATGTAAAATTTATTGCATTGTAGGCAGTTTAGTTTGTAAATGCCAAGTAAATCAAACTCGTTTGTATAACTGTTTGTGTGCGTTTTATCTGGCATTTACAAACTAAACTGCTCATAGTACAATACATTCTCTATGGCGCAGACAGGACACAGCTTCAAACACAGGTGCTACGAACATATGAAGGCATCCACTTAATCAAGTTTTACAAACTATCCCATTGAAGGAGAACACACTTACACAGATATTAACAACATGGAAACCCTACACGTAAAAACAAAGGTTTGAAGACTAGACACAATTTAGTATAATCTTTGAACACATTACACATCACATACACAACAATCTCTCAACCATTTCAAACAACGGCACTAAATCTAAAAACGGAACTGACAACGCTCCTGGCTGCTGCCTCTGACGAAGCTGATAATGAGCGAGGTTGGCTAACGAATTCTTTTTTTTTATTATTATCTAATTTATTAGTGTTTCGTGTTGGATAAGTGCACACAAATCGGACACGTCTAGAGAACAAAATCCAAGAATTTTTCGACCACCTCATTCTTTAATAAATGTTTGTTTTTCATTGACGCCATTCACATCATTTTCTTAAGAATAATATTGCTTACAAGTCTTATTCAAAATGTGTATTGTTACTAGGAATATGACAAAGTTATAGTACGCTAAACAAATAAATGTTTTACAATTTTCAGCAACTTTCTTGAAAAATACTGGAGCTAGAGCTCGGGGGTCATTTTATTTGAAGTTTCAGGTCAAAAACATAGAGAGTAATTAGAGTAATCCTATAATTTTTCCTTTTTTTTACGACTTGCTATTTAACTTATGCGTTATAATTAGTGGCCCTTTAACTATAAGTGCGATCGTCATTCTTTTAAAACTCGAATCGAGTTGGTATTGGAGACTAGGGTGAGCTTCAAACAAGTGTTCTCGCTAACTCTCTCTCCCCCTCTCACTCTATCTCATATATAGTTATTTATAATGGCATGGGGCCGTATCACACTATAATCTTATGTAGGTTTTGTTGGTGTAAACTAACCCCTCGTAAAAACAATGTGTCAAGGCCTAACACTAAACAATGTAGGAAGGGCTTGCTGTCGGACTTTAATAAGATTTACCAGTGCGCCAGTTATATGGATATGTAAGCCTGTTACCTGTTACTATCTGAACATGGGTATGTAATGAATGATGCATATTGTAACTTCGGACAAAACATAGGCCTACTTGTGGTTACAAGTGAGGTTTGTTGGCTTCAGAAAAATGCCATGAATTGAATATTAATAATGTTTAAAAAAGAACCTGTATACGTAAAATTAAAATTTTTAATGTGTGCACCTGCGCGCGCGCGCGAGCTTGCCTGCTGCTTTTTATTTTAATTTTGCATACGCTGTATTCTTAACCCTTTATATAAATGACAAATGCGTTATATTTTTGTAACATTAGATACATATTTTAAATTACTTTTGCTCTAGACATCACTTTATCGCTTACGCCTGTTACACGCATGCGGAAAGCATAAAATACTTTTTGTAAAGATATTTATACAAATTCACACAATTCTTGCCTGAATAAGGTAGTCTGATAAGGTACCACAATACGAAATACACATTTTTATTTCATACATTTCTTAAATTTGCAAGAATTTATGTTATTGGTATTTCTTATCAACGGTTCGTTATGACATTTTAAAGTAGTTTTAGAGTAATTTTTTTTCACTCTAAGAGTAAGGTAACGAATACAAAAGTGTGAAAGAACTCTATGCTAGACAAAGGTCTAATAAAATAGACGTAGGAATATCTAATAAAATAAATACTTACACCCTTAATACATTTACAAATAAATATAAAATTGTATTACATGTGCAAGAAACCGAGTTTGTGCACACACGCACGCACCCTCCCCCCAAACATACACAATGTGTGAAGTTACATTCGGAAAGTCAGCAACAATATAAATACAACGGGCTGGGGAAATGTACATGATCAAGTAACATACACATTGATGTACATCCCCGCGCGCGCGCGCGCGCGCGCACACACACACACACACATAAAATAAAACATATTTATGTTCTCACATCTATTTTATGTGTAATAATTTTCTCCCTTCTGTTTTTTTTAAGATCTGTTTCATATATAAAGCCGTAGCCTAAGTATAAATAAAAAAAGGCTGCATTTGTGTACAGTAATG
Source organism: Magicicada septendecula (assembly GCA_034769895.1). Classification (NCBI taxonomy): domain Eukaryota; kingdom Metazoa; phylum Arthropoda; class Insecta; order Hemiptera; family Cicadidae; genus Magicicada; species Magicicada septendecula. The sequence goes on along the minus strand of CM068368.1, from coordinate 476,848,203 downwards.
TTGGAATTGCTACATGCATAGGAATTGGTGGGAAAATTAAGTTGGTTGGCACTTATTACCGTTTTTTCTTTGACATATTTATTATTAAACTCAACGATTTTGATATTTTTCTTAAAATACAAGTGGCAATTATAAGCGAAACAAAATAGCATCCGCGTCTGATTTCTTTGTTTCTTTACGCCTTCTTATTCGTAATCGCTTAGTGTCAATTGCCGGAGATTGTTGTTTATGAAACATTTATATAAGTCGTCTATGCTTCACACCCAATATCTTTAAATATTTTTAACAATTGTGTTTTTCCATGTTAATAAAAGGATTATCCGTGTTTTCCATCATCTTCCTCTTTCTGTTACCTTTCTAATAATACTGACAATGCTGCCTACAGTGTTCCAAATTCTTTGTACACTTAAACGAGTCTTCTCTCAAACGGAAGATTGGATCTATACAACTTTTAATTCAATAGGTTTGTAGCGGCCTACTCTATCTGGTCTTTGAATCTACTCGGGGTCTTCCCATTTTTCTACTACACATTAGTTTCTGGTAGAAAATATGTCTTGTAAGCTGTCCTTCCTCTATTCTCTGTATGTGTCCAACCCACCTTAGCCTGTACATTTTGATTATCCTGACAATGTCGGCTCTTTGTAAAGATGGTATAATTCATAATTATAACGACTGCGCCACATTCCATCTTTTTGTACTCCTCTATATATTGTTCTTAGAATCGGTCTTTCACAGCTACCTAGAAGTCTTTCGCTATATTTTGTCATTGCCCAGGTTTCTGAAGCATATGTCAGCACTGGTCTGATAAGCGTTTTGTAAATTTTGCACTTCGTGCTTCTTGAGATGAAGCTAGATGTCAGGTGCTTTTTTAATTCATAATATGTTTTATTTGCGAGATATATTCTTCTTATTATTTCAATGTTGGTATCGTTAGTGCTGTTTATCTGGAAGCCTAGATATATGAACTCTTTTACTGCCTCTACATTTTTTGTGCCTATTTCAAGGTTTTGAAGGGCTGGGTTTAATGGTAGTTTGTTGGCAGCATACATATAGGCCTATTTTGTTTTCTCCAAGTTTATCTGCAGTCCGATTTTACTTGAGGCCTCCTCTGATGCTGTAAGACACTAATAAGATCTCGTTTTGTCCTGGCAATTAGATCAATATCATCTGCGTATTGTATACTATTGTTTAGGATTGCACCTCTTGTGTTTATTTGGGAGACTCCTATCGCCTCTTCTAGTGTTAGGTCAAATAACAAGCGTGACAGACTATCTCCTTGTCGGAGTCCAGTTCGAGTTGTGAATAAACGTGACATGATTTTCTGCACTTTAACTTTACATTCTACTAATGAGAGAGATTCTTGGATTAATTTAATTAAGTTTGTTGGTATCCTGAATTCCTTCAATGGTTTGTACAGTGCCATTATTTGGTCCACACTATCATAAGCTCTCTTAAAATCAATGAATAAGTGGGGTGTGTGTCTATAAAAATTCTCGTGTTTTCCAGGACTTGTCTAACCATGAAGATTTGATCGACTGTATATTTCCCTGGTCGCAAACTACATTGGTATTTACCAATAACCTGTTCTGTGAACGGTTGCAGTCTATCATATATTATATACGCCAAACCTTTATAGGCCATATTTAGGAGCGTAGTTCCTCAATAGTTGTCACAAATGAGTTGGCAACTATCCTTTATTGTGGATAAGTACTATTACACCTATATATCAGTCTTCCGGAAGTTTCACTTGTTTCCATATTGGTCTCACTAGTTGAGATTATGTTCTTCTAATACTTCTAAGCCATTTTTTAACAGTTCTACTGGTATTGCGTCAGTACCAGGTGCTTTATTATTTTTTAGTGTTTTTGCTGCATCTTGTACTTTTTCTATCGTTGGCCATATATCTTTCTCTCTGTCATCTTCCATATCCAGCTCTTTCTCGGTAGTCTCTGTTTCCTCCCTCACACTCAAATGCTCTTCAAAATGATCTGTCCATCTCTCCAGTATTTGCTGTTCCTCACTAAGTATCTCATTATCTCTATTTATACACAAATCAATTCTTGGCTTGAAATCTTTTCGACGCTTATTAAGTTTCTAATAGAATTTTCTGGCCTCCTTTTGCCTTCTAATTCTTGCAGTTCCACTTCCATATACTTTTTTGTTTTTTCCTCTATGTATCTTCTTCTCCTCCCCTCCTAATTGTTTGTATTCTTCTTCAACTTGTCTGGTTCTTCTATTTAGTAGTGTCATGTTGTTGACATTATTATTAGTTTAATATTTTTGAGTATGCAAGGTTTACTGAATGAACTACACAGCATCATGTGGTAAAGCTGGGAGATGCATTCACTAGAAGTCATCTCTATCTATAGGAGAGAAATCTTCTGAAGTTTAAAAAAGTAAATATCAATTTAAACTGCTAACAACTATGTTGTACCGTGTTTTGTGGCAAAGGTAAAATAACATACAAGATCAATTGGGTACTTTAATTTGAAGGGTAGGCGAAATTATTTTGAAGGGTAAGGATGATGGTATTTATAAAAGCGATTACTGACTTACGTTTGCAATTTGATATTTATAACATACTAGATAATAATAATGTATCCCTGATACTGACAATGAAGCTGTTTTTGCATTTCAGCCATTTAGATAACAACATTATCTGAGAATACGTCCGTGTTCTAAAGGATTTTCGTATATCTAACTAATACGTAATGTTTGGCCTCCCCAAAAATAGCTGGTTACTCTAGTAGTTAGAGCAAATGTTTTATATTGGTAACGAGAAGAAATATTTATTCATTTTGTAAAAGAATTTAAATTTTAATAGTTACGTCAGAACTCTTTAGAATGTAAAATAAATATGGAAAGCTTCTTCTGTATGGGTTAATTGTAAATTATCCTCTTCTTCTTCTCCACATCAAGGTATAGGGATTACAGCCTGTTCCGACTTCACTGAAGCCATCTCTTCCTTGGTCTACCTATATCACGTCTTCCCTGAGATCTGTATTGTATTACTTGTTTAGGTACCCTTATATCTTCCATTCTCTCGATATGTTGTCTCAGTTTATTTGTTCTTACCTTATTCTGCTAGCCATAGAATATACATTTAGCTCAGATCTTATATCTTCAGTTCATATTTCATCTCTAAATATAAATAGTGGTTAACAGTCTTGAGACATGCTAAGATTGCCGGGCCAATCAAAGACATCTTTAAATAGATTCAAGGTAAGAACATGTGTTCGCAAAAGTCTTTCATTTTATAATGTAAATTAATACTTTATACGTCATCTATTATAAACATATATGTGCTCTATGGCATTACGATTTTTTATACAAAAAGTTGGGTGATAGTATAAAATAAAACATATTACGATTTTATATATGAAATTCACATAAGTATACTTTACTACGCTTCTGGGAGAAAGAAGAAGAAACGTAGAGTTGGTGTGGAAAAACAGTATCTAAATTGTACAATCTGCTGTAAATAAGGAGTAGCCTACAACTTTCCAAAGAAATACACCCGTTGCACGAGCTGTGTAAGTTGACGCAAGTATATACAGCTACCGACGCATAGCTGTGCGCCCGAGTTCCGGCCGCTCTTACTGTACTAGTCATGCTTAAAACATCGATTTGCCTAAACTGACCTGTCTCATCTCACCTAAATTGAATTGGTTTTATATAATTGTGAATTTGTTCACAATAAATTTTGGCTTCCTTAGTGCGTTCATTACACGTTTTTATTCCTTTTTTTAATTTTAAATGTGAGAAAATGTTTAACAAATACTTTATTAATGTGATCGAATTAAATAAAATAACTTGAACTTAACTGATTAATAAAATATATTAGCTGTCAAATCTTTTTTTTTCACAGGAAAGGCAGTGGCATATCCACCATCTATTACCGCCTCCTGGAATTCTTTACTATGTTAAAATTATAAAAATCTTTGGTTCACTAATTTTTCTCAAATTTAAAACTAGTAATAACTATTAAATATAATTATGATAACAATAATAAAATAACAATAATCAATAAATTAAACAATTTTTAAATCAACCATCAATGGATTTTTATTATTTTTTGTTAATAAAACAGAAGATTATGCAAGATCACTAATAAAATGACCCAAAATTGATAAACCCATTAGACCTTTAATAAACACTGAGGCAGCACCAAATTATAAAATATCTAAATTACTATCACAAATATTAAAACATAAAGTAAAACTTCAACAACAAATATAATATAAAAAACAGTATCGAACTCGCAGAACAACTAAAAAACATACAAATAAGGAAAAACAAAATTATATTCTTTCTACATTTCAAACATGTACAAACATATTTCCATTGACGACACCATAAATATTATAACAAATACACTGAAAACACATAATGAAAACGACACATACATTAGACATTTAACTAATAGTTTGAAAATTATAACAACATTATTTTCAATATAATAACAAATTATACCATCAAAAAGTTGGACTATCCATGGGAGCCCCAACCTCTGCTATCATCTCCGAAATCTTTTTACAAAAACTTGAAGAAATAATAAATATAATAAAATTGAATAATCCATTAGGAAGTTACTTTAGATACTTTTATGACACTCTATATATATCCCGAAATAAAGACATTAACATTTCTAATAGGCCTATATTAAATTCATTTAACAATTTGGATAATCGAATAATAAACTAAATTACTTAGACCCAACCATAAATAGCAATGAAAATAATTTTGAGTATTCAATACACATAAAACCATCTCAAACTAATTTAATAATTCCAAATAAGTCTAATCATCCTCCACAATATAAAATGGCAGCATTCAATTCATTAATATACACTATGTATAGAATCCCGTTACATGAATAAGAAAGGAACAAAGAAAGAAATATTATCAAACAAATAGCAATAGACAATGGATACAAAATAATAACTACCAATAAATTAGAAAATAAAATAAAACATAAACTTACTTGTGTCTTTTGTAAAAGATTACACTAATTCACCAATTCACTAATTCCTTCCATGTCACAGTCACTATCAGAGCTGTTGCTGTCCGTATCCGAGCTGTCTGAACAGCTGTTGTTGTTATTAACAGCTGATGAAGGAATCCACAAAATTGTCTATGTTTGGTTCCAGTGAAGCGTAATATTCTTCCACTTCTTGAACATGTTTTATTTTTGGTTTCCACTGTTCGGGTCCCATTACACTAAACTTATCCTCACACAATCTTGTCACTTCGTATGGACCGAATGAAATGTTCTGTTTCGCGACAAGTCTTTTCACCTCAGCCCAAATTAGTTCAATAGGGTTACGTTTAGGATGATAGGGCGGGAGACGTAACACTTCATATCCTTCACTTTCCAGAATATCATTCAAAACATATTTTTTTAATTGCCTCTTATATAATTTAATAAGTTTGTAAAGCTGCGGTTTTAGCATAGTGTCTGAATAAGGAATCCCCTTTCTAGTCAACCACTGCTTCATCTCACCTTTCTTGCTATTTGATGTGGGTACTTTTCGACTTTAATGTTTTGATAAGGGGCGTTATAAATCACAAGCATTGATCAAGGTTCTAGTTTTGGAAGCAGCTTTGCACGTATCCACTTCATATAGTTTTCCTTATTCATATTTTTGTGATATGAATAACACATATGATGACGCTTTCCACATACTTAGTGCACCAGGAATGAAACCTTTTTCCCTCCAACATGTATAATAATCATACGATCTCCTTTAGAAATCGGAGAATGAATGCCTTGACTGGATTCGTCTGACCATACGTTTCCACTTATATGAAAATAATGAATGTATGTTTCATCGATATAAATTGTAGGACGGCCTTCATCTCTTTATTTATTGATAGCTTGGAGATAACGATTTTATATCCTCTGTTCTCTGACATCAGATTGTTCAAAAGGTAATTTTCTATTATTCCTAATTTTTTCCTAATTTAAAAGTTCTTTCGTATCAAAGAAAGCGCACACATTTTCACTTCCGGTAAACCCTCTTCTTTTTTAAAGTTCTTCCTTCAAATGTTCTGATGTTGGGAATTGTTTTTTTATGGTATAAAATTCATGCATTAATCGCCGCACAACACCTTGATCATCTAGTTCAGTTACAGGTTTCGCTTTCGTTCGCTTCTTGTTCGGAGTAACAAATGAAGTAGGCTTATCATCCTCATTCCAATTTTCAAGTTGTCGTAACTCCTTGTTTATTTTAGTCACCACATGCTCAGAAACGCCAGTAGCAGCAGCAGTTCGCTCCCTAACTCTAACAACTGGATCGTGGATTGTCACCTCTTTGTTATCAGCCTCTTTCTTCATAAATTTAAACACATTGCTAATTATTTCCCTGCTTTGCCCGTTTAGAACTTTCCCGCCTAGCCTACTGTTCACACCAGCCATTATGAAGAATTTTAATGGTTTCACTTTATTAGTTTCACTAACACACACACGGAGCACTAGCACAAACGCAACTGAGATTCGCAAGACAACATCGACTACTGAAAAGATATCAACTTGCGTCTGCCAGCGAGCCATAACATCTTGCTGTGCCTGTAATCTGGCGTCTTGGTGGGGCGAGAACCGAGCTTAGCTGATTATGGTACGAATTTTAACGAAGACGTCCGAACATTTTACCGCGCTTATTATTCTCGTCTTAGTGCTTATGCTTAGTTATAGCCTAAACTACTGTGCGAAGTGCGAAAACCACCGTAGGCGCTTAAAGGTAAGAATTGTTTTATTTTATTAGCACAAAACAAATGATATTCAAAAGTAGGTAAGCTTTCTAAATTTCTATAGGTAAAAAACGGATCTTGAGTGTTTTACGGCAGCCAATACAATTCCGTATTTTTACTTCTTTAATATCAGGCGAGGCGATCGATTTTGAAATTCCAGTAGAAATAATTGTTTTGATGTAGGCTATTCATATACCTAGTTTTGTTTCAACATATGTACAGGTGTGTAGCAAACGCGCGCTCGCCTCTCTCCCTCTCACCCCTCTCTCTGTCTCTCTCTCTCGCACGCGGACGCACGCACACACACACATTCTTTCATACGCGCTGTAACGACACAAAAATTCTAAAAGAAATAAGCACATCTTATTAAATCAAGCATAAATAATACATATAGTAATATAATAATAATAATGGGGCGCAATATTAATGACAATAGGCCTAAGAGAAATTTAATAAACTAATTAGAAAATGAACTTGTTGAAGAAGAGTTGCAGTATTAAAAACAGATAGAATAATATAAGGATAATTAAAACTACTATATTACAAGAGTAGTGAATAAAAAAGATGGATGACATTAAAGCTAATAAATAATTGAATTCTGAAGTGAAGTTATATAAAAGAGAAAGAAATCTACTTAAGAAATATACCAACAGTAATATTGAATATAATAAATAAATGGAGTTATTGGAAGGCAAGGTAGAATAAGAAGAAATATTCAGAAGATAAAAGATTCCAATGATGTGTATAATGATAAGATTTATAATTATTTTATTTATAGAGTGTAGAAGGCTAAGGCGCCACTCTAGAATTATTTTATGGGCAGCAGCCAAAGTGCACTGTACCAGGTATGTGAATGTTCGGATGAGCAATTGGACGTAAAAGGGCCACTCAACGCCGATATTCATTCATAATACCATATTAATATAGGGGGAATCATTTAACAATAGTACGGAATCAATGTGAATAAAAGAATGGAATATATAAATAAAATATACCATGAACCAAGAGAAAATTTAAGAATTACAATTCGTTAAAGCCACCAATACAAATAAACAAACTCCAGAGATAAAGAAGAAAATAAATGGTATTGACAAGAAAAGTAGGTTTCAATTCGCCTATAATAATGAAGAATTTGTTTAATAAATGTCAATCTTATCACCAAGCAATTTTAATACCATAATATCATACACTTCAACTGTTGAAGACATCAGCAAGCAATAACAAGTTATCTAAACAAATCGAAATCAAAGTAATTTGAAAGAAGAAACAGTAATAAACAAAAGTGTGAATCTATTTAAAAACCAAAAGTTCTATAACAGACGTTACTATGACAAATTACTGTACTAGATAGACAGTACCCAGTTAGATTTGGAGTAGTCCATAAACAAATAAATAATGATAATAAATTTAATGAATAATGAATGAATCAAATAGAAAGGCATATAAAGTACAATACAAATTTAGAAGTAAATGTAAAATGTAATTAAAATGTGATACAAATATAATATAAGACAAGTGTAGTTACTTGGTAAGAGGATGTGAGATACAGTGGTATTCAATTAAGAATAACTGTGAGTGGGTAGTAATTATAAACAATTATTTAATGAAATGAATTACTAATCCATAGTAGCAGATGATACTGACATTAACATTTAGTTTTTTCTTTATTAGTGTTTGAGTTATATAAGTTTAATAGATATTAATCACACAGACAATGGTTTAAAAGTGTGCATTCAGTTAAGCCCTAGAGGGAATTATAGTAATTGGAATATAATTGTCAATTAATAGTTTGTTTATATTTAAAGAAATTAATTAATATAAAACAAGTGTAAGCAGGATCGATTATGTCTTCCAATAAAAAATGTAATCAGTCAACATAGGCCTAGATGATTATGTTCAGTAAATAATAAATTATTTCAAAATATTTGTCAAATTACAAATAACTATAATATTTGGTATTAAAATTGTTCATAGTTTTGTCAGATAAAATAATATGTAAATTGTATTAAGTATTATGATGTAATAACTAAAAAGCAACTTGTATGTAAAACGTAAAATAATGTATTATATAAAAATAATATCCTATGACAACTAAATCTCAATTTGCACAGATATGACCAGAGTATTTATGTGTATCCAGGAAACCAAAAGAGAGAAAAAGAATTTTTGATTATTATTATGATGGTAAATAAACCAAGAAGGAGTTGGGTTGAATTTTGGTAAAAGAAACTAAATATTTATACAGAAAACATATGAATATTATTAAAAATATAATATAATACAAGGTAAAAAACACTATATAAAACCTATAACAGAATATAAAATTGGAGCATATAAAGAAACATCATAAATAAATCACCTTTAAAACATTACTGATCCAACAACCAGAAAGAACAACTACACTTGGATTAACTTAATAACAGGACACTGGACTTCAATCATAATATTCCACCAGAAGGCTTCGGACAACGAAATTGACAAGATAAACATTTGTTGATCACCAAAAGAAGTGGATTCCTTCATTTGGACAACATAAACAAACTAACAACATTGGAATTTTTCATCACTGAGACCAGGAGGCTGTGTGAAACCGAACTGAACTGATAAACATTGTGTAACGTATATATATTATTATAATTAATACTAAATTTATATTATTTCATTAGTATCTTGTTTGTAACGTAATGTACTTTCTGTACTTGTGTCTTGTAATAAATTGACGCATCCAAAGTGAGGCATAAAGAACCTGTAATTCCTGAAGTGTTATAAATTGGCGAACCCAGCAGTGGGGTTTAGAGAAGATATTGATAAGGGACAATTACGTGGGGTTACAGCGCGGACGTGTACTATAATAAATGTAATTTAGTAAGTGGCTTAGCAGTATAGTATAGTAAAAATTAGTGAATTAAACATTAAATGTAATATAAAAATAAAAACAAAAGCAATTAAAAGTAACAAAACAATTTAAAGTTATAAGAATAATTTGTTCATAAAAACTTTAAAAGTTAGTTAAGCAGATCAGAGGTAAGGTTTATATACATGTTGTGTGTGTGTGCGTGCGCTCGCTCGCCCACACGACATTTAAGCAAGAAACGGGATATGTGTTAGTTGCATTTGAGAAAGATTTTGCCAGGCTCCTAGTACTACTTATTATAGTGTACTATTTAGTATCATTTATGCATTGTACCGGTACTCTATTATACACATTTCACAATTACTCTTGTCAAACACTGTCACTATTCTAAGATCTTTCAAGCAAAGACACACATGTCCATCCAAGTTGTGAGTAACTCATTAACCAGTAAACAATTGACAAAATGTTCCGAGTAATTATGTTTTAAATTAAAATCAACAAAGACAAACTGATATTTTAATTCGGCTTGAGTTAGCCCTTAGTCACTTAAAAGTAAATTAAATGCCTGGCATTTAGAAACAGTAAAACTGTTTGGATACATAAGCTAAGTCAGATAGTAAAAATCTGTTGCAAAGTTTCTGAAATTGCCTCTTACAAACTCATAAAGTAAGAAAACTTACAAACTTTCTCCATTTACAATACTATTAGAGATATTAACAGGAAAACAAAATGAGCAGAGAAGAAAAGTACAAATCAGTATTTGCAGTATGCCATTATACGGTATAACATATAGGTCTATATATATGCTATGTTACTTTATATGGAATATAAATTGTGATTGTTAAATACAGTTTAGTTGTTACCGTTTCATCTGAAATTTGCTTATTAAATTTAAATTCTATGAAAAGAATGCTATGTTTATTTTCAGATGAATACTACTGCTGTAAAATGTGATTTTTGCAGCAAAGAGTTCAGTAAGAGTTCTTATTGTAAAGACCATATTAGAATTGTTCACAAAAGAAATGCCAAAGGTGAGCAAATTAAAACAACTAAATTTACTTGCACTTTGTGTAACAAACAATATTCCCAAAACAAGAGTTTACAGCGACACATCAAATCAACCCATTCTTCTGAGCCAAAACAAATTTATAAATGTGATATGTGCACTTATACAACAATTTACCAGTGTAGTTTAAAACGTCACATATTAAAAGTACATAAAATGACAAGAAATCCTTAGCACGATCTTACATGTGTACTCTATGTAGTGCAAAATACGAGCATAAACAGACCCTCATAAAGCATGAAAGAAAATACCATAACATTGAAAAACCTTCACTTTTGGTTGAAAGAAAATGTCCTATTTGTAAATTCATAACAAGGAGACCAAAGCGACGTAATGAAGAGAATATTTACAGTCATTTTGAAAATGTACATGGCATTTTTATGAAGTTTGAACGTCACAGTTTTGATTCTGTCGATGAATTTAATGCGTGGAAACAAGAAATTGAAAAAAACAACAACTTCTTTTGTTAAACAAAAGTCAAATGGAAATGTATCTGTTTACCAACACAGAAGTGGTTTTTACAGGAAACAAGGTGTTAACAAACGTCACATAAAAATTATGGGCACATGTAAAATAAATGCCTTTTGTCCAGCAATGATCAAGATGTAAAAATTAAAAAATTATACTTTGAATGTGTCATATCTTTCTACACATGTTGGTCATAAAAACGAGTTAAAACATATTCACTTGACGAAGAAAGAGAGAAACCAAATTGCAACTCACTTAGCAAGTAAAATACCCCATGAGGAAATTTTAAAAGATATATGGTGTTGTATATCAAATTGTGAATTACAAAGAATTCACCTAGTGAACAAAAAAGATATAATAAATATTGAAAAAAGCTTTAATCTAAATGATGAAGCCACAAAACATCCATTTGACCCTGTAAGCATCCAGGCTTGGGTTGAAGATCTTAAAACATCAAAGGACACTGCCTTAGTGGTTTATAAACCACAAGGTGTAAATAGTTTTGAGTTTCCTCAACTGAAAAAAGAAGATTTTTTGTTATTATTTATGACCAACGCACAAAAAACTATTCTACAAAAGTATGGTAGTGACGTTGTATGTATTGATGGCACCCATGGCCTTAATAACTACAACTTTCAGTTATACACACTTCTAACACTGGACGAAACTAGAGAGGGGTTTCCTTGCACTTTCGTGTTTTTTTTTATCAAATAAAGTCTGTATTAGGATGTATTACAACCCATACATTTATGTCTGACATGGAAGACACCTTCTATTCCACATGGTGTAAAACAATGGGGACTTCAAATAATCGTATTTATTGTACATGGCATGTATTAAGGGCATGGAAGACCAATGTAAATACAAAAATTAAAATAAGAGAAAAGCGAGACAGTGTGTTTAAAATGTTACAGGCTCTGTTATATGAACTTGATGAAGACGCTTTTAACAAAATGTTCCATGAAGTTTTAAGGAGACTTCATGATGATAAAGAAACACATTCATTTTATGGATATTTTTTTAAACAATATATTAATAAAAAACAATACAGATCATGGGCCTACTGTTATCGGATTCATTTAGGTATAAACACTAACATGTCTATAGAAAATTTTAATAAAATATTAAAATATTGTTATCTTAAAGGAAAACGGATTAAACGACTGGATAAAAGAATCTGTGCCATATTACATTTGCTCAGAGATAAAATTTTTGATCTGATAATTAAAATGAAAAAAGGAAAACTTGTGAAAAAATTGCAAGTATTAAGAAATCGTCACAAAGCTAGTATGTTGTTGGACGCAGAGAAAGTTTTGACAACTTTAGATGACAAGTGGCAGGTCTTGTCATCCACACAAACAGAATTTTATACTGTTAAACGGATTAAACACTGCAAGTCATGTCATTTACAGTGCATACACTGTAACTCTTGCTTTCATGAGTTTGTGTGTTCGTGTATGGACAGTGCCATACGAAACAATATGTGCAAACATATTCACCTTGTTTGTAGAACACTAACCAATAGGATCCCTGAGGAAAGGGAGAACGAAGAAAATACTCTTATTATAGATCTTCCAAAGGATATTATGTTAGAAGAAACAGTGGTAAATGAAGCAAGTAGGCCTAAAAGTAAAGACACAGAAAAGAGCATATCTTTAAATAATAAAAGAATGAAACTGTTTGAACAATTTCAAGAGATTCAGAAAAACCTACAAACTGTTGAACAGTTTCAATACGCAAAAAACAGATAGGACAGTTACATAGGACAATAAAAGCTATGAAGTCATCTGCTGAAAGGAGCTTAAAGGTATGTATAATTTTCAGTCAGATTATCCATTTTATTTTGTAGTACAGTTTAATCCAAACTACCTACTCACCAACTTATCTGTCTTCTCACCCACCTACACAAACTATCCACCCACCCATCTATCCAAATTTTAGCCTATAGCTTTACTTAGGATATCTATCCACCTACTCTCCTATTCAGATATACACTCACATACCGGTTTATCTAATCATCTGCTCACTACTGAATCATCTAATCAGTAGCCTACTTACTGAATTATTTATCTATCTATCCATCTACCCATCCCAGTACTGATTTTGTGTGTGTTTACATTAGATTTATAATTATTAGGTTCATTGAAATATTCTAAAATCTTATCGTATGTATTTTTTCCAAATTGTTCTTATAGCAGTAGATTAAAATAAATAAATAAATTTCTCTTAACACCAGCCACAAAACTTAATCTGGGCATAAAGATAAAAATGTTTTTGATTGTATTTTTACTGTGTCAGTTTTTTGCTTAACAAATTTTGAAAACTTTTTTTACTAATTTTATTAATTACAAAAAACTAACGGTTAAGTAGGTATCATTAAGTGAACTCTTGTTACCTAAAGTAAATCCACACTTACCAGTCGAAAAATTTAATACAATTAGTTTTGAGTGTACTACAAGCGGGACATGTTTACTTTAAACTACGCAACGAGAACTAGATGTAGTTAGAGATTTTTTTCTTGTAGTGTTTGATACTTTTTTTGCGTTGCAGGTCACCGAAAATACTGCACACGACAGAAACATTATCAAACAGAGACGGTTCACACCAAAAAACAAACATCAAAGACAGGACACTAAGTCCAAGGAGCAAATCTAGGCAATTGCTTTGGATTTGCTCCTTAATAATCAGAATTAATTATAAATATATCAGGACTCGGAACACTAATTTTTATAAAATTATACATACTTGTAAGCTCCTTTCAACAGCTGACTTCATCGCTGTCAGTGTTATTAAAAGATGTCTGATCTGTTTTTTGCGTAGTAAAACTATTCTACAGTTCCTATGTTTTCCTGAATTTCTGTAAATTCTGCAGACAAGTCAAGATTCATTTTTTTCTTTTTTTGAAGATACGCTCTTTTCTGTTTCTTTAGTTGTACTTATTAGTTTAAAATTTCTTCTAATATGACTCCGTCATTCGGAATATCTATAACGAGTGTATCTTCATTCTCCCTTTCCTCAGGGATCCTATTGTTAAGTGTTGGTGAATATGTTTGCACATATTGTTTCGTATGGCAACTGTCCATACACGAACACACAAACTCATGAAAGCAAGAGTTACAGTGTATGCACTGTAAATGACATGATGTACAGTGTTTAATACGTTTAACAAATATAATATGGCTCAGATTATTTTATCCAGTCGTTTAATCCGTTTTCCTTTTAGATAACAATATTTTATTATTTTATTAAAATTTTCTATTGACATGTTAGTGTTTATACCTAAATGAATCCGATAACAGTAGGCCCATGATCTGTATTGTTTCTTATTAATATATTGTTTTATAAAATATATTCATAAAATGAATGTGTTTCTTCATCATTAAACAGTCTTCTTAAAACTTCATGGAGCATTTATAAAAAATCAGTGTTCCTAGTCAGTAGTGATATATTTATAATCAGTGGACAACAAAATCCAGGAAATCAAATTACAATAAGGTACTACATGAAAATTGAAATTTTTATTATTAAATAGATTAATATAATGAATGTTAAAATATGATTACGTTAAGGTAATATTTATTATTAAGAAAAATCGTTACAAGAAAAATCGCTGCATGTGCCAACCAACTAATTTCTTATAAAACCGCCAACTAAATTTCTTACAAAAACGCCAATATCTCGATAACGAAAAAGCCGATTTTATTGAAACAAAACCAAAATAAAATTTGGAATTTTCTATAATTTTCACTCGCTGACACCATATAGTTATCTCTCATAAAACAAAAGTTTGTCGCATGCCGAAAATTTCACTACATGAAAATTAAAAAAAGAAACTTCATGACGTGGAACCGTCTGAAGACTCTGTTTTTGAAAATTGTTAAAACTATCGGTTAAAATTTATGCCTAAAACCATCCTCAAACTTCAATAAACACGGTGGTGAAAGAATTTTAAAAATCAGATCAGCTGTTACTTAACTTATGTCGGGCAATGAAACACATTAACTTTCTCCCGGGCTCTCCGCCCCACCGTGCGGCTCGGTTCTCGCCCCACCAAGACGCCAGAAGATATCAAGACTATTACAATAGAGATAATTCACAGAAGTCAACAATCAGGACGAGCGAAACACACTGAGTCATTACAGAACAAAAGGTGAGTCAATGTTTACATGAATGTTAGTGATTTACCCCGCGCGCCTCACTCTTTCATTCCCCCGCTCCCGGACCCAAGAACTCAGCTATGCGCCGGTAGTTATATGTAAATGAAACAACATATAATCTCTTTCATTATATTACACATTACATTTATCTTTACAATGAAAGATGTGATATATGCTTTAATGTGTGTCAGTGAGTATGTGTGTGTGTGTGTGTATGCGCGCGCCCGCTGATTAGCACGAAGGGAATGAGCGATGTCGAAACATCTTTTAAATTACACCGTATGATAGAATAAAAGAAATTCAGTATATTCTCATTTTCAGCTTTACCTTTAATGTAGTGTGATTTCCAACTATAAACATGAGGCTATTGTGAACTACACTATTATGTTATAGCTGACTCCAAGCGAACACGCTTATGAAACACAAGTAGTCCGACAGTTTACAAAGAAAACGTCGGCGGTAACAGTCTTACGAACAATTTCACACACACCTCCAGCTTAATTAACAGGCTATTACATCTAGCTGGGTTTATTTATACGTATTCAAATACAGAATTTACTACTTAAATCATACCTTATACAACTTAAACCACAAGAAAGTCATAATAAACGACGCTGTTGTTAAGAAAAAAAGATTATTTAATAACAAAGCATTATCTGGGAACCTTTGATAGAATTATTGTCACATAAAATTTTTCTAATTCCGGAAGACCAAGATATTGTGTATGTCTGAATGTGAATGCAAAATGTACTACTTCGTTAAATTCAGCGTCAAACCAAATTTTGAATAAAGTTCAATTCAAATCAGACATTCTGTGATATAATGTAAGAAATCAATTTAATACGAATTAAGAAACAAAAGTCTAATTTTTATGTTTTGTCATCTTACTGATTGCAAAATTCTCTATAATTAAAAACTATGAGTATAAACCAACAAACTTTGTGGTGATCCGTGCAAATAAACAGAGGTATATATACTGTAGGCTATAGGTGTGAGTGAGGGGGGGAAGAAAAGTGTTATCCGTGTCATACAGGCCTTGTTTTGTCAAAGGTAATTTATCCTTCGTTCTCTGGGGGATTATAGAACAAAAAACGCGTTCATACACAGCGTGTTGCTGATAATTACGAGGGTTGCCAACCGTCATAATATTTACTTTGTTTTTAATATCGAAATATGTGTTATTCTAAAAAAATATATGTGTATACGGCACAAAATCTGTAACGTAAAAAGGCAAACATCCCACACATTATACACATCATATTTAATAAACCTTTAACATACTCTTTAAGTATTTTTAAATCTGTAATATTTTCCTATAATCAAACATATTGTCTACCGTTGACCACATTTTGACGTCACGTCGCAAGTGCTGTTGACTGGAACACGTGGTCATCACATCTTTTATAGATTTTTCTTTGTTTATTAAATTAAAAATAGTCATTATTATTTTGACTACCAAGAAATTATTTACAATATTCTTTTTAAGTAACAGCTGTTACATGAAATCTCATAACGGTGTATCGTATTATATACAAAATGTGTGATATTATACATTACAATTTCCCGTAAGATATTACATTAAAACCTGTAAAGAATTTCTTGGCTTTTATTTAATGTCTGTAGTGTAACCTGCCAAAACTGACTTGGTCGTCAACTCTGAAAATACGGACGGGCTGCTACTCTGTAATATCCGTAAATACAAAGTTAACGCACGTTTAACAGAGGCAATAGAGTACCCGGAATCCCAACAGGCCGAAAAAAAGGCTAAGGTAGAATACACCCGTCTGTCCTCGGATGAAACGTGTTGCTGTCTCAAGCCCTGCAAGTTCTTATGTTCCCCTCCTAGTCTTAGTCTCTGTGAACATAACGAGACCGGTTTTTTCTGCCCGGGTATGAAAGCTGCTGTTGTATTCCATTAAATGATAAATCTGTACATCCCCATTTTATACTAAATTAAGGCTAAGAGCATAAAGTAGGATCTTGAGGACCCAATGTCTTTCAGACTTGGTTTAATTCCCACGACCATAAAAAATGACAATTATAAAGCGATGATCGATAACAATGAGCTTTACATCATATGATCTTATGACTGAAATACTAATCGCGCGATCTGTAGTAAATATTAAATTACAGTTTCGTTATTTATTTAATATTCACTTAATGTTGAGACCCACTGTTATTATCGATACTCCTATTTGAATCATTTTTAGAATAAACTATTTTTACAGAATTCATTAGAATAATATCTTTAAAAAACTGAACACTTTCGTGGCTCAAATAACAAGAGCCTAAATTTTTGTATAATTTGAGAGAGTTATTTTAATTTTCTTTGTAAGTATTTTATTTTTATTGAATCATTTGGACCCGTACAGTCCAACAGACAGAGAGACGGGCACACACACACACACACACACACACACACACGCGCGTGTTTTCATTTCTTTACCAGAAACGTGATGATATATTAGACGGATATAAATCCAAACAGTTCCGTTCATGTTTCAGATCGAATCTTACGAAGAAAAGACTTCGAACTCTGAACGGTCAGTTTTCCGAATGAAGTACAATAATTGATTTCTCAGCTTTTTTCCAGATCAGTTACTGTGATACGACTTTATTGGTTTCTATGGCAGCTGTTGTTTGTGTGTGTGTGTGTGTGTGTTTTGAACTACAATCATGATATAAGGAATACAGGTCACATACTCGTTTAGAACACACAACAACATTTAGAATTACTTGAAACAGAAGCCGATAGTCTGATAACCGGGATATTAAAAAATATTGCAGAAAGTTTGTAGTAAAAAAAAGTAAAAAAGTGAGTCCGATCGTGAGGCACAGTAGAAAACTACGGGAGGGCTCCCAGCCACGGTCAGGATATGTTTAAAATTTCCTCATGCCAATGAATTCCATTTTTGAGTTTTCAGATGGACATCCCCCACTACGAACTCCGTCTTAGAAACCAGTGTTCTATGACTGTTGCAATATGTTTTTCTGGTCGCATTTAGAGATAAGTTTTTAGGAAAGTTTGCAGTGACGTCATTGACGCGGAACTTAAAATTTGTTATATTAAGAGTGGGGGGGGGAATTCAGTTCACCTTCACCGTTGTAGTAAAGTTGTAGTAGTAGTAGTAGTAGTAGTTGCCTTCCTTACTATGTATAGTGAACCATCATTGTCTGTTTGCGTCGGTGAAAATACGCATTTCACATGTAACGATTAATATTGAAAGGCCATTTTTTGATTAATAAATAATTTTTATTTATACGAGTAAGTTATTCACCCACTAAATTTATATCCGTTTGTTAATTTTAATTAATTAATATTTTTTAATTATAAGTAATAAGATAATAATAGCAACAACAATAACAAAATATTTATTGACAATAAATAACAAATAAATATTTACAAATTAGAAAAATGAATTAGGATATAATAAATAATGCATAAATATTAATAATTAATAATATACGAGGGATATGCAGAAAGTAAGTTCGGTTTTTAAATACTACCGCGGAATCAATGTAGTCATTCTGAAGCGCATGCGCGGCAAGGCGAGTTTGTTGATTCGTTGGCAAGGCAATAACGCCAGTTCTAAAAAATTGTGCACTAAATAGGCTTCTTGACGTGTTTATAATGTCGAAGAAAATCGAGACACCCGCCGCGTGTGAAATAAGATGCATTCGTTTGAGATTGCATTCGTTTCTTGAATGCAAAAGGCATTAAACCTACTGGAATTCACCGTCCGATTTGTGGTGTTCATGGAGGCGAAGCAAAGAGTGCTTCGACAGTACAGAGATGGATACGACTTTTTAATGAAGCACGCAAAAATGTTCACTACTACTGTATGTACGGAACGGGCGAATATACTGCGGGCAGTTGCCGAGAAAATTAGAGACAACAGACGATTCACTATGGCGTCATTCTACCTGCATTTTCCAGAAATTTCACCGTCACTCCTTCACGAAATTGTGTTTGAAAAACTAAACTACCGGAAATTTTGTGCAAGCTGGGTTTCTAAAATATACTGTGTTTTGTGGAAAAAATGTACTGTTTCAAAAAATGGAATGAAGCACACTTCAACACCGCCGGAAAAATTTATGGCATACATTTCCTATCAGAAAATCATGTATACAGTCTTTTGGGACAGACAAGGGGTATGTTTATCGTCTTTTTGCCTCAGGACTCTACAGTCAACTGGAATGTCTATTGCAAAATTGTATCGTGGGATCCAGAACAAGCGACGAAGGAATGCGTGGCATTGTGTGGATCCGTGACAATTCCTGCCCATACATTCGGATACAACCCAAAATCTTCTTACAACCTTTAGCTGGAAACCATCCGCTACAGAGCCCAGGCCTCGCACCAAGTGATTATCAGTTTTTCAGGCATCCTAATCCTTCCTTGGTGGCCAACAGTTCCTTAACTACGGCGGTGTTAAAGAAGACGATATTATGTGGTTGATATGAGAAGCGGAATATTTCTGTGATGGAGGTATGCAACGCCTAATTCCCCGCTACGAAAAGTGTTTCGACAATGATTAAAACTATAGGCTATAGAAACTAGTTTAAGATCTGTATTTTAAACAGGAATAGAATTATTTTGTGAGTATGTTTCTTTAATAACTGATAGAAAATTAATTTCTAAATATCTCTCATAGTTTTACTTAAATAATAACGGCTGTAATAAATGGAATTTTTACGCTATAATTCCATCACTACTGCGAAGTTTGAAGTTAACCGACTGCGGACAAATTTTTGTGCAGTTAAGAACTATCAGCTTTCTTGCGGTTTGTCTACGGACATTACGATGTGAATAAAATATGTTCTCTTCTGTGTGTGTATTTGAATTCTGTGTTGTGTACTTTATGAAAACCCTTAGATGATAAGTATTGTGAAGTGGTGTCATAGTGTTCAAATATTTGTATATGTAATGCTAAACATTATGTAGATTCACACAGCACATATTAAACAAATAATTACAGTAATATTAGATGTTGTAAAGTACTATTATGCCACCGATTATGGGCCTGGAATAGATTTACAGTTTTATACATTCTGTCTAAATATCGCAGAATTATAAAACAAGTATATTATTTCTTATCGTAATTGAAAAATTCTCTTTCAAATGCACAGAAAGAATTATTGCGATATACGGCAAGAAATAAACGATCAGTATTTGAATTGTGGTAGAAAATTATTGTTGAAGGTGAAACTGTATTGAAGGTGATGCCATACGTCTGATAATAAGTTAAACTGTATTCATAAATAATTAACTTTCTGTTTCTGAGTGCTTCATTATATAGTGAAGCAACGGTTGAGTGTGGCGATTGTTTAGATATAGTGCGTGAACTGAGGCATGGGATGCTTGTCAATTCCTCTCACGAGGTTAAAAGCCAACTACGATATGGTTGACTGATCGACACAACATAAGTAGATACGCCTGGCCTCAGTATACCTTTGAAAAGAACACTAAATTATATATACACATTTTTGCGTGATTTTTAATAATATATTTTGTAATTACTCTTTATAGTACTTCATTAGCACATTTTTCCTAGCAGTGTCATAATAAATCATACGTATATTTACGCCGTTGATAAAATATATGGTACAAAATAGGCTCCTTACAAACGCAACAAAAACACCCTACAAGAAGCATCTACACAATGTACCCTTAAAAAAAGAATACCTTGTTTACGCAGTAACCGTTTGATTGGTATAATCAGACCTTTTATAACTGGATCTCTCATTTAAGGACATCGATTTTCACTTGAGTGAATTGAATTTATTTAATAAAAGCCTGAAATATAATGTGTCAATTTTCGACAAAAATAAAAACAATTAACTCGAGAAATAATGCATGATGAAGCAGTTATCAAAACGGTCCCTAATGTTTAAATGTATCCTTAACTTACAAATAAAACAAGAACCTCAGAATATCACGGACGTCGGTAGTGTACATAAAGCAGATAATCTAATTTTCGAACAAAATACACTGTTTTTATAAAGAAACAAGATTACGTAAATTTTATTTATTTACACTGTACATCAGCGCCCACGCTTTTTAATATAAAAGCCAATAGCTTCAAGAATTACCATCACTCTGATGAGTGGAAACAACAGGAGAAGGGTCATTTTTAGTTTTCGCCAGATTCCCCTCCCCACCCCCGGAATAACCAGCCAAGTGTTTACCCTGGCTGAATAAAATGGTAATTACTAAAGCAATATTTTGGAAAGAACGAAAAGTAAGACATGAGTCTAAAATACTTAATTTTTATGGACTTACAATGAAATATAGATTTTCCTGAAAACCTGAGTAAAATTATGCAGAATTATGATAATGAAACTTCATAAACAGTTTTGTTTAACGTTTTTTATTAAACAGTGTGATATTCTGTAGTAACGCTTGCTACAGGCACTTGTATGTGAAATATGTAAAAAAAAATAAACCTCTGCTCAACAGTCTGTAAAGGACCAAGGCATAACGCGCTGTTTTGTCTTTAGTGTGACGGTTGTATGGCATGTAAAATATGTATTTGCATTAAAATTCTAGCCCCACTGGTCAGATAATGTAAACGCCCCACTGGCGATTATACTTCTGGATAAAAGCATTCTGAATTTGGGTAATTTAATGGAGTTACTGGTTGTATGGCTCCCAACTGGCATCGCCTCCAGAGTGCCTTAGGTGCCCAATCAGGCCGATACTACAAACGAATTGCACAGGTTACGTAAACTTTAACTCACTGCGACCTACAAAGTCTAGTACTATACCCGCCAATACATAATTCTAATCGTCCGCTCTGGATTCCGACCTTGTGAAGACGAGTTAGATGGGAGACGAAAAGTTACTTCAGTCATCCGTTCGTAAACACACAAATAAAAAGGGCACTTACCTAACACATACGAGGGACTTGAATCCAAAATTAGAAAGCGTAGCCCGGTTGGAAGTACAAGGGCACGATGTTAGGGAGAAGTTACTCAAAATGCAACAAATATTATAAAATTTTACTTTTAAAGTGGGGAAGAAGTAGGAGTACAATACATCGAAAGATTCGTATACACTGCAAGAGATAACTAGTCTAGTAGGAATTTCTTATTGATCTGTATTCTGGTATACAGTCTGTATTGCTTTCTCAGTATACCATTAGGTAAATTTTGTAGTAGATGACTTCCAATTGATGTCTATAACGTCGTTCTGAGTTCTATCTTGTCTTTGCATCTCTTCACAGCTTTCAATAACAGTTTGTAATCTGCTTACTGAATTTTCTTTTAATGTTCAAGATTCCTATACCTAGTAGGAATGATACAACTGAAAGTAATATGCGTTGATGTTATGTGTAAAAATTCCTGCTGAGTATCCGCTAGAAGATAAAGTAGAGATTTGGATTAGCGATTATTATAATAGTGAAGGCACAATACCTTTAAATATTTTATGTATTTTGTTGGGTTTGTAGGACAGTTTTAAGAGTTGAAGAACGGAGATAGCAAAAACGTCTTTAACGTTATGTTTATTACTAATACTCTTTGTTAGTTAATATACTCGTAGATATGTCTTACAGTGAAATCTAGTTAAAAATGGCACTTACAAAAACATGTGTATAGACAACACACACAAATTTTATACTTGTGATTACATTAATTTATTACTTATTTATATTAATAACTTGACTTTGTTCACTGACGCATTTGCAGCACATAATAACTCATATCTACTTCCATTTTCCTTGCCTTCTTATTTCTCTCTTTAAGTGCATTGTCTCAATTAGGACTGCTACCACTGGGTTGTTTCGAGTTCAATTTACACTTTTTCTATTTAATGGAGGGACCCTCGATGGTGGATTATAAAACCGGGGGTAGTAAACGAGGTCGCTTCCAAGACTCACCTGGCCTTGGAGTATAGTTACCAAGTCCGGCAATGAGGGAACTGTGGGTCACACGTGCTGCTTGAACATAGAATCTACGCGCCAGGCGTCTCATGGTGTCATCAAAAGAGCGGATACCGAGTCCTCTCCTCAAAAGACGGGAAGAGTACCTCCGGGGGACTTTACACGCGAGCTTAAGTCCCCGGTCGAGAACGCGCTGGAGCGCTGATCTATGACAGCGAGCAAGGTATCCCCAAACAGGACAGGTATAGGTAATCACTGGCAACAGGTACGTGTTGACAGTGAGCGTACCCAGCTGGGGGGTCACTGCTGGATTAAAAAGCACGGGCCAAAGTCTACTGAGTTGCGCCGAAGCTCGTTGTCGGATGTATTGAGTATGAGGTCGCCAGGTGAGTCAGGAGTCTACATGAAGCCCGAGGTACTTGACTCTATGCGTCCAGGGCACCTCGACGGGGCCTACTTTGAGCGGCAGATGCCACTTACTTTTCGCAAGAATATTACTGCAGCACTCTTAGTAGCGTTGACGGCAACTCTCCAATCATCGGCCCACCCTACATACGTATCGAGTTGGCACTGGAGCTTGATGGGCGCATAACTTGCGTTCGGCTCCGAGGTAAAAGCCGCAGTGTCGTCCGCGAAGAGCGACAACCTTTCTCCAGGAACTCGGGGCGTGTCGTTGACGAACAACAAGAACAGGAGAGGCCCAAGTACGCTGCCCTGAGGACACCAGTGGTAATACGCCTCTCCGAGGAGAGAGCGTAGTCTATTCTCACTCGGAAGCTACGGTCTCGCAGAAAGCTGCCGATCAAGTGAACGGCAATTCTCCGAGCAATCTGGGAGAAGGACTTCCGTAAGTTTGTAAAGGTCACGCTCGTGCCACAAGCGGTCGAAGGCTTTCTCTACGTCTAGGAAGAACGCGGTCGTCTGTTTGCCCTGGCAGCCAGCCTCGGTAATACACTCCACGATTCTCATCAACTGATGAGTCGAGGAGTGCATCTCACGAAAACCGAACTGTTCGGGGATCAGCACGTCCAGTCTTTCTAAATGGTAGCGGATCCTACGCTCGATCAGTCGCTTGAAAACCTTAGACTTTGCGGACGAGAGGCTGATGGTCCTGAGGTTTTCCGCGCGAGAAAAAAATTTCTTTCCCGGCTTGGGTAACACTGTAACGGTAGTCGTTTTCCAGTTCGCCGGAAAGTTGGACAGCCTGAGACAGACATTGAACAAGTCGGATAGGAAACGTATTCCTCGCTCCGGAAGGCGATGGAATGCGGAATTCATAACTCCGTCTGGGTCAGGTGCCTTCTGGGGTTTGAGTTGAACTCTCTTCTCAGTGACCTCCTCCGGCGAGATGGGCTCCGGTTGGACCGTAATACCAGCGAAAAGAAAGCGCTCGCGGCAGATTCGTTCAGTGACGGGCGGGTTCTTGGATGGGTTGGAAGCGAATTGTCGCTCGAAACAATGAGCCAAGAACTCTGCCTTATCGAGGGGCGTCCAAGGGGTTGACCGCCGGGTCCTTCCAGTGCGGGGAGATGCGCGCTTTTTCGCTTTCCCGTTAGGGCACTGGGAATCCGCCAGACATTACAGTCCTCGGCAGCGCCATCCATCTATGCTACAGCCAGCTCCCAGCTGCGTCTACGGAACGCCAGCATGTCACGACGTAACTTGTCGGTCGCTCTGTTGAACGCAGCCTTGTCGGCCAGGTCACGAGTCCTCTGCCAGCGTCTCCGGAGGCGATTTCTCTCGCAAGCAAGCTGAGACACCTCTTCGGGGATCCGCTGATAATCGGGTGTGAGCCCCGGTTTCATCCGGGAGGACACGTCCACCGCCAAGACTACGGCTGTGTCAAACAATGCAAACACCTCATCGGCATGCTGGGTCGAGTGGTATACGCTCAGGTAGGCGGCGACTAAACGCCGTCTGACCTAGCCCAAAATTGCCGGAGGTATTTATAGTAGACGGCAAACTAACCTGTCAGGTATTGTTTTAGACATGTTAAATTATGTCGATTCGAGTGTAACGTCTCTTTTGTTACTGATCACGTTTTAGTCCGTTTTCGGGATCACAAAAATTTTATGTTAAAGCGAGTGATTTCATTATTTTAGTAATTTTTCACTCGTCACTTACATATAATTTACTTGTTAATTACTAGTTAATTATGGCAGTAATTAATATTAATTTATATAACATCTTTATTATTGCACTTTTCTGTAATAATTTTGCATCACCATTTGCGTTTATGGTTAGTTCTTAATATTAGATTAGTACTTAATCTAATGGTGTATTTATAATTGTGATATGTCTTTGGTAACAGGTAAAAAACATATTAATTAATTATTTTAATGCTTTCAATACCTGTTTTAATGACAAAACCAACAATTCGTACTTTTCCTCCGATCGCAGTACAATGCAGGTCGACGCTGGCACACACAGACAGACGACACAAACGCTGTATTTACACTACTGGGGCAGCTGTCACTTTCGACAGGCGACAGGCGTATCTACACTTGTCCTTTCATGCACAAAATTGCAAAAACTATTCGTCCTATTATTTTTTTTTAACTAATTAGTTACAAAACATACCCCCCTGGGTAAATATGCAAATATATGTATTGTTGCTGTATATATATATATATATATATATATATATATATATATATATATATTGTAGCATAACAGAATTTTCACCCTGAATATAACTTAATACAACCTAGAAAAGAAAAGTAAGAAACAATCTGTAGTGAGTAATAACAAAATGATTAAAAAATAAATTAAGTAAATTGATCATTATAGTAAATCAAATGCTGACAATGGACTATACAACAACAACAAAACTCTTGATCCAAATAAAATGAACAATCTATATAAGACAATATACGTTCAACCACATGACGATTAAAACCCCAGTACATCATCAGTACACCCAGTAAGATAAGGAGCAGTAAGGAAAGATAATCACGGATGAATTATTAAGATAACCACATCAAAGGATCCAAACATAAAACAATAGGAGAATAAAAGGACCAACTAATTCAAGCTTTGTACAAAGAGTGTAATATTAGGGAAGGTTACTTCTCAAACCTTATGACAGATAGGTACAATTTAATTAGATTCAAAATAATGACACAAAACCCTAAATCCCAGTAACCCAAGTTACAGGATACATTACATATAGATAAAGAATGTAAATTAAATATAGATATAACACCAGTGTAGAAAGTAGAATATTAAGAAGAAAAGATTAAAGACTACCATAAGTGTAAGTGATAAAGAATGCCTCAGTGAGAAGTAAAGTGGTATCAACTATAAACTATAATAGTGAAATACCAAAACTAGTGATAATAAATTGTGAATTTCCCTATTCTTAAAAAAAAAACCAATCATTATAACAAACTGTAATAGAGAATAATGCGATTAGGAGGTAGCAATTAGATTAGTGAAGTCACAATCAAACAAACAGAAAGACAGAAAATGACTGAAGTATTATTAATTGTAATAAAGTATTTAGATATAAGACGTAAGGATTGCTTCATAATAATATAACTGTGGGAACATGAACTTTCATTATATGTAATCGAAAATGTTAGATTATAAGATGTTTTGTTATAGTTAAATAATGTTAATTTGTGTTAAAGTTTTGTTAAGGTAGGAAAGGCAAGGAAGTAATCATAATATCTTTTAAATTGTAAACCAGAGAAATAATAAGGAAGCAAACTAGTTATAATATCAGTAGCAAAGCAAAACTGATTTTTAGGCCAAATTCAACTTTTAATATGTAATCAAATCCAAAAGGATAAGTTAGATAAAACTGTCTAAAATTAACAGATATTAGTCAGTTTAGAATAAAGATACTTAATTATAATTATCACAGAAATATATAATAGTAAATGTAATGATCAGAGGATAAAATTGACTTTATTTGAAATGTGTAATATAATGCCTAACAGAGGACACAGTACAAATAAAATGTAAATTAATCAGTATCGGTTTGTTGTAACAACAAATTGTTGAAGACAAAGAATAATGATGCATTAAGTAAGCTTATTTAAGGACAATGTTAACATAAAACGACTTGTAAGCCATTTAATTTCTAATTATGTGAATTATAATAAGGCCTATAAGAAATGTCAAACAAATGCCAGTTTTAAGCTTAATTGAAACTAAAATAGGTCATGTTGGATATTGATTTATGTAAAATTAGAATAGGAATATTGCTAGGTACTTAAATTTTCATGAAATTAAAAAATAATTAAATTATAGCCATAAAATAGAAAAAAATGTCATATTTCTATGAGATCAGATCTGGACAAAGACGAACAGCTAGTTTCAGACAATGGAATAGGATACCAAAATATTTCTGGAATTACTATATTAAATAACGATTTCATTTAGCAGTTGATTGTTAAACGCGAACCAGAACGGATGGGAACGTGCAGAAGGGAGTTATAAAAAATATAATAATTTGAACTAAGTTGAAAGTACCCTATGAAGAGTTACAGAAGAGGTTATAAACATAAAATTAATAAAAATAACTCAACCAATTAACGAAATGAAGAACCAGTAAAAATATACATATAATTAAACACCAAAGACACCAAGAATCATCCGCCATGTTGGAATTTTCAAATTAATACTATTCCATTGAACAACGAACTTAGCCAGATTTCGAACACTTAATACGACACTAGTAATACAGCATCAAACTACCTCTCTGAGCGAAAAAGAACATTACAAGCGAAGAATCCAGGAACTACACTATCGCAGAAGAAAATATCGCAATTACATTTGGTGAGAGGAAAAAACCAGCAGCCAGCATAGTTGGGTGAAATCCGAAGTCGATGGCGGCCATGTTTCGAGTTCATCTTGCCAGCAGTACAATGCCACGGTGAGTCAACAGCTACGTCACGTCATACGCAGCCAACTGGTTCGATTTTTAAATGACATTATTTTCAAATATAATTTTCTTTTACGTAATAGTAATTAAGTATTAATTGATTGTAAGTATAGTATTTTGTAACTTGCCTTTCCCTGACCATTTCTACAGCTCAAAGAACCTTGTTAATCAATATTTTAATTTTATATATTTTGTTAGTTGACACAATCGACCTGGGAATTGAGTCTCAGCCGCAGCAATAGTCGATGCACATAAGATTATCGCATCACTTTTAATAAATGTCATTACTGTTTCTAAATACGAGTTTCCTTAATTATTTGAGTAATCAAATTAATTTATTTCATTTTTAATTTAAATTAGAAAATAAAAGCTAAAGAAATCGAGAAGAAGAAGAAGAAAAAAAGGAGCTGAGTTAGAAGTGACTACAAATCGACCCAGCTTTGACATAATCTGATTAACACAAAAGAACAAATATTTTTTTACAGAGCCTAGCAAAATAATACACGGAAATAAATTATTACTAATAAGTTTACTTAAATAATATTAAATAATAAAAACTAATTAAATTAAATAATTAAAATATATAACTTATAAAAAAAAATAAATTTATAACTTATAAATTTTCTCAAACCTTAATTTTTATTAAACACAAACATAAATTTTATTTGTAACACGAGTTTAGTTACAATATATAAGTTATATTATTAATTATTAATAATATATATATATATAAATTATTAATTGGCAAAATTTGCTTAAAATATAACAATAAATATTGTTACAACACAAATAAGCCACCCCAGTACCAGGGATAAAAAAGATAATATTAAAAATAAATATACTTCATATTAAATTAAATAATTAAATATAAAGACGGTGACACGACAAACGACGACATTACCTAACCCAAGTGATTGACTAAACAAACAGAAACCAACAAAGAAGGGAAAAAACCGAAACCAAAGAAGGATAACGACAATTGAAGGAAGTGAACGAATTCCTACAACTAAATAAAATCAAACTAGACGAGAAGGGGAGAACCGAATTAAAATGAAGCCAATTGAAAATGAAGAAGAAGGAGAAGAAGCAGAAAAATGAAGAGGAAACGAAGGGAAACCAAGAGATAAGAAACACCACCTATAAAAGGGAGAAATGGTACACTCAAATATAAAATATTATTAATAAAACCAATAATTATCCAATACTGGAAATAAATAGTATTGTAAATGAAATAATTAATATAACTGTTTTAAACGAAAACAGTAAAGTAATCTAATAAAAAGAAAAAATACACTAACACAAAAATTAGAGTTACATATAGTAAAATCTATAGAAAAATATTATTAATACTGTGTATAATTTTTAATGAAAGAAATAGTGAGAAAGTGAGAAAGTGACAAAGAGAAATAATTATAGGGATTACCCACTAAAAAACACTTAATGTAAACAGTTAAAAAGTGCAATAGTGAAGGTGTAAATACCCCAAAATAGTGAGTGTATCAGTGATAAACACCAATTAATTAAAGGTGAAAGTGATAAGTGAAAAAAGATATTGTAAATGATAGTATGATTATAAAAAGATAGTAATAGATAAGAAAACACTCAGTAAATCAATGATGAAACAATAAACGATTTAAGAGTGAGCTTATAAAAAAAATTATGTAGTTAAGGGTAATTAGAAATAGTATTTAAAGTAGAGATAGATATAGGATATGATGTTATTCAGGGGAGAAAGCCCATGTAAGATAAACAGTTTGTGTTAACATGGAATGGAGAAAGGGATTAGTAAAGAATTAAGAAATTAAGAATATAATTAATAAACACCCTATGTTATAAGGGAAAATAAATTAACTAAGTTTGAAAGAAGTGATGATATTTCTCACTCAAAATAATAGTAAAAGAATGAAATGTATGTTAAACCAACAGTAACTAATAACTTGTAAAGAATTGTTCATTTTAATTTTATGAATGGGATATGGCTGAAGGAAGCTTACAGTCCATAGGCCTAATTGTTATATTTTAAGTATTAAGATATAGAAAATAATCTTGACATGTAATCAGAACACAAACAAATTCAAGACAACAACCACTAAACAAATCAATTGTAACAACAGGACAAAACGTTTTGTAATAAAATGAAATATAATTAGAATATAATAAGTAAAAATAATGAATGGCTACTTAGGCCTAGGAAATGCCAAACTGTCAAAACCAATAATAACAAATTGTATAAGATCCACCAGGAAATTAACAAATCTAAGGCAAGTAACTAGCCAAAAATTATGTATAAATCATTTAAAAGAAAAATGTTACAATAAGAGTTTAAATTAAAAGAAATATGTAATTATCAAATGTCAGCATGATTAGACAAAAATTAATATCTAATAGAACATGACCTTATGAGGTATTGTTTTAATCTTTGAAAGCATATAAATACAATAGTGATAATATTTAATACCCAGAAGGGAAGACAGAAAAATAAAATCAATCAGAAAATATATAATAAATTTGAATAAAAATTTCAAATATGATAACAATGGTTTTAATCTAGGCCTTAACCAATCAAAGGGTTTCAGTTACCATAGAAACGGGCCGTTGGTTACTAATTTTCCGTTAAATTTACTTACTTAGAAAAATGACGCTTGGGTAGTAGGGACGCAAGATTTTGTATGATCGAAATTTTATTTTAAAAAGTTTAAAAAACATTCAAAAGTCAACAACATGAACCAGTGAGAAGGAGATGAAGAGGTTCAACGATTAACTGATGTCCAGGAACTAAAGAAACGAAAATTAAATAGCAGAAATTCCCAAGACAATTTAGAAGATTATGCCAGCAGCCTAAGTCACTCCAAAATTGATGAAATTTCCATTACCAAAGAACAACGATCTATCACAACCGTCTGAACTGATAAGTATCATTTAAATACCCTAATCCCAGGAGTAAAAGCACTTTATATATTTCTCACATCAATACAAAACTCTCACTATAAAGTAAAAATAATTTTCTTTCAAGGATTGAATAATATAAATTTACGTAGCAAAATTGTTAACTATAAAATAACCTCGCACTAATTTGCGAACTTTGTAACAACTATTACTACACTGCCGAACAATTTATAACCACACTTTATACTGTTTAAGTACGGATAAGGTACGGTAGTGTACTTTTTTAATGTAACCATATTTTATGTTTTCTTTATAATCTCAAGAACTCCAGATTTTGGGCGAGCTGACAAGTCATGTATAAACAGTAGCCAAAATGGCGTCAGAATAACTCGTTTCAAAATTAATTTCGTCAGCCTTGAGATTTGTGTTTCTTGTTTTATGCCGGAGCAATTTTATTGAAAACTAACTTATAATATTATTGTCACATTGATTAATGATCAAACCATAATAAAGATACAGTACAGAGTGTTACCATTATTTTATTTCATAGGAAGTTGTATAATATATGTGTGTGTTAGCGATTTCACTGAGCAGACAACTAGCGCTCTTGCCATATGTGCAATACAGTAAGCTGTACAGAGGCGGGAACCATTCGAACGCTCCAGCCGTCAACGCTGAAAACACCAATCTAACTTATTAATTCACAAATTTAATTGTTTTCATTAAACAATTTGGCGCCACCCGGGATTCACAACCCCTATGAAATTACAGGTAGGTTGTACTGATAATTGTGACAACGCTACGGACTTCGGTAGCAACAACCATTAATGTAACGACAGGTGTGAGACGAACACACCACACTAACACTTTCTACACATAAAAAACAGGTGTACACATTTTACAGATACGACCGAGTCTCCCCGTTCGTTACAATATACATACATATTTATTTCAATAGGTGAGATTTGCATTTCAAATAATAATTTCACTCTCAACATATGATAGCATGTTTCAATGAGATTTGGTCAAAGTAAAACTTGCGTGTTGAAAAAATGTAATATAGACAATAAGAATCATGTCAAAATTGTTAGATTAAGTTGATTTTTGACTGTATAAAAAATATGAGTGTTGTGAAGTAGTGCGAACATATGCATGGGCACATGACGAGTGCGCGTGTGCGCGTGTGAATAACTGTTACAAAATAACAATAAAACGAATTAAATTAAATAACTTTTATGTCAATCAAATGTCCGAAATAAGACTTACACCAGAATGTGCATAAAATGAAACCTACCTATTTGTTATTACAATATTAACAAAAATTGTAATATTTGTTAGTAATATAAAGAACAAAATTTGTGAGTTTTTTGGTAAAAAAGGTTTTACATCCACAAGAAACCAATAAAATTATACCGGTTTTATTTGCACGTTTTACATTGTTCACATACAATTTCTTACAATTAGCATGTTATTTAGACTGGAGGCGTAAGTGAGGGAACGTTTTGACCAATGAGATTGGGTAATAGATCAGTTGATTTGATCCGTGACGGGATGTAAATCAGTGTACCTTACAACTCAGAAGAAGCAGTCTCGTTACTCTCTATAACGTGTAATCGTTAACTCTGATTCAGTGTGTTAGGTCTGTCAGTATTTACGAACAGTAGTAGTAAAGTGCGCGGCTGAATATCTGAGTGCTAGTTCGGTAAAGTTCAAGTGATCGTCCGTGTAGGCAGTTATGAACACATCAAGTTCCCGGAGCAATATAATTCAGTAATAATTAATAATACAACACTGTTCATAGAAGTATCCAACCGGTAAACGACCCTGAGAGCTGGAAAACAGGAGGAGATCCTGAAAAAGAACCACAGGAAGAGCGGCGGTACCTGACGTCTACTTGAAAGGAGCATTTGTCGACACTCATCAGGAAACGAGGAGAAACACTCCATTATTCATCAAACCAGGAAAGTGAAACCATCTATATAAACTAAATAAATCAATAAGAAACAATTATAAACTAAAAGAGACAGAAAAACTTATAGGAATTAAGATATATGTTATTAGAGTGTAGGAATTATTTTCAAGTATAAAGTAAAAGTCAACAGACACTGTCAATTAATTTTATTTTGCAGAAATTGTTCATTAAGTTTTATTTACGACAGAAGTATTAATTTATTTCATTTCAACCGAACGATTAATTTATTTTATTTTGTATTAAAAACTGTTTGTTAATTTTTGTTGTGTTATAAACTGTAGTAAATGCCGTGCAATCTATAAATTAAGGTAAACCTTTAATAAAGCCAAAACATTCCATATCTAATTATCGACTAATTATTCTTAGCGACCTTGTACATATAAAACATAAAATAAGCGTTTTTTTGTTGTTGAAGGAATCTGTAGCCTATTTGTTGTTTTTAAGTTATAGAAAGATATTGCCTTCAAATGAAATTAAATCTTAAATGTGATTATCAAAGCACACATATTATTTATGAACCTACAATTTCCCAAGTTTTCTTTCAGTACCTTAATATGTTCGATTTCAAGAAAATGTGTATCACTTTTGTAGTGGGTTACTTGCCCTATCAACTGAGCTTAACTTATTAAGTGACTCTCGAAAACGATCACATGAATATTTAAATCATAACAGCCCACATATCTACTTCAATTTGTATAATCCGCGTTATAACCGTTTCTTTTTCAATGACTGTTGGGTTTTTACAAATGCAGATATTTTTTAATACAGATGAGTATTATTTTTTATTGGAGTGATTGTACTAAAGCCTGAGAGATATACAAAAGACTATAAAACCGTATTTTACAGTATTTTATCATATATTTAAATAGAAATGTTCATGATGTTGATAAATTTTCTTATATCATAGGGCAAACATGGTTTTACGCCTTTCAAAATTACAATTATATAAACAGTGTGGATCATATTGTCGACTATTTCGTACGATACTTAAAAAATACATGTGGTAATGATGCTATCGCTGTATTCGATGGCTATAACACACAGTATACGGTAATGTTGTTATTTAAAAGGTACTTGAAGATTGTACATCGATATGTTTGTACTCGTACGATTAACTGCTACCATAAAAAGCGGCAAGGTAGTTTATTTGTTAAAAAACCTGACGGAAAACGTCTCAACAAAAGTTTATTCATAAACAAGTCCAGTAAAAAAATCTGTTCTTATGTCTTGTATGGAAATATCTATCATGTTACGTTCTTTTATATACTGTAACACACCGTGAGTGTTTTACGAAAAAGGGAAAATTAAATCTGTAAAATTTAATAAGCGAGGAGATGGGAAAGATCCTGCTAAAGATTTATAGAAAGCAAAAAAACAAGATGTTAGGGATATTTTAATGCTCAACTACATGCGCTATTGCATTGTACGGTGGACAAAAATACGGAATCGTTTATCAAAGCTACACAAAAATTTTGCATGTTGAAATGTGTTATATACATCTGATGCAACATTACAGCATTTCAAAAGGGTATAGCTACAGTCGCAGTTATGGATAGGAAACAATTTATCGCCACCTATAAACAGTTGTTGGAAACACGTACTAAATGTCTTGAACCCAGTCATAATGAATAAAAGTATCTCTCCCATAAAACCTACTAAAAATGACATTTTGTGTCTGTAAAACTGGTTTTGTAGCAACTTGCGGTTGCAAAAAAAAGCGACCGGTACTCTAGGGTGCCTTACATGTGCTGGAAGTAATTGATTCCAAAATCAACAGAGTAGTTGACACCGTGTATTCAAAGTAGTTCCTAATTAGAATATATGTCGTTCTTAAGGTAGGCAAAGTATGTCGTGAATCGTTAGTTGTAAGAATAGGCTTTTTCTAAAGTGGAGTGTGTGTACCTTTAAAACATGTTTTTTTTTCAGTTTAACTAAGTCTTTTGTTTTGAAAAGTAATGAAAAGGTGCACCGGTGGTACCAGCTGACCATCGGTTACTATCTTGCACCATAACATACTATTTACACAGATATAGCCAAATAATATAAAATTGACTCTGTAACGTGTTGTCACAGGAGGAGCACCGTACAGTATGTAAAATTACACCACAGTCTTGCCATTATATGACCGTGTAATATAATTTTTCGATCAGTGAAAGACGTGTCATAAAGTGTAACAGGAATGAAGTGGAATATGGAATATTATGGAATGGAATATTACTTTAAAGTAAGTAATGAAGAAGTGGGGCACAATAAAGGAATAAATAGGCGTAACAGACTTTAAAGGAAACTGTGTTGCCATTAAGGAACTAATATTGAAAAGAGCAGAGCTCTCTGAGGTATGAAGTTGCTATTGGCATAACCGTACTCGGCTGTTATTGTCATTTACTCCTCTAGACGTTTTATAGTTCTTAGAAATAATAAAAGTTGAGATGTCTCTTTAATTGTACATTGCCTATGACAGTTGAAAGTATCCGGGGGCTTTACCTTACCTTAACGTTTGGTAAGGTAAATGCAAATGTACTTTGGATATCAACGACAGAGGACTGTGACCATTGTGTAATCATTAGTGTGTTTGAATCCTGCAGTCAAAAATATGTTCTGACTTTCAGACAGTCACTGCTGCCAATTGATCCGTCACTGCTTAGCCGTTTGAAGTTTAAATGTTGTTCCATATACGTATCTGTAAGGAAGACCATATATACACACGTTCAACGTGCAGAGAGGTACAATTGGATTGTTGAGCCTAGAGAAAAATCATCATAAATACGGAATTCACGTGTATTTTACAACAATTCTTTCAATAACAAAAACGATTTGGTTAGTTCAGTATT
The DNA here is from genome assembly GCA_034769895.1 of Magicicada septendecula. Taxonomy (NCBI): domain Eukaryota; kingdom Metazoa; phylum Arthropoda; class Insecta; order Hemiptera; family Cicadidae; genus Magicicada; species Magicicada septendecula. The sequence goes on along the minus strand of CM068368.1, from coordinate 476,812,445 downwards.
TTAAGACATAAGTACTACACAAAATGTGCTACAAGGGTTGTGCCGTATATGAAATACATTAAAAGTAAACTGATGTTAGAAAAACAGTCAATTAAGACAATACCAAATTAGCAAACAGTAGTTTTTGTCTATAAGAGTAAAGAATAATAATATTACTAATATTACTGAATAAAAGATTTTTAGTAATTTATAACATATCTTCATACCTTCTTGAGAAAACAAAAGTAATGGAAGTAGTGACCATTGTAAGAAAATGATAGTGGCACTAATTGATATGAAAATGCGTAGATAACTTCTAATGTAGGGCTTTATCGAATTAACATTATTAAATGGGCTCTCGTTATTGTCTTCACATGACTTTGTGTAGCGATGGATATCCGTTTGTAATATAACGGTATGAAATTCTCGGCAAACTTGTAGTAGACAACAAAGAATTTTATACATTTTATTTAGTATTACTACAAAAAACACAGTGTATTACTGTGTCGTCGACTTCAACAGCATGTGGCTCGCGTAAAGCTGTAAAACCATAAGTCACTGCCAAACCAGCCATAACCGCAATACACAGCCAGCCAGCTACAATAGGTTTATGTTGTTTTGTTATTTATAAACCAATATTTATTATGTCTTGGGTTTAGTAACCAATGTTTGTTTGGCCTGAATACATTACATTACACACACACACACACACACACAAACACACAAATATTGCAATGAGTAGAATATGCATATAGGATATTACTGGAACTCAAAGCATATGATAGCATGTTCAAATGAAAATTTGTGTAAGACTGCAGGTTTCAGCAGTGTATGTTAGTCGATAAAAGACATGTTCAAATTGTTAGTTTAAAGTAGGCATATTTTTATCCAGTAAAACAAACTGTTAGTGTTGTGAAATGGTGCGGAAAGATAGGCGTGTGGTGAGTGCTGTGCGTGTGCCAGAATATTTAATTATTTTACGGGATATTATAATAAAAACATATTAAATCGAATAACTTTTGTTACAATGGGAATTGTAAGATGAGACTTGTACCAGAGTACGCCTAATGACAAGACCTATCAAATGTCAGTACAGTTGTTAGTAATTTAAAGAACGGAATATATGAATTTTTTAACAAAGAGGGTTGTATGGCCCATTAAATAAATTGTAGAATTATATTATTTTTTGGGGTTGCACGCTGTACATTGCTTTCGAACAATCTTATGTAAGAATAATTACCCTTAAAGAAGGGTTACGAATTAAGCAAACAGTGTACGAGAATTAGGCCAAATTTTCAGTTGAACTCTAATTTCGTGTCGAACAGACAGTCTCTCAGTAAACTCGAAAGCGTGTGGACGTGTGTTCTAGTATAGACGTTCGGTCTACTAGGCGTACGGACACAAGTTAAAAAGTTCGCTGGTTGCTGATATTGTAAATTTTAAATAGTGCTAATCCGGGGAAGTTAAAGATTTCATTATAGGGATTAAAAACACTTCAAGTCTGCTGGTTTATGTGTGTATGCCAAATACACGAAATTTCAGTAGAAAAAAATATCGAAAAATCGATACGTTGAAATTAATTAACTGCGATTTATAGAATTGTTTTAACCCAGAACAACCCTGAACGTCAGACACAAGGAAGAACAAACAGCGGTATCCAGAGTGAATCAACGCATCTGTATCCAGACTGGATCATCAACATCTCGGTGATCTACATTCGTTATAAAGTGCAGTGACTTTATTTTTTATAAACTTTAATAAACTTATTAAAATAAAAAGACGAAAGAACTTAAAGAAAATATTTGATGTATTAGATAGTAAGAGATAGACATTATTTTAATTTATATTCAATTATAATAAATTCAATTTTAGTTTCTTTAGGGAATTGTTCTGCCTACATAGTTGTTGCCGCTATCGGCTCTTCTTTGTTGTTTGCAGTTCCATAATGTACATCTTTGTGAGAAGGGGCAGACCTTGTGCGAGGAAGAAGGAAAGCACTCACAGCATTCAAGAAGAGTATAGGCAAGTCTGTCGACTTATTGCAAACATTTCAGTGATTGAGAATTTGAATCCTCGAGTCATTTCATAGGTGTTTCGCATAATAGCTTACATAAGTATTGTCATAATAAAATGAGTAATCAAGAAACTATTAGTTACACGTTTGTTAATGGAACTTTAATTAGAAACAATAAAATTAATAATTACAAAACTAATTGTCTGCATAAATGGCTTATACGCGTATATTGGATACACTGTTGTACGGAAGTTATTTTTCTTATTCTCTTAGTAGTTTTTCTTATTCAATGTGTAATTGTTAAAATTTAAAAAATGAATTAATTTCAGGAAACTTTCCGATCGTTGGTGCGTTCTTGCGTTAGAGCAATGTGAATATATTTGTTCGCTCGCAAGCAAGCGTGCATGCGTGTCTAGCAGATAATAACGATGTCAGTGAACTTGTTCTCTCCATGAAACCGTATTGTTACGCAAGTACAGAACGTTCTCGTACAATGGAGAGTGTCATTCTACATGTTTATCGGCTATCCCAGCAGACCCCAGCTGTAATGTTTGTGTGCGCACAATATTGCTGCTTAGAGATGAAAGACAGTTAAGTGATATTTATCATGCGTCAACAATCGAGGCTATTCCAGACCGCACCGGTCGGCGCACTGTGTTCAAGGCCAGACATTGACACTATTTCTAATAGATTCGATAGCGCCTGTAATAGGCATTTGTTTAACAAGTCATCCAAAGAGTGAAAAATTTATCTGGCATCTCAGCGGGGTATAAATATAAGCATCCAGCGACGGTAAGTTCAGTTTACGTCGGGCGATTACTCAGTGCGTCTCAAGTGGTGTTTTAGTGAAAAGTGATTATTGTGTGGGAGTCTATTAGTTGACATTTTTATTGCGTGTGAATTTTTTTAATTTGAATTTTTGTACGAGTACAATCTTGTTGAATAACTTGTTAATTACAAACTGTTATTTGTGATTAACTAAAGCTAGTGATTAGTGACTTTATTTGTTTCTCTATTTGGTTTTCCACTACACCATACGACGATGAGTGTGACAATCGTAACAGTATGTTTCTAGAGTTAATTGCATGGAAGTAGTACCGTCAAGGTCACTAACTTTCACTGCTTCTCCCTGTCACCTCCACGCCCCTCGCCCAGCGTTTTTGCCGGCTAGTACAGTGTGTAGCGTTTTAGCAGTGTTACGAAAACAAATTTCATACATCCACATTATATTCCTTGTTTCAAATTTATTTATGCGTATCGCGTAAATGAATTTGTTTTATCAGGAATAATTAGTTGTGGGTAACACTACTCAGTTAAATTCTGGGCGCCAGTATTTGAGCTATAAAAATTTGTGTGAGTCGGCAACATATTTTTTGTTGTCGCGTAAATATCTACAGAATTTCTATCTTTGCGTTTCTTCTCTCTCTTTGGCTTTTCTTTTTGTTACGATTTGCAGTCCTCTTAAACTACTATTTATACTGCGCTGGTTTTTCTTACGTTAGAGTCTAAACCTTTTAGCAATACACACCCTAACTTTACGAAGTACCATTAGGTCAGTTATTTTGTGATTTCCGTATAGTGAACTTACTTATTTAAAGTTTTACTGTTTTCTTCATGGGCGGTTATCCTACAGACTGACAGTTGTCTGAGAACGCTGACCTTGCCTGCTGTTGTCGCTTTAATTTTTTCATACTCACGGTCTTTTCCCTTTTGTAAATGAATCTGTTTTTGTTCTCTACACGGTCGTTCCTAAGCCATATGGTTCGGACGTTCTGTTAGGTATATGTACACATTTGGTATGCAAATTGCGTATACCCTGTCGGCATGTCTTTTCGGTAAATATTGCTGTCTGACACTTTTATGAATGCCTTTGTCATTTTACAATCCCCTCAAAAAAGTGTGTAAATTGCAATGTTTACTGCCCGCGCTACTACCTTTTTTCGGTTGCACAAAGATAAATAGGACTGAGCAATTTCTGTAAACAAAATTGTCGCTGTTGTGGCAAAAGCCAATCCCATTTCAGTTACAGTACCCCATTCCAAGTAGGTTGGGTGAACGAGGTGAGGAAGAGACGAATTAGCAACAAACATCCAAAATATTTATCGTCCTTAGTATTGTTGACAGACATTTTGTGCGTTTCATGTGAACGGTTGACGTCTTTATTGTAGACAGTGTGTGTATTAGTTTTTTCAATAATTTGTATTTATTATGAGTGATATTGAGGAACAGTATCCTACATTTAGTTCGTGTACAAGCAGCGGTGGTGTACGTGCGGGCCGAGAGGACATTAGAAAACAAAGTAAAGTCATCATAGCAAACGTTTACAAGTTTTTTAAAAATCTTGGCGTATAATGAAGAAGCCAGGAGGAACATAAACTTTGCACAAGTTCGAAAATTGACAGCGGAAGCTTGTGGCATTTCTGAACAGTCGGTGCAACGTATTAGCAATACCGTTGCTTCGGCAGATGATCAAGGCGTGAGTATTGTGTTCAGTTCTCCAAGGAAAGGGTATAAACGGGAACACAAAAACACTGAACTGGACGATTTTAATAAACAAATAGTCCGCAGGACCGTACTAGAATATTACGACCGAGGGGAATACCCCACTGCAAGCAAAATTCGAGCTGATCTCTGTCAGAAAATCAATTATTCTGGTTCAGAAGCCTCCGTACTTCGCCTTCTGAAAGTGCTTGGTTTTAAATTTAAGAAGTGCAACGATCGAAGAAAATTTTTAATGGAGCGCAGAGACATTGCTGCCTTGAGAGCGATATTTTTGAGAACCATGCATATACATCGTACGGAGGACAACATGCCTATAATTTATTTGGATGAAACCTGGATATCACAGAATCATACGAATAAATACATCTGGCAAGACTCCAGAGGGAACGGTGGGCTGAAAGTACCTACTGGTAGAGGTGGCTGGCTGATTATTGCACATGCTGGATCCGCAAGTACAGGTTTCATAGCAGGTGCCAAACTTGTCTTTCGTGGCAGTAAGCATTCAGCTGCATCTGACTACCACACAGAAATGAATGCTGAAGTTTTTAAGACCTGGTTTGTTGGTATGTTGCGCTCCTTGGAAGAAGGCTCTGTCATCGTGATGGATAATGCCAGCTATCATTCTGTACAAATAGATAAACCACCATGTTCAAACTGGCGTAAAGCGGATATCATGGAGTGGCTGCGTAAGAAGAGAATTTCATTTTCTACAGCTGAAACCAGGGATGAACTTCTTTCTAAAGAAGAGATCCGAACGGCCAAGAAGACGTACGAATTGGATCAACTGGCAAATGAAATGGGACATACGGTAGTGCGCCTGCCACCATATCATTGTCAGTATAATCCGATCGAGCTGATATGGGCCCAAGTTAAACGGTATGTTGCAAACAAGAATAAGACTTTCAGATTGGCCGATATTGAAGAACTTGCACACGAAGGTTTGGACAGGATAACTCAGGAAGACTGGGAGAAGTGCGTAAGACATGCGGAGGCACTACAAGAAGCCGATTACTCAAAGCAGTGCACGAGAGACGCCACAGTGGAGCCCTTCATCATACATTTACGTGTGAGTAGTGACAGCAAACCTGAGTCTAGTGAATCCGAAGACGAATTACTGCAGGAATGTGAAAAGTGTATATAAGCGTAAACGTGGGTAAACGTGTCTATAGCGAAGCGTAGTATTTTCTATTTTTATTGAAACATAAAAAACCGTGTGTGCGTGTTTTCTTCAGGAGTGTTATGAATGTGCTCTGTGCTATCACTTTGGAAAGTGATAATTGTGTGACTAACCCTATTTAAGGTGAGTTTTTCAACATACTGCTTATTTATAATAGTCATAAGGAATTCTATAGTTCATAAAATAAGGAAAATTTTAATTATAAAATTAGTAAGGACAATGCATAAAATATAGAATTATAAATTTAAATTCTATATTTAAAGATTTATGATATATTAATATATAAATAAGTAATTTTAAATTTATTTCATGAGGCATTTGTATTTGTTGTTTATAAAATTATCCTTATTTTCTTAAGAAATCCAATTCGTTTCACGTTTATACATACCATTATTTTTATGCTACTTGTGCATGTAACGTCTTATAGTATAGTTCTAATTTTTTTACTTAATTATTAATAAGCAGCGCAGGAAATAAAAATAGAATATTTTTCTGAGTCACGAATAGTGCGGTGTCTCTTCAATAATTAAATGGGGCAAGCTTAAGACACAGGATGCGTATAAAAATTCGTTCAAACAAAGTATAGCTGACGCGTCGAATTGAATGTTATGTATAAGATACGGAAATTAATTGTTAATTAATTATTAAAAATATATTAATTGTGATGTAATTATTATTAAGAATTATTGACAATGTAACAATGTACTCTAATGCATGTATTAGAAACTTTCTCACTTTGTTATATTCTTTACATTAAGTAGGCTTACTTACTAGTGTAGCATTTTTCGGAAGAAAGGGAAACTGTTGCTTAGTGGCAACGCTATAAGTAAGAGGTGTGACCTTGACGATACTACTTCCATGCAGTTAACTATAGTAGCAAAAACGTTAGTAACAATTTTTACCTGATTTGTAAAACTGTTACCTGATTTTTTTCCCTATTTGGAAACTGTTCCCTCTTCTTTACTCTGTACTGATGACGTTTCAACGATATCAATCCAACAGGTAACAAAAGCTGTACAAATTAAAATTTTAATATGATCGTGATCTTCAACGACCGATGGCTGTCAACGAGGGCCAAATCAGGAGCAACTTGGACGGACACAACGCCCACGAGAAAATCCTGAGATAGACATTACACCTTAAGAGGAAAACGGTCGGTGTGAAAGGGTAGGAGCAGACTCGCGAGACCGTCTGCGACAAGTTGACGAAGAAGATGTGAGTTGTACATTTCAGGTAAGGCCTCGTGGAGATCTTATTGCGGGTTACTTGGCGTTTTCTAAGATTATTATTTTAATATAATTCACAGCAAACGTGATCATGCAAACAAAAAGAAGTAACCAGTTGCTTCTTATAACATTCCTGATAACACTGTCAGTTTGAATATTTTATTTTTACATATATTCGAGTCAAATTTTTGCCTTTGTTTTAAGTTAGAAATTTTAATTCTGACAAGTCAGAAACCATCAAGTAAACAAAATGAATGCTTGCTAGCACTACGAAATAATTTAATATGTTATACTTAACAGTAAATTTATTTAATTGAGGCAATTTAGGCAACTTTAGATAATACAATTTAGTAAACCTGTAAAGGAATCGTTACAAATATTTAATGCATAGCATGTGTTAGGTGAAAATAGTTGTTCTCGACAAGGAGTAGGAAGAGTATGAAGTATATTAAAATTCTTGATTTTAAAATCGTAAAAGAGTGATTTTGATTGTTTGTACTTTTTGCGCATGTTATAGGAATACAACTGTACTACAACTACGCCCACATCAATTGTACGTCAATTACATAATATTATGTGTAAAATGTTTTCAATTATTTAAACTGTTTGAATATATTGACTGTCGAAATAATTGTCATAACAAAATTGTAAAATTCGATAAAGAAAAAGTACGTGGATTTCTTAGCTTTGTAATGTACACAAATGCAACTTCAAGGAGTATGATTTTCACATCTGTGTTTGATTAAAAACGGGAAAGCTTAAATGAGATTACATTATTTTTACAATGCACTGGGGAGTTTGTTGCGTGTTACCTCCACGTCACGTTAGGGGTGTGAAATTTCATTAGCTTATCACTACACACCCTCTGCCGCTGTTAGGTGTTACTGGTATTAGTTGTTAATGCTGAAAAATAACGGAGCGCACTCAGCGTGTGTAAAAGTGATGCCGTCAGAAAATCTTGTTAGTTGTGGAGCGGGGGCCTAGCGGGGATTCGAGTGGACTTATCATATCCAGGACTTCACGAGTTCACATTGAGGACATAATCAAAAACTAGCCTCGTTCCAGCCTATTACAGATTCCAATAAAACCAGATGGCAACCTGAATATAGCCAACAAATGCCTCACGAAACATCCACGCTTTATGTATATTCTGAGAGACAACTTCTTTTTCTGCTACACCAAAGACGTTCCTACATCATGCACCGTGACTACTTATAAAGTTTGTAAAACTTCTACTCGATCACAGAATTATGATGTGATGGTGAGATCACTAATTCAGTAAAGTGCTTTTAGGGACAAATCTAAACCAATATTCTGAGTCACCTGGTGTTACAACAAGGATTTTGCCTCCTGCCTGAAACTACTCCAATGCTACCATGGCAAAACAACTTGGTCAGTTGCTGGATGTGATAAACTTTTATAGTATATATTACGTGGAGAAGCTGAGATACAGTGCCACTTAGCTCACTTTTTCAATGAAGCTATAAGGAAAAACTGGTAAAAATTAACATCCTTGTTCATATGAAACACGATTGCATACTTGACAGTGTTACGGATGCATCAGATTTCTTCATCTGCAGCATCCTGCAGCATCGAGTAGATCACGATTGACAACCTTTCTTTTTCAGCTCTGGGAAGCTTAGTCCGGTCGAAATATGGCGCATACGATCGAGGAGTTATCACCCATTATGTAACTGCGGCGCCAGATAGAAGCTAGAATCGACAGCTAGACTGCAACAGTTTGCTACAGATATCAGGCACGTTACTGGCAATGACAATCGTACTCAACAAAACTTCCACGCGGGACGAGATCTCTGCGACTACCAGGAGTTGAAGAAGTCACAGGAATCCGATGAGGATCATAAACAAGATCAAAAACTTGGAAACTTAGTGATATTCTTATCAGTACAATGTTGTTAAAAAAAGAAAGCAAAGTTATAGAATGAGTAAGTCTCAAATCTTAGGTCGTAGACAAGAGTTTATCATGTCATATGTCATGGAGAAGTGAATGTATTTGAAAACAACTGTACGCATTTTTCAATAATCGTTGAGAGAAGAGTCTGTCTTGTCATGTAAACCATTTCCATTCTTAGTTCAATCCTGATGTAAACAAACAGGCGTGGCACATGTGAAACGCTATTTGCTACTTGAATTAGAGGCGTGTCACACTGACAGAACTAGTACAGACAAGTAACACATAACGTTGATACTGTATAAACACATGTAAATTGTCATAACTTTTACATTCCGGACCAAAGTAATATTTCTTTGACTGTGTGACTGTGTCAGAGGGACAATGACATATGTTTTATAACACGGAGAGTTAATGGCTTTTTTATTCACTCTTTGAATATCGCAACACAAAAAGGAAAGTATATTTTACAGCGAAAATAGACGCTGTGATAATTACTTACCAGTATTACTTATTACTTACGGTGTATTATAATTTGCTGTCGTAGAGTAGGCCTAATTCAATGCCTTCCATATCAGTGTCGCAACTTGAATCATCACTTGAGTCAGCGGTATTAGTGATAAGATTGTCCACGACAACGTCGGTAATTTTGGTTCAATTCTCATAGCTTATCTTCTTCCTTGAAAATGCTCGACACAATGACGCCACTTATCCGCCGATATTTCATTTACTGCCTTCCCTACCAGTTGTTTTACATCAGCCAGCTTATATGTTGTGTTGTGATAAGTAACTTATCCTTTCAACTGGCTCCATATTAATTCAAGAAGATTCAGAATACAGTGATAAGGAGGAAGTATTAAACCGGCGTGCTCCGATTTTTCAGCAATATCGTTTACTACAAACTATTCAAATTTACGTTCATTTTGTTTTACTATCTCTAAAAGATCAGTTTTAACGCAACTTTCTCCAAAACGTATTGTTACGGCGGTCTAACTGATCCTCGTATGGTACAGTGGAAAACAAAATACAAGACACCAATGAAATCACTAATAACCAGTTTTAATTATCACAATTACACAGTTCGTAATCAACAAGTTATTCAACAAGATACTACTCGTACAATAATTTAAGTTAATCTGTCCACACAAATAATAATGTAAACTAAAAAGCATTCCGCACTATAATCACTTTTCACTAATACACCACTTGAGACGCACTATGTAAATCGCCCGACATAAACTGAAACTAAGTGGCAGGTATGGGCTATTTATAGTCTGCAGGGTTCCATAATATGCGCCTTATAACACACACCGGCAGAGCTAGTCGAGAAGCTTGTAGAAGGACACCATCGAATGCCAGAGAACGTTCCGTATTACGTAACACTGCCTCGATTTGTTGACGCATGTTAAGTGTCACGTACACACACAAACATTACTGCTGTGCACTGCTGGGATAGCTGAGAAACGTGTAGAACGTTCTGTAATGGCGCTGAGCCATGCGAGACAATATCAGCTTTCCGCCACGCACTATTCGGAATACGTTGTCATAACAGAATGATATGGGGCGGTATCCATAATTATTACACTGCTGTTTGGTTAATTAAAAGTCAAGTAATGTACAAATCTTTTCAAACCACTTTTTAAACATATCATCATTTATTTCAGCATGATAATCCCCACTTTTTTAAGACTCTAACAGAAGTAAGCCCCCATCTAAAAACCCATGTTTGTTACCGATATGAAATAATATCAGACACTTCCCTTTGTTACGTGGTGGTTTTATTCCAGTTGACAGACCTTATAGAAAAGCCTGTCGTGATTTTTTTATTGTGGAATCACTCCATACTTTACTAGTAGTGTGTCCTTTGTGAAGCCACGTCTCATCAAGGTAAGAAATGTGGCGATTCTCTGTTCTGAACTTGTTGATTGACTTCAAGTAATTTCTTCGACAAGTCGAAATGTCCTGTTTATCTAAAATTACAGACAATATATTCTTTTTAATAAATTCAAAGCCCATACGTTTCAAAAGTTTACGGAGGTTGATACATCTATATGAGGTAGTGATAAATCAGGGTTATTATTAACATCTAATAAGAGTCTTTTTAGAATTGTAGCTTCATTACGGGAAAACGTTATGGACTTGACAATTTATAGACGTTTTAACGAAGTCATCGCATTTACCCAATACAGTATGCTAGCGTTATCTTTTCTTTTCTGGCGTAACGGGTCTTCCTGTGATTTTAATCCCACTCCTGATGCTTTGAACACTACTTTCTAAAACACCAGTAAATTCGGAAGTAAGTGTTTTAAGTCTTCAATAGCAAGAGTCGGATATTTTTCATTTAACTGGTTAAAACGTAAATACTATAAATTTTTTACCACTTTTTAATAGTTTATCCCTTTTATGTTTGTAGCAGGACACTTGATGATGGGCCAGCTGTGATATTCATCTTAATTCTCACAATATTACAAACAATGGCTCTAAAAATTATAAAAAGCAAATACGTTTGACCAACTTACACTATAGACGGGCGCGCGCGCGCACACACACACACACACACACACATATATGAAACAATCAAATACGTAGCACTGAGACTCTCATACCCTTTACACTCGTATCCCGAAACGCTAACTCGAATCGACATTTTCAATCAACGGCGAAAAAATTCTACTATGCATTCATAAAGATGATTAATTGTAATCAAAAACCACTTGTCACAGTAACACTAAAGACAACTCTCACACGACTGTACATTCTGCACATGCGCAGACAGGACACATACAATACAGACAGGATTGGACAGACCATGTTGAAAGGATGCATAAGAACAGGATATAAAAACAAATTTTGGCTTATAATCAAAAGTATTCCGAAAGGGCGGGGAAATATTGGAAGACCAAAAAAGATGGTCAGACCAAGGAGTGCGCAACGGATCGTAATGTCCACAACCTGAAGAAGAAGAAGAAGACAGTGTCAACGCCACTGACCAGATGCGTTTCAGATGCACCAAGCGGGTTTGTTTATATCAAGATTAAACTAAGAACGGAAATAGTATACGTAGCTATCGTCGAGAACCGAGAACAATTGAAAACAATTACTGTATACGCATTCTGTATCGTTCTGAAGAAGAGATCGTGTATCATCGAGAAATGAGTGCATCTGAAATATTCTGCAACAACGTAAGTTATGCCAGACAGTCGGCAACAGTCGCGTGCATGCGTATAATTTTGCGTGTTCAGATAAGCTATCAGTGGTACCAACTCACTGTTGACTGAGGTGTGGCAGAGTTCCACGCAACGCCTCTTTCTCTTCTCACATTTACATAAAATTATGTTTCCGCTTCTTCATAGAAACGTAAGTGTCGTATGTGGGCGTGAGGGTTCTTATCGGTCGAAACATGGAATGTAGGAATATCTTTGTCAGGGAGGAACTTTTTTTATCAGGTTTGAGCACTCTGTAATCAAAGCCGTGGATAACTGCTCGTGATATAGGTTGAACAATCCTTTGGCATAATTAAGAGTCAACTAATAATGAATTTGTTAATGGTTGTAGTTCGGTTAGTTTGCCTTAGGATTTTATATTAATTTTCAGGGAAAATTACTACATCTCAAAAATAGATTCTTTATGAAATTATTGATATTAAGTTACTAACCGGGAACACTTTTCCAGAAATAAGGAAGGCATATAAAACATAAATAAATGAATAAACTGTGTAGAGAAACATATAGGCCTAATATTGTGTAGTGAGTGTTGTTTTTTGTACTCTACAGGAAAATTTGAGAGGTCTGCCTGTTTCTACGCTAAAATTAGTAAAGTTGATTTGAGGATAACTGTGAATCTCGGTGTAACCATGTTCGTTGTAACTAGTCTTCGCAAATAATTAGTAGAAAATACATCCTGGATACTTATTGAGAAGCTGCTGTTTTTTCAGGTCATCGTCATTATTTATTTTTAGTCGACAGTATTAAGCTTAGCGCCAGTATTGTAATTTAGAGATCTAAAGTTTCAATTATATAACAGGTGAAGCAATGAGAACGCAACAATTTGTGTTAGCTCGTGTTCGGTTACTGTGGCAATATTAAATAAACAGATGGTTTTATAACCTCAACCTCAATTTAAACTATGCCATTTCAGTAAAGATGGCTCAATGGCTAGCTGAACATCGTGTGTTTGTTGTAGAAACGTTTTTTAAACGTAATGATTCCTATATAAAAACACAAAGACTGTTCAGAAATCATTTCAATGTTGGGAGACATTGAAGAGTTATAAATTGCTTAACAATATCGAGCTGGGTAAGAACATTTAAAACCACTGTTTCCACACAGAAAACAATTGAAGGATGTAAAAAAACAGTGCATATGCCGGAAAATGTGGAAATGGTAAGAGCTGCTGTCACGCGTAGTCCAAAAAGGCCTGCGAGGAAGCATGTTATGGCGCTGCAGATTTCCAGTAGGTCTCTGTAAGGATTTTCCACCAAGATCTTTACTTCCTTCCATACAAGTTGCTCAAAAACGGTTTGCACATGATAATATTAAAAGGTTTGATTTTTGTAATGAAATATTGGAATTAAAAAATCGAGAACAAAACTATAATGAACACTTGATTATGACGAAGTACATCTTCAAACACATTGACAAAACATTTTCACGTTTTGTCAATAAACAAAACATGCACATTTTTTGTTTGTTAACGGTCCAAGTCACGTGTTTTAATTTCTTATTTTCTTACCTTTGTTAGGTCCGTCTTGTGGCTTTTATCTTTAGAATAAAATTAGTGTGACACGTTTCAGGTCATCTGACCCATCCTCAGACACTTGCTCGAAAAGAGGTCGTCATATATTAAAATTCAATTAAAATAAAAACACACATATGTAAATTCATTGTAAATAATTAAATGTTCAAAAACATGAATAACACTGTTGTCGTGGTGCACCACGCGATTACCGATCGATACTGAGTAGTGTAACTTTTCAACGTTTTGTTTTTGCGAGCGCTAGTATTGCTGTATCATATAGCGGGTTGCTTTTGAAATTCAATTTATCATTCAATATGTTGTTCTTATATGTTATATACCGCTATCCGGCATATTAGCAGATATATATTTAAATTATTACGAATCAATTTCTTTTTCAATAATAACACATTTGCAAATAATATCATTTATTACGGCCGATACGTCGACGACACATTTTTAATATTTAATAGTTCTCTGCGCCAATTGAACAATTTGAAGAATGTTTTAAATGCAATAAATAACAATATACAATTTACAATGGAAACTGAGACCGAAAATGAAATTTGCTTTCTGGACTAAACAGTCATCAAAAATAGAGATAACCTGAAATTTAAAATACATCGTAAACCTACTACTACTGACGTAACCATCCACGTTGAGTCACATCACCCATATCCACAAAAATTAGCTGCTTACAATAGTCTTGTATACAGATTACTATCCGTTGCTCTTGAAAAAGATGATTATAACACTGAGCTAGATATAATTAAACACATAGCCACGAAAAATGGATATGATCATCATATTATAGATAATATTGTCAAGTAACAAAAACCAGATTATCGAAACAAATACATAGTATGCAACCAACAACCAAATATGTTTCTACCATATTCACAGAAATAATGCCAAAAATACTAACTCCTACTTTTCATAAAATAGGATATAATATAGTTTTCAAGACCTGCAATCAAATATCAAATCTAATACGACATAAACGCCATGTCCCCACTAAGACAAGAACAGGTATATATAAATAAACATGTGACGATTGTGATGGTTACTATGTGGGTCAAACGGGGCGCCCATTTATAAAACGATTTAAAGAACATACCCCTCACAAATCAATTAGTAAAAATATCGGCTTCCTAGATAATATTAAATCCAATTATGCTCGACATTTGATAGATAATAATCACTCATATAGAAGTTTTGACACAAACTTCATACCCCTACATTTTTGTGACAAAGGACTCAGGATGAATGCACTTCAAGAATTTGAAATATACAGGGGTCATAACAACCCTGTATATAAGAACAACATATTGAATGATAAATTGAATTTCAAAAGCAACCCGCTATATGATACAACAATACTAGCGCTCGCAAAAACAAAACGTTGAAAAGTTACACTACTCAGTATCGATCGGTAATCGCGTGGTGCACCACGACAACAGTGTTATTCATGTTTTTGAACATTTAATTATTTACAATGAATTTACATAAGTGTGTTTTTATTTTAATGTTTTCTATTTTATTACTTCATAATCCATTATCATCAATCTAAAATTATATTTCTCTCTTAGTGTTTTATCTCTGGAATATCTTACCTCCCTAATTATCTTCAATAACATGTGAGTTGGTACAGATCGAAGGGGCACTTTCGGCTCCATTACTCCGCTGTCCATCCTACACCTCCAGAGGGACTTACCGTCTGCTCAGTAAAATGATTGCTGGAAGTTATTTCTTCAGAAAATCACTATTTATAAAAAGTAGTCTATTTGCGACTAATTTATTAAAACAAATCAAAAAAACATTCTCGGGAATATTCACTTCGTTGTTGTTCAGATCTGATTATTTCCTTCTTATCGATTCATTCGGATGTCCTGTATCTATCTGTGAGGCAATGTTGTTGACCTGTATAGTCTGAAATATCCTTTTTATCTTCCTTCTTGCAATAGATGTTTTCCCTATCTCTTTTCCTTTATCATTTTCAAATCAAAGAAATTCTAAATTGTAGCTGTATTAATTATTATCATTCTAATTGGCTTCATTGTAATTATAGTCATTAAATTATTCGTCGTCCTTCTTATTTTACCGTCTTGCCTTAGTACATTACCATTAATTGTTTTGTTTTTTCTTCTCGTTGTTCCCATCAAAATATTATTTTTTTCTATTATTCCAATCGAAATCATGTTATTTATAAGTAAATTATGTAAGCTGCTCTTACGTTCTTTTTGAATTTTGTTGTATTCCGTACTGTCGATCAGACACGCGTTCGCCAGTATTTATCATGAGTCTTGTCACTATTCCATTTACTTTAGTATCCCTCTTATTTATACCATGATACTGTGGTGTCTTTCTTCTTCTGTTGCTTCTTTTTCACTTAATTTGTTGTATAATATTTTCATACTAATTTTTCCATATCAGTTAAGTTAGTCTTTATTAATTATTAGTTTAATCTTTTTCTTCTTTCTTCCTTAATTTTTTCAATTCCTTTCTAGCCTTCTATTCTTTTCTTCTACGTCGGAATGGACTATTTTTTGATTTCTTTTATTATAATTATTACTATAATATTATTGTTATTCCTAACATTATTCACGCGTTGCCGGTTATCTCTAAAATCAGTCCCTTTTTGCAATAATGTTCATACTTGGTTTATCCGTGATCCCTTGTTGCTCTGATTACCATTGTCTTCAGAATTATTTCTGTTCTTGTGACATCTCTCGCTTCTCCCTTGTATTTCTTTTTTCTCCTGTTATTTTTTTCTTGTTTTAAGGCTTATTTGAATCACGCTATCATATAGTTTACTAAACCAAAACGTCACTGGTACATCAATGATTAATGATATCACTGATATTTTATCATTCATTTCTATTTCTGGTGTATTCCATTTACCTATAGACTTTTTTAAGTTGTTACATACTGTTTTATTGTAAGTAATTTCTAATGTTTCTTTTGACCTCCTCCTATAATCTTTGAAATTCATGATTTCTTTATGGTCGGTAACTGAGTTATTAAGTACATTAATTAGACCACTCTTTATCATCTCCAATTCTTCTCGTGTTTTTACTAGTTCCTTTTTACATATTTTTTCTATTTTTGTTCGTCTTCATTTCCAGGTATTTATTATTCTCTTTGTTGCTGTTAATTTTATTTTCAGATAACAATGCTCTGATTTCTTCTTTATTTTCTATTTCCTTCCTACTATCTTCTATTTTCTGATTTACTTGTTAGTAGGGGTAAACTGACAGTTCTACCCCGAATGTGACGTCATATGGCGGGAAATTCAAAAATATAGGTGGTGGGGGTAAAAATCTGGTAGTCGGCTTTCGGTCATGTTGTGGGCGGTCAGTATAAAGTGGGGTTATGTGTGCGTTGATTGGTGTATACGTCGGCGACGTTGCCGCTTCGTGCACGTGTTATAGTGTACGGGTTTGTATATGCAAGGTGTTTTGCCGGTCGGCCATGTTGTAAAATCGTCGTGGTCGGCGTTGCCAACTTGTGCTGGTTAATCGCCGTAGTCGACTCTTGCGTGTGTTATAGTGTACGGGTTTTGTATATGAACGGCGCTGCGGGCGATGGTCGATGCGGTGTATTGCGTAGTTGGCAACGGCGTGTCTATGTGTAGTCCATGATTGGTCGTAATTTGAAACGGCGTGTTTGTCGTGGCGAACTGTATCGCGAGTCCGTGTAGTGACCGGTTCGCCGTTCGCCGTTCGCCGGCCGCCGTCCGGTTGATCTGCTGTCGGACGCCGTCCGCCGCCGACGGCGAATGGCGAACGGCGAACGGCGAACGGGTTTGTGAGGCTGCGTCGTGATCCGGTTCGTCGTCGAGGATTGGTCTGTGTGTCGGATATTCTGATTGATATGTAATTTTCTATAGGTAAGTAAATATATATACAGATTGTAAAAATACGTTCGCACCAACCTGTTGGTCTAGGACTCGCTATAGCGGGCCCTACATTTGTTGTTGTAAGAAACACACATGAATAATAGGGACAAGTGGCAGTTGGCTTCCGCTGAGATTTATTGTGGAACGCACACACACACGCATCATGCATGGAAAAGGAAAGTTGAAAATAAACACTTAAGCAATTACAGATACACTCATGTATTTATTTACATGGACACATCTTATTTACAAAAATATTTACAAAAACATAAATTAAAAAGTACATATATTTTTAAATATATATACAAAAAAACTATTGTGCACGCTCATATATTATAGACACGTATTATTTACAAAAACATAAATTAAAAAATAAATACATTTTTGAATATTTTCAAAAACATAAATTAAAAAATAATTACATTTTTAAATATATATATATATATATATACATAAAAAACTGTTGTGCACGTTCATCTGTAAGAAAAGAAAGAAAGAGTATCAGTGACGCACAGTTGATGCGAGTAGGATGGTTTAGAATAACGTTTATGAGTACTGTAACATACCTCAAAAATGCATACGTCTGTAGAATTCGCGTTTCGGCTTCCCGAACGCGTAGAATCGACATTGCGGACATCTCGGTTCCGCCCCCTCCGACGCCATGGTTCGAAACCAGTTGACTATGCACCTAGAATGGAATGTGTGGGTGCACGGCAACCCGAGGAGCCTCTCCCCATCCGTGTATGGAGCTTGACACGCACCACATGTGGCGTGTGGTAGCATACCCTGGATGGGGCAGTCCTCTCTACGGGTCCAACACCACGTTGGTAATGACCTTCTAAATAATATCATCATCAACGTGGGGTTGTAGTTGTTGTGCACCCTTGGTGTCATAACGTCAATGATTTCAAACAACGGTAATCTTTGTTGTGGTTCCCGTTGTTGTGGCTGCGGCTGAGGCTGAGGCTGCGGCAGCGGCTGCGGCTGCGGCTGCGGCTGCGGCTGCGGATGCGGCTGTGGGTGATGTCTACAATGCAGCGGATGGTGTATGCAATTTGGGCGAGTGGTGCTTATCCGCTGCGGTTGATGCTGTGACAACGGTTGCGGCTCATGCTGCGGTGTCCGAGGTCGTAGTGGTTGATGCTGCGGTTGTGGGCGCGGTTGAATGTCACTGTGTGGCAGAATATAAATAAAAAGATAAAAACGTGTACATTCATGGAAAAAAAATATATGTACGCATAAGAAGATGACTTACACATCGCAGTTTGGGCGAGTGCTTATCCACTGCGGTTGATGATACGACAACGGTTGCGGCTCGTGCTGCAGTAGAGGCTGCGGTGTCTGAGGTCTTATTGGACGATGCTGCGGTTGTGGGTGCGGTTGAATGTCACTGTGTGGCAGAATATAAATAAAAAGATAAAAACGTGTACAGTCATGGAAAAAAAAATATGTACGCATAAGAAGATGACTTACATACTGACGTCGATTATGGTTATCGTTGATGATGAGTTGTTAAATACTTCATCATCATCAAAAAAACTTGGCGACTGTCATCATCATCATCATCATCATCATCACTATCATCAAAAAGATTGACGAGCCTCTCATCAAATTCCACATCGTCCATGTGCATAAAGACACCGCTGACAGTGTCACCACTGTATCCGCTAGATTCATCATTACTGGAAAAAAGAAGTACAAATTTAATATCGAACGTAAACACAACAGTACAACGGAATGTTAATGAAAACGGTCGTACCGACTCGTGCCGGGTTCAGGAGATGCAGGAGTTCTGCTGGCAGCAGTAGTTGGAGTGACAGCATCACTGAAAAAAATAAGTATAAATTTAACACCCAATGCAAACGTAATAGTGCAATAGTTTGTTAATGAAAACGGACTTACCGACTCGTGTCGGGTTGAGGAGACGCTGGGCTCGTGCTGACAGCAGCGGGTGGACCATCAGAATCACTGAAAATAAAAAAAAAATATATATATATATATAAATTTAACGTCTACTGTAATCGTAATAGTATAAAAGATTGACAATGAAAACTCACTTACCCACTCGTCCCGGGTTGAAGAGATGTAGGACTCGTGGTTGCCAGCAACGCACGTTGTATCCGTTGTGAACTACAAAAAAACAATAAGTCAGCCGAATGGAATATATTGTTTATGCTCATTAATACATAAAAAAAGGTGTACTTACTATCTTGCACGCCGCTGCTCCTCTTGTATATGGTGTTTGCATACTCGTCCTCGTGCGTTATTATGCATTCTGTAAAATGTAATGAATTATGTATATTAATTAGTAAAAGAACATAATAAAGTGTGTGTGTGTGTGTATTGCTGAAATTAAACAGAAAATACAGTAAGTACTTACATGCAAGATGTAAAACAAACTGAATATGATAATCGTAGCGACAAAAATCTTATATATATATATGCATTTGCTCGGTGGGAGTCTGCTACAGACATGCTCCCCCCTATCATAACGTTCACAAGGTCAGACAACATCTTGTTGTTTAAAATTAAACGCATATTCCCCCTCTGTCTCGGCGGGAGTCGATTACATCACCAGCGGCTCGCGTCCGGTTTCACAAGGTTAAACTGACGTCATCTAGTCGCCTACCTCCCCACACTTGCACTGTGTGAATTGTATTAAATAATTTTTATACATGAAATACGAGTTTATTCTTACCATGAGTTACTGTTCCGTATATCTCCGCCTCTTCACTTCATTGTTAGTACCAGCATTGTCGTCGGATATCGTGCGTTTACGCGTTCTGTAGTGTCCGTACGCGAGCGTAGTTACGCCGTCGTCCAGTACATACCTCTTATCGTCATAAGGTGACAGGGAAAGTTTCGTTATACGTTGCGTGTACAGCTTATGACGATCGCTTCGTATACACTCGGCAGAGGTAAAAACAGTACGACTATCGAAAAGACACTCGCTGTACAATCGATGACGTAACCTATTTTTTATTCCCGTCCTTGGCACACCTTTCGCCACCTTTTTGTTGGTGCGGTCGGACAATAGGAGCGAGTAACATTTCGCTCTGAGTCCGACAAATTCCCTGAAGGGTTTCCCGTGGGTTTCATCCTTGAACTTCCCCACGACCTTTTTGTTGTCGTCGCTATGACAAGGATGATCCACGGGATAGTCCGACGTGTCGAAAAGGTGGAGATCCTCTTTCATATCAGCGTACACATTATCAGTCCGTATGCTGTAAAGTAAACTGTCTGTATCAGTCATCAGTAATGTCAATCGTTGTCCGTACTTGGCGACAGCGTACCGATAATAAAAGTCGTACATTATTAGTTTGCTGACGTCGAGTACTGTGAAGCCGACGTACACCGGACGGGAAAGGAATATCGTCCTGTTTCGTAAGGCCAGTCCGACCAAGTCATCGGTATAGCGGATCATACGCTTTAGTCGTGGATTGAAAACCAGTTTCTGCAGCCGTTGTTCGTTGGAGACTAGTTGGAAGTCTATTCGTTTCCTCACGTTCTCCAGCGATTTACTATAGACGGCGTTGACCATCAGTTTGAAAAAATCCGTTTCAAAACTGTTTGTGGCTGCCGCTCTCTTTTGCGTGTTGAAATCGATAAACGGTTTCATCCACGCTCTCTGTTTAAAACTCAACACCCTATGGATCGCTTTCAATTCTAGTCCAAGACTCAGATACAACTTTAAATTTCGAAAATGGAGAACGTATTTTTGTTTGTCGTCCAAAGTCGTCAGCAACTTGCGAACGGACGACGAAGGCGTTTCCGATCCGCTAAACCCTTTTGTATAGTGCAGACGTGTGTGGAGTCGGTGAGAGTATGGTGAAAGCTTGTCGGGATTGACGCAGGAACGGACGGGCGCCAGTGGATAATCAGAGTGGAGGTCGTGAAGTTCACGTGGATAGTGTAGGTCGACTTCGAGTATGTAGCCTGTGTCACTGTCATCGCTCAGAGTACGCACGTCCAGTGAATCGATTTCGTTACGATCAAGCCATCTGAAGTCGGCGTAAGGGAGCGGTTGTGACATGGCTGCACCGTAAAGGTTGTTGCAGTCAGTGTACAGTATGAAAGAGGTCGGCTTTGAAGCATCGTACTGATCGATGATTAGCGGGTTGTTGGCCTTGGCATGGCGGTTGGGTACCATGCTAACGCCGCCGCGAACAGACGATTCGATAAAGAGATGCTGATCTATATCCGTCAACAGCTCCAGTTGCACACCGCTCATCTTTAACATCGCGTGCCAAGCGACGCCAGGAAGCGAGTAAAAATGAGCCGGGTCGATCTGGTAGTACCGCATGGCCATCTCACGGAACGCCTCGAAGACGTCGGCCAGCAGCAGTACATCTGTTTTCAGATACAGATCGTGATATTCACCCAGCGTACGGATTCCGAAAGTCCGCCACACGTTCTGCGCGTG
Source organism: Magicicada septendecula (assembly GCA_034769895.1). NCBI lineage: Eukaryota > Metazoa > Arthropoda > Insecta > Hemiptera > Cicadidae > Magicicada > Magicicada septendecula. Next base: position 476,790,580 of record CM068368.1, on the reverse strand, counting down.
AGCGTAATCTTCGTCCGACACAGGTGATTCACTCAGCCTGTTGAAAAAGTGTTCACGTGCAGGCAGACGTGTTTCGTCGAACCTCTTGCTACCTGTCATATAATCGTAAGGGTAGACGCCCATACGTAAGATTAGCACGAAGTGTTCTTCGAAACATTGCTTCGTTAAAGCGAAATCTGCACCGCTCGCGCGCAAGTTTCCAACCAGCATGTCCAAGGACGTGTTCAAAAATTGAAGCGTGTCTACGAAACGCAGGGCACCCAACGAGACCGATACGAAGCGTTCACTAGTGGTAGCGATACAAGCGAGATTGTCGTATTTGCCCAACCCTTGTACCAAGTGATGCGCATCGTTACCTCGTAAGTTATGGAAAAGGACGGGTATGTGTAGGGGAGTCTTGAAGTTGAGGTTACAGACGTTGTGCGCTGCGCCCAGGTATTGACCGGTCAGATGACAGTGGTTGCGCACCTTGTCGTCGTCAGTCAGAGGATTTCCACAGAGGTGGCATACGACGGTATTCGCGAAAGATAACACGTCATGCTCACTCATAGTCATAGGCACGATGGAATGTATGATTCTGAAGAGTTCACGCTCTTCGACGACCAGTCTATCGAGAAAGGTCTCTACCACGTTCTCACCGTGATAAATGACCTGAGGTTTGAACATTTTACGCTCGTGGTCGACTATGAGGTAGGAGAAACCTGAAGGAAGGTGTAACGACTCCGTTGTGGTGGACGATGTGTGAGGAGGAGGGTCGCAGCGATGGCAAAGGACGATAAAAGATTCAAAGTCTCCGTATATCGCGAAAGGGACCTTGTGACAGTAGGTGTAATTTTTGAAACACATCACTTTCTCCTCCTCCTTCACAGGTAAACGAATTCTCTGTTCACCGTACGGTGAACAGGGGGGGACGTGTTCGGTAAGGAGCCGTTCTTCGTAGAACCTGTGCAGACAGTAATCGCAATAGAAAGAACGCCCGTCGTGTTTTGTTAGTGAAGACAATAAGCGACTCATATTTTTTACTAAACAGTAATGTTGTCGGTCGTTAGTGGTAAGAAGTAATAGATTAACGTGATGTCGTCTACCAATGGAAGGAGTTATTCTTAACGGGTAAATTTCATTGTCTTCGTATCCGAAAACATTTATAGAAATGTCAGAATTGTCTCGTTCGAATTTCACAATGTCGCATAGACGGGTGGGATAAGTTATACCGGAAGTGACGATACTGGGGAAATGTAATTTGTATTTCGATACACGATCGTTGTGCGAGTGTTGAGGAAACAGTGCGGCCAATACTGACCATACGAAACACATTTGATCGCCCGTATTGTTCACGTTGATGATGGATTTAGTACGAGACAATTCGGGGGGTGTACGGATGAAACTGGAGGCGGCCAGCGGTTGGTACCGTGAGAGAACGAGTTCTAAAGAGACGATGTGGTCCAACACCCAACCGCTACCCTCGCGCGTGAATTTATAAATTGATTCAATGATTTTTTCGTACGAAGCTTCTAAACGATCCGGCAATATGTCTTAGTCACCGATCAGCGTCGTATGACATCGTCCATGAAAATAGGCTTCAGTCGTCACTTCTTCGTCCTCGTCTGTGTCAGCGTTTACTATGTACTTGACAAATCTCGCTTTAACCGTTATATGCCACTTTATACTAAGCAATCGTGCCAGTTCGTTTAGAATGTCCGTACGTAACGTATCGTGCATTTCATCGAAAAAGGTTATGACATCGTTGACACATTCTTCGTCCTCCGTAACAGCCGTGTAAACGTACGATATCAACGCGCCACGCAACGAATGTTTACGAGCAACAGCAAACGACTGCATTCTTGGTACAATTAACTACAACAACAACAAAAAACTTGAAACGATAAAAACAAAACAATTACTTGCTCGCTTGAGGAACAATGTAAGACTGATATGAAGTTAGAAATTAATCACCACTTTATATGCACCACGTGAAACTTAGTCTGCACGAGACTCGCAGGTTAACTACAAAGTGAACGTGAACAGCGATCCCCTCTCCGCTTACACTTCAGGCTGCGCACGCAGCTATCCGCTCCCACTACCATGGTTTATTTCATAACGCTCCTACAAACTATTGGTGATAGCAATCCCCTACTACCGAGTGCGCGCGCATCTCTCCCCCACTGGTTGCGCGCGCAGCTATCCTCGCTGAGGTGGAATGTACCGAAGTAAACGAGCATTCTAGCTTCAGATATGGACGAATACGCACATTCTTTTACAAAACGTCTGAAGAGCTACTACAAAATCAAACGTCGTGGGCATATTAAAATTTACGTTCCTATATACCCGCATGAGAACGTGAAATTGTACGATCTGGCTAAAGCCGGGTTCTTTTACGAAGGCGACGGTGATGTTGTAAGATGTTGTGTATGCAAAATAAGAATTATGAATTGAGAGGTGGGCGACAATCCCACCCAAGTCTATAAGGCATCAATGTCCACATGTAATTTCGTCCGCGAGTGGTTGTAGAAGTCGACGCAGACGCACACAAAAAAACTGCTCTTTTCAGAGCCGGCATAAACTCACATACAATCCCATTTGGGTAGTACTAGAAGTACTATGCGTTAGTACTACTACTACTAAACGACACTAGCCAGTCCAAAGTGTGAGTGATGGTGCCCATGATTAAAAAAAAAATTCAAAACAATATGCGTATACACTTTAAGTATCGTGTAGATGTCGAAGCACGTATCACTTGCTTCACAGATCATCGACACGATGGACGTCTATCAATACAACGATGAGAAACATTTTGTGATAACAAAACCCTCGCAAAGCGCGATACGATCCAACTTGTGTTCCATGTATTTTGTGAAGAAAAAACGATTTTGCGGCAACTACTGTACACGTTACAAGTTCGGTGTTGATAGATATCACGGACGTTGTTGCCATCACATTAAAAAACGTACCAGTGATCTGCCACCTATCGTGCTGTTGATGATAGTCTCCGATCGTATACACAACAAATCACGTTGGCTTGAATTTATCGAAGAGTGCGAACGTAACAACGTACCAATAGAACTCGTGGTTTACGAAAAGAGTATGTTCAAGTGTACCGTACGTCATGGATGGAATTTTCTTTCACGTTTCCGCCCGATTACCGAACTGTATCGTGCCGTTCAACGCGTGCACGGTTTACACGATTCGCACGGACGGATGAACTACGCAACGGTGTACACGGACATGCTCGCATATGGAAGTTCGATCCCTCACGCTTCGTGTTGCATTGTCATTACGGAGCGCACTATTCCGATACGTACACCTATTGAAATATACAGAAGCGCGACAGCGATAGCGCCAAAGCGCGCACTAGATCCTAGCTACAACGTAAGTTTTGACGTGCACTGCCCGCCGTCCTCGTTACCGACACTAGCGAGAGGGAAACAGTTCGCGATAGTGAACAACAAGGCGCAAGGATTGTTTTCGGTACCCTTTCTGAAGGAGGCGTTGCCTACGCTTCGCGAGTATTATGAATACTTCAGTCTGCAGTATTCGCACGAACAAGGGTACATGGTGAAAGACCGACGTTTGTACAAACAGTGGCGGCGGTGCACCGGTGCTATGGCTGACGAATTTTGGTTGTTGAACTCGTACCTGATACGCCTGCACTTGGAGTCACGAAGTCAGCGCCCGATCGCTGAACTCAAAGCTAAACACATGTGCGAGCGCCTACCCGAGAACGATAACGTCATAGTCGCGGAAATGCACGAGGATCGCGACAACGTTATACGTAGCGTCGTATTCAAAGACATGAATTCCGTCAAGACCGTACGAGCGTTGGACACGAAACAACATACGCTTATGAGATATTACAGCGGAATGGGTCTCGTGCGTAATGGGTGTATGAATATCGGTTTAGCTCACGTTTTAACGTACTTGCGCAATCACAAGAAGAACGCGCTGTTCTTCCGTTCAGTCGAGATGATATAATTGGGTGTGTTGTGGTGGCGTCGCGACAGTCATGTGATGGAAGGCAGTCGTACCAGAACGGTACCAACGAGAGTTACGTTCAGCACAGAGCGGACGGTTTACGACGTGCCAGTGTATTGTGAATCACGGTTTGCAACGCGACGACATGAGAATGAAACAACGAGCGAAGAACGTACAGCAGACCTTTCGCAAGACTATCGCGTCGGAGTTGCACAGACCAGTAAGACGGAATTTTCCGAGACGAGCGGTCGAGTTGAAGGGACTTCACGACTTGTACCAAGCGGACCTGGTAGAGATGATACCGCACGCCAAGGTGAACAAGGGATTCAAGTACCTCATGACGATGATTAACGCGTTTAGCAAGTACGCGTACGCAGTTCCGTTAAAAACAAAGACGGGTGTAGAGGTCGCACGAGCTCTGGAACCGATTCTGCGCGCTAATAAAATGAAATATCTTTAGACGGACAACGGGAAAGAGTACTACAACAGCGTCGTACAAACGTTGCTGAGGAGATATGGTGTCACACTGTATACTACGTATAGTGAGAAAAAGACGTCCATCGTGGAACGCTTCAACCGTACGTTGAAAACTCACATGTATCGTGCGTTCAGCGAACAAGGTCATTACCGTTGGTTGGATATGTTACCGGAACTGGTCAGAGTGTACAACGACAGCGTGCACAGAACGATCGGAATGAAACCATGTCAGGTGAACGAATCCAACGAACGCACGGTGCTACGACGGATTCACAAGAACACAGCGAGAAGCATCGACTATAAACAACCAAAGTTCAAAGTAGGCGATCGAGTGCGTATAAGCAAATACAAAATGACGTTCGCCAAAGGATACATGCCTAACTGGACGAACGAGATATTTCATGTTCACACGGTACGTACCGCCAGCGTACCCGTCACTTACTCGTTAAAGGATCATACGGGAGAAGTGTTGAAAGGCGGTTTTTACGAACACGAAATCAGTAAATCGAACGTTGGTGACGTGTACTTGGTAGAAAAATCGTACAACGTAAAGGTGATCGTGTGAAAGTCAGGTGGTTAGGATTCGAAGGTAAACACGATTCGTGGATACCCAAGAAGAACTTGCTATAACAAGGAATTGGCTTGCGGAATAGAACCAGTATGCGTCGGTGCGTTACGATGACAACATGCGCGCTCTGTACGGTGTGAAAGACGTTGTGTCGCATCCTGGCTACGATGTGTACGTCGTGAACACGCCCGAGAACGAGATCGAGCGCATGCGCAGGATATTAACAGTACACGAGTATTGGCAACGGGTTACTAATCGTGTGACGAGATTCCGACTCAGCGAAATAGTACCTAGAGGCACCGGATTCGATCACTACAAAGAATGTGTTTGGTCGGATCCGAACTCTGAAACGGGTCCTGACACTTGTGTGTGCAGTTACATATCCGTCGATTGTACCAACATAGTGCGAATATTAACTAGACTTTGGACGGAACAAAATGAAAATATTACAACAAGCGCACAGACTAAAAATAAAGGACGTGGACTATTCGAAATTGTGTGGCGATGGTGGTGGCGGTGGTTGTGGCAGAAAAAAACGTAAGCACGGACGTCTTCTGCCCGATACCGTACGTTCGATCATCTGCGGACCTTCCGCGTGCGGAAAGACTAACGTCATGTTCAACCTATTGTTCGATGTGAACGGGTTGAGATTCGCGAACCTGTACGTGTTTTCTAAATCATTGTTTCAACCCAAATATCAGATGCTGGAGACCCTGATGACACGACTTTCCAACGAAGGAATGGGTTATCACGCGTACAACGATAACGATGAGATACCCCCTCCTGACGAGGTCGATCCCAATTCTATTATTGTGTTCGACGATGTGTCTTGTGAAAGACAACACAACATACGCAAGTATTTCGCTATGGGACGACACAGTGGAGTGGACGCGTTTTACCTGTGTCAGACGTACAGCCAAGTGCCGAAACAGTTGGTACGCGACAACGCCAATCTAATAGTGTTGTTCAAACAGGGCGATCTCAACTTGAAGCACGTGTACAACGATCACGTCAATATGGACATGAAATACGACACGTTTAAGAACGTGTGCGCTGAAGCGTGGAAAGATCGTTACGGGTTTCTCGTCGTGGACAAGGATTCTTCTATCGACATCGGTAGGTACAGAGCTGGTTTCGATCGTTTCATAGTAGTCACGTCTAACGATTAACAGCTGTTCACCAAAAAAATTGTCGAGCGTACGGGTAAATACAAGTGTCCCGCTGTCATCGACGTTAGTCGACGTACCGACGTTTATCGAGATGGACGAAAAGAAGAAACGATTAGCCCACGATATCGACACGATCAGCGATGACATACGGAAGAAATACGGTGCGTTAAAACACGGTATCCGTGAAGAGGAAGCAACTTTATCTACAAGTTACAAACCGATACTGGAACCGTTACAAACTATTTCGCAAGCGTTGGTTGAAAAAAAAACGTAAAACAACAAACGAAAAGTCGACGAAAAAGATGAAGCGTGAGGAGGAGGAGGAGGAGGAGGAGGAGGCGGTGGAAGAGGAGGATCTGATGGGCGCGAGTAGTAAGATCGATATAGGAACACCGCTCCGTCACCGATCGACACCACGTTTCCTGAAAACACCCGTGATAGCCGAAACATCGGACGAGGACGACGACGACGAGGGCGATCCTAGTCTCAACATCGAAAAAATGTTAGACACACCAGAAGGAAGGCATGAAGCGCGTAGATATTTCCTGTCCAAATACGACAGCGCATCGTTAGCGAACAAGTACATGCGCATGATCGTGTCGGCCGAACGTGATCGTCTGATGGACTATACATACGGTGTAAGAAACACAAATGGAAAATGGATGATCGGTGATTCACCGTTTGAAATCGAAACGGACGATACGATCCTCATCAACGGTAAACGATATAAAGGCACACCGGGTCTATACGAACTCGTGTTCATAAAGGACCCTAACGAAAACATTTACAACGAGACGGATATGAAGGCGTACAAAGATATAATACGCGCCACCAACGCGCACAAGCATTATTATTTAGCGAACGCTCAGGTAGAGGCGAACAGAGGTGTAAAGTATAAACGGATAATATCAAAGCTGTTCCCACCGAAACGTACAGGACACGGGTATAATACCGACAGAACGTATATGGTAGCGTCGAAAAAAAAGACAAAATCGATTACGTGCACTGGGACGATCCGAATGAACTGGTGGACAGATTGCGAGTGTTGATAGCGTCACAGCGCGCTGGAAACGGTGGGCACACGAACGGAATCGTTTCAATAGTAGAAGAACTACGTGAAGCTGACATCATCGTATAAATTAGACGGGTATACGACGACTACCGTCATTAGCAACAGCATCGAGACACGATTCACACATGTATACCACGCTAGTGTTTATTATCGCGTCCACGAGAGTCGTCGCATCGTCCTTCGAGAGTAATAACGCGAACGATATAGACTTCGCTATCGATTACTTGACGCGTTACGGATATGTGCCCGACGATAGTTTACAAGACACAGACAACGCCACCGTCGACGGCGGCGTTATTACGTCCTACCTGCGGACGTTTCAAGAGAATTACAATTTAACCGTAAACGGAGAATTGAACAACGAAACGATGAATCTGATGCAGGCGCGGAGATGTGGTAACAAATATTTTGCGTCGTACACCTTACGAACGCCTTGGACCAAGAGACGACTGTCGTGGCGGTTCGTTCACGGTACCGCTGACGCTATAAAAGCGACACGACAAGCGTTCGCTATATGGCGGAAACATTCAAATTTGGAATTCGAATATCGACCCAACGACATAAATGTGGACATAGCCATCGTTATGAGATATTTTAAACACAGGTGTCTGACCTCCAAGTGTACGATCTGCGGGTACGATTTGGACGGACGGGGAGGTATACTCGCACACGCTTACTACCCGCCCGATCTACCTTACAACACTTCCGAAATACATATGGACTACTACGAATCGTGGAATTATACGAACGCAACCGAAATACCGGACGATCAGACCAGTTTTCTACAGGTGCTAACGCACGAAATCGGACACGCGTTAGGGCTGGCTCATTCCCTCGAGAAGGAATCGATCATGTACCCTTTCTACGTACCGCGCTCGGATGGACCGTTTGACCTGAGAGACGACGATATAAGAGGCATTCAGCACTTGTACGGGAAGCCGTCGATCGCTATGGCGACGACGACGACGACGACGACGACGACGACGACGAGGTCGATGACGAACGACACCGTCTGGACGACGACGGATTTATGTCGACTAAAGAATGTTAATCAATTTTTAATAATCAACAGACACGTATGTATAGTGCACGATAACTTTTTGTGGACAATGGACCTCGAGTCGAAGCGTCCGGGTGGTGGTGGGAGTCCGCTTCTGTTGACGGATTGGTTGACGTTCTTACCGTTAACGTTCACCAAAATTTCGGCGATGTACCAGAGACCGCGCTCCGAAGAAGTGGTGCTCTTCGTAGACGGATACGTGTACATGTTCGATATACACAGTCTACAGCCGGTGAACGGGTATCCAAAAGCGATCACGACTCTCGGTGTTCGCACGCTGACAAAAATAAACGCTGCGATACACACCTACACAGGACGTACATTTCTGCTGTATAACGATATGTATTACGGTGAGATAGACGAGTGCTCGTTCATGATCAAGAAACACGGATACGTTAAAGATCGCTTTGTCGGCTTACCTGAAGCCGTTGATAGCGCGTTTCGATATACCGACGGAAAGATTTATTTCTTCGAAGACGCACGTGTATACGTGTACGATGAATTTCTAAACACGATCGTGAAAGGAAAACATACCGACGGACTCTCCGTCGTCGGAATAAAATGTATAGACAGTACGATCGTATCAAAACTAATCGATTTATTACGTGAATACGTATAAATTCTGCGTACGATGGTCTACGCGCATCATTAACGAGATGAGCGTTGACAAGTTCGGCAGACACCAGAGCGCCGCCAGAGTCCAAAGGGAGACGCGACGCAGTCTGCGGGAGGATATCGGAATCGCGATGACAGAGGACGGACACTTCGACGTAGCGGGGAAAAAATACACAACTTGGGCTAACCGCATGATGGTAACGATGCCGTTCCACTGCGGTTCGTGCAAGACCACTGTCTGGTCGTCGATCCGTCAACGCAAGGTTCCTCGAGAATAGACGTGAAAGGTAGTAAGCTCATCAACGTCGGCGCTCCCATCGATCTCACGGATGCTGTCAACAAGCAGTATGTAGACTACACGTGTTTGCGTTTCACGACGGTACCGAACAAGAAGAACGGCACCGTCATCGATGCGCGGGACCATCGCATACAGTCTCTGAGAGACCCGATTCGTTCGAGAGACGCTGCGACCAAAGTATACGTGGACGCAAAGATCATACCGAAGGATACGAACTCTAACCTAATGGTCGGCAACGTGCGGATAACGCAGTTAGCGTCGCCTGTCAACAACAAAGACGCTGTAAACTTGGAATTTTTGAACCAGCATACAATCACAACGGTAAACGACTCTTATTTAAACGCGCAAGGAAAGACTATTCTGAACGTCGGTGACGGTGGCACACGGCCCACAGACGCTGTGAACGTGCGTCAATTGGAGGACACGAAGTGGTACGCGAAGAGCGAAACGTACAAACTCGCAAAAGTGTTCCAACACCGTTGGGAGAAAGTGGTATCGTATATCTATAAATTGCATACGCACGCAGCGCGTACTTCACTCGGCGCCGAAGAGGCAGAGTTACTACTCACGATCAAGACGGAGACGAGCAAATTGATAAGCGATCTTGACAAGTCCTTCGACAAAAAGGACGAGAACGATTGGAGATCTCTTTATCGACAGCAGGCGAAACAGTAGACATGTACGAACTTCGTAGTCGTGTTGATAAATATAAGGGGCGTGGTCTCATAGGAAAAATAGTTAAAAGCGCGGTACCATTCGTCACAAAGTCAGTACCTACACTGATCAATCGAGCGGTGGACGTATTACCTGTGGAACTACATCTGCCCGGCTACAGATTCTGCGGACCCGGAACGAAACTAGAGGAGAGATTGGCTCGTGGTGATCGAGGAATCAACGAGTTGGACGAAACCTGTCGCGAACACGATATCGCCTACTCCAAGTATAAGGACAACGAACGAAGACGCGTAACGGATCGCGTGCTAGCCGGCAAGGCGTGGGAACGAGTGAAAGCTTTGAATTCAGGCATCAGCGAAAGAGCGTACGCGGCGGCCGTAGCGGCAGCGATGAAAGCGAAATCGGCGTTAGGTAGCGGACTATGCTGTGGTGGTGTGCGTAAAAGGCGTCGTCGCACCGGTCGACGCAAGTCGGTTCGGCGCACGATAATCAAGAGAAGGTGGAGGACGACAGGGACGGGACGACGAAGACGGACCGGTGGTGGTGGTAAAAGGGCTTTGGGACTATACCTTCGTCCGTACCGAAAAAACTAATCGAAATACCCGTGCGCCCGTTGTCCGATGGAGATCTGTACGAGTACGCGAAACGATTGCGCGTACCTCATTTCAGAGGCGTGTACATGCGCGACGCACTTCCTCGCTCACCGTGGGAGAACGAAAGCGCGATCGTGAATCTGGACGACGCTACCGGACCGGGCACGCACTGGGTATGCTACAAGAAGCGTGGTGACGGAGTCACGTATTTTGATGGATTCGGCAATCTACGCCCTCCCGTCGAGCTAATACGGTACTTTTGATCGTACATGAACGACGTTCGTTACAATTACGCGCGTAAACAACCGCCGGACACGGTCATCTGCGGTCATTTATGTTTGGATTTTTTGACATCAAACGATCAGTAAACGACAAGATGTCTTCGCTTACGGTCACCGTCACGGGTACGGATCCAAGCGCACTGGTTTGTGACTTTTTTCCACCGCTCGAACTGACGGACGGTGAATGGTATGCAGGACTGCTGGACTTTACCACGTACAACTCTATACCGAACGTGGAAAGCGGAAGAAACAACGTCTTTCCTGTACTAAAGGGTCCACGTAAAACGCTAGAACTCATCAAAATACCGACCGGTGCGTACGAAATCAGTGATATCGAAACGTACCTGAAGAAAGAGCTATCAGACCCGAAATTTACTCTACGCCCTAACAACAACACGTTAAAATGTCAACTTTATTGCTCATACGAGATCGATTTCGAGCGTACAGAACACGGAATCGGTACCATGTTGGGTTTTTCTAAGAACCGCAAGTTAGAAGCGTATATATTACACACGTCGGACACACCAGTAAACATTAACAAAGTGAACGTTTTGGAGATAAGGTGTAACGTCGTACAAGGTTCATACAAGGCGGGACGAAACGACCATATACTGCACTCGTTATGCCGACTGTCGAGCCTGGATTCAAGATAGTCGAAACGCCTGCCAACGTCATTTATCTTCCGCTTAACATACTACACTTGTGTAACGTTACAGTGTCCGTACACGATCAGGACGGTGATATTGTGAATTTTCGTGACGAAGTTATCACCGCGCGTATACATTTGAAACGCGCGTAGTAATCATGGGATTTTATTTCAACGATACCGCTTTATCTACAGCATCGGTGACGAAGAGCGGTGGTACGCACAAGATAAAAGTGGACGACACTTTTGGACAGAGTATCAGTAGACGTACGTCGTTGACGCGATTAACAACGGCTAACCGACGCTACCTGATTTCACAAGGATTCAAACTCAAGAAAAACAAGTAATATGGCGGACAGTGGTATCGTCTTATCGGTCGAACGACGACCGTTTTTTGAAGACAACATAACACCTTACGAATATCATCCTCATGCACCATACGCGTCGACGTCGCGATACGGAAATAACGATGAGATACGTATACCTAGCCTGCAACAGGAAGTCTTCACTTTACCGATGGAAAGTTTCCTGTACGTTGAAGGCAAGTTGAGCAAGAAGACAGACAGCACCAATACTGTGAACGTGAAAATGGTCAACAACGCGATCGCATTTCTCTTCGAAGAAATCCGATACGAACTGGCCGGTGTGGAAGTGGATCGTACCAAGAGCGTTGGCATCGCATCCACTATTAAAACCGTGCTATCTGTTGGTATGCATGACGTGGTTTCGGTGAAAAACGCCGGTTGGGTTGCCCCCACGGCTAAGGAGCTAACACCTTCCGGTAAAAACGGTGAATTCAACTTTTGCATACCATTGAGGATGCTGATGGGATTCGCTGAGGATTTCACGCACGTCATATTAAACATGAAACTGGAACTGATACTGTTGCGCACTTCCACTGACGTTAACGCACTGTTCTCGTCCACGGATACGTCAGATAATGCCGATATAGAACTGACCAAAATCTCTTGGATGATTCCGTTCGTGTACGTGAACAACGAAGTACGGATACGGCTGTTGGACATCGTACGCAAGGATTTACCGCTGTTCTTACCGTTTCGCAGTTGGGAACTCCACGAGTACCCGGATTTACCTTCAACTGACAGACAGACTTGGACGGTAACAACAACGACACAACTGGTGAAACCGCGGTACGTGATACTCACGTTCCAGACCGCAAGAAAGAACAATCTGAAGAAACACGCGGACGAATTCGATCACTGCAAGGTGACCAACGCAAGACTCTTTCTGAACGACAAATACTACCCGTACGATAACCTGAACCTGGATATCGATAATGGACGTTACGCTCTGCTGTACGACATGTATACAAGATTTCAAAAATCGTACTATCATAGAACTCAACCCAACGTACTTCTAGCACCGACCGAGTTCATAACGAAAGCACCGCTATTCGTCTTCGATTGTAGCGGACAGGACGAGTCGCTCAAGTCGTCACCGGTCGACGTCAGATTAGAATTCGAGTCATCGACCAATTTCCCCCCTCAGACCGCGGCCTACTGCTTGATACTGCACGATTCGCTCAACGTCTACACTCCGCTGTCCAACACGGTGCGCAGACACAATTAAACTCACTCTATATATTATTGTTTTTTTGCTGTAAATATTATGTTGCTTTTTACAATATTATGTGTGTGTGTATTTCATTTATGTGTTTTTTTATATTAAAAGATGTAATCAATTTTCATGTATTTTATTTTCTTAATACTTGTAACCTCCCTCTTTCCGAACGGTGGGAGAGGGAAACGTCTCCCCTCCTATTCTTCGCTCAGTGTTTCATCAGCGCGAGTCGTGAGAGGACGTGCACGATGCTTTCGTACGATCACAAGGATGACGATAACGATCGCAACGAAAACCGCTCTTTCAGACAGTGCGGTGAAGCGATGACGATCAAGTCCATATCTCCGGACGACAAAGAAGTGCAGATCGCACTGATTAAAAAAAAACATATCCCCTTATCCGCGTTACAGAAACATTGAAGACCGTTTAAAGAGTTTTAAAGATTGGCCGATATCGTTGACGATAACGCCTAAAGAACTAGCAGAAGCGGGTTTCTTTTACAACGGATGCAACGATAGAGTGATATGTTTTTGCTGTGGAGGCGGTTTAAACAAATGGGAGCGAGGAGAAAACGCTTGGACGGAACACGCACGTCATTTCCCCGTGTGCTCTTACGTAATGTTAGTGAAAGATAAAAAATTCATCCTAAAGGCATTGGGTATCATTACCGAACCGGAAGCAGCAGCAGGAGCAGCAGCAACAGCAGTGGCAGCAGAGAACGGACAAAGCACCGACTCGATCAAAGAGAATAACAAAAAAGAACCGGAAGCAGCAGCAGCAGTGGCAGCAGAGAACGGACAAAGCACCGACTCGATCAAAGAGAATAAAAAAGAAGAAGGGGGTCCGGATCGGGATACGATGTGCAAAGTTTGTTACGCACACATTGTTGAAGTCGTACTTATTTCCTATCGTCATTTTGTCATATGTGTGAATTGCGCCATCACTCTAAATCAGTGTCCCGTATGTAGAGCCACATACACCGCTTATATGAGAGCGTATTTCTAGTTCGTTTTCATGCACTGAGAACGTCTAAACAACGTGCAGTCAGAAAACGAACAGCAAATTCATACTCGCGCTTACCGACTGTTAATACAAAAGCAAGAACGTTTCGTCTAATGCATGAAATATACCAGTAAAAATAGTTTAAAAAACAATGCTGCTGCTGTGACGGAAGTGTTTATAAATAAACGATATCTCACTACTTCCTCAGTGTTTCGGAAGGGTGTGTCGAGAACGAACGCATGGAGCTGTTGACTTCGTACGAGTACAGACGATGCAGTGGCTTAACGAACGCAGTACTGTACCCTGTAGATCTTTTTGTATACAACGTTTTGACGCAAGAATTTGTTGCACTGATTCGTGACGTGGAGACAAGGTACAAAGTAAACGTTCCGAAAAAATTCTTTACGGACGTTTCACAACATACAACGTGTCTGTTTCGCGAGACGGACAGATCGGCAGCGTTCCTAGTAGCACCGAACACATTGTTTGTAACGAAAAAAGATGGCAGTCGACGAGCTAGCAGTCATACTTGACTTTCACTGTTTCGTGGACGATAACGGAAACGAACTCGTCAAGGAACTGGCCGTTATGGATGTCACCGCATTTACCAGCAGACATTGGATATTTGCACCACCAGTGGACACGAACGTTTCGAATCACAAACACATGAGGACGAACCGATGGTTAACGGAGCATTATCACGGACTAGAGTGGAGGGACGGGGAGACATCGTACGAACATCTTGTGCCGATATAATAAAATACACGTTTTTTTTAACTATGTGTTCGTAAAAGGTTTTACAGAAAAAAAGATTTCTGGAAAAGCGTATCGTGCATTACAATATTATAAATTTAGAAGATTTCGGTTGTCCTAAACTCGAACAATTACGTCCGATGCACGGAACAGCATGTTTCGCGCACCGTTTATTTCCAGAAATATGTACAAATAATAGAGTGCACGCTTTACGCGAGTGGGTTATATCGGATTTTAGACTCATCAGTAGATTTCTTGTAAATTATTAACATTTTTGTTTTTATTTAGCATCGTGTCGCTTGCATAAAAATTACTGCCTTCACACCAGAATTCGATTACATCACCCTGTCTAGACGCATAAAAAACTAGTGCCGCCGTCTGGTCGTCTTTCCCCTTCCGCGCTCAACAGGAATCAATGACATCACTCTGTCTAGACGTATAAAAAAATAGCGGCATCTTTCGCTTGCATAAAAATTACTGCCTTCATGTCAGAATAAGATTACATAACCCTGTCTAGACGCATAAAAAATTAGTGCCGTCGTCTGGTCGCCTACCCCCCTTCCGCTCTCAGCAGGAGTCGATTACAACACCTTGTCTAGACAGATAAAAAAATAATTGCCGACTGGTTGCCTCCTCCCACCCATCGAACATGACGTGAAAAAGCGGCGTTCATCCTGTTTCACAGGGTTAATAATAACAGTTTACTGCTCGTTGTCTGGTTCCCCCTCCCTCGCGCTGTCTGGTTTCCCCCTCCTCAACAGCCTCCCTACTTATAACGACGCAAACGAGCGTTATTTAATTCAGACCTTGACAGAGACGCAAACGAATAGTGATTCTTCTTCATTAGAAATGGCTTCATTCGTTGCTAAGTTCGCGGACATTAGTGCTATACAATATAGGAAAATTAAAGAACTAGTAATGGGTGTAAAATATCCCATAGTGCAACTTCAAAACGTAGACAGTAAATACGGAAATGCTGTACTCGCTACTATCCAGGACTATACGGACGATAAATTGAAATATCGTGTTTATCTTCCAAGGAGATACGCAGGCGTTTGGGAAGACGATGAGTTAAAACATTTAGCACCGAACTCACTATATCTCGTTTACCGTGGAGAAAAAAACAGGGCCTACGTGATGGACATTTTAATGTAATACTGGATGGACATCTTATGAAGTAACAAGTATATTTGTATGTCATAATGTACACATTATTAAATTTGTAATATATATAGCGCTTACATGTAATTCATTTGTTTTAATTACAATTCAGTGTGTGTATGTATGTGTGTGTGTGTGTGTATGTGTGTGCATAATATGTATTTTAACTTGAATGCAATCATAAACTTGTAATATAGTGTGATTACATATATTTCTTAATTGTACAAAATTGACAATGTACAGGTGTTTACATATTATGTATTTTAACTTGTAATTAGTATGCATACATATATTTCTTAATTATACACAATTGAAAATGTACACGTGTTTACATATTATGTATTTTAACTTGTAAGTAGTGTGCATACACATATTTCTTTTATTTTAATTATATGCAATTGTCAATTCAATTCATTGTGTGTGTGTGTGTGTGTGTGTGTGTGTGTTTAAATATTTTAACTTGTAATATATTGTGTGTGTGTGTGTGTGTGTGTGTGTGTGTGTGTGTGTGTGTGTGTGTGCATAATATGTATTTTAACTTGAATGCAATCATAAACTTGTAATATAGTGTGATTACATATATTTCTTAATTGTACAAAATTGACAATGTACAGGTATTTACATATTATGTATTTTAACTTGTAATTAGTATGCATACATGTATTTCCTAATTATACACAATTGAAAATGTACACGTGTTTACATATTATGTATTTTAACTTGTAAGTAGTGTGCATACACGTATTTCTTTTATTTTAATTATATGCAATTGTCAATTCAATTCAGTGTGTGTGTGTGTGTGTGTGTGTGTGTTTAAATATTTTAACTTGTAATATATTGTGCTTATTGATAAAATTAAACGATATTATCTTAACATTTCATTGTATTTAATTTCAAAAAATCCTTTGAACTAACAGTACATTTAATCATATTTAAAATAATAGTACAACACTCAATCTACAAGCTTGAACGGTCGTTGCGCACCGACCGTTATTACATACATTCAATTAAAAAAAAATCAAATTTATATTAAAATAATTGCATAATGATAATATATTACAGAAACTAAAGAATAATTTTAAAGCAACTTACCCTGTACGAGATATTCTGTCTTTCACCGATGATGTCAAAGCAGAATCCAACGATGGTATGTACTTCAACAGATCAAATCTTTCGGCTTTTTATACATCGCTAACACCGCTTAAGGAAATGAAGATATGCAGTCATGAACAATAAAAAAGTTAACGACTCAGGAAGGCAGATGTTTAGAGACCTGTTTGCCTAACCACGCCCGTGAACAAGGTCGACCATACCGAATATCAGCTAACGCCCAGACGTCCTTACTACCACAATATATAATTAAATTCTTTTTTTATACAAAATAATTGTCAACTCCGAACAGACACTTATTACATACCCCGTCACAATAATACAAATGATAATAATTTTTTTTAATTTTTAAATTTAAGTTTTCAATTGTGTTTATTTACAATTATCCTTTTTCCGTTCATGATGAGTGAATTGTTTTTTTGTACGAAATAATTTTCACCACTGAACATACACTTATTACATACCCAACACATTAATATAAATGATAATAATTTTTTTAAATAATTTTTCATGCATAGTATGCATTCTACAATTTATACAAGTAAAGGTCATCATTCGTATCTTTACAACGATGCCGAACACTTTGTTTTTTACTCACCACCGACACACAGACCAATCCTCGACGACGAACCGGATCACCGCGTAACCCGTTCGACGCTCGCCGGCCGCCGACGGCGGCCGGCGAACGGCACCGACCGGATCACGACGCAGCCTCACGAACCCGTTCGCCATTCGCCGTCGGCGGCGGATGGCGTCCGACAGCAGATCAACCTGACGGCGGCCGGCGAACGGCGAACGGCGAACCGGATCACTACACGGACTCGCGATACAGTTCGCCACGACAAACACGCCGTTTCAAATTACGACCAATCAACGACCGACACGTCGTCAACATGGACTACACATAGACACGCCGTTGCCAACTACGCAATACACCGCATCGACCATCGCCCGCAGCGCCGTTCATATACAAAACCCGTACACTATAACACACGCAAGAGTCGACTACGGCGATTAACCAGCACAAGTTGGCAACGCCGACCACGTCGATTTTACAACATGGCCGACCGGAAAAACACCTTGCATATACAAACCCGTACACTATAACACGTGCACGAAGCGGCAACGTCGCCGACGTATACACCAATCAACGCACACATAACCCCACTTTATACTGACCGCCCAAAACATGACCGAAAGCCGACTACCAGATTTTTACCCCCACCACCTATATTTTTGAATTTCCCGCCATATGACGTCACATTCGGGGTAGAACTGTCAGTTTACCCCTACTCTTGTTCCGTTTTTTTATCGTTTGCTATTTCTTGATTCGTCTCTTCCCATTTCATATTCATCTCCGCAATTTGTTGTTTAATGCTCGTCGTATTTTCCTCCATTTGATCCTTTATTTCTCTACGGATTTCGGTCATTTGTTCCTCTATTTTATGATTTATTTGTTCGTTATTTTCGTCTATCTTCTCGTTTAAAGCTTCCATTTTCTCGTCAATTTTCTCTTCCATCTTCTTACTGTTGTCATCGATTTTCTCTTCCATTTTCTTACTGTTGTCGTCTATTTTCTTATTGGTCTCTTCCGTTTTTTATTTAATTCTCCCTTAAAATCATCCTTTAACGCCTCTATGTTTTTATT
This sequence comes from Magicicada septendecula, assembly GCA_034769895.1. Lineage (NCBI taxonomy): Eukaryota > Metazoa > Arthropoda > Insecta > Hemiptera > Cicadidae > Magicicada > Magicicada septendecula. The sequence continues at coordinate 476,771,902 of CM068368.1, read as the reverse complement.
TAATTCTCCCATCATAGCCTTCATTGATTCTAGTAAGTTCGCGTCCCCTGTTGGTGCGATTCGGTTAGGTTCCGCGGGAGGTAATATCGTTTCGCTATTTTCAACTGGTGTCACCTGCTTCTCCTCCATGTCGATGTCCTTTTCCGTATCGGCTACCCGTTTACTAGAAGTAGCTCGGCGTGGCACCTACCCTGCCTTCTCCTAAGCTACTTCGGTGGTACACATGGGAGCCATTATTATAATTTGGACAAATTACAATCTTTATGTAAAATTACAGGATGTGTTGTATCATATGATTATGTATGACAATTATCAAATCTACCACCTACTCTCAGCAAATTATGTTCATCAATAATTGGACGTAAATTAGAAATTTTACTACTATGAGGTAATTTAGAATTTGAGTTTTTTCACAAAAGTTGTAGTTCTTCTTTAAAATATTTTTGTTAAGAAAATCTAATACAAACATTAAGAAAATTTTCTAACTAAGCTATAGTTAAATACGTTTATGAATATAACTATAATGACAAATTCTTTTGACATTTGGCCTTACAATTGTTGTAAAATCTAAAAATGTAACTAATCACTTTAATCAAATTAATTTGTTAACCACGAATATCTAAATAGAATGTCATTGTCTTTGTCTTCAACTGACGTTGTGTGATGTACTGACACAAAATTTTGCTTTTTTGAACACTCAATATTTTTATTTTTTACTTTATAAAGTAATATATTTACATTACTATATGTAATAGTAATGTAACTTTATATTATTATAAAGTAAAGTGACTTTGGTGTACTAACACTATCACTTAACCAATGAGGCCCACTCCACCAAAGACCATGGCTTGCCATGTCTTTAGGAGCTAAATTGCATGATGAGATGTCTGCTGGGTTATCCTTTGATGTAACATGGTGCCAGTGGGCCTTGTCAAACCGCTCGATGATCTCGGTGACACGGTTTGCGACGAAGGTAGACAAGGACTGGGGATTCTTTTGTAGCTATGCTAACACTATAGTTGTATCTGTTCATGTGTAGGTGTTTATTTCATCAGATCGGAAATATCAGATCAGATATTTCTGATCTGATGATGAGCTGTGAAGCTTGAAAGCGCTAATTGGAAAACATTTCCTATAGTGTTGTGTAACAGGGTTGTTTCTGTTTGTGATTATAACTACTAACGCAACTAACTTTAATTAAATAAAAACTTCCGTTAAATAAACTATCCGTTTATACATAAAACCAACTGTTCCTTTATAATATCACAGGGCAATATGACGAATATATTGAGCGACCTTTCAGGCTTGTCAGTCAGTGGTGAGTGCACTGTGTCAGTGAATGGAGGACTATTTAATATATATTTACATTAAATATTTACATAAGGAGACTTTGCCTGTTGTCCACTAGTTTGTTCTTTAGGACTTCTTATACTAATAAGACGCGATTTTTTCAAAGATTCCCCCTACAAATAAAATGTAATTTAGAGGATTCTATTATGTAATGAACACTCAACCCAAAGTATAATAAATGTCACAAACACGTACGTGGATTCTTGAGTAAAATGTACACGGAATTTTAAGGTATCCAAACGTCTAATGAACGCCGAAAGTAAGTAACAACAGTAACAACAACACTGAATTTTGAAGAATTTAAATTTCTAATAAACCCAGAGGCTTAAGGCTTGAATAAAATTTACACGAGCTATACTATGTAAAATAAAATCGGAAATTTGAAAAACGTACACGAAATTTTGAGGTATTCAAATGTCTAATTAACTCGGAATTATGAATAACGTGTACATGGAATTTGGGTTATGTCAATGTCTAGTAACGGGGAAGCTCAAATAAAATATACACGGAATTTTGAGTTTGCTAATGTATAGAAACGCGGAATATTTAGAATACTACATACAGAATTTTGAGGTATACCAATAACGAACAAATGCGAAAGGTAGAGTAAAATGAACTCCGAATTTTGAGGTATCCTAATAGTTAATCGAAGCAGTATAATGTAAACGAAATATTGAGGTATGCCAGTGTCTAAAAGCGCGGAAGCTTGAGTAAAACTTGTACAGAATTCTGAGCTAGGCTTACCAGAATGTAGAACAAACGCGGTATATTGAGAATATTAGCCTATATACAGAATTTCATCGTCTAGCAATATGAAATCTTGAATAAAATGTACACGAGACTTTGAGTCAGGTCAGTGTCTAGGAACGCGGAATCTTGGATAAAATGTACATGAAATTTTAAGGTACGCCAATGTCTAGAACCGCTGAATTTTGGATTATATATGTATATATATATATATATATATATATATATATATATACAGGGTGATTCACGAAAAAACGGAAATACTTCGGGAGATGAATCTACATCGAAAAATAAGAAAAAAAGTTCATATAAACATAGGTCCGGAAATGCTTCGTTAGCGAGTTACAGCTAGCGAAAAATTTCGCCCAGGTTTCGGTCCCCCCGGGTAAATGAAGACTTTCTGAAATTCTGGGAAGGGGCGAATGCTACTGTTTCTTACGGTTTTTGACCTGAAAAATCGAATAAAACAGGTCGCAGAACTGTATCTTCCATAAGTTTCATGATATCCGACGTAAAACAGAAAAATCTTTGCCTAAAAACAAATTTTGGAAAATTGGAAACAATTGGAATTTTTTGTTGATTTTTATTGACTTTATTTACACAATTTTTCTCAGAATTAAATTCTTTACAAGTTTTGTTTTTAACTTTTATGCACTTATTAGTCATTTAACAAAGTTATTGTACTTCTAACCTAACCTAAAAACAAAAGTAAACACAACTGCCTCTCTTGGCTACTTCGGGAGTCTCAGGAAAAATAGACCGCACTCAGGAAGACAGAGTCTCACAGGAAACAAGACAAGAAGAAAAGGATAAGAAATCGAAACTGTGTGAGTGCATGTGTACCTGGGTGTGTATGTGTATAAGTGTGTGGTAACTATAAGCTGACTTGATCAGGGTCAGCAAACAGAGACGAGAGACAGAAGGAGAAGAAAGGCAAGAAAACATGCACGCACTAGAGCTCCGACCTCCTAAGGCCTCCCAAACTCACAAACTGAGAACCCACGAGTCAACTCAACACTTTAAGTAAAAACGTCTCTAACACCACTCACCTACCTTTGCCACATGGCAAAACTTCAATTTAGAAACGTGAGTGGTCAACTTTTCAACATCACCGTTGTGATCTCCCAACCTCACCGTCATTGGTGACACAAACCTTAGAATGCGGTATGGACCGGACCAACGATAGCATAATTTGGCGGCTCTTTTGTCCACGGCTGAGCTGATCGGGTGGCTTTGGCAATAAACCAAATCCCCAAACTTAAAGGGATTGGGTGTTCGCCCCTGATTATAACGAACACGGACACGCTCGTGCGCACGGAGCAGATTCTTCCGGGCTTCTTTCCACCTGTCTGCTGTCCTAATGTCGGGGGGATTAGGCAGAAGATCCTCAATTTTCCATAAGTTGGCCAATGGAAGTGTGGGCGAGAATCTAATCTTCACCTCAAACGGAACGGCCTTATGACTTTCATGGAGGGGCGTATTGAAGGCTAACTGTAACCACTTGAGATTTTGGTCCCAACAATTCTGTTGCTCTGCGTGGTAAGCAATCAGAGCAGATCTAAGATTCCTGTTGAATCTTTCCGCGTGGGACGGTTGAGGTTAATAAGGGGAAGTGGTTACATGTCGGATACCGTTGGCGAAACACTTTCGCTGGAATTCGCCCGAAATGAATTGTGGACCATTGTCAGAGAAAATGAGGGCCGGAAGTCCGAAATGCTGAAATATATTGCTCTGAAGTGCTAGTATGTTAAATCGAGCGTTTGCCTGCCGTAAGGGCAATAGCCAGACAAACTTAGAGAAAGCATCCACACAGAAAAGCAGGAAAGAATTACCTGACTTGCTACGTGGGAGAGGTCCCACGTAGTCGATGAGCAACTTCTCCATTGGTCTACTCGCCACGTCCGATGACAACAAACCCAACTTAGTGTTTTGGGCAGGCTTGCTTAACCCGCAAAAATGACACACCTTAACCCTAGCAGCAATGTCTCTATCCATGCCCTTCCAGATAAAATGCTTCCTAATACTGGAAATGGTCTTTGAAATTCCTTTATGTCCACCTATTGGAGAATTATGATAGTAACTGAAGACAATGGGCACTAACTTGCTAGGCAGCACGATTTTAGGGACTCGTTCTTTTCTTTCTTTACAACATAGGAAGCCCTTGGACAAGAAATACGGGGCCTGTACGTTACCCTCTTTTAACTTATTGATGATGGGACCCAACTCTTCATCATCCAACTGATGGGGTAATACATCAGTAAAGGCTAGCGGGAAGTCTAAAAGTAAGCCACAGGGTTGCTCAAATGGAACGTCACTGGGTAAGGAAAACATGCGTGACAAAGCATTAGGAACAACATTCTGAGTTCCCCTAATGTGTTGCACCTTGAATTTAAAGGATGAAATTTTTACCACCCATCTTCCAATTTTACCCAGTTGCCGGGGATGAGGAAGAAGCCAAGATAGGGCCTGATTATCGGTCTCAAGTAGGAACTCAGCATGTTCCAAGAAACGCGTAAACTTATCTAAAGCGTATACAACAGCTAAACACTCTAGCTCATAAACAGATGACTTCTTTTCTGGTTGGGTCAAGGTCCGCGATACAAATGCTACTGGCTGTCTAGCACCGTCAACAACCTGGGAAAGAACAGCCCCGAGCGCAACCGAACTTCAAATTCTAGATCATCTTTAAATAATAGTCTACCTGGACTGAGGTCATTTTCTAAGCCGCCAGATTACGTGATTAAGATGGACACAAATAACAATTCACAAGAGAAAACACGACACAGAAGAGGAAAAATTTGACTTACTGCATGTGACGTTCAGAGTCCCCTAGCGAAGCAAGAAAAAGGGGGTGAAGACGAAAAAGCAGAGCAAGCTCCCCGAAATCACCAAAGTTGGCAAACACACACAACAACAATAATGATATGCAAAAACTAACACAAATATACAACACCCAATAAACATGTACTATCCATTAAAAAATTAGCTAAAGCAATTCTCAAAATCTAGAGAATTTTAAAACACACAGTGGGTACCCAAGCATAATTCAAAAACCAAAAACTCATTGTCTCACTATTGTCCGATCATAACCGATCACGCGGTCTAGTAACTCAATTATTAAAAATCGATTCAAGGTCCCTGATTCAAGGGACCGCAACTTTCAACCAAATGAGGGCAATCTCTAACAGGGCCGGACAGGCTACGACCAACACCGACAAGGTGTGACAGAGTCAGATGTGTGCAGAACATAGTTCAAGCTTACACAAAAACATACATAACCCACTAAATTGAAAGTACCCGGTTCAATTTGTACACCCTAATTTAAAGCCAAACCGGGAACTAGATTCAACACACCCCACAAGAAAACTTGAATTAGAGAACATCACCTACAAACACATAAATCTGTGTGACCCGTCAAAATTACATAATGTTACTTCCGGTTGTACAATTTAATAATGGCAATTAATGACATAATCAGCAATAGTAATAATAATCGTAAGATCACATTTTATCATAAAATATCAAATATTTTTATAGATTAATCAACGATTAAATTGTGTCACAAACGCTGGTTAAATTCGATTCAAACTCATTCCATTTTATAGATCCCTTTAAATATCAAAATGCAATATACACAAACACTCTATTCTTAACACAATTATTTCAGACCCAAATTTTTTTTTTAACCCAATTGCAAATTCTGCCATTTCCGGGTCAGAACATGTAGATTTTCGAACCACGCTCTGCTACCATTTGTACTAGGTTAATTAACCTAGAGAAAGCGATAAGTGTGCTGGAGCCAAACAGAGTGACAGGACTTGCAATCAACACTCTTTTAACAAGTAACACAATTTATTACGTTCCAGTTGGTGACACAGTGTTCCAATCATGTTGGTTTTACATACAGTGATTAATTTATATTGTTTTAAGAAAATAGACATAAGTTATATATACATTAATGTGGAGACCAGCATACCCCATGAGGGAGAACAACGCGAACATCCTTACAGTTGAAATGACGAACCAAACTAAGTTAACCCCACCCCTTAATGAAAACATGAATTAGTGATTTCTTACATTTACGTAAGATGTCTAAATTCTCACCAATACTCTTTATGTTATGGTCATGTAAGCTTAAATGTTCACCAAATGTAGATCTTCCTACATTTGACTTGGAGCTTGGGATGTGTTCTTTATAACGTAATTTGAACGAACGACCCGTTTGTCCTATATAGAATTGTGTGAAATCCGAACAATTAAGTCTATATACACCAGTACCGTCAAATACATCGGAAGGTTTATTTTTGTTTGTAAACATACGTTTTTTCTCGAGCTTATTATATACCCCTATCTTGACCCTATCTACGGAATATTATAAAAACGAACTAGACGTTATTAAACACATAGCGACAGCCAATGGGTTTAAAAGTCACATAGTAGATAGAATAATTAATAAAAAACAAATTAGACCAATAAATATTGATGTGTCTAAAGAAAAAGTAAAAAATATATATTGCAATAGAATATGGTGAAATATTACATCATACTTTAAAAAAACCAATTAAAAAAGCAAAATATTATTTTGGCTTCAAAGGCAAATAATAAGCTCGAGAAAAAACTTATGTTTACAAACAAAAATAAACCTTCCGATGTATTTGACGGTACTGGTGTATATAGACTTAATTGTTCGGGTTGCACACAATTCTATATGGGACAAACGGGTCGTTCGTTCAAATTACATTATAAAGAACATATCCCAAGCTCCAAGTCAAATGTAGGAAGATCTACATTTGCCGAACATTTAAGCTTACATGACCATAACATAAAGAGTATTGGTGAGAATTTAGACATCTTACGTAAATGTAAGAAATCACTAAAGCTAGACACTCTCGAACGGTTTGAGATATATAAGGCTATAAAGGAGGATTACAATCGCGTCCTAAACGAAAAATCAGTACATACAAATAATATTTTGTTTAATAGAATCAATCATATAGAACGAGAAATCGGCTATATCATATCGATAAAATTGAACGAAGGTCAATCGGTATCGATTAGTTTTACCGTGGAGGCGTTCCTGTACAGGTTCGTGACGGCCGCATGTTTTGTGGGTTATTACGTTTTGTTTTATATTTATATTTATTGTGTGTTATTTTATTTAATGTTTTATACCGTGTACGTGTTGTTTTTATTATCTGACGTGATGTACAATCATCGAAAAATGGAGTTTTAACCATATTTGTATATAAGATCTGATAATGACACAGTTGTGATCGAAACTCGAGTAATCCCGCAATTGGATTCAAAGAAACGTGACAGAAGGTAATTAACATGTTTTATAGTAAAACAATTTAACTACTCCCTCATGGTGTATGTCCGACAAGTTACAGAGTAGTCAGTTACAATCTTTTAACAACTTAAGTTCTTGTGATTTGATGTATTTTCAGTTTTTAATACAGTTATTTAATGTGAACACAAGGGTAGCCAGTCTATGGAGCTGATGTAGATTGAAGAGTGATAATTGAAACGTTCCCACCTGTGATTTTGTGGAGAAGAACTCAAGTGGTACCATAATGAACAGTGTACTAGCAGAGTTGCAAATTGTCCCTGGACTACGGTGAAAGTCTACTGGAACTCGTTCCGGGGATATCTGGGTCCTTAGAAGTATCAGGTTCGCTCAGCATTCCTCGGTCTGACGGCTTCGGTGAGCATTCTGTGGCACTGCTCTACTGATGGCCACAGGTGTTAGTGTGACTACCGCTCTTTTCCCTTTTTCCTGGCTGGTGCAGGGACCCTATAACATTTTTATTTGGGGATTAGCCGCCAGTTAATACACCTACACATAACACTCTCTCGCCTCGGAACACAAACACCGCAATCACTTTCACAATCTTTTATTAACACCTTATTCACTCTAATTAATTCAATATTGCTTATTTTCATTAAATTATAGTAACTTATTTCAATTAGCCTTAGCAGAATAAGTGTTAACGAGCAACAATTGTTTCCAGACAGGATGTAACTAGTAGATTAAATTTTACAAGGCATACGTTTAACAATAAAATAAGTTTTACATAAGTCTGGGCCACACACACGCTTACACAATCATAACACACATAATCCATATTTAAATAAACATAGAATAATATAACTAAGTCTACACAAACCTCAACGTCTTAACGAGATTACAGCCGCATATTAAGAAGATCTACACACATCCGGGCCGTCAGACCAGTGGAACGTTCAGATCGAAGACTGGTAGAGAAATGAGGACGACACAGGAGTTAATTGGTCCCACATCCTGCATAAAACAACCTGTCCCAATTTGCAAAAATAAGCCTTCGGTTAAACTAATTGCGAACAACGCACAGTAATCAGCTGACACGGCTGAGTAGCCTCACTAAATCGCGTAGCCGTAGCGTCGACAAGGCCTTGGCAAGAACTGCTGCCAACTGCGTTCAACAAATTTAATCTCGCCGGGAAATTCAAACCCCGGCACAATAACGCGGTTGCAATAGTCACAATATTTCTTTAATGTAAATATGTCAGTAAATCGAAATTACATCGCCATCAAACGTTGGGGCCTTTACGTAAATTAACCCTAATATAGTTAATAGCACCAACTTTTGTTTGTTTTTATTTTTTAAATCGTCTTCAGCGCTCAAATACTTATGCATGATACAAATTTAATAGAACATAACCAAACGTGTCAACAACAAAAATACGTCCTTGGTTTCTCAAATATTTCTTTAATTAAATATTCGGCTTCAACTATGAAATGTTTTGTTACATTTATTTCTATTCAGATTCTTCAATAGGCTATTTGTTTTCATAAATGACGAAAATTTTTCTGTTTCATATATTCTATCAACTTCTTTGTTAGCTCACCCAGTAACCGAATTTTGCAGTGCTATGCTCTTGTACAAACGCCATAACCTCTCCTGCTTCAGTGTTAAATCCTTGTTCTTGCCGCTTCTCCCAAGCTTACGTTTTTCGTCCTGCCGTTTTATTCCTTCTTCTGCTTCCTGTCGGTCTTTCTCGTCACGCTCTTCATTCAAACATGTATAAATGCTATCGTAGCGAATGTCTGACTTCTATCCATTTTTAATCACTAATCATATTACAATAATAATGGGGTGTATCTATGCAAATAATATTTGGATAATTAATTAATTTGTAATTGTAATGAATGCAATGTTTAATTATACTAATTTGTGGAGTTTAACCATGTAATCACCCAATTAGGTTAGTTATACTAAATTACTTGAATTTAGTGATTATTTAGTTGTTTGATAGATAGTATAATTACTGTAATGAGACTCTAAATTGTTGTATAAATATTAAATTTACTATAATTTATTCAAGTGACGTTAATGTCTGTTATGAGGTAAGATTGACAATGACGAACGCATAAATACTGAACGAAAATAAACACTTATTTATTATCATCATTCAAGTAAATAAACTTCAATGTATATAATATAAATGATGTCCTGAAAATACATCCATAAAAAGAACACATATATATGAATCAAATTATAATATATATCCTGTACGTCGTTCGCTGAAAGCATACACATACATATATAACACAATCAACATATATAAACATAGATAAACAACATATAAATCTTATACTAATGCGTCCATTTCTTGCCTCAGATGAATAGCTTTATTTAAAATTTCCATGATAATTAATCTGAATTCTCAAAGGGTGTTTTCTTTGAAAGAGACAGGACATTAGAGTTCTTATGACAAGAATAACATAAAGAATTACTTGTAAAAAGGATTATCCAATATTTCCATCAGTGTAACTCCTTCCTGCAGATGATCCATACGTATGAGGTCGCGTATCTTCGATGTCACTAACACTCAACACACACTCGCGGATCAGATTCACACGCGGTGTATGTGTTCATTGACGTCTGCCGTCCTATCAGAGTTTATGAAGTCATGTGTTGTGTGAGTACGTTCATTGTTAACGTTCATTGTTAGTGTATATATATTGTAAGTAAACGAGTACGAGCGTCTCGTTATTTTCACACAATGTAAGCCTATTCGTTGCTATGAACGGGTATGTTCCCCTGTCTTTACTCTCTTAGGTCGTTTTAATTTACTTAATTATTTAAATATCTGAGATATTTGGAGTTGTGGGATATAGTGATTTAATTAACTAATGTTAACTTATCTCTCTAAAAAATATCAGTGTTAGTGTACTTGAAACTTAAATAATTAATGTGTTATTCTGCAATTTCGTTCAACCCTATTATACCTTGAAGAGAATTATGTATAATTTTGTATTTTTACGCTCTCTCTTTGGTGTCGGAGAATTCCGCTATAAGCGCTGTAGTACCGGATCAACGAAACTTAGAGGTTATTTCACTGTTTATGTTAACCAATTATTCTATACTTAGTCAGTTACTTTTTTATTCCCAACTCATTAAATCATACTCCAAATGACAAGATTTTTCAACTATACAAAGGTTCATTATTTGTTTACTTTTTCAACATTGAATAAGATATGTTCTAACTAGCATACACATAGGCTATAGATTGCGTGAATCGATTATTGATCAGTTCGATACTTTATTTAGATTCGGTTATATAATGTGTTTTAATTTGTAATTAACTTAATTCAGGTTGTGAAGGTTCTTGTAATTGTGGGGAAGATTAAAAATACATAGATAAGAATGCAAGATTTACAAATTTGAAGTGTTGTGTAGTTAATATGATTTATACAATAATAATTTACCAGACTGGAACGAAGCGAATCTTGTAGGCGGTTGTTTGATAACCTTACTGTCCTGGATGATTATGCCGTACGATATTCTTTCTTCGGTTTAATAAAATGGAATTCTTGTCCTGTCCACCTCGGAAATACAGCTCTCTGGGTTGATTTACAGCCCGATTGATGCTCCCTCTGCAATTTCTGGATCCAAGTTCGTTCTTCTCTCGGTTGAAGCAATTAGTGATGTTCCGTGTATTTGAAAGGTTATGAATTCCAGTGTAGTGTATATTATTGGTTGTGATGCAGTTAACTCTTTATATTGGGTTTAATATATCGTCAATTCCTTTCGGATATGGGACAATTCAAGTCCTTCCTTGTAGAACCCAGTTATTTATTTTTTATTGTGATTTCATACTATAGTCTTGTTTGGTTAAACTGTACAGGCGTAAGTCAATGAGATTATCTTTAGTATTTTGGTGTATTGTAAGAGTATCAAATATTTTAGTATATATTCCAATTATATTAGACAGTTCTTAGGTTTTTTAATCTCATCACATTCAGATCATAAAAAGGAATAATTTAAAATCAACAACTTCTTCATTTCCTGTAGTCCATAGCAACCCACTATTTTTCTTCCTTCTACATGTTTTGTATATAGTGTTTATTTCATATATTTTTTGTCTATTCCTTATTAATTTGCTATCATATCGGAATATAACTTTACCGATAATTGGTTTATAATTTTCTACACATATTCTGCTGGTTTTTTTATATCAGCCTGTTTCTTTTATATTTACTACCTTTTCGATATCAAACGTTATCAATCGATATCATGGCATTGTGGCATTATCATAATTTGTATAAATTGATATGGTTTATTATATATCATTACTAATTTAATGTTTTTTCCTAGCTCTTCGAACCGTATTCATTAATTATTATTAATTTATGTACCTAACCTTTATGTTATGAGTGGTGATATAGTGTTTTAGGCTGTTATGCCTTTTATTGTATACGGACCTACCTGTGTTTATAACTGGTAAACAATTATAGCCCTTTTACATAAATTCATACATATAATCAAATCTTAACTATTAACATTTACATAAACAATTATTCTTTTCATATCTAATGACAATTTTATCTTGATCTATGGATCACATATAAGACAATTGAAATCTATTAACGCTAACTAGCTGCTTCACACATCATTCTACAACAGTAATTGAATAATACATCTTGTTTCATTACCTTTCATTAACTCAACAAGTAATTGGTATAACATAACATAAACTTTATCATAACATTCGTTGTCACAAAATAATATCTTTTAATTCAGAATCCTTACTTGCTATTGCTATAAGGTAAATTGCTATTGTTTCATTTTTGTTTACTTTCATGGTCTTTTACTTTGACAATTTCTGTACTATTCTACTTCTTACATTTCTCATCAGTATCACATTGATTTACTTTTCACTGAACATAGATCATTAACTATTATATAACTTACAGGTTTGTTTATTCTCGTTATTTCTACCTTGCATCCTTATTTATCTTTATCTATAATTATAAATGTAATTATTAGACGTTTGTTTTATCATGGGGTTAGATATTGACTTGCTTATTATTTTGTTAATATAATATTCATGTAACATGGATGCCAGCATTTCTGTTGCGTTACATATGCCCCCCCTCCTAAAAAAGTTTAGTTTACCTGAATGAAGTTTAGGTCAAATAAACTTGTCTTTTTCACATGCCTTTTCTTCATCTCCATATTAATGGTTGACGATGGAATTCTCAATGTAACTTCATTAGACTAGTATTAATAATTCTTTATTTAATAACATTTCATCATTGTAATTAACATTCTTGACCATTTTTAATTTCTGTAAACAGTATTTGTTGATAGTTGTCTACTATATTCAATGATACTTTAGGTTCACATCTCTTCTACTTATAATTACTGTAATCACTGTATTTCTCAATTATTCTTCTGTCAACTAATTTTTTTCTGTTTTCTTCGTCCTACTCTTCTGGAAACTGAGGTCATTCTTGCAACTATTCTAATATTCCTTAAATATTTAATTTCCCTAATAATCCCTAATATGTGCGTTGGTACAGTTCAGAGAGGCACTGTTTGGTTTCATACTCTGCTGCCCACACCACACCTTAATATAGTACAACTGGAATTCATCTACAGTCAGCTATAAAATATAATAATCTCCTAATATTCTCCTTAATTACTTAATAATAAATAATTGGGAAAAATTGTTTTTCTTTGTTGCTTTTATATTTCTTTATTACAATCCTTCATACTTTGTGATTCAATTTTAGTTTCCTTAAACATTCTTTGATATTTAATCTGACAGTTATAATTTGTAATTATTTTTGTTTTTCTTTCTTGTTGTGATTATAACGCTAAGTATCTTCTTCATTTTTGTTTCTGATCTCAATATTTTCTAAATAGCTATTGTTTGATTATCATTATAATTGTCTCTGACTAGATACAGTCCTTAGCTAAACTATTATTTTTCTTATCGTATTTCATTATTTTGGCTGTTTATATTTCAATGAATTATGTTCATATATATTTTTTTTCCGTTTTCTTTAATATTACATTGGTTACATTCAATCGTTTACTGAAGTTGTTTCCTTCACTTGGCAATGCGGTATGTATTTTAGGTCATATGATTTTTCTCTTTTTTTTTTGCATAGGTAGATTTGAGGTAAAAACTTTTATTTTGGGGTTTCATTATTCATTATTCACACTATTTCTTTGTAGACGTTTAGTAATAATTCTCGCTTTCTTCTGTAATCTTGGGGTTTGTTATTTACTCTTCTTAATACCTTCTTCATAACTATATTTTAATTCAGACTTACTTCATTTTGAATGACATTTTTTTTCTATTTATTTTATTGTTCAAAAAATTCTCTTTTATTTACAAGTGTTTTTTCTTCAAAATCGATAATAAGTGGTTCTTATTGTATTTTAGAATTTAGTGGTATTATTCAAATTCAAATTCTTTTTAATTCCAAGTATTTTTCTTCAAAATCGATAATAAGTTGTTCTTATTGTATTTTAGAATTTAGTGGTATCATTCAAATTCAAATTCTTTTTAAATTCCAAGTATTTTCTCTTCAAAATCGGTAATAAGTTGTTCTTATTGTATTTTAGAATTTATTCATAATATTTCTTTTTGAATTTAGTATTTTTTTTTCTTACTAAATTCGTTTTATATATAATAGTTATTTCAAATAATTTTTTGTAAGTTGGTCTTACTGTCTTTTAGAATTTTGCTGTTACATATATGATTTCGTTATTACTATTACTGTTTACATGTTTCTTATCCTCTTCCAATAAATCTTCTCTGATATTCTTTAAATAGTGGTTATTAATTATAGTTATGGTATTATTACTCTTAATTTTGTTTACAAGTCGTTGTTCCCCAAGATTACGGTTCAGTGAAGGGTAGTCATTATTTTTCACTGCCTCTATTAGTTTAAATGAGGGCTTACCCCCTCTTCTCAATTTTCATTTGAATTATTATGTTGGTTTTGTACAGGTTCGGTGCGGTCCTCTGTATTAGGTTCCGCTTTCCTATAATTTCTTTCAGGTGGATAGTTGTCTTCACGCCGGGACTGGTCATAATGATTGTCATCTCGGTGACTCCTTGGGTAGTACCGTCGCTGATTACTTTGAGGCCTGGAGTAAATATAATTAACGTTATGCCTATAATTATTGGGTCGTCTGTCCCCATCTCCTCTATTATTGCGACTATCGCGGTAATTATAAGTATTATTGCCTCGATAATTATAGTTCCTGGAATTATTACTCGCGTGTTCATTTTGAGTCCTATTTGCATTAACGTTCTGTGCAGGTCGACTGTGATCATTATTATGAGAATTGGTTGGTGGCGCGTTATTATTATACTTCTGATATTTATAATTTAACATCCTATTTCTTTGGTATTGGTTCTCGTGCTCATAGTTCTCAAGGAATTTGGCCATGGCTGAAATCGTTTTGATTTGGCTACACATACGTGCATTTTTTATCCCTTCCTCATAATGGTAGGATTGTTGTATCACCAAACATTCTTCGGGAATTCTAGGCTCTAAGTTCCGTGCCATACATACTTTTCCTAGAAAGTATGAAGTAGGAGATTGGCCTATGTTTGTTTCGTATCGGCCGTTACTCAAATTATTTCTAATCATGTTCTGGGTCGATTCGGACCAATATTTCTCTTTAAATTGTTTTCTGAACTCAGTCATGTCCAGTATATCCGGGCGCACCGCTGTCCACCAATTATCATAGGTATCTCTAAATGTCTCATCAATCATACTGCGTATAATACTCCAGCGATTTTCTCTATTTTTTGTAATCATCTCTTCCAACCTCTTTAAAAATTCCATCGGATTGCGCTTGTAATTACGAAAATTAATCGACTCCCGGTTCTCGTGGTTATTTGTATGACTATGTTGGCATGTCCTATCCCGCCATGAATCTACTTCTTCTTGCAACTGTAATTCACGTCTACTAATTTCCTCTATTTTACTTTTACTGGTATTAATTTGACCTTCCATACTGTTTAAATTGCCATATACTCTTTCGAGTCGTTCACCCATGTCTGTCTGTATTTGCGTAATCCCTTCCTTATTCTCCTCTCGTACCTGATGTACTTCATTTTTAATTTGCTCATATTTTCCGACAGTTTCCTGTTGGATTTCTTCTACCAATGTTTTACTCTCAATTTTTATGTCATTAATTTTATTTTGTAGTTCTTCACGAACCTGTACTATTGTTTCGTTAGTTCTTTCTAACCCTTCATTTGTTTTGGCTATTTCTAATTTTCTTTCCTCATTATTTTGGTCTACTTTTTGGTTAATTGTCACGTGGATATTTTCCATTTTTTCATTAATTTGCCTTAAATTTTCTTCATGTATTTGTAAGATGTCTTCCTTCATTTGTTTTAAACCCTCATCATTCCTATCTAACCTTTCGTGAATTTGGTTTAACCTTTCGTTCATTTGTTTTGAGGTTTCTTTAATTTCCTCATGGGTTTATCGTATTTTTCCTCCAGTCTCTTTGAGTTTTCCTTATTGCTTTCCTTATTCTCCTTAATTTCCTCATTTATTTTCCTCAGATTCTCCTTAGTGAGTCTGCTATCTTCCTTAATACTACTCATCAACTCCATTAATTTTTCCCAATTTAGTCCTTCTCTGGCTCCCGTTTTATCTATTTGGTCCCCTTGGGCATCTTCTTCGATTACTTCCTTTTCCTTGTCCGCAATTATTTCAGTTTCCGTTATTTCGTCTGTCTGTTGTTCCATTTCACTATCTGTTATTACTTCTATCTCCTGTTCTTGTTCATCTATTTCCTTCTCCGTTTCTCCTGCCCTAATCCTTGATCTACCTCTGGTATG